>JAVGVS010000003.1:6423807-7023807 GCA_032718565.1 Distichodus sexfasciatus
AACACACAAGATGGTGAAACAAAGTCACTAATGAAGGGCTTTGTGGTGGTTTGCAAAGGTCACTGCTGTGTGTTGGCCTCTAAACAGCAAATACAGTAAGAAAGGTGAACATTACTAACAGGGAAATATGCCAACTGATGACACTGTGGCGTGTCAAGTGCACTATTCAGGGTCTGTTTAGATTTTGTGACCTTCACTCTCAGTAACTACGCATAATACTGGGCATTATATTATAAAATCAGATGTAATAAACATAAAGCAATATCTGGAGACTGTCATCCATCTGTTATAATGTGAATCTGCTGTGTCACTAGGTTACGGTACTGAATGTTAAGTGACTAACGTTCAGCAACGGAGCAGTGACTAAATCAACAACAACAAACGGGCAGTGTCTTGTTGGAAGGTTGGATTTGGTGCTTTTTTGCTTTCTATTTCTGAAATAATAGCTTTTAGACCACAAGGCTCTGTACAGTTCTTACCCAGCACTTTCACAATCAGATGCATTTAGTAAGGCTTTTTAATAATCATACTCAACAATAACAAGTCCTTGCACCTGGTAGTCTATTTATTTATAGTACTGGGGGAAAAGTTCCGAAACACTGCTTCAAGACATTTTGCTAGAAAAGCAGGGATTTAAAGCAATATGTGCAAAGATTCATGTTCATGTGAATACCATTCGAAATGTAATCCTCCTTTTGGTGGTGTAACAGTCTCCATGCTCGGAGGGTCAACGACTCAAATACTGGACCGGTAAAGGTACCACTGAGGTACTCATGAGCAAGGCCCTACCAACTAGAACTGAAGCAGAGCCGACGCAGAATGTCAAAGCACAAAAATGAATGCATTCACACTTTTCTTGCAAATACAGCAGTAAAAAGCAGTACTGCATGTCGAAAGTGTGACAAATGTGGAAGTCCCTTGACTATTTGCCACTGTTTACTGCACCAAAATGTTACCTTCTGGAAATGTAGCTCATGTTGGAAATAACAGGTTCAAATTCCAATAAAATTAATAGTGATTCCTTTTTAATAACGTTTTGGTGAAAACCAGTACAAGTCTCTGCCCAGTGTCTTACCAGCAAACAATGACGTTTATTCAGCTCGTCTTGGATTCCTCACAGAGCTTACCCGGTCAAGGTCACGCTGATTTTTTTTTTTTTTTACACCGGACAGCCATTAATGAACAGAACCAGCCAAAAGGCTTTTAGGGTTGAAACCACAGGCTGTTGAAGGAACATGACAACACTGCAGTTACACAAAAAAAATCACTAAAACTGCAGCAGAAATGAAGTGATATGCTCATTCGTTTGCCTCTGTTAATCAGCCGTGATTCTCTAAAACGAAATAACTGCGCTATTACACAATTGTACAATTATGTGTTATCAAACTCAAAGGAAACAAGTAATCAAGGCAATTTGTTTGATGAGTGTTTACTCGACAAGGCTCTTCATTATAGCTCAAGAAAAATTTGTAATGAAGTAATGCTAACACTAGCATTTTGAGGGATTTATTATAGATAAATCAAATGTGAAAGTGGTCTCTTTCTGTGTGTGTTTGTGTCTCTGTATCTGCTTCAGCTTGTGTGTTTCAGCGTCTGTCTCAATCCCAGTCTGTGTGCATTAGAGGTGTTGAAATTAATCACATAATCGATGCATCGCGATGCAGACGTGGACGATTCTGCATTGACGCAATGGCAGACCATAAACGATTATAATGGAGGTTTTCAACCGGCGGTCCGCTGCCCCCTAGTGGTCCGCAGTGGCATTGCTAGTGGTCCGTAACATGAAACCCCTTTAATGCAAATATCTAAAAAGTAATACAAAAAAATACTCCCTCACACTCAGACTGCTTAGTCTGAATGGTAGTACCTGGGACAGAAGCAGTTGAAAAGCCCCGAATTACATCATGAAATTGCTGGGTGAGATTCTGGCAACGGCATGAAAATTCAAGTTTAAAAGAACATCCCGGTATTGACATGCATTGTGATGTATCGAGATATCCAATCAAATCGAATCATTGACCTAATAGTTCGTAATCGAACCAGTGAAGGGTCACACCTCTACTGTGCATGTCTGTGTCTTTCCCAGTGTTAGCGTGTGCTACACATGATCATTTCAAATTATATGCAAATAATTCTAAAGTAAAACTTGGACATTTCTGAACATTTATCACCATTCATCCAGCGTCTCGACTGGAATGTCACAATGTCCGCTGCACTGAAACGAGTTGATGAGGCCTAGAAGTTAATACCAGTCATTTACAAACTCCATTTAGCAGAGAAACATGCAAACTTGGAGCCCCAGAGTGCCTCTTATCTCCACCCGCGTAACGCTCCTTTCCTTTTTACATCATTCCTAAATTGCCAAAACCTTCTCATCTCAGGTAGACAGCCACATTACACCCACTGCTGCTCACACACACCACGTCAGCAAGAGAGGGAGAAGAAAAGAGAGAACTAGGGGGGCGGCGGGGTCTAAATGATGCTTCCTGGATGCTCCCAAGCAATGGATGTCACGTCATTTCTCTGTCACCAGTCCAGACAAGGGCTGACTCAGAGAACTTAAATGATACGAGCCATCCAAACTCACAGGTTGTGACAGACACCCAAGCTGACTGTGTCAGCGTATTATCATTAGGAAGTGTGGATCTCGCTAAAGATGACGGCCTCTCGCTGGTAAGACAGAACCACTCTGCATTAGTCTTGCAATGGGGAGATGCAATAAGGAACGGGAAAGATGAGGACTGGGTAATGACTCTCACTTCATTATGCAATACGTATCATAAAACAAGCATAGAATATGATGCAAAAGTGTACCACATACAGGAACAATAACCTTATTGTGTCTAAATAAATAAGAATTCCATGTACTAGGGATATAATGCTTCTCGGTATTTTACCGAACCGTCCGGTACGCCCTGAGCAGTTCGATACACCCAGGTGAACCGCGATAGTTCGGTACGCCCGACATTAAACTTCCATTTTTAAAACGTGGTCATTGTGCACACATTTTCTGGGATTAAAGTTCTCCGTCGTCACAATGGATTTCCGCCCACTGGACTCTAGCTGTGGTGGATTTCCGTCAGTTGCACGCAAGGGCACATGTGAGATAAAAGCAGATCCACGAGAATTAAAGTGCGAGCGGGAGGGAGCGCACATCATGAACTTTTTAGAATGTCGGTTATGCACTAAAACGCTCCAGTTCAAATCATCCCTTTATTTCAGACACAACTCATATTTTAGCTGAAAAATAACAAGCGTTCGACTCACAATACTGCCATTTATTGAGATTTTGTAGTGTTGATTTCGGAAGCGCGACCATCGCATAGTTGTGCCGTGGCGCTGAGTAGCATGTGGGGGATTGTGGGAAATGTAGTTCTCGCCCAGAAAGGCCTAAATGAGTCCAAATTGGCTCAAAACTTCCCAAAACTTTTGTATTTCTTCATTTTTAATTGATCAGATCAGACTACTGAGGGCTGTAGCTCAGAAATAAAAATGTCAAAAGACATTTTTCTTTTTGTGATTTTATATTAAGGGGAGGACGGGGTTAAATCAGCATCTGATATTGACTCAAACTGACAACTTGATCCTGATGAAACCTGTGATTTACAATCCTAACAAACACATCAATCTTTATTTTTTTGCAAATTATTTGTGATTCATTATTCTAGCTCACAGCGGTAAGGATTTCACTTATAAACCTACAGGCAAAGAAATAATTAATATTACCTAGTGAAGTAAACATCTTTCCATTTAAATCCTTTAGTTCATCACAAGCCTTTGAGCTCCAGGTGAAAGATCACGGTGCTTGCAGTGACCTTCCATTGCACAGCAGTTATACATACTCCATAATGCATAAATATGTGGCTTGTCGGTCCTGGCAAAGGAACTCATCGTTCCCGAAGGCATACAGCCCACTCAGTACGCAGACATCTGGACAACCTCCTCCACCTACTCGTAGTACCCGATATTTCTGAGATGTTTGTACAGGAATTTCAATGATACAGTTCTTACAAACCGTCCCAAACTTACACAATTATGAAAAAAAATTCATCTGCAACACAAGGATCTCCTGGCACTAAAAAAGAAGCTTTGCAATTTGACAAGATGTGAGATTTGTTCTGTGTCCATGGCTACTAAGGACACAATACTGGATGGCGTTTCCATAGCGACCCATAGAACTGTCCCCAAGGCGTCCAACAGAACGATGGTAACGAGAGCAATTTGCTGTAAATTGAGCTTATTTGATGGAATGAAATTTGCCACAAACTTTATCGGACTCTGATTAAAGAGACGGCTCAATGAAGCACACAACCTCCAATACAAGGCATGAAACCTTGTTGATGTAATCAGTCTAAAAGGGAAAACCAAACAGCTTGGGGTTTGAGATCTAATATCACACGGATGGAACAACCACAGCGAGAAAATTGTCATCTATTTTCCAAAGAGGCTCTGAATGAAATCTGTTCAGGGTCAAATCTGCCTCTCATTAATTCTCTCTATTTACAGCCATACCTTGATGTTTGTGTTCAAAAAAGTCTGCTTTTCCACGAACAAATAAATAGTGGAAAATGCAGTCCGGCGGATTCCTTCAATGAAAGAGAGACATTTGATCAAAATGTAAAATTATGGAGAAGTCTAACTGTGAACGCACTATTCACTTGAAAGCTTCGGCCTTTGACTTAATCCTACTTTTCATACTTTGCTGACTGATATTGACTCTCAATAACAGAACCGATCGAAGTCTAAATAGAACAGTGTCTGTTTTAGACATTCTGAATACTCCTTCACCATTGTAATAGAAGATGAAGACGGAAAAGAATGATGAAGAAAATGAATCATATATAATTCAAAGCACCTTGGGCCTCATTCAGCAATATTTTCTTAATATTTAGTTAAGTTTTACCAATATTTCCTTAAGATCTTTAAATATTATACAAAATTGAAGAAAACTCAATGACCTAATGTTTTGAAGAAATCAGGACGTTGTAATATTTATATGAAAGTGCTCTTCATCTTGAACAAATCTCAAATAAGGAAACATGCGAGTGTCAGAATCTTTGTGAAAACTGTGTAAATGACGTTTAAGAACAAATGTCATCTTAAATATGCCACGCAAAACCGTTTTTACCTGTTGCTTTTGGATTATGATAGGTCTATATGAGTTTGTGTTATATGATAAATGTTGAAACGTACTATAATCTCTGCTGTCTGCAATTGGCAATAAAAAGAAATAAGCGGAGGAGACACTCAGAATAGAAATGTCTATCAATTCTATCAGTTAATTACATTAAACAAATTAACGAATGTGTTTAGAGCAATGGGTAATTCTCATTTGGCTAACAGCACTGATATGGGCTCGTTGTAGATTCACCATGACATTTTGTGACTAGCTGTTTCAAGTTAAGATTAAATTGTCAAAGTAAATACAAAACACGAAACACAATAAAGAATTTAAGATATGTGTATAATGTGAGTTGCTCATTGCAAGTCCGTGCTGCTTTGGATAAAACAATCTGTTAAATACCAATCAACTGTAACTTCTGCACAAGTTGCTAGAAGTGTTGTTTAGACAGCTGTAGGCTATAGGGTCATATACTGTATGTAGGGCAATATCCCTGAATCCATTTTTATGCAGAGAAAACAGGCTTCTATGCTCTTTGGATAGTAAACGAAGTTCCTCTGCAGCATGGTAAAGGATGCTGATAGCCGGGTTCTCATTGGCAGCTGTTATCCAATCAGAGCAAAGCTAATTTGCATGCTGAATATTAACGAGAACTGGCACAAATCGAGTTGTGTCTTCCTGCAGGTGTTCTATACCATGTTAGAATGTCCGTGGTAGAACATCAGGCATTACCACAAACGTAATGAAATACATGTGGCATGGCACCTTTAAGAACGGTTGGCGAATAAGTCCCCTGTCTCTAAAGCTTGCCGTTGTGATTAGACACATTTTAACTAATGGGAAAAAGACATTTCTAATTATATAATATATAAACTTCTATCAGACTCACAGAAAATCATGTTAGCAATTACTAAATTGCTAAAGCATTTATTATCGCTTCAAATCTGCAGACTGACTCTTAAATCTCAAAGATGTCTGGCTTCTTTTTGATCAACTTTGAATGATTAACATCATCTTGTCATCTGAAAAGAGGCGCACAAAGCCTAGGAAGTGATGCTTTTGGTAGGAGGCCAAGGACTCATACCTTTCTGGCAGCCCATAAAAAGGCTTTGACAAGAAAGTGGCTTCAACCATAAGCTCCACTTTCAATGAGTGGCTTGCTGTGACAATAACCCATATTTACTCAAATAAGATTTTCCATGGCTGAAAAGGATTAGAGAAAGTCAGGGGCAGATGATTTCAAGGCAACAAAGGCTTGTCACTCTTCTTCATTTCAGAATCTGCAGGATCAGCAAAAGAAGTCAAAAGTAATTGGCCTAACAGGCAGAACAAAAAATGAGAAATGTCATGGAAAACAGTATTTCTGCTGTGTCAAGTATCTGGGTGTATACTGGGGTATTTTACAGCTGAAACTGATAAATAAACAGGATGTGGTCACACATTAAAAAAATGCTCAAGATGGAAGTCCTGAAGCTCGTCAACATGAATGCATCAAAAATTACTTAACATACAGAACATACATAAGTTCTGGGTAGACCAAAGTGCAAGCAAGCAGGGAGAAAACTCACTGGCCAGCCACTAACCTTAAAACGTTTCAGTTCTTTAAGATGTCTGTGTAATCTAAATCATCCATTCTATGTAAATAAGTAAAAAAATAAGTCAAATATAAAATTCATTTTGCTCACTAAATATCACAAACATGGACGTCGTTAGGTATATTTTAGGGAGGCTTTAGTCATCCTAACAAGTTCGTAAGCCCCCCGAAAATTGAAGTTTTTTTTCATATAAGAAAGAAGAGCAGGCATGCAACAAACACAAACCAGCAAGAATATATGTCGGAATAAATAATAATAGACCGAAAAGTTATTATCTGATTAAAGTTATCATTCAGTTTTCCAGCCCGGATACTAGGCAGGTCATTGTCATTGCTTCTTTGTAACGTTCCTGAGGTCGACAGAATTGTTAAGAAGAAGAGGAATTACTTTGTAGTGAATGATACACGTAGTGAAATTGTAAGTTGATGTCAGTAAGTGTTACTTGCTTAACTTTACCTACGTTTACTTAAGGGGAATAAAAGGCAATACTGTAGTTGGCTATTTTAAAAATAATTTAGACAGCTAAGTTGAATGTTAGCTGCAGAAAACGCTGGTAAGCATGAACAAGCGCTCCAGCTAGCAGCTGTTCATATTCTTTCCCATCTCTCTAGTATTTCAATACAATATTAGTACAGTGTTATTGTTATCATCTATTTATGCGAGTGAAAACTAAATGGCGGGCGACACGGTGGCGCAGTGGTTAGCGCTGCCGCCTCACAGCGAGAAGGTCCTGGGTTCGAAACCCGGGGACGGCCGTAGGGTCTTTCTGTGTGGAGTTTGCATGCTCTCCCCATGTTCACGTGGGTTTTCTCCGGGTGCTCCGGTTTCCTCCCACAGTCCAAAGGCATGTAATGTAGGTTAATTGGTGATTCTAAATTGGCCCTGTAATGTGTGAACGTGAATGCGATTGTGTGAGCCCTGCGGTGTGTTGGTCCTGCCCAGGGCTGGTCCCCGCCTTGCGCCCGTCAGTTGCTGGGATAGGTTCCAGTCTCCCGGCGACCCCAGTTGGGATAAAGCGGTTCGGAAAATGTATGAATAAATGAAAACTAAATGGCATAGTCGCATTAGTTATTGCGAGAGAAAATTCAACAGAATAGTGTCCCTGTTAACGCTACTGTACTAGTACCTTTCAAGCCATCGGCCAGATGGAAATACGAAGATATTTTAAGACAGCGAGTGAGAAGCAGGAGAGTTAGGGCTCCTAATCACACCCCTAGAGACTACCCCCCCAATCTTTCAATCCTACTGACGTCCCTGATCACAAACAAAAAGCAACAATACTTATTTCGAGTTTGGCATTTAAAATGACAATTTAAAAACCATTCAATTTCCCCGTTAAAAGCTAGAGTGGAAGCTATTTATTTCTCTCCGATAGTGACAAGGAGTTTAACTTAATAAACCTGAGAACGTTTGAGTACAATGTGGATATTAGAGAAATCTCCCTGTGCATTTCTGCTAAGAGGCGCTCTGCTGCACAACGTGACCCCACCATTTAGCCTCTCTCCTTCCCATGCTGGTGGAAAATCTCCATTTGGTATTACTCCAGAGCATGAAACATTGCTCTGCCCTTTTTTTCTTACCCAGATATAAAAAGTCCATTTCCATATGAAGATTCTGGGAAATCTGGCAGAATTTTAGTTGGCTCTTAATTGGGCACAGGAGAGGGCTGGGAATCCACAGAACATAGTCGTTTTCATCTGTCTCTCTCTCTCTATCCGTCTGTCTGTCACTCTCTCTCACTCTTCATCCCTCACTCTCAATAACACTGTCTCACTCCAACACTCGCTCGCTCACTCCAACACCTTTTCGCTCTAACACTTGCTCACTCTGTGATTCACTCTCACTCTAACACTGGTTCACTCTCTTCCTCTAACACTCGCTCACTCTCTCTTTCTCTTAGTCTAACACTTGCTCACACACTCTCTCTCTAACTCTTCATCCCTCCCTGTCCATCTAAGGTTCTCAGCTTCTCTCTCCATTTCAGCCTCAGGCCCTCATTCCCAGCCTTGTTCACAACATCTCTCTCTATCTACCATTTATTACATATCTCTCTATCACTCTCTCTCTCTCTCTCTCACGCTCGCTCTTGTTCTCTCCCTCCCTCGCTGCCCACTGGGACGGGGAAAAAACTATCAGGTTTGCATGTTCCCGCTGGTGTTTATGCCATGGAGCTGGTGGTAAAGTAAGCTTTCCCAGAACAGGCCCTTTTTTCCATGAGCAAACTTCAACTGCTGAAACGGCTGCAACACCTGGGGACTTGGTGATAATGAGCCATGCTTATTTAAACACTTCTGGAGCTCTCATTTTCACAGCTGGGAAAGGCCTGTTTTTATTAAGGGAGCACACACAGTTGATGACTCAGGCCACCATCGCTATCTCTCTCTCCCGCCCCCTCCTTATCTGCAGTGTCCATCCTCCGTAGGAACGCTGGGAAGATCAACATTCCACTGTCAGCAAAACAGAGAACCTACAGGCAGACAGGAGCTGGATTGAGCCTACATCTGCACACACAATCACAAGTTTAAAATCAGAGAAAAATTTGTTTACTGAGTCTTGAACTTAACAGCATAACACCGCTAGTTCTTAAGAGCCTTTTGCAATATTGGGATGTTTTAAGTGCCGATTACGTTGCATTTCACCCTTTGACAAGACAGGAAATGGTGGAATATCTACAGTAGTCTTAACAGAGAAACAGAAAGACACACACACACACACACCTGTCTGCAAGTCTGATCAGCAACAGTCGTTGTTACACAAATATTGTCCACCTACTCTTTTCTTGAGTAAAACCAGAGCATCTAAATTACAAAGTACTGTTTTAAACACCTCAGCTAAAGCAAACCTCTTTTCACTAACAGCAGCTCAGACATTTTCAAAAGAGACACAAATTAAAACACTTCGTTTTCAGCGGGGAAGTGATGCATGGAAAAGAAATACTCCAGATAATACTGTCTCCAACACACGTACCGATTTAAAGGTCAAGCCCATAAAAATCTTTCTGAACTGTCTTATATGCCCAAGCGCTCCATACACACTTATATCCAACACCCCAATGGGATAAATTATAATAATTATAGTAATATATTTTCATTTTTTTGTGACCAAAACGTGTGAGAAGTTTGGCTTGTCTACAGTTTTAATGAACGTTAACAACACCATTTAAACTGTAATTATATTTCTGCCTAGGATACAGATTTCCAAAAACTTCAGACAAATCATGTCTAATAATTTTTAATAATTATAAGTGGGGAAAAAGTTGATTTTGTGCAAAAAAACAGTCTGTGTTAATTAACTATGACAAAAAGTAAAAGTTTCCCAGTCTAAAACTTTGGGAGATGAATGATTAGCAATCACATCAGACATCAGCAGATTTCACATAGGAGCACCACTTGGGCCATAATTGGTTCTATTTTGTGATTTTTTATGAGCTATCTCACTGTGAACCTGATCCCATTTGGTCCATTATTGAGAAATGTGCTTTCTTAGACCACTTCCTTCAGCTCTTCAGCAGTGAAAGTCTCCCAAAGTTTCACAGGCGAACTCACAACTGTTCTTACTAAGCGTTAGGAGCTTTGAGTTTGTCTGAAAGACAATAGCTGACAGAAACATCCCCAAACGGCCCCATACTGCCATTCAAGCTTCTTCATCCTCCCTTCCCACCTCCTGCCTCAGCAAGGCCCTGACACCACGCTGCAATTGAGGCAGTGAGTTCATGATGCCAGCCTACAAAAGGAAACCTGTGTAATTGGAACAATTTTCAAAGACGTTTTTGCCGCGTACAAGCGATGTATCAAAGCCGTCAGCATGCAGGATTTATGCTGTCCCCAAAGCGTAGAGAACCTCTCAAAATTCAGCCCCCAAAAAAACCCCCCTCAAGATGAGAGGGAACGCATGCATGTCAAACATGTGCATATCTTACAGCTCGGGCAAAACATTTTTCCCTTGGTTGTCCAATCTGAATCTGTTATTAAACTCGCCCATAATTGATGCCAATGATTAATGCCTTTCATGAATTCCAACCTACACCGCAATGACCGCCGTGCATGTACGAAAGCTATTAATAGTGATGTACGAATATGAATAAACACATAAAACGCCATTTTAATTTACAACGTCTCAGGGTTAAAACTTTCAAAGCACAGAGAAACATGATTTGGGCAGTCTTAAGTTAGACACTGAAAAATAACTGTATTTTACTTAATGATTTGCACTTAAGAATAAAACCTTCCCGATGTGATGAACTGTATGCGCTGAAGCTTTGAAGGTCCTATCTGTCACTGCCAACGGTGCAAATCAAAAGAGGCTATATGGCTCAGATCTCCACACTTCCTACTGGTATTGTGCAGAGTTTCACTTGTGGTTGTCATGGTTACCACACAAGCCCCCATTATAATCTTCTAGATTTCAATTCCCACCAACCTGCATTTGCATATCACCTCAAATGAAGAAGATGAAGTGAATAAATGATATGTTGTGTGTGTGTGTGTGTGTGTGTGCATCCAGCACCACAGTCATGTAATAGGTCGAATTTATCATCAGGGACCATTCTACCTCTTCTCATCATCAACAAATATGCACCACAAACACATGTCTCAGGAGGCTGTCTGATGCCCTGAATGAACTAAATTGAACCACTTGGATGCAAAGTGAATGCAGAGCACTTATTACCTGTAAAGCAACTGGGTAAAATATATCTGGACAGTGACAATGTTTGAAAATTTCATGGTTAGTAATGTCAGTTAGTAATATCAAAAATAAATCAACTTGCACTTTTGGCATGGGCCACCAAAAATCACTGTGAAAGTATAATGCTCACAGATTTCATTGGTTAGAGAAGAAAGAAGTGATACCAGAAAATGATTCACAAACACGTGCCAATAAAATGTACAACTACAGCAAATATCTTCTATAAATGTCAAGGTCAATCAAATTAATGAGTTGCCTTTTCTAAGATCTGCTGAAACTACAAACTTCAGACTTACAGCTCAACATTTTTTGGCCAGTGTCAATGGAAGATAACTTGGACAGCTGCTCTCTGGAATGACTGCCAGCAAGCAAAAATTGAGAAAAAAAAATGATGTGGGGGATTTACTGAGAGATTTGCTCTGGGAGAGAACTGGGAAAAACTGAACACTTCACAGACCTCATATAATTTCACCAAAGAAAGAACTTCAGTGCAATAAAGATGAAAAAGTATACATATAAATCATGATGCAAAGGTAATACAGAATAAGCAGATTAGTTTGGGATGTTTACACAGTGTTAACAGTACCAACACTTTTTCTCAGAAGATGCGGTTTCATTCTTTAAAAAAATCAGTGCTAATGTTGTTCCAATTTGAGATTTCAGAACTTGATAAGAGGTTGGAAAGTGTCTGGCTAATATTTCTTAACACCAACTTAACCCAAGGTTAGGTTAATGTGAAAACCCTGAATAAGGAACTAAGGTTTATATGAGCTCAACGTTACTTTGTAGTGATGTCATAAATAAAAAGCCTTTGTTTTGAGTGTTTAACAGCAGTAGACACATTTGAAGTAGAAGTGCTTTGAACACTGTTGCGTTCACTTCAAACTTAAAATTTGTTACTTTTCTTCACAGGTTTTTCCAAAACACAGAATACCCAACAGTCACACAACAAAAGTGCAGATAGTTGGTTTTCTGAAGTAAACATGCCTCCTTACTGTTATTTTAATCAGATATACTGTATACACCGTCACTTTGTCAGTAAAATCACCCTCCAAATCATTCGTATTTGAAACACTGGAAATATTTTTCTCCAAAAAGAAGCCGTTAACCATTAAACATCCTGTTCTAATATACATTAAGTACAACTCTATCTTACTGTTCCATAACTAGGCTGATATTAGGGCTTAGTATTTACCATTACACAAAGCTTTGGACAGTGGGATGGAATACAAGTCTGTTCTGCCAGTGGGACTGTGGACTTGAATTGGTTAAATATGAAAGTACTTTCAGCTCCATCTATACTCTGGCTATGTAAATTCTGCATTGGCTAAAAAGTTCTAGCAGCGTTGTCTGTAAGTAATTATGGTTTTGGACTTTGGTGAAAGTCTTTTGTGGTTATTTTTAATTCCAACCATTCACTTCAGACCTTTCCCTGACAGTGTTTGGTAACTGGTGAGTGTTATACAACTGCCAGGCGTAATGGGACGGTGTAGTAAGTCTGTGCTATCTAGTTAAAGCCTCAGGGACTACAAACACAGAGCTGTAAATCCTACAGGGACACAGCAGGGGCTGGCAAACAACGTTCAGAACGAGCATGCTTGCTTTTCAATGTGTAAACACTACAAAACAAAAAAAGAGCGAGAGTGCAAAAAAGAAAAAAATAACCAGCATATAGTTGTACTGATATTGCAAATAAAACAGCTACAGAAATACCTTCTAAACTTCTAATTGAAAGCTAACGCTGGGCTTTCGTCTGGCAAAGAGAAGACGGGTTTAGGTAGGGATCTTTTACCAGCAGGGCTTTGTTCAGCCAAGAAACAAAAACTCAGCTGGATGAAGTAGTGGTCAAATCAGGGATTTACCAAGTTACCAAACTTGAGAAAAGGTCGTAAGGGAGTGTATGTACAGTTAAAGCCGTGTTTATATGTGCAGGAATATGTACATTAAGGACGGGTGAACTATAAAAGGCCTTTCTGAGGCAATTAAAGACAGATCACTGCAGAGTAAACGTCAAACACTCCTTAGACATCTCTTTAAAAGTATTTAATTAGCCTAATCAGACAAATTGCACTGTTCTCAAATTTACTCCCACAGTGAAACTAATAGACCCAGTGCCTTAGTCATGTTTGCTCCGGGCAATGCAAAACCACCTATTAAACAATCCAACAGCAATGTTCAATATCAGCACTTTTTTGAGGTCTACTCACAAGTAGTGTTGTAGTGCTCAAGACCGGTCTCAAGTCTTTGAAGGTCTCGGTCTTGTCTCGGAATTGGGCGTATTTATACTCGGGATGTTACTTCCAAACCAGCCAGAGAAATATTGAATAAACATGTTTAATGTTGCTTAGTGTGTGTTGTTTGCTTTGTTCAGCTCTTTTGAGGGCTGCTTTTAGAAGGCTTTGCATGTTCCACTTATTTGTCATGTGGTGTAAAACGTGCCCTGATCCGGTCTCGGTCTCAACTCGTTCTCGCCCCGCCACGGTCTCAGTCTCGTCTTGGACTCTGCCCTTCAGAATCTTGCTCTTGTCTCGGTTTCAACACACTCTGGTCTTGGTCAGGACTTGGTCTTGACTACAACTCTACTCACAAGAAGTTAAGCTTGTCAAAAAATACTAAGGTACGTTATACGTCAATGGATTAATTAAGACAGGAAAGTACAATGGCATTTAATTTCAAGGAAAATCAACTCAAATGTCACTTGAGATAGTTTCTTAGTCAGATGCATCGGGAGAGATGTCACTGATCAGGCCTTCAGCATGGTGTATGAGCTCTAAAAACACAAAGCGCTGCTTCCAGCTTCAGCCTGAGACGTCAGAATCGTGTTTACATAAAGGTTTGGCAGTTTACATTGCAGTTCAGACAGGTAGAAGAACAATTATCCCTTGTTTACATTGGACATGTCTCCTGATGGTATACAGGTTAGATTGAATCCCCCCCACCCCACCCCCCAGAGTTTTCCCTTGTAGCTGTAGACATGCTTATTGCAGCCTGCATTTACCCTTGAACAACGCTGACTCTCCCTGATCTCCCAGTCAATGACTCCTTCTGCCCCAGCTCCAAATGGTGCACCAGTGACTTGGTAAAATCAATTTAGGGCTCACAAATAATACATATAGAACATTTACAGTACATAAAGGGAGACTGTTGACACGTTTGGGAGCGGATGGATAAGGAAACACTTTTCAATCTGTCTCCAAAAAGCTCTGGAGTGGCTTCAAGAAATACACCTCCATACATTTAGCAGACATGCTTGTCCAAAGCAACTTCCTAACCCTAACTCCAGGGACAGACTTCCTGGAGCAAATTTTTTTTAAATACGTTTGGGCTTTTCCTTTTCTCGTATCCACAGAATCCAGCGATGTGAAAAATCTTCACTTTGGAGTTCGTTTTAAAATATGGATTTGATGTGGCTAAAACTCAGTTTATGTGATTAAAAAATGTGTTCATAAAAATATCCGCATATATGTAAACAGGCCTTTAATTAGGAGAATCTACAACTGCTTAAGAGCACACTTTATTTTATGACATGCACGTTTGGGCACAAAACAATTCTACATTTGTATAAAATTATACTCTTAAAAGGTCTTAACTTTCAGTAACACGTTTAAGAAAAAGAAATGTAAAAATAAAAATACTGGAAAATATTGGTGAAGGACGCCCTAAGAGCTTATACATTACTAAAATAATGAAAACTAAAAATCTAACAGAACATTGGTACCCACACATCAGGTATGGTAAACAGATTTTCATGTTATTGACTAAGTGTTTTTCCGGACTTAAGTAGAACAATCAAAACACTATCATCCACTATCTCTAAAAGCAAAATCAAAATGTGGATTTAAAAATGAAGTTGCATTTGTAAAGCTCTCATGACAAACCAAACGTTCTCAAATTTACATATATGCCTGAAATATGTTGTCCTCAACATCATGTAAAACAGGCACAGCTATTGTAGGTTTGTTTAAACAATTACATTGTGAACCAAGACGACTGAAGTGAAGTCAGAGAGCCCTTTATCCCCTTCCTTCCTTCCTGGTGGTCAGCAGCTTTTAACCCGCAGCACTGATAACCGTCCTGCAGGACTGACCCCGCATGAACGTGTGGGCCTTCCCCGGCCCGCCTTATTGTTTCTCAGTTTCCTCTCCCAGTCCAGCTTTCCTGCTCAGGCTCCTGCAGTGTAAATCCCCAAACTGTTTCTGCTCTAACAGATGGGCTGGCCAATTAATCTAAAATGAATCAAAATGACATTCTGAACCTGTAATCCACGTGATCTTGCCCATGATGCTTCTTTCATTTATTTGTAAAATTCTGTCAGTCCCTTCCCCAGGGTGTGTTCAGAGAGATTTAAGTGAACTTCACTGAGTGATAGTCACAGTGCTCCACAACGAAATGTGACCACTGCATTTGACTCATGCAGGAGCAGTGGGCAGCTCACAGGAAGTGCCCAAGGCGCAGTACTTGGGGACAGTATCTTGCTCATGAGTACCTCAGTGGTACCTTTACAGGTCCGCGTCCTGAACCTACGTTCTCGGGGCCAACTCCCTAACCATTACGAGTCATATCGTTTCATGAATCGCAACCGAGTAAAATGTTCAATTATTCGTGATACTGATCTGGGGTCACATCGTCCAGCACTAGTTGGGAGGACCTCCATCACAACGTGAACATGGGGGGTGCGTGTTGTTCTTGCATTCCGTAACTGCATTAGCATGTGCCAAGGCAATTACACCCTCCACAAAAAAAACCCTGGGTTCCTGTACGTGCTAGTTTGCTTGGGCTGGTTTATCGTTCCTCGCTAATTAAAGAAACGGCACTCTTTCATCGTTAGCAAAACTAGAGCCACCCACTAAAGCAAAAAACGAGATTAAAGCAAACCCTGTGAGTCAAATGAAACCAAACGAGCAAGATCACAGGAAGAGATTAAAATAAGTTTGAAGAACATTAATTTTGGGCAGCCCAGTCTGTTGTGACTATCGGTATAATAGAGGGTATAGATTTCCCATAGTTCTGCTCACTCTCGAGATTCATGATAAGTCGACTTGTGCATTGGATTGTGGGTAGAGTCTGCCATATGCACAACGGTCATTAACTGAAACAGATATGCAGCTTTACTAACGCATCCTACTGAGCACAGCAGATGCTGCCATTACTTGTTTCCAGCAATAAACAGCCACAGATATCAGACCTGCAGCGTCCCACAGTTTAGACCTTTGTCCAGTTGACACCCTTATGATAAAAAAAAAAACATTTCCCACGGGACTCGGCATAAGGCCAGTGGTCACACACACACGACACATGGCCGCTTACGTAACACATGCTAATTGAACCACTGATATGTAAATCCTGATTTAAAAGCAGAATAACTATGCTTTAGCAAAAATGGAGGTTTAAGTCAAAAAGTTGTTAAAATAATTCTGCGTAAAAAAATACAGCTTGACCGATCAATCAATGTACTGATATTATCGCAGGATATGAGCGTATCGCCTATAAATCTGTAATGCGGATGATAAATATCAAAAAAGGAAAAGGAAAGAAGATGGATTCTTGAAGCATGTTTTGTGTCCTTGTGAAGTTTACCCAAGAGGACACAAAGGAACTCAAGGAACTCATACGTTTGACGTTTATCAAACTACAGCCTATTTTATTGCACTTTTCGCAAAATACAGTTTATTAAAATAGTGAATCATTTTATTTGATACTGATGAAGACTTAATTAACTACACATAAATGCTAGTGAAAGATTTTTTTGTACTATTTTCTGTTTTTTGGAGAATAAATGCACGCCGGCTGTTATAAGATTTTAAAAATCCTATCAGCCTTAAAAAATGCTACAATCAACAAGGCTCTTTTAACTACGCTAACTATTAGGGGTGCACAATTCAGAAAATCTCACGATTCTATTCCGATTCTTGTGCTCACGATTCAATTCCAAATGAATTCACGATTCACAAGCAATTCGCAATTCAATACATAGATCAATTTGTTTCCACACTGCTGTTTTGCACAAACTTAAATGTTAGTCATACTTTTTAAGAGATACTGTTTTATTAATAGACTGGATATAGAATTTTTCATATTGAAACTGTTTCTAACCTCTTGCACATCCAGTGTAAAAGTCAATTTCCAAGATTCAAGCGATTTCCACTTTTGTAGGTAATACTACATCCAAACTGTCTCTCTATCTACCTCTATTTCTAGTTCTAGTTTAGAGTACTCCATTGCTAGTTTAAAATGTATATTTTGCATTCTATTTATACAGTATATAGCAGAGATGACAATAAAGTTGACTTTGACTTGACGTTTTGAGGTACTTTTCCCATTTGACTGTGGCAGATCAACCAAAAAAATAAATAAATAAAATCACACTGAATCAAACCTAGTTTACTAAATGTAATGCATATGTACCCTGTATGCTCACTGACTGCATTTACTTCATGCTCATGTGAAGGAGGTCTATCTGGGCCGATTCCGACAATGCGCCATCTACAGGACTGGCAAGCTGATCTTGTGTTGGGGAAAAAGCAAACTACTGCCGTTACATTAGCTGGAAAATATGAAACGATTTTTAGAATGCATGAATCAATTGTGAATCAAGAGAGAATGAATCATGATTCGATACGATTTTTCGCACACCCCTACTAACTATGCTAATAACAGTAGCGCAGTTCTCTAACCCTGCCGTGTTTCTTGCCCCGTTCATTTTCATTTGTTGTGTCAAGTCAGTGTAAGCCAACTGTGCGACTTGCTCCATTTGCTTATCTTCAAGGCTAATGAAGTATTCCACTTTGGCCATGCTTTGCTTTTAAGCCATTCTCACTTTCGCACACACTGAAACATACACCAGGAACGCTGAACTTTCTTTCGCTAATAGATGACTTTTTGAGCGCTTGTCAGCATGACTGCGGTGCATGACTATATCTGATATTAGAGTGAGGATACAGATGCCCACTCAGCTCCCTCGTGCCTGGCTGTCTTTTTAATCATTGGCTGGCAGTCTCCTTGAAGTTGACATGAGCCCACACAGGGACCCGACAAAGTTTCCCCGAGTCTGAACCGGCCGGAGGCTCAGAGTCCCGCCGTGCCAACTAGTCACTAACTCTGCACGCCAATCACGGCTCCTGCCTGCAGCGCTCTCTCCCGTCCACTTAACTATTACAAATTAAAAGCTTTTCCTTGTGCCGCCGCGCAAACGAGACGCAGGGGAGGCCATGAATCAGGGCTGTCGGGCAGCAACGACAGCAGGCGAGCAATGGCATGGCAGGCGGTATGAGGGATGGAGGAAGTAAAAGACACACACGCTCCCCGCTACATTTTGAGCCCTGCATAGAACACACAGGGCAGGAGAGCAGGGATGCTTTGGGAAGATGATGATGATAATGATGACGAAGATGAAAAGCTGTGGTCATGACACTGAACTGAGAGGAACTGAAGTAGCCCACGGTGATAAGGACGTTTCCAAAGTGATTTTTGTGCAAACAGTGATTAGGAAGCCGTAAAACCATTAAAAGCAATCAGTAAAAGTTTGTTAATCCTGGCTCACGTGTGGTCACCAGGCCTTCTAACATTATACGTTCCCACATTTGCTGCAGGCTAAAGTATCATCACCGCTCCTTTCTGGGGAAAAGCAATTCCTACACCAACCACAAACCTCATGTCATTTCATTCAATCAACCGAGAGCCCAGCTCAGGAGAGGGAAGATAATGACTGCATTAAGCTCCGGTTGTGCACGAGGGCTGCGCTCTGATGCAGTCGTCGTCCACCTCTTGAGGAGGGTGCTCGATCTGAAGCGAATTACATCATCACTCACTTCAACAATAACAGCAGCCGGCCCCGTTACGAGGAAGCCGAGCTCGCGGAGCGGCCGCATAAAGCTGAGTGACGGGGCTCGTTTTGCAACAAGCCGACTCCTTTGGGACGCTCAGGATTTGCGGCAGGCGTAGTCCGAGCATTAACACATTACTCTGTTAGTGTATCAGGGAAGTGCAGAGGGTAGGATCCCTGCAACCAATATTCTAATAGTTATGATACATGCATTTTAATGTGTGATAAACTGCATTTAGTGAAAATCTGTCTCCTGAGATGCCTTGCTGGTTAGAAGTCATTTTAACAGTCTTTAAATAGCCAAAGTAATGGATGAACAGAGATGTAGGAAAGCTGTGGAAAGCCATTATGCGCGTTCCCCTCAGCACATAAATAAATTTGACAGGCAGTTTAGACAGGCTCAGTCTCCCAGAAGCCTCAGTGTTATGACCATGATCTTAAGCATTAGAGAGGCTGTTTAAAGCGACATCTGCACTTATCTTGCAATCATCGGCTGCGCCTTCGGGAACCTTACAGGAGATTGATATGCCAGTCTGAAAGTAGAGGGGAGACAAGTAAACCGCACAGAAAACTGCATTCTCTTGTTCAAAGTATACCGGCCTAAAAAGTGAAAGTGAAAGTGATTTGTCATTGTGAACACTCCACGGCACACAGTGCACCACAACCAAATGTGACCTCTGCATTTGACCCATCCATGAAGGTACAGAGGGCAGCTAACGTGAGCAGCGCCCGGGGGAGCGGTGCTTGGGGACGGTACCTTGCTCATGAGTACCTCAGTGGAAACTTTTTCTGAGCTGAATCATGAAATTACACTTACTGAATCAGTTGCTTCTGAATCGCCGTGGACTAAAGACGCAGAGGTGATGTTAAAAATGGAGGCGAAAAAGCAACAGAGCAAGTGCAGAGTTTAAGTGCACGGCATTAGGAAATGTGCATCACTCTGGGTAAGAGCATCTCATCAAAGATACAACCTTATCAAAGGTTAAGCAGAAACAGGCAGGAGAATGTTTGGTCACTTGCTAGGTTATGTCATCATTCATTCATGAATGCAAACTTGATCTGGCTTAACTCAATTGGTAAATTCAACATTACATTATGGTAAACCATCTCTGACAAACATTTTCCAGTCATTACTTTGCTTGGTGGTGGTGGCGGCCTAGTGGTACGATACTCATCAACGAACCAAGAGGTCGTGCTTTAAAACCCGGCTCTTTTCTGCTGGTCCAGTTTCCACCATTGCAGCCCCGAACATGGCCAAGTTGCTCTAGGGAGACTTTCCTTTTAATTATGAAAATGAAGTCACCTAGGATAAGAGCATTTGATAAATGTCATAAATGTAAATGTGCTGTGAGCAGAAACGGTGACGTGTCCTGATGATGGTGAACGTTCAGAGGGAAGCTGTTGGCTGGCACGCTGTTTGCATTTGTGCGAAACTGTGTCAGAAAACCTGAAGCTTCCATAAACAAGATGAGTCGTCTGGTTGGTACAGATGCCGTCAGCTCATAAAAAAAGCGCTGATGGAAAAGATCCTGCATGGTCAGATGGAGAGATGTGGTTGGGCTGTTTGTTTCCCAAATACAAGTGGCTTTATCTGTAGGTGCCATAATATCCCCTTTCTGGTTTGGCAACTTTGCTTCCTGCTCTACCACAGCCATTTAAAACTCATTAGGTCATTGCTTTTACACATTAACAAAAAGGACCTGCTTATTATTATTTCATATGAGCTTTATTTTGTGGATTAAGGTCTGTTTTTTGAGTTTCCTTGAATTAGAGTTTCATCGTGATCCAATATTGTATCGATTCAAAGGACAACGATTTTACATCTGTCGATATCGCAAAGTCGATTTGATTCAGTTCAGAAGCCAACGATCGATATGTGAGAATGTCATATGCAGATTTAACGCCATCACTTCCACTCAAATCGCATATAAAAGCAGATAAGACCAAATATAGGAGCCTGTATCTCTAGCATAGAGGTGCCACCTTATCCACTGTCACATCCGGCAAGTTATTAGGTAAGAAGCACAATGCTTATTATACTGCGTTCCCAATTTGCATGCATTTATGCATCCATTATGTTCTGCAAAACAATCTTACAGAATATAATGAGCCCCTATTGATTAATTCATAAAAGCCAGTATTTTTGAGGAATAGCTTCGCATGACTATCAGTGCTGCTCGCATCAAGGCTCTGAACGCAAGCCATTACAATAATGTATGCCTGATGGCTTTACAGCACTGTTAAAACGGCAATGACAGGGCCGTAATGGCTCATCCCAAACGGTATGGAGTGACTGGCCCAAGCTGAGAGAATGAAAGAGAGGGAAGACCATGTTCTGGCACAAAATCGCAGTTCAACAATACTCCACGCACTGCAATTACTCTCGATCTCACTACCTTTCACAAGACGATC
The DNA here is from genome assembly GCA_032718565.1 of Distichodus sexfasciatus. Classification (NCBI taxonomy): domain Eukaryota; kingdom Metazoa; phylum Chordata; class Actinopteri; order Characiformes; family Distichodontidae; genus Distichodus; species Distichodus sexfasciatus. The sequence goes on from JAVGVS010000003.1 coordinate 6,445,445, forward strand.
TTTCATCAGCCTCTAGAGTCCAACGCACGCTGCCTTCCAAAACAAAACAAAAAAAAATCACATTGTGTTCTCAGTGGGCTAGTGCAATTGTTTCATTCTAACTTGAAAACATCAGAATTACTTGAACAAAATAAATGTAGTGCTCTGTCACAAGAAGAATGTTATTTTTAAACTTTAAAATAACTTATTACATGTCAGTAAGCATAAAAAATTCTTCTGAATTCAACCATTAAAAAATAAAACTAAGACAAAGGCCAGATATAACTCACAAAAGGCAGGATATCAATGTTTATTATATTCACAACATTTCTGAAACAATAGAGCAACAACAGAGTCAAGGGGCTTTTTCAAGGACCCACCAATGTGTTTTTTTAAGGATCTGCAGGCAATCAAACTCTCAATCCTGTCAACCAACCGAGATTTCAGTTGCTCAAACCACTGCACTAACGCCTGCAACTTCCCTTTTAATACAATACTTTAATTTTTGACCCAGGTAATCGCAACGTAATGTCAAAATCCTTTCAGATCACAGGTCTGGAACACATCTAGACACTTTCTTTTTGTGTTCCAGCATTTGTTGACAACATATAATTCCAAATTTCCACAGGCATGCTACCATAAAATGAGATGCCAAAAAGAGCATTGTCACTCATACCTGCAACACTGAGATGCTGGCATATGAAAACGTCTCTGGCAACCCAAACCTAATCACTCAGCACTTTAGATTGAAATAAAGAGCTGCTAAAGCATTTCAACACTGTAAAAATGAAGGCATGGCACGACGCCGTCCAGGTCTGATGAATCATGAGGGATGGGAAATTAACATTAAGGGCCATGGTCCTCAAACCCACCCCTTAACGGATAAAAGCATTAATATGGAGAGCGAGGCCAATGTGGTCTACGATAAATTAAGAGTCCAGAATGGATTAACATACTCGGATCAGTAATACTGCAATAGACCCATAAACTGCACCAGATGTATTATTCATAAAGCAGTTGGACTGTTACTAATACATTTATGGGACCTTGGTAATATGCCGAGAGGTAACATACCAGCATGAAAATAACAAGGATGTTAATGCATTCAGAGAATTACACACTTTACAAAATGCAGTGCTAGGTGAGATATACGTGATTCAGGTTTTTTTTATTACTAAACTAGACATCGCATTTTTTAATTTATCGAGTGATTTCTTGGCTGCAAAAAGTCACACAGAAAATGCAGATGGGCATTTTCCCCCATTTTTACCGCTGGATTATTTCCAGAAGGGAAATTGGAGGACAGCGTGTGAGCTAAAACTCAGTGCATGGCAGATGTTAATTAATATGAAGGGGGAAAAAGTAGATAGAAACTTCCACAGCTCCACTGGACTTGACAAGAAGAGATACTTGGGGAGAAAAATAAGCAGCAGGTTCTGCAGGTAATAGAAAAATATGGTTAAAAAGAGAACTGTCTAGAATGTCCTGCGCCTTTGCATTTTATTACTTTTATTCCAAGTAAATGAGAGAGAGAGATGCACAAAAAGCATGAGGAAGAAAAAAGGGTGAGGGGGGGAGAGAGAGAGAACACAGGCTTCTCAGGCCCCAAAAAGAGACTCTCTGGAGAGAAAAGACTGGCCACTCATGAATCACATGGGATCTCGGCCAGCAGACACAGCCAACACTGATCACACAGAGGTCTCCAGACATCCACTCATACCACATACACAACACACTGCACAACACACTGCCCATTACATTACAATCAGGCATGTTCGGTTGAGCAGCAAGGTGCATTTAATGTAATAGAATTAAGACAGAATAACAGAGCCCAATCAGGTTACACTGCCTATTCATAATACAAATGTTTATTAGCATCAATTCATGTAAAGAATGGCGTTGTTGATCTTTATTTTTTATTTAATCTCTGAAACACAATTGCCTGTTCCTGATCTATTCTCCGCAGCAATAAAGCAAGCATGCCAAGCAAGAACTGATAAACACTCCCTTTAAACCACAGCATGGAGTTCCTTATTCCCTGAAAAAGAATGGCGTTATATATTCAGCATGACTAATATCAGGCTGGGTTATACATTAACCCCAGGGTAGGAGTGTAGGTTCAACCCCCCGGCATAAAATGGCAGTTGCCCGGTATGGGGCAGTTGGTGGAGTAACAGTAGGGTATTCACGCCGTGATCAGAAGGTCGCAGGGTCGAAGGTTCCAGGACCGACAAAGTTACCACTGAGGTACTCATGAGCAAAGTACCGTCCCCAAGCAAAGTACCTGTCCTTGTTAGCTGCCCACTGAGCTAGTGATCAATATGAGAGAAAATGCTGATTTAACACAATCACTTTCATTCATTTAAAATGCAAAACGCAACTAAAATGTTCAACATTTTTATTTCTGAACTCAATCAGATATTTCAAAAGAAAATCTAATCTTATAAGACAATATAAACTGACCGTATAATATGTATGATGAATGACTGATGTTTTTCATGGATTAATGCTATGACCTTGTTTATCATTGCACCAGTGCATCAACGTATCGTTACACCCCCATCCCAGCGCTCAGTTACACAGCCTTTAGGGTGATGCTCATTTCAGTCCTGCTGACTGAAATAAATCATGGCAGCTAGGTGTGGTGGAGACACTGCTGAGGTGAAATTGACTGGCTTAGTAAAGACATCAATTTGGCAAAAGCAAATGGAGAGTAATTTGAGATAGACTTTATCGACCACATACTCCCACATGCCTCACGTCAACAGGCCAAACCCAACAAGTAGCCACGCTACAGCCCCGAGAAAAAGAAAGAATACAGCTGTTTATAAGTCTTACTCTTGATTATTTATCAAAAAGCATTCAGAAGTGAACCAGTGTGGCGGTGTGAGACTTGATAAAGATGACAATGATTCAACCGTAATGCAGTTAAAAGTCAAAGTTTCCTCATCCACGTCATCAGGTGTTGTCCTGAAACCCAATCGTAATTGACCTGCTCACACGACTGCACAGGTTAAGGTCCGCTGTTCATAAAGTAGAGGCCTTAATGTCTCATGTAAGACTCTTACGTGGTCCCACAATATTAACTGCTGAAATTCAGAGACATACAAAAACAACACTATTCAACATTTATCAGAACAGCTTTCTTTTAACTTTTGAAGATTTGTGGCTCTCTCAAATATGAAGCAAAAGAAACAAGCAGCTTTAATCATGTTTGGTGAAAAATGAGAAAAATTGCTTCCATAGCTGTCACCCCAAAACTCATGCTGCTCATATGGCGACTTTAACAACGCTCTGTCTGCTGCTTAAATGAATCCTCTATAGTTAATTCCAGACAAAGGAATTACGAGGGCAGCCGAAAGCCTCCTGGAAGGCTGCCGCAGGTCAGAGCCAGACGACTTCACCAGCGAGCTCCTTGTGTAGCTCCCAGAGAGAGATCAAAGAGAAGAAAAAGAGGCTCTGCGCGACACTTTGTAGTTTCTTTGGAAAGTTTTAACGATGTGCTAATACTGCTACAGAAAACAGGGTCACGGCTGCGCTAAACAATAATGAATAGAAATTTGCCTGAAACATACCAGAATGTCCCAAAAACAAGGAAGAATAAATGTCTTAAGTGTTGCAGTTTCTCTCTCTGAATAATTTCATTATAGAAATGCCAGCTTCCAATAATGACCCACAATAACATCACCGTGTGTAATAAAGAATGTTAGTCAGTACAAAAGAGCTGGTGTTCTTATACTTAAATGATTGAATATCAAACTCAATGGACAAATCCAAACCATATAATAAGCAGATCTCACGTACATGATTGATGTGTTGTTGTATAAGTAAGAAGGGATCTGAACTTGTGAGAAAGGACATAAACATCAGCTCCTCTTTACTGGGAAAACTGCAGTTGGGATTAACGAAGATCAGCAGGGATTGTTCCCCTTAAGGTTTTTTAATTTTCCAACAGAGCTCAAACCCAATTTTCACAGCAGTTAAGATTGAAACATGATTAAATTTTGGTTATTAATAGTTTGTCAACATTTATTTTCTCACTGCAGAGCCTGACATATGTTTAAAAAAGGGGGATTTTGAGAAGATCATGCCAATTAACATATTCTAAAGACAGGGGAGGCAGACTGTCTAATCTCTTCATCACATGCTGTTTCATAAAATCAACTGCAATTAGCTAGGCAAAGTCAGATTAGACAGAAATTAATCCTTTAAGCCATAAAAGAGGTTTGTCTCTTTAAAGGCACATATGAGTAAAGGATGTACAAGACAACGTTTTTGCTTCCATGAACTCATGAGTATTATTATTGAATAATCAGTTAATTTTCAATTTAAATTCAAGCTAAATACTAAACCTGTCTGGAGTCGATGTTAAGCCATGTCTGACTATAAGTTTAATAGGCTTAAAATTAAACATACCAAAAATAAAACTGCTGCTTGAGAAGCTTTAAAGAATGGAGACAAGATTCTGCCCTGCACTTCTACAGAAGATTCAGATTCAGAGTAACTGGGATTTTGCACTGTTTGAAAGTACTTATGAGAGTTACAGAAAGTAAAAAGTGAGTAACGCTCATGACAGACAATGCTGAATAGGATTTACAGCATAAAGCACAGCATTACACTTCCAAATGACTGTGGGTAAAGGCACATAGAATAATCCACAAAATCAATAATGTCTCAGCAGATAATTACACAAAAAGATGTGGGTGGTGGTGCAGAGCTGAAAGTGGCTGAAAGCTTGATTGGGTGGTAGATGATACCTCTTTAATAAGAGCTACCACTTTGGGACCCCAGAGCAGACACCTTTAAACTGTCTTAACTAATTAAAGGTCGTTAATTGTTCATATTTGTAATGCTTATTTTGACGAAGTTAGCATTTTCTTTAATTCCATCTAGCTGCTAAAGTTTATGTTCTTTATCTCTGGAAAACATGTAAGTCACTGTAAATAAGCACGTTCACAAAACATACAAATAATTCACCTGAGCTGGATCACAGTAATTCTACTATCAGTTAAGTGGGGTACAAAATCTGTCGCAAATGGCCTCTTTCCCAGCAGCTGCCTTACTTTGGCAGGGGGTCCAGTACAGTGAAAAGGTTAATAGGATCATTTGCACTTAGTGGGTGCTGGTGTGATGGAAACCACAATGCTGCAAAAACAATGCCTTTACAGCCGTCTCGCTGCTGGCACATCTCCACCTAACACCATGTTACTGCCTGTCCATTCACTTCCTCGAGTCGGAGCGGACTGAGATCACGCTTCCTTTTCAACTTTCCATTTAGGCGTAGTTTTTTTCAACAAGAACTCTCAAGCCGGTGCTCAAGTGTTAAAGTAACCATGCAACAGGGAAAACAGATGCGAGCTATTCAGGAAACGTTTTACAAAAGGCAATAAAAATAACAATAGCCTCAGCAAGACAATGATGAGGAAAGATGAACTGGAAAAGTGGAAACTAAGTATTTTATTTTCCTACTTTACGCTTCTATTGCCTCCCTACAATATAAAATTCAGCTTTGCACATGTTAAAATAACATACATAGACTCATAGCTTCCTGTAGCCCATGGTACAGAGTATTTACACCCAAATCAAAGTTAACATGGACAGGCTTACAAATTTCCAGTTTTGACCAGCATTTAGTGATCAGTTGTGACATTTCTTCCAGAATTGAAAACTCGAAGCATTGAAATCGAAGGCTATTTTCCACACAGCAGGAAGCTGACTGAACAGTTTCCAACTTACGCGTATCCGTCTCATGGCCGCTACGATTTCCACACGGCTGTTGGGTCGCGCCACATCCAGGCTGCCGATGTACTAGAGATAAAGATGGTAAAACAAAATATTTACATTAAATTAACCCTGTACATGCTGTGCATTGATTTACAACTGGTTTACATTCACACCATATTGATCTACTCTATTACACAGGTAAACATGCCAAACAAGGGCCTGGGAAGTCATAGCGCAACAATGATTGGAACAGGTAGCAGTTTAAATAGATCTCATTTAGGGCTGCATGATCTATTGTTTCAACATCAACTACACTCACATAATTAAAGCAAAAAAGATGATACTATTTTTTCTGCTTGATGCAGTCCTAAGTTCTAAGTTTCCATGACTTATCTATAAGAGATTTCTGTGTATATATAGCATATATATTTTTTTCCAGAATGTATATTTTCGGTCTTTTCAGTGAAAGGCAGCAACTAGGGGTTAAAGGTCTTGCTTTCGGACCCCAGTGGTCATAAGGTTAAAGGTCTTGCTTTCGGACCCCAGTGGTCGTAATGCTGGCGACAGGATAGAGGTGACATCTCTATGTCCACAGGCCAGTATCCTACAACTAAACCACACTCACCCCAATATAACCGTCTGCATTTGTTTTGAAAAATAATACTTCATGTCCCAAAGTGTCCACAGTAGAAAGTCATTTCACAGTTCACTTGTCTTTTCATCACCTTTCACAACCTATTTTTATTTTTGTTGCCAAATAAGTTTACAATTTTTAATTTTTGTTGCTGAATAATTCTTACCTGCTTCCTCATGGCATGGTTACTTTTTTACATTTATGGCATTTAATTTTAAGAACTTGTGGTTGACACTGGCAAAAGTATTTAAAATGAAAATTTCTCCCACCATTTTCACTATTCGTATTTTCTATATAGATCCACTTGCGACAAAATCATATTAATCATTCTAGAGTGGTTAAAACATTTGCATAATAAGAAATATATTGCAGATTGTGTAGGAAAAAAAGTTCTGCAATGTCAGTTTTTATCCAACATCGTGCAGCCCCAGTCTCATGAACGTTCCTAAAAGAGAGTTTATAAACTTGATATGTGATTATTTCTATTATTAATCTCTCTCTCGATGAACAGGCTCTGATCAAAGGCAAAGAAACCAAAACTTACCTTTGCCTCGAAATTAATGCCATGCTGGAAGGCTTCCTCGTTATGTAAAGGAATCCGTAAATCGTGCCCATCGTCCACTAAATTATACTTGGTTTTCGCTGGCATGATGCTGCTGGTGGTCAGTGCGCCAACATGGACGAGCGAAACGAGCACAAAAAAACAAACAACAAACAAACAACAAACAAACAAACAACCAGAATCCAGAGAGTTCGATCCGGACCGCGCAGGTCAGTTTAAACCCGGCTGCTCCATCGCGTGTTTCTGGTGGGTTTTTAATCGCCCCGAGGTTACCGTTCTAACGTGGCGCGTTAAAAGCCCGTCGGCGCAACTTTTGTCCGAATTTCCTCAGCGAGCTGCTCCGCTTCCGGCGACTCGCGAGCTCGCGGCGCGTTCTTTCCCGTTCAAATAAGAGTGTGCGCTGCGCGTGGAGATCGGACTTTCCGGCTTCCTGGGCTCGCGCATTTCCAACAACTTGACGCCAGCGCCATAACTGAAGCCGCTCGTGCCCCCTCGCGCGCACAGGGACGCGCCATTGGCTGGATTTGGGAATTCCACCTGCGCTCATTGGCTGGATTGGGGAATTCCACCTGGGGCGCGTCTCGAATGGGTCCATATTCGCTACGGAGTGCACGACTAGGGTTACTGCTTAGCCCTGTTTAAACCTGCAAACGTTTTGGTTGGTTAGAGCACAAGTGGAAAGTACTGGTGATTCAAGAGTATTTATTTCTCACATACATTCTGAGTACGAGTCAGAATTAAGTTTATTGCCAAGTACGTTTTCTCACAAACATAGACATAAATAAAAACTAAACTAATGAACGTGTTGGAAGAACACACTGTGCAAAGTATGAAAGGGAGATACATTAATGTTGCAGGGTGTGAAGTAAAGCATAAAGCACAAGACATTTACTGTATTTTGTGGTTTCTCTTATTTAGACCCAAATACACGAAGCTCTGTAGTCCACAAAAATGGGAATCAGTGCTTCATACGGTTAAAATCAGTCTGAAACAAACAGCTGTTGGTCAGCTAAGTTACACACAATTAAGACCATCACCTTTCCAAACCATACAAGTCAATATATTTAAGGTTAAGATCACATGCATTCTAGGATAACCTGTGGTGAATAAATATAATACTTTTTTAAAGCTGGAAAATAACTTTTTTGCATTTTGTATGAGACAACCTTACGACTTTTTCCAAGAGACCTTAAATCAGAGTAAATGAAGCAGAATCTTATAAATTCGTCATGGGAAAATATAACTATTTGTAGTTCTTGTTTCATGTAACAAAAAGGTGTAGCATGACATGCTTGATTTATCCTAAATTGCATGTAATATACAGACGTACGAAACGTGTTTGTCCACTACTTAGGGCTTGTAGAGCCGTTTCAGATGCGCCCGACTCTTACTGGAATAGGAGGCTTTGGGAGTTTGGTTCTGCGTTTGCTGTAGAGAGGGAAAAGCCCGCGTTTGTGGAATGAGCTGAGGAAAGCTGCCAATGGCACCTAGTGGTGGAAAACAAAACTACTAGAGATGGTTTCACATCCCAGACCATTCACAAGTTTGTATGTTTGACCCTTCACGGGGGGAAGACACTTACTTAATAGGGACAAGTATACAAGGGATTAAATTTAGCAGAAGATGGTTTGAGGAAAAAAATGTTTCTGTCCAATAGGAGTACAAGTAGATATTTCTATTGAATTAGAGATTATATATATTTTTGTTTTCTTGTCTCTTTCATCTTTTTTGCTGTTGCATCAGTGGCCAGTATATAGGGTTGAGAGTCCAGGGACATATGACACACACTCTTTAGAGACATGCATTAGAGCTAAGAATGGTTTAATAATTAAAAATAGAAGAAGCCTTGGGCTAAGTGCTTTTCCAAGATGCTGACAATAATGCCACAATCTTCTAATAATCAGTGTTTTCATGTAAACAGCCCCTGTTCAAATAAAGTCATTTAATGAAGTTTTCAAGGAGCTTACAAGGTTAGAAAAAGAAATAATAAAGTAAGTATTTTCACCTTGAAGCAAGTGAGTCATATTTGCAAAGGTAGTTTCATCGATGAGTCATATTAGCTTGAGTTTGGCTTAAGGCCAGTTGGCAGTACTGTATGTTTCTGATGTACAATATGTGATATAAAAGCAAAAATCATAAAGCAAATCATGTCATAAACGGCTTAATGATCATTACTAACAATGTAGTTTCATCAGTCACATAAAAATTTGAAACTATTTATTAATTATTTAAATCTTATCGAGCCTCACAACATGTGCCAAATGTCTTACCATGTTTTTGTAAAACAACAAATTAAAAATGATAAAATGTAATAATAATAGGAAGTAGATCGATCAACTCTTAACAAGATGCTTAAAAACACACCACAAAAAGTGACAGCATATATGAATCACTATACCTACGAAATTTGTAGCCTGAATCCACAAGAATGGCATCGCTGTTGGTCATGATCCAAGATCAACAAACAAAGATGTTGTTTGAATCATAAAACCTGTATTTCTGGAATGAGTCATGCTTTACTTTCACTCATGACTTTAAACCACAATATCTGTTTTTTGTATATGAAGAGGTAGATTCATCAGGGAAGTCATTAGATCTGTCCATTGTCATAATAACCAAGGACTCTGAAGCCATTTAAAATGACCTGGAAAAATAGGTCACCTGTGGGTGTCACTGGAAGTGAGTTATCCTTTGAGTGTTTGAAATGTATACATTCTCTGTTTCTGTTCTTCTGGCATTAACTTAACAAGATCATCAGTTGATGTGTTTCACTCAGTAATAACCAATAAAATTAAAACCTGTTAAATGTAATCATGAACATGAACAAACCAATGCACTGTTGTATCAATAGCTAGAGATTAGCTACAGATTAGATGAGAGGCCTCCAATTATTGACTGACGTGAGGCACTATTCAAGGAGCCATAAATACCATTTATACCCTTTTAATAGATAAACAGTATATTTGTAATTACATTACATAATAAAATGTTGACGGATTTGGGAGGCAAACTTTTAGGCAAATCAGATGATATTACAGGTAGATTACTTCACAGCACTTTTGCCAGACTTTGCTCACATGACACGAATATGCAATAGTTCAGGTTTAAGCAATACTGTTGCTCCAGTAAATTATTTTGGACTGTCACTCCCACAGTCCCTGGGCAACATGACAAAAACCTCTCATCCAGACCTTGTTTCTGCTGCCTGCAGAGAGCGTCCCTGCCATAGGACAGCTCCAAACAAACCACAGATGGTTGAAAACAAAATGTAAATTTAGCAAAGGTCATTTCTATTTTCTGGCTCCAATTCAATTAAGGTCCGGGATCTGATCTAGGGAAACCAAATCTATGAAAGCAATCATATGGAGAGGAAAACAATACCTCTCTTTCCTGGATAGCGACTTGATTGTGCTGTTATTTTTATCTAGACAGCCACTCATTTGGATTCTGAAAATTGCTTGTTTAGAAACATCTGATTACTGTACTTGACTACAAACCATACTCTTTTGCCACATGTTATATGAATGCAGATATTTTTACCCTTCACATATGAAATTATATCTGTCTGTATCCTAGATAGTAGAGAGGAACTGGAGCAGATCAAATGCTTATCCTTAACACATCGCTGACTCAGCACAGTGCAGACATCTGGCGACTGTCACTTACTAAACAGCTGCATTAAAATAATACATCTTAGCAATTTCTTGTTGTTACAGCATGAGAGGTTCCAACTCTATGACTGCATGACTGCTTCCAAAGTAACATAAAGCAAGACTCAGATTCTTTGTATATTCTTCAAGCACAGGCTCAAAACTCTTCACAGTGTTATAGTGTCAAGTCCTTGTGAGTCAAATGGAGGTCAGCAAGTCAGCTGTAAGGACAGACCTCCTTTCACTTGACTATCTAACTCATCCAAGCCTGTTCCAACAGACACTCTGTTGAATCTGAATTAATCATGAAGTTCTCCAAGAATGTGGGCCGTATGAGCCACAAAAACAGGATACGCAGCTCTCTAGGGAGAGACTTCACTGCAACATGCTACAAAGACTCAGATAAATAGAACGAGCCTGTTTTGCTTTGTTTGCATAGTTTCACACTGGTAGTTTCTTGCTGGGACATTTTGCAGTCTGAAAAGAACAGGAATTGTACTGGTATCTGTAGAGTCTAATTGATATCTGCAAATTGATGTAAGCAATGTATTCTCTTTTGTTAATAAGCAAGATTTTGCACATTTGTTTGACGCAAGATGCAATGCCAGCAAATATTGGCAGACTATTCTTCCTCCCCAAAAATTAAGATGATAATCAACGTTTACACGAAGTATCAGTACTACTTTAGCCAGAAGCTGATTTGTCAATGCTGGTTTGAAATATTTTTAAAAATAATTCCTTTGCTGATATTTTGCCATTGGCAAATTGGCCATGCCTGGGGTCTAAGTGGGCTTCAGTGAAGAAAAGAAACAAAAACAATGCAACAAAACCAAAAGATTCACTCAGTACTGAGCCCAAAACATAAATAATGTCATCGGTCATATTTCATTAGTTTCCGTCTAGAACCATTAGGAGAGTTGTAGTTAAATCCGACAGGCATAATGGCAGAATCCTAACACAAAAATGGACTAGTTTCTCCTTTAAGCTGAGTGCAAACATGGCATCTATGGTGATAAAGTAAAACTTATGACGCTGAACGCTTGTTTTCCGGATCGAGCTGACCTTAAATAAATAGTGATATGTGACCAGTAAGACTAAAGATGACCAATAAACGAACTAAACAATTCGAAAGGTGAGGTTAGGACACTGACCTCTGGACCAAGAGGTTGTGGGTTTGAATCCTACCTCCAACACTACCGTCATTAGGTCCCTGAGCAAGACCCTCAACGCCAAGGTGCTCTCAGGAAAACTGTTCCTACATTTAGGAAAATGGAAGTGTGCATAAGAGTGTGCTAAATGCCGTAAACGTAAGAAAGAAGCCCAGGCTCAGAAGCACGGTGGCAGGGGCATGACAGCAATCAAGTAGATAGTTTCTGGTGATTACTGATCGTGATTGCTTCCCCTCGTTCTCTTCATTATATTTTCTTCTTCTTCCTCACACTTTTGGGCACTTAACCCCTTCAAGGGTTTTTTTTTTTAATCGTAGAGACAAAAATATTTGGCCACAAGTGGGCGTCTCCGTTAAAGAGTCCTATTACATTTACATCTGCAGCATTTAGCTGACGCTCTAATCCGGGGCAACGCACATCAGTGGTTTGTAGACCACCTCTCTTCTTCATACCTGTAAATATAAACTTAAATTAACAGCTGCGGTTCAACCAAGTTACCTCCAGCAAGGTTAAACAACTTAAGCGTTAGACACTTTAACAAATGCTGCCAAAGAAAATGTGAGCAAAAAAAGTGAATACGCCGTAAACAAGAATTCAAATCTGTGGATAAAGTGGATGTTATTCACCCTTTTCTAAAAAGTGTTTGGTTGTTTGGCAGGTGACAGTCTGTCAGTAATCAGTAGGGTTACATCACGCCTGTAGACTGGAACTATAAAACCAAGTTCAGACAGTTCTGCTGTTTTCTGTCTTGATTAAAACATTGTTGCTGTTGGAAAGTCATGAAGCTAGAGGTGCAGAGCTGGGTTTTAAGCAGGTTGGAATGTTAATTTGATGTTCTGAGCTGCATTTACAGCTATTGCACTGTCCTCGTGATTAAGTTGGGGTTGTGTTTCATTCTCTAACATTCCACTAGTTCCTTATTCTACCGCTTCTACAAGCTAGTCAGAGGCATCAGGAATTGTAAGTGTTGTGGCAATAATGCAACAATGTGGTGAAAGAAGATCTACTTTTATTACTTAAGTATTTTTTAAAACAAGTACTTCAGTACTTTAACTTAAGTAAAAATTTGACTGTACGACTTTCACTTGTATTGGAGTAACATTTGACTAGTGGTATCTGTACCTTCACTTAAGTAATGAAGTTAGCTACTTTGTCCACCTCTGTGTGCATGAGAGCTAGTGAGTAACTGCCGCAATTATTTGTAGGTGCTCCCTGAAGGCTGCAAGTCTGCAAGTCCTGAATGCAAGAGGGTGTTCATTTCATCACTGACGAAGATGAGTCTTGATGCATGTCTTCTGAGAAGCAGAGATTCAAGACGCGCAGCAGTCAATGCTCTGATCGGACTATAAGTGGCGCTGCTTGATCAGTGATGGTTATTACTATTATTTTCAACAGCATGTTCTTGATATGAGCTTGTTGCTCTTCAGAAGTGCCTACCAACATTCTTTTATTCTTTTTCACCCCTTTTTTCACCCTTCCTGCTAAAATTAATTCAACAGCTCATGTGTCAACTATAACCAATTATAAACAGCATTCAATGTGTTCCCTTTTTTACCAGCTTTATCTCTTTCTGCATATTTTCAGCACACAGCAGACATTCCCGTTCCTCAGAAAATGCTCAGCTAGTTCTGTATATGCTTTCAGACAACACCTGTCCTGTCAGCTTCAGCAAGTTTGGAAATGTAAAGCAGAATAACAACAGCCTCAAGAGGGCGATCTAGACCCAATGGAAGGTTAGAAAACTGCAAACGTTGACACGCCATTCTTTATTTTTTAAATCGTAGGAAGAACAACAGATACAATACTGTCCAAAAGTTTTGAGCCACACCTAATTTCTTCATATTTTGCTTCTAAAGATCCCCCTGGAATTATGCAAACTGCATTTGCGTTATATATGTGTATATGTATTTACATGTACGTCTACACGTGTTACAATAAATCAATAACCTTTTGTCAATAACATTTCCTCTGTTTTTACTAGCAAAATATAAAGAAATGAGAGTTGGCTAAAGGTCTTTGTACAGTAGTGAAAATGGGTACATGAAGGTGGAACTTCTTCGCTAGCCGATTGTTCAGATAATCCGACATACTGTTCAAACAAGGACCTGTCGGTGTGCTGATGGTGTTTTCCACAAGGACGATACAGGACGCACAACTTAGGAGATTTATACTTAATGCTTTTTTGTTTGGTAACATAATGTCTGAGATGGAAAAGTAAAATTCCTGCGAAAAAGTCGGACTTTTCCACATTCCCCTAATTTTGACTGTTATTTCAGCAATTCAGACAAGATTATTAGAATACCATCAAAGATCACAAGAGGGCACCAACACATACTAGCAGAGGTGGAAAGAGTACTGAAAATTTGTAAAAAATTTAAAAAAAATACTTGAGTAAAAGTACAAAGTACTCTTCTCAAAAACTACTCAGAGTACTAATTACTTTTTAACCGATGGATGCTTTATTGTGTTGTCAATAGCAGGCATTCGATTTGATTCACCAGTATAAAATATCTACGTTCAAAGCACATTTCTCAGATGAACAAGGTACAGAAAGGCAATTTGTTTTGTAAATAAATGTAGATATAAAGCAGAAAATTTGTTTTTTAAAACAATAACAAAAATGTTTTTGAACATGCATAGAACAGTTTAAACTTTTCCCAATACAATGCGAGCAACAGGCAGGTAAGTGTCTTAAACTCTTAGACATAATGGCATTTCTGTCACATTTCACTTTCTGAACCTTTTGTTCAGAGCTGGTTTTCTAAATTAACAGTCTATCCGGCTTCGTTTGGCTCCATTTTCTCCATTTTGGCTTCTTTGTCTCCAGATCTTCAGTCTATAAATGAGTTTGTACTCCACTGTGTAGTAACTCCAGACACCTGTGCCTGCTGCTGCAGCGGAGTTTATTCTTTGCTTACGTCATAGATTACTTGGCGCGGTCGCGATTGCACAGCCTTATTTGCTGCAAAGATGCAGATGAAAAGTTTGAATATTAATTCAAATTGTGGGCGTACTCAGTAGCGACTTTTGATTTTATAAGTAGCGAAGTAGATTACATGGTGTAAATTGTACTCAAGTACGAGTAAAATTACACACTTGAAAAACTACTCATAAAAGTACAAGTACCCAAAAAATCTACTTAATTACAGTAATGTATTTGTAATTCGTTACTTCCACCCCTGCATACTAGTTATACAACACGTGTGATTCATAGATAAATAGAATATTCCACCTCAGCAGTGAAAGTGAGTGATTATTTGTCATTGTGAACACAGCACAGCACACAATGCACCACAGTGAAATGTGACCTCTGCTTTTGACCCATCCGTGAAGGAGCAGAGGGCAGTTTTGGTATTGCCCACAGAGCAGTGCTTGGGGACGGTACCTTGCTCATGAGTACCTCAGTGATACCTTTACCAGTCCGGAATTTGAACCGGTGACTGTCCGATCAGGGGATGAAATCCCTAACCGTTACGCTGCCCACTGCCCTGTCTGAAGGGGGAAAATCAACACAAACCACAGATGCATGTCAAATTAGTCAGAAGAACTGAATCATTCATTAAGGCTAGCGATAATCTTGACCTGGTAAACCAGTTGGGAGCACAGTAACCTGGCAGCTTTTGTTTCTTGTTCATGTCTAGTTTTCTGTCAAACTACAGATTTGGCTGTTATTGGTTGGCTCTGTGTGGGGTAAATGGTTTGACACAAGACCACACACACACAATTTGCCAACAACAAATAGAAATGACAAATTCCTTGTTCACAGCTTAGAGAAATATTCATCAGTGATAAATAAAAGTCAAAGGGACAAATAGCTCCATCTTACAGTGAGTCACGATTTCTGAGAATTCTTTCCTTTCCTTTCTATTTTTTATGGACCAAGGTTATTATTGCAGTTTTTGCATACTTCAGCAAGTCATTAATACATTTTCTTTTGAGCCAGCATGGTTATTTTTACTTTGACATTGTGTGATGTGATTGTTAATCAATGAAATGGCATAAAATCTAGATCAAGGCAATCCTGATTGTGTACCAAAGTTGCATAACCAGGCAGTGAGATAGGTAATACATCTGTCTCACTTCTATGGCTAAACAAATCAAGGACAAAGTGGATGATTAAAATATATAATTAACTGCTCTACCGCTCCTGTATTTGTTTTAGTAAATGTAGAGCATCCACATCTGTTTTATAGGCAGATGGAAGCATTTAAGAGAACAGCATTCTACAATAAGCTTGTAAGCTTGACCTTAATAATACATTTATAGCCATTTTCCAATACAGTTCAGGATGTAATGGTTATGTAACCTTGATATCAATATGGACCTCTCTTTACATCTGGAGGGGTAAAATGCATTTTACTGTTTTACCACATGGTGGCACTCCAGTTCTAACCATTTTTTGTATTTTTGTGTTGATCACACCTCAAGAATTTGTTTGTATGAAAGAGTAGCTCAGTAAATCAACTACTTTCTCAAAGTGTCTCAGTGGATTAAATGTGAGCTAAACTTGACAAAACAGACGTTTTCACAAATCCTACAATGACGTCCAAGGTGTGAGTTAGCATAAACAACGGCGGCCACTTCCTATAATCACATCACCTCTTTGTTTTATAAGCACAGCATGACATCATCACCCTCATTGTTGGTTATTATTCTTAAATTGTGAAGATAATTAGAAATTGAACAGAAACATAAATAATGAAAAAGAAATCTGCACATAATTTCTACATTGCACATTACAAGCATGAACCAATACCAATTTTAAGATGATTTCAAAGCATATTTTAAGATATTTTACCAACCTGATTTGCCACCAAAACCCATCTAAAGATGATCAGATCATTATCAGTAGTCACTCAGATATCCTCCATCTGTTTTATGAGTCTACAGGTGGGTGAAGATTAAGCAGTGTGGACAAGGAAACAATTTTTGTCAGCAGCTCTCTGGTCAGTTTAGGGTTGTTGTTGTTGGTTGTTTTTTTGTTTTTTTTTACCTCTGCAAAGATTTCAATCATGAATCATAGGCAAGTCTTCTCCAGCTCCCCTTGTCCGTTGCCACCACCTTCTAACCATTAAGGTCACATAGTGAAATTTGTCATTTAGTGTTTCATATTGATGAGAAGTTGTGCACAGAGGACTTGTTTGGTCATGTGTGAGTGTTCCACCTGGACATGATTTGTTCATTCAAGTTGATATGGGGAATTGGCCCCGTAATCAAAGGGTCTCCGGTTCCGGTATGTAAAGTCCCGAACCGGTAAAGGTAACACTGAGGTACTCACCTGCCCACTGCTCCTTAATGGATTGGTCAAATGCAGAGGTCAGATGTGCTGCACTGTGTGCTGTGCTGTGCTGTGCTGTGATTTTCACTATGATAAATAATGTGACACTCACTTTAATGATGGACAACGGTAACGGTGGTGGTGGTGGTGGTGGTGGTCGAGAGGTGGGATACTTGGTTATAAACAAAGTGGTTGTGGGCTCAAATTTGTTCTATTCCACCTCCAGCACTGCTACTATTTAGACCCCTAACTTGCTCCATAAATCTATGTAATTAGGTAATGTAAGTTGAACTGGATAAGGTTTTAAATACTGTACATCTAAATGATAGTGGCGATAGCAGTAGTTACTGCCTTCTCAACTACACTGGTATCTACATTTGTCTTCCTCAACTGTTTGTCATAAATCGGTCTTTATGAACCATATTAACCTGGTGACAGATTGTGTGGCGTCTCATTCACGAGCTCTTCCTAAGAAGAAAGTTGTAATTAAATCCTGCTGATGCATTTTTCACAAAGATTTTGATATTCACCAATGGTTTCTTATTTAAGATTTGTTCCTAGGTAAGAACAGAATCTATTAACTGCTAAAGAGCACTCATACACACATTTTATTGCATGCATGTTAGTGCAAAATATTAGCTTATTGGGTTTCTTTCTTATAATATTATACTATTTAAATCCCTCAACTTTCTTCTGAATAAACGTAAGAAAAAAAGTAAACTACAAAAATATTGGTGAAGGAGGTCCACTATTTTTATCCCCAGGAGGCAAAATTGTGTTATTGCTGACATTATAAAACAACTATTGCATTTCCTAACCCATCATGTTTCTGTCTCTGAGTACACACTCTGGTTGTATCATATTGAACAAGGCATCACGGCCTGTACCTCTGGATTTTTTCCCTCGACCTTACGGGACATCATTGCTAGTCGTCAACTCCAGTGATGCATTCCTCCCTGGTTTTCCACAGTTCTTTCCCAGGCCCAGCCCCTCTCCCGCGGACCACAGGGAAGGAGAGTGATTTTTTTGGGACTGGTTCTGCCCCATGAGGACCTTCTGTTTGAGTCAGACACAGAGTTCTCCTAATATGACATTTCTGTTATTGTCAAAATGGCAATGTCTGCCGTTTCTGCTTTCTGTATTCCTATTACATCTTTGCATTTCCAGCATTTTTAAACACACTCTTGCATCAGCTTCTTACATTTGCTAATCACACTGACACTCTTTCTGTAGTAACATGGAAGTAAGTATTTTGCTCAGAGCCATAATGCTGGTAGTGCTGGATGCAGGATACATCCTGGTCTAAATTTGGTTCATAGCCAAGAGTTCTAACATTAAGCCACTAACAACAATACTTATTATAGATTATCATTTAAAAATGCAGGTTATATTTTATGACGGACAAGCTGACGAAGAATTATTCAATATTTGAAAAAAACTTTTTTATTAAGGTATTTGAATATTAGAATAACTGAGAAGCAATTGAGAAAGATCTAAGTGGATGCATAAACCTAGTCTGTACAAATAGGGGGGCCATTGCAGATCAGTATCTGTTTGAGTCACTGAACATTGTATCCTTTTTTTCTTCTGTGTCATTTTGATTCATGCTGTCATTGGCTTTGAACTGAAACAGCCCTGAACCACCCACATTAGTGTCAAATGCAGAAAGGAACTGGCAGGGAAACGAGCAGAAATACGATGCACTAAATTATAAAAGCCTGTCACGAGGACCAATTCAGCCTCTAATTTATAACTATGCAACCTTTAGAAATTGACTCATGTTGTACGCGGACAACACAAAAGCTATTATTTATGCAGGATTTGTAACTGCACCTAGCCAAAGTGATTTTGGCATTCAGTGAAAAGCACACAATTAAACTTGTAGCTAAATATATAAAATCATTTCCACAGTTTGTTTAAAAGTGTGGGCCGGAGAATGTGGACATTTCCCCTGCAGCCAATCAGAGTGTTTATGGTCTGATGTTGAAACTTAGAGGTTAAAGTCCTT
This sequence comes from Distichodus sexfasciatus, assembly GCA_032718565.1. NCBI lineage: Eukaryota > Metazoa > Chordata > Actinopteri > Characiformes > Distichodontidae > Distichodus > Distichodus sexfasciatus. The sequence continues at coordinate 6,464,449 of JAVGVS010000003.1, forward strand.
TCATTTACTGTCATCTGTATTATGAAAAGACAAAAAGGAAGTGACCATCTGCAACCTTGTTGAGTTGTCTCAACAAAAGCGAATGAGTTGGCTTTTTAATGGCCGTTACTGGCTCAACTGACTTTTCTACATTCACTATGACACATGTTTATACTAAGCTTGGATGAAGTGATGTATTGACATTTTTATGTGCAAGCTTTACGAAAAGTCATATTAGATTTAGGAAGTTTATTCATGAATCCAAACAGTATCTGTGCTTTATGGACCTGTTTGTAGGTTCTACAGTATTTTATCTAAACCATACATAGTCATTTGATCCTTATTTAAACACCATTATTGATCACAAAAATGCTGTTAAGGGCAAGCTCCATAAGCCCAGCTGTAGTTGTTCATGTGTGTTTATGAAACGTAAAACATAGCAGTACAGGGCTGGGGGACATTTGGCTGGGGCAGACAGTATAACACACTTCCTGCCTGTGTTTGGTCTTTTAACATGACAGAGAAGGATAGAAGAGTTGCAGGACCCTGTCAAATACACAAACACACACAGTCACGTCTTACTGTCTTTGTGAGGTGATCTTGATCCATAATACTATCACTAAATATATCTATTATATTTATATCTGTTATATCTATATTAAATTCTATATCTAAAACATAACCCTGAATTCAGCAGCCAATTCTTTTTAACCCCAAATACAAACCAGAGATTTTCTATTAAAGCATTTTTCCCTATGATGAGCGTCGCTCACGTGTAAAAAAGATCTTCACATTCCCCCAAAAATCGAACATGCTGTATCTCATGTTTTTTGAACATTTTAAAGACATCCAGGTCCTCATAGCTACAAAAAAACATGTGCACACAGACGTGCACACACAGAAAGACCAGGACACACCAGGCCAAAGATGAAAGGAGGTAATGCGACTTCAAGCACCATCTGTTTAGATATGGATCTCTCTCCTGTAACTTACGGGAAAGCACGTTGCACCACACGTCCATCCACACACACACACACACACACACACGCACACACTCACACACACACACACACATACAGACAAAAGACTCACATACACATATAACCTTAAATCAATACCACAATTAATTGAACATTTTCCCTTGATTATGATCACTGAATGACAATATTGGTTTTATTTTTGCCGTCATAGTTCACCAACAGCACTTATACTGTAAATATTCTCAGCTATTAAAGCTGGCATATTTTTTCTAATAAAAAGTGCATGAGGCAGCACAGTGGTACGGTGGTTAGCATTGTTACCTCAAAGCGAGAAGGCTCTAATCGTACATTACGTCACACTCGTCTGCGACTTGATCTTCAACCGCGAGGAATCATGATGAATAAAATAGATTTTTCGCGATGTAAACACATGCGCTGCGTTTGTTAGTGTGCACGACTCTCACATGGAAGTCCAACATTCACTAAAACGTTCCAGTTCAGCCTAATCTTCCCATTTATTACAGACAAAACTTATATTTTAGCTAATTAATAACAAAACAACCAGCATTCTACTCACAGTCCAGTCAATACTTGATTTTTATTTATTCCCTGACGCACGTCCACAGCGTCCATAGTTGAGATATTTGACACTAAGTAACACATTTTCATTGAAACTTCACAAATTCAGAGATTCATTTAGAGTCGGGTCCATCTGAAGTGTTAATCAGTGTCGACTGTGTGAAATGATTGACCCGCCTTCAGCTCAATTAGGTATTTCCAAGAAAAGAAACAAATTGTGAGGTGCAGCTCTTTAGCTCATGAAGTTGCAATCAATTTATCCTTCTCCTAACACAAAAAAGAATCGAACGGGTCATAAATGTGAGGGATGAGTCAGAAGCAGAATTCACAGGCCGCCAGACACCTGCTCACTTTACAACGTCGCTGTTTTAATGCTCAAGGCAGTTGCGACATCGATTTCTCAGACACAGTCAACTTTGGACCCTGACATACGACAGCTTTTTTTTTCTTTCCAGCTTTTATAGTGGTGCCGTTGACCCACAATAGCACTTGGCAGTAAAAGTGAGAGTTTGGAGATCTGGTAAATAAAGGAATTCTTGGAGATGCTCCGGCTGTGCTTGGAATTGTTTTCATTCAAACAAAGAAGCGTCATATTTTGCCCTCAAGTGGAATTATTTACTAAACCAAAAAAAATTCTATGACCTCACTGATATATTTAGGAAACGTGAGCTTTTAGTTTTGCTCTTAAATACTTCAGCTAAGCTGGTTTTTGGTAAGAGTGTGTTTACACGTGAACATGTATGTCTGTGTTTGTTCATTCTCTTTAAAAACCATTCAACCCCTGAAATCCATTTATTTTTGTTTACTGCAATACAGAAGCAGGCACACATACTCGAAATGGCTGGAAAGATGAGGAAAAAAGCCATTAATGTCCCACAGGACTCTACAAGACAGGTGCTTCAGCAGCATCTGGACATGTGTGGTGATTGTTGGACTTCAAGGCCCTGCCAAGCGTTGATGAATCTAGCGTTCTCACCAGCAGCGACTGACTGATGCTGAACGTTGTGTCTCTCCCCATCAGAGGCGGGGTGGTTTTGTCAGTTTGATGAGGCCAAGCTCCTGAACAGCACCTGCTTTTCAATCAGGCCGCACTGTGCTCAACACATCTCAATGTCCCAGCTGAATGACTCTGTTGATAGGCCGGGACTGCTGGCAACAAAAGTCCCAAATTGAAGCCCTGCTGAAGTGTGGAGAAGAATAAGAATGGAATACTAATTTCTTCTTTATTTAACTTTTACGTAATCTAAAGGCAGACGATCGTAATCAGCACTCCGGCTGTGCTTATCTATTTTTAAGCCTCGTCTCAGGACTTGGGTTTTATGACTTCCTCTTTTATCTAATGCTCTCGCGCTTGTCTCGCTTAGTCTCACCTTAGCCCCTCACTTAGTCCTTTTAACCTCTGCGGTTTTAACGTTGCCCTGAGCACACACACGACGGTCAGTTCTAGTTATGATGCTGCCGTTTGGGACGAGCCCACAATACAAATTCAACAAAAAAATCTCTGCGGGTGAAACCGATTAGAGCCGACATTATGAAGTGAGTCACGGAGTTTGAGGCAGGTCGTCATAAAGCAGTGGGCCGAGCTTCAGTATGGCACAAAGTGATGAACAATCTTGCGCTGTGAGTTCACAGGTCTTCTCCTCACCGGCCCAGCACACTGATGACTTAATGTAATCTGGATTAATTTAGCCATGATCTCAGGAAGGCCCTAAATGCCCCTTCTTGTGATCCAGTTCATTCAGCTCCATGTGTTAGACGAGGCCAGTGTTCTCTGCAAGGTCTTAATTGATTCAATATGAAATGACTCACACTATGAGGCGGTTTCCTTTTTTGTGGGAATCCACAGTAAGTGAATTTCACCACATGTAAACAGGGGGTTTGCCAAAAGTTAATTGTAGGCATCCATTAATGTTCCATTTATCTGTTTACTAGCAATCCCCCCTGTGTTCTGGCCAATGCCATCAGACAACAATTTTCCAAAAGGGGCCCCTCTCCTTTTAGCTCCATGCTCTGCCTCCCTCTCTGTTCTGGGCTCAGGTCCAGCTGCTAAACGTCTACATGTGTTTAGAGGAAAAGAGTTGAAGGTATAAAGCACCTTCGGCTTCAAATGTCCCATAGTCTAATTTTTTGGATGCCAGTTGAAAGGAAATATTGGTTGAGGGTCAAAATGTTCTCAGCCTGATAATGGTGACTTAATAATGGATAAGAGTGATCAGCAGCATGGCCGTTAGTGCCAGCCAGGTTATATAAACTTTTAGGGCCTGTGTCCACCAAATGCGTTTTTTTGCACTGGCAGCGCCTATTTCCAGGGGTCAGAGCGCTAAGCACATTCAGCGGAAGAAAACACTGGTGGAGACGTTTTTACCACAGCAAAATCCGTTCAACTTTGAGAACAGCGATGGGCTCTCATGCACCCAATCTTTATGTCTCGAAGACATGTGAGTATCTAGTTCAATCACTGCTGCTAATGCCAAGATGTGATTTCTCTTCATTGTAAAGATAATCTTGTCGGCTAAACTACCGATTTCAAAGAACACGTTACAATGTTTACATGAAATACGAACGAACGTGGAAGTGCGCTATGACACTTTTCGTAACTTAGCAACAGCAAGCGCTGAAGAAGTGCTGAGAAAGTGCTCTGGAAGTGAGGTTTTGACCACTCTCAGTGCAAATAAAACATGCTTAGTGGACAAAGGCCCTTATTCTGCTGTCATAAAAGTGTTTCCATCATGCCAACTTATAAAGATGCATTGTTTTTGATTTGATCAATTTTTAATAAACATTTATATCTGTAACACAGTGTGATTTTTTTGGCCAGAGGAACGCAACAAAACACACATTTCTTATTAAATATATTCCGGTAAACAAACCAATATGTGCCAATAACTCAGTAGCTATAGTCTCAGTATACATTGCTATTGTTTTTTTTAAATTAGCAGCTCCCAATATTATAAGCATGGGTTCTATCACATATCACCTCTGCCAGCGTGACAGACAAAAGGCGCTTTTGTTTATCCACCGCTCGTGCATAGTCGAGCATCCCTTTATATTAAGAGCAGGATGCTATTTTGAGCTGTGTGACACAGCCATGAAAATTATTTTAGCCCTAGCGCAGAGAGTCAAGATTCACACTATTTTTATTAATACAACCACAAGAACATGGACTTCCAAAAATATATCGCCATTAAAATGGATTCAAATTCAGGTGTTGAGCTCAGTTGGACAGTGCTCATAAAAAGCCCTCATTATACATAGCCGGAGTGGTCAGTGGATATACTGACCCCTCAGAGGGATGACATATTCGTCACATCCTGGATCAGGTGATGGATGACAAGGTGGTGATAGGATGGTGGACTCCAACCCTGAACGTGCAACTTGTAGCACACAGGGTTTCGTGATCACTTCTTCTGACCTCTCTCACAGCATTATCACCCCAGACAAGCTGGACTCCAGCAGCTACCTAATGAGACGTATTGACAAGCTCAGCCTGACTGACTGGCTGTCCTTTCTGTAGATAATTGGGGATGGGGGAAACGTAGGCCGAAAACTGTGCAGCATATATACAGAACAGCCATAATGTTATAACCATATAGGCCTACTGTGTATAACCACCAAGCAGAAATGTTTTCCTTGAAGTTGATGTGTGTCATTTTGCGAGCTTTACAAAAAGTCATATTGGATTTACTATGTTTATTTTTGAATACTAACAGCCCTTTGCTTTATCAGCCCAGTTTAAAAACTATTTTACCTAAACCCAGGTTTTCAGCCGTTAGGAATACTCTGGGCTTAGCCCAGACCGGATGTAAATTCAAAGAAGAGCCAAGGATTTTTTTCTATTTGTATACAGTATATAAAGGTGTTATAGTAGACTAGAGACTACAGGTATAGTAGACTGCATAAATTATCATTTAATTTCCAGATGCTGCATGTTTAAAACAAAAATCAAAACAAAAAACAAAACAAAATGTGCTCATTTGAACCAACTCATTCTTAATCACAAAAGTGCTGTTAAGGACGAGCTCCAAAAGCCCAGCCACAGTTGTCCATATGTGTTTATGAAACATAAAACATAGCAGTACAGGACTGGGAGACATTTGGCTGGAGTTGACAGTATAACACACTTCCTGCCTGTGTCAGGTCTGTTAAGATGACCAAGCCCAGGGAGGGGGATATGTTAGCCAGCAAGTGAACATTTTGTCCTTAAAGTTGATGTGTCAGAAGCATAAAAAATGACCAACATGTTTCAGTGACTTTGACAAGGACCATATCATGATGGCTAGGCAAATGAAGCAGAACATCTCCAAAACTGCAGCTCTTGTGTCTGTGTAGGTTCTCAGTAGAGGTGTAATGATACATCGATCTACACTGAAACATCGATTTATTCGTCAACGATCCCATAGCACCAATCCAAAATGAAAACATCGATTAGACATCATACATATTGTAACATCCGTCGTGAAGTAAGTGCCCACTTTCTATGGAAATACCAAAGCCCGCCTCCATATACCAGCTCCTGGCCAATTACAGCTAGCTGACATGACAGACAAGTTTCACTACGCCTGAACTAACATGTTCATTATCCCTGAAATAGCAGTATGTCGACTGAAGAGTCTGAATAGCGTTGCTTCAATAACCCAATGCTAACATAATGTACAGTTATTTGTAAGACGGGCCATTATTTTGAAATTCCCGCTGCGTTTTATCCCCGCTTGAGGACACACACCTCCAAACGAAAAGTGAGAGGCACGTTCAAACTTCCAAACTAAATGTGAGAAGCAGGCAGAAAAATGTTAGTGAAAAGATTGGAGAATAAATCAGCAGTCGGCTCAACAAACAAGTTGCAAAAAAACAAACAAACCAAAAAACAAAACTGGAAACTGTGATGAGTATTAGTGCTGCCTGAAAGGACACAAGCTCTTGAGAAAACAGCAACAAGGCAAAAATTGCAGTGCAGAAACAACTTTAAAGTACAGAAAAACAATATGAACAGAATATAAAACAGTTTAAAGTCTATAATGGATGACATAGGTATGGAGAAGAGAGACATCCAAGTCACATTTTGGAGATGTTTACAAAGTGAACATTTTGTAGCCTCAGAAGAGTGTTCCTTCTCCTCACAGCTCTTGTGACTAGATCATGGGTGGCCAAGGCTTAATGATGCATGTGTGAAGTGAACAACTCATTATATAAGCTTGATCAAACCGAGGAAAATCTTAATACTGATCGATAGGTGTCAAAACACAGTGCATCTCAGTTTGTTGCTGTTTTGCCAGCAAAAGGGGACCTACTCAGTCATAACGTTATGGCTGATTATGTGTGTATTCACATTTACATTTATTGGGTGCTCTTATCAAGAGCGGATTACATATCCTAATCTCAGGAACAGTCACTCTGTATTTGACAGTCAACTGTCCTTGGGGTCAGTAGGAGAGTTTCCTACAACAAGGCTGTCCCCACAACCCCACCACTCTTCATGGTTTTGTAATGTTTATAGCAGAGGCTTTTGTACGTTTAAGATGATGACTTCAAACAATATAAGATATGATTCAATAAATGTTAATTGCAAAACGTGTCTTGTGAAAGAAGTACTTTATTCACCCATGTTAATAATTAAACACGAGTCGTTTTTGCAAGTCTGCTGTCTCCCCAATTCATTTGCACAGATGTTGGAGAAAGTTCTACAGCACGCTGCGTTCTCAAATAAAATTATAGCACTAGTTGTCACGTCGTCACCAGGTCACTCTAGGGCTCAGGGCTTTTCCCTTGGCCCTCACGCTGTCTGATTCATGTTTCAACAGCACCGTTTCCTGCAAGGCCTGACTCACTGATTAGGTTAATTCATGGGAGAGCTCGGTTTATTTATGCACACCTAGCAGACCTCTCCAGGCTCTGTTGTAATGACATCATGTCCAGGTGCCACGGCTTAAAGAATATATTTCACTTAAGCCGTGACGTTTTGCTCAAGGCTAAACACCGTCTAGGCCATTTATTACTTTTCCTCTGAATCGCTCTCTTCTTGTAACTGTCCTAACGTGCCAGACGGATGTCTTGTCGCAGGCTCTTTAGGAAGTTACTGAGAAGAGGAGATCGTTTAAGTGACTCTGGGAGAGTGAGAGAAGTTGGAAGGCTTAACCATACCCTCCAGGCTTTCGCACTGTTGCGATCGCAACTATTAACGCAAATTCAGGTAAATCCCCGCAAATTCATTGCGATCTTGCTATTTTGACTAATTACTGCACCTTCTCCACAATTTTTTGGACCATCTTTGTCGTTTGCGGCAAAGCATTGAGCCATGCGTCAGCGAACTCACTTCCTTTTACGTTTGGAAGACGCAGGAAACGTGTGATAAAAACGCCTCATATTTACCATTTAAAAATAACTAAATGGTTAAAGGTTGACATCAATAATAGTGGTTTTGTCAGTCAGTCAGTCAGTCATGATCTGAACCGCTTAATCCCTACTGGGGTCTATCTCGGGACTACGTGCGCGAGGCGGGGTCACCGCAGGTCACAGAGTGCTTTTGTTATCTTCATTTTCATTAATTGTTAACGATTAATTATAAAGCGGGGAGATCGCTCCCACAACTTTATTGCAACAAAACGCCTAAAAACACGGCAACTTTCAACGCATTTTTTTTTTTGAAAAGCTGCCGAAAAATCAGGCATTTTAAGCCGTAACGATCTCAAAAAGGCCCGTGAAATCCTGGAGGGACTGTTCACTGTTTAGAGACAGAGGTGGGCAAAGTACAGATACCACTAGTCAAATGTTACTCCAATACAAGTGAAAGTTGTACAGTCAAATTTTTACTTAAGTTACAGTACTTAAGTACTTGTTTTAAAAAATACTTAAGTATTAAAAGTACATGTTCTTCCACCGCGTTGTTGCATTACTGCCACAACACTTATAATACCTAATGCCTCTGACTAGCTCAAGATTCTTTATTCAAGATTCTTTATTTGTCACGTGCAAATTATACAGGTACAACATGCAGTGAAATGTATCCTGATCCGCTCTTTTAACTGTGCAATTAGGCAAATTAGAAAAATAACAAAATAGAGATACAAATACAAACTTACAAACTTAAATACAAACTTACATAAGGAGGTCAGGGAGATAGGACAAAAAATAAAACTATATCTTATATACAATAAGGTACATAATGTTCCATATGTGCAGACGGCATGGAGTGCAATTGTAGTTTAAGACTCAGCTTGTAGAAACTGTAGAATAAGGAATTGGTAGAATGTTACAGAATAAAACACAACCCGAACTGATAAAGAAAACCAGTCTTTAGTTTATTTTATTAATTAATTGTAAGACTACACACCAAACAAAACAGCATGGTAGTGTTCTGACCCAGCTCTGGCAGTGTGTACACATACAGTATAAGTGTATGTTAATCAGGAGGACAGTGTAATAGCTGTAAATGCAGCTCACAACATAACATCAACTTTCCAACCTGAACAAAACCCAGCTCTACACCTCTAACTTCCAACAGCAACAATGTTTTAATCAAGACAGAAAACGGCAGAACTGTCTGAACTTGGTTTTATAGTTACAGTCTACAAGCGTGACGTAACTTTACTGATTACTGATAGACTGTCACCTGCCAAACAACCAATCACCTTTTAGAAAAGGGGGAATAACATCCACTTTATCCACAGATTTGAAAGTAGCGAGAACCTTGATAGAAATGTAGTGAAGTAAAAAGTACAGTATTTGTCTTTAAAATGTAGTGAAATGGAATCATAAGTTTCCAAATAAAATACTACTCAAGTGAAGTACAGATACTCAAAAACTCTACTTAAGTACAGTACTCAAGTAAATGTACTTAGTTACTGTCCACCTCTGTTAGAGACAGAGACACTACATAGTACTTTAGCCCAATACAGTAATGTGACTGATAATTGCCCATTCGCTCAGTTAATGAAGTGTCTCTCTAAGTTTTAATCTTGCTGAGATTTTTCACATGAGAAAACTTTCAGTGTATAGGCTGCATTAAGTGATTCTTCTCCACGTTGGTCATTTATTTTTAAGTACTTTGATTTTTTTTTGTCTGGTCAGTCATGCCGAACATGCTGGCCTGTCTGTTGGTATGTGGCACCTTCATCGTTGTCAAATCATTTTTTCTGTGTCTTTGCTGGATTTACTGGTATCGACAACACAAGATTTAGAGTGTTCCTTTTCCTGTGGACTTTCCAAAACAACTGTCAACATGTTTGTGTATCTGTGTTGCCATGTCTGTATTATTTGTAAATGACTCAAGGAAATGTGAGAAATATTTTTGATATCAACTTTGAAATTTCCATAGATTTTTGGAAAACATGATATATCAGTAGTGTAAGATAATATTTCAGGAATGTATTAATCAATCAATTAATTAATTACTCTAGTTAATCATTTACAATGATTTAACTTTATCAACTAAACAATAAAGAGACCTACATTTTTAGATTTCATACGTTCCTGTTTTTTCTTCTTCTTCATCAAATAGGAGATTAGAAGGCAGGTTAATAAAATGTCATTTTAAACTTTAAAATTCAAAAATATTATTTTTTTTAATCTACCAAAAATGTTGGTAGATGACGTGCATAGTCATGGTGAAAATGTAGGTTATCTTGTTTCAAATGAAAAACAAATATTGTTACAGCAGCATTTTACAATTGAAAACCTTTCGACGTGCAAAATGCAATGATCTTTACCTTCCACTCCCATCTGTAAACACACACACACACACACACACTCACAGAGTCTGTGCTGTGATTGGCTGTAGTCAGGGCTGGAGTGGTATAAAACACGAGCTGGAGGAGGAGACGACTCAAAGACTGTAAGGATCCTTTCCTTGACCACTCAGCATTTGCTCTCTCTGTTGGATCTTTTCTTCCTCACCACCACCATGTGTAAGGGGCTTGCAGCCCTACCTGCGACATGCTTGAAAAGGTACGGACCCGTTTAATGGGCTTTTATGACTAATTTCGGGGCTGATTAAGGACAATTTGTGCACTGTTTAGAGAAAAAGACACTAAATAGTATTTTAGCCGACTAAAGAAATGTGACTGATAATGGTCATTTGCTCTGTGACAGTGTCTCTTTAGTTTGAATGAGATTTGTGAATGTTGCTAAGTTTTATTCATGTACATTTCTTCAACAGCGCAAAAGACATTAAGCACAAGATCGGGTTCCTGCTTCAAAAGCCCGAGTCGGTTCAGGAACAGAAGCAGGTGAAGGAGAAAGAGAAGATCACTGTGGGGAAAAGGTGTGGAAATATGAATTAATTGACTTTAAAGTTGGAAGCGACAAGATTTAGTTGCAGACTTTATTAATAAATCATTAATAAAATGATTATTAAATAAACAAATGAAACACACGTTAGACCTTTTTATTTGTCTTCAATAAACAATTTAATTTTCATATTTGAAATTTTCTTTGTAAATTCATGCATTTTTTAAAATAAAAAAAACAGTGAAATACAAAAAAGTCAGATCTAGGAATTACATTTGTTCTGCATTCATAGTTATAAAGCAACATGAATAATAACTCCTGTACTTTTTTCTTCATTGTAGTGTTGCTCTTGTTGACGCTGAGAAGTGGAAGACGTCATTTAGCGACTTAATTAAGAATGAGAGTAAGTATTATGTTCATTGTGATCAATGAGTCAAACAATTACATAAGAAACAATCTGTGCTATTTTTCAAAGTTGTCTTTCGCTGTCCGAAGGCCGTTTTGCATTAGTGGAGAGTCAGAGCAGGTCTTGATTAATGAGAAACTGGCATTCATGGCCACAGCGCCCTTGACACAGTTCAGGTTGCTGTTTTAAGAGACCATGCGCTTGTCGCTCTCGCTCGGACCGCCTCAGGGCTGTTTTCTCATGCCTCTGGACGTGTGCTACGTGTCCACAGCCTGCCCTAAGGAGTGGCCCCTGAGGAGTCTGTGTGTTCTGCTCTGTTATGCCCTTAGGGGTCAACCACCAGTGGGACAAAGCTGGGGAGCAATGACATTCTGGAAATCTCCTTGGACCTTGGGCACTGACCCCTTCGTTGTAAATGTCCAGAGAGACTTCCGACCCCCGGCCTTTTAGTTCTTCCTAATGGGATTGTTTTAGATAGTCGAAGGCAAAGTCCATCCAAGTGTGACGTCCGATAGTGTAATCAACTGGATTAATTTAAGATAGAGATGTGCCTGATTGCGTGGAAGTTTCCTTACAAGAATTGTGGCTAGTTTTTGAACGTTTATTTTCCAAATGGCAAATATTTTTTACTCAGTATATTATAACAAAATTAATTGGGAAGGTAATAGTTGGTAAATGATTTAATAATTACTAATTACTGGGTGACTTAATTGGCTGTCTTCTTTTCTTTCAGCTGGGCGGACGGCATTTACTGCCTTTCTGAAGTCAGAGTTCAGCCAGGAAAACATTGAGTTCTGGGAGGCTTGTGAGGACTTCAAGAGAATGCCAGCAGAGAAGAGGGAGGCTAAAGCCGAACAGATTTTCGAGCGCTATGTCAGCGTCAATTCCCCCAAAGAGGTGAGACAGAACCCTGCGCTGTGCAGTGTCTTCCAACAACCTGCAATTTCCAAGTCTTTCACAATAAATCCTGTCTGTTTTTTAAAAACAAACTATTCTTTAAATCTTCAGGTGAATTTAGACTCTGCAACAAGAGAAGAAACTAGGAGAAATCTGGAACGGTGTGACATGAGCTGTTTTGACGAAGCCCAGAGTAAGATTTTCACACTGATGGAAAAGGACTCGTACAGGCGCTTTCTGAAGTCGAAGCTTTTCCTAGATCTGACTCAGCCACCCAGAGATGAGAAACACTGCGGCTTGGAGAGAAAGCGGAACCTCGCCGAGTTTAGTCACTGCCTCTCTCAGTGTGCCTAAGCTACAGAACCTTCAGACGAAGTCCTCAGCCGCTGCCGTCCCCAGCCTCACATCTTAAACTGAAAGTGGTGGAAGCGTTTCCATGAGGAGAGTGGTTAAAGGTTAAGCTAGCGCTTAACACTCCGACTAGGACGCAGAAACGACAGATCAGAATGTATAGTGATTGCTTTCTCAGTTGTCTTTTGAGTATTTTTAGCAAGAGGCTGACCTGATTGTTCTGAAAATTGTGGTGTAGTGATCATGGCTTCTGCTTTCTTACTTCACCATTACTGCAAGATAATTTTATAGGCACTACAAAAATACATAATAAGAATGCAAAAATACAGCAAAAATATCTCCTTTATCCTAAATCTCACCCAATGAGGCTAACGGAATAAAATGTTAGTTACACAGACTATGTTTACATCTGAATGACTGTTACAGAACGGAGAGCAAGGTGGTAATTGCAAGATAAATGTTTAGTGTTTGGCATTATATGAGGACCGTGATGTATAATAGAACACAGTGAAATCTATTAAACACTCATGCATGTAAAAATAGCTGGGATGTTATTTTCAATATTGTGAGTCATCAGTGTTAGTGCCTGTATCGTTAGTTGGCTTTGTGACATTATAGAGTCAATTTGGTCCTTATGCTTTTGACTGAAGCTCTGGAACACTTCATGACAAATGAATGTGATAAATTGTGATGTCAGTTTGTTCCACAGTGCTGTGAATTTGCCCAATAATTCTTCCCCTCTCCTGTTATATTGCTTTTCTTCCTTTATTACAATAAATAGCTAACTGTCTGTTGTTTACATATTTGTTTACTGTTATGTATTACGCATATTTATTGTAATATTTATGAATAAAAACATCTAATCCAAAGCGGTGTCTGAGATGAGATGAAATACAAGAAAGTGAAGTTTACAGAAAATTCTTTGAAATAAATCACACACAGAATTCCACCTTGTAATCCAACCTGGTCTCAAGGAAAATGACCTAACAACCTAACATCTTATTAGATATGCATTAAGAAGTTAGTTAAAAATGATATAAATATTATACACCCAAATAATCTCCAAAATGCATGTTGATCTTCATGGAAACGCTAAGAAGTGGCACCTAGTTTGCATTAAGGAACAGCAGGTGCTATCTTTGTGATGAGAAAGTTAGTGGAATTAGTAGTTAAGCTTAATGTATAGTTTAAGATATATAGTTTAAGACAGCAACATTTAGGCTGAATTCCAGATTAAACTGAATTGTGATTAACAAATTTACTCTATAACAGTAAAGATTAAACTAAATTTTACCAGTTAACTGCCTAATGAAAGTTTCCGTGGCAGTAACAACATCATTTCAAAGAGTTTGAATTAGCAAAGAATTTGAACACACACACTCGGATCACACAAGTCTTCCGGCCTCACAACACAATTAACATTTCCATCCTTTAATGTTTATTTTCATTTTAATTTGCAGTCCATTTGGCTATTTTTACACCTAAAACATGCAAAACGTCTTCAAATTATAGTCAATGTTTTACTGATAAACAGCGGAAAAACTGAGCAAGAAATCATGGGACAAACTGCTGGATGTAGCCGAGGGCAAGGATATTTGTGCAGCCTCCCACCGTTTTTGGCTTCTTCAAACATCTTAACATGCACGCAGCAGATTTACTCATTCAGTCTCATGACAAGCGGCAGCTCTCTGCTTCCTGCAGCACACTTATGAAACAACATGTGGAAGGTGGTACAGACTGTTTCCAGATGAGCTTTACGATCACATACACAAGGCACCTCCGAATCCTGTACGAAATGTCAGTTATCGACATGGAAATGTACTGAGAGTGAGTGAGTGATTATTTGTACACACAGTGCACCACAACGAAATGTGACCTCTACATTTAACCCATCCGTGAAGGAGCAGTGGGCAGCTAACAAGCGCCCGGGGAGCAGTGCTTGGGGTCAGTACCTCAGTGACAACTTTACCGGCCCTGGCTTCGAAACTGCGACCTTCTGATCACGGGGCGAACACCCTACCGTTACACCAACTGCCCCTGGTATTTCCTCTTTCAAGTTGTATCCTACCTTTATTAGGTTTAACTTACGACAAGCCAGACACAGCACGAACAAGCTGCACCACAAGTCACAATTAGAGATGTCACAATACCATTTTTTTAAATGTCTGATCCGATACCAATATTGTACATTTAGGCCTCGTTTACACTGCAGGTCTTAATGCTCAATTCTGATTTGTTGCCTATATCCGATTTTTTTGACCTTCCGTTTACACATTTTTTAAAATTGTGACCCATATCCGGTTCGCTTGTTACACGATGTCATTAAACCGCGGTGAAGTACTAAATTGTCGCAGTTTTAATGACGTACAGAACACAATGCCTAGGAAAATCCGATCTGCCTGTTTACATGACAGTCGCATTGGCACATATCTGATTCATATCTGATTTATTTCCACATATGAACGAGGCCTGAAACCGATCTCAAAATATCTGAATGCATGCGTTTTTTTCCTGTTTACACTGTCATGGAACAGATCCGATCTGTGTCACATATGAGCAAAAAATCGGAATTGGGTCACATTTAACTGACAGTGTAAACGAGGCCTTAGATATCTGCCGATACGATATAAATCCGATACAATCTCTGAGTCTTTGTTTAAACATAAAATAAAAAATGTCTGAATACATGACTGAGATTATTGTTATGCTTATGGAAATGCTTGATTTAAATACTGTTTTCCTACTAACACAATGTAATAATAATTACACACACATATAAGCTAAATTATTTGTTCTCAAAAACTGTTTGTTTAGACATATAAATATTTCTTTTTTCTTATTGATTACACTATAACATTATAAAATTGAAAAAAAATGGATCAATTGAAAATTAAAAACTGAAGTTTGTCATTTTGAACCAATTTGGCCTATAAAATGAGCTGCTTTTGCAGAGAACTACATTTCCCACAATCAATTTCCCAACGCTTCATTGTGACGCGGCTCCGGGGCACAATCCAGAATAAACGATGGTAAATCTATGGGAAAATCTAAGTAAACGGAAAAGAACGCTGAGTAGAACGCTGGTTATTGTGGTTATTTATCAGCTAAAATATGGTTTGTGTCTGTAATAAAGGGGACGTTTTGACCGAACTGGAGCGTTTTGTGAGTAACAGCGCTCACGTGCACGCTCATTAACACTGCGCGCGTGTTTACGTCACGAAAAATGTCATTTATGCGTTTTTATGCATTTACTTCTGTTTTAGTGCACGTAACATCTCACAAATACTTTCACATGCAGAGGGAGCACGTCTTGTCTCGATCGCACCACTGAAAACGTTGTTTGTCACTATAGCCTACGTGTGAAATAGAAGCGGAGCTGCTCTAGCGAGTAAAATGAATAAAACCGAGCTTTGATTCTAGAAAAATTGCCTTGACCATTTTTTGTAATAGAATTATTCAAATTATTGGAATAATCGTTTCAGCTCTATTTTACCACAGTGCCACTTCTCATGCATAATGAATTGACAGATCGGCTCCATAGAACGGCCCAATGCCACCGATATCCGATCCAGCCGTTAGAAGCCATTATCGGACCGATACCGATCCACATATCAGATCGGTGCCATCTCTAGTCACAATTCAAGGTCAGAAGTAACTCCTTCCATTTTGGAACTTCTCTATATTTTTCTACATTTGTATAAAACACAAAATACACTTTGTTTATTTCCATTGTGCTGGGAATAAATGCTAATCCTTGTATTTTTTATCTTATCAGTGACATATGGTCTCTGGTCACTGAGCAGACGTGGTTAAGTGAAGTGACGTAAATCTGTGGGGGTTACTCTGTATAAAAACATACACGATCCGGCTAAAACATACACTGACGCACATTTCAAAGATCTGATTATAGATCATTTCTGTACTGAAATATCACAGTGCCCAAACTGCAAGCACATGGTGCACCCTCTGTCAAGTTAGTCTTCGCTCATTAGTGAAGAATAGATGTAACCCAATAAAGACGTTAACCGTTTTACTCTCTTATTAAGTTGCTAAAAAGGGAACATTTTTCATCTGTGTCTATAGAAAACAACACAATTTATGCACCTTGGGAGGTGAGTGGGCTTAGGGATGCGGCAAAGACACTGATGCTCAGAAAGTGTATATATTGGGAACATTTTACGGAAATAAGATCTGATTATAGGCCCTGGTGGGTGGCAGAGAGATGGGAAAATATTATGTGTAGCCAAACATCCAGGCTTAGAAAGAGAGAGAGAGAGAGAGAGAAAACCATGAGAGAAAATTGGACTTGATGCGGGAGACCTCTGGGCTGGGAATGTTTAGGCCTGAGCTCTTGTGCTGCGAAGGTGGAGTCAGAGACAAATAGCAGTGCCACGCGATGATTCAGTGATGGAGGAAAGGTCTGGAGATTTGTTTTGATCACACAGACAGCGATGATGAGCTGGTGAGATCTACCATGACACATCTTGTCCAGAGAAGCTGTATAGTAGCAGACCGTCTCCCAACACACCAGACTCAACTTTTCAGCAGATTTGCAAGTGCCTTATCAGTGTAAAATGTAAAGTGATGAAACAAAGAGAAGAAAAAGCAGATAGGCCAGAGTTGAGTGTTTAAAATATATGTGACTCTGCACGGCGAAACCAGTCGCTTGTTGCAACGGAGGTTTCCGAGAAAAACGAGCGTTTATGTTGCGTGGGGTAAAATTTTGGATTTTTTGTTTTTAGTGTTTTGAAACAGTGGAAGGTCTATACTGTACTGTTGTGAATTAATTTAGCTGAAAAACTTACCTTTTCCATCCTAAAAACGTGACTTTCTTGAGGTGAGGAATTCAATTCTAGCAGAATGTTAAAAGGTTCTGTTTTGACCGCTTACTTCAATATTTATGGTAAATCCACTGGTTGACTAGCATGAAGATATTTCTCCGGAATTCATCTTCGTCTCCCGAGTTCAGTTAACCTAACGCAGGTAGGCTATCCGTGTGGCTGTGAATGCAGCGTAGGCTACCGTAAATGCAAACATAGCCGCGACCGCACCAAGCGTCTGTGAGTGCTACGGCGACAGTCAACTTCAAAGGCAGATTTCTCCGTTTCTCACTTGGCGTGACAGGAGAAACCCGACTCCTTTGAATGTTGATATCTCAGTCATATGTCGTCGATAAAGGTGTTGTTTTGAAGGTTGATTTATGTCCTTTCATGAAAACATAACTTAATTTTGAAAATACTGAACTAGCGACCTGGCGATCATGGGGCCAACTGTGTAACCATTACGCTACCAACTGACCCGTACAACATGTACTTAATATCAAGCTAAATTTAGTTTAAATTACACTCATTTAATTACGCAAGTTATTTGTCCAAAAATTCTACTATACAATACATCAAAGCCCAGTCTGTAGAATACCGTGATAGATGGGTTGCTGGTTTGAGTCCCGGATTGGTAAAGGTACCACTGAGGTACTCTTGAGCATCATCAAGCACTGCTCCTCACTGATGGGTCAAATGCAGAGGTCACATTTCGTTGTGGTTCACTGTGAGTTGTGCTGTGCTGTGTTGTGTTCACAATGACAAAGATTCACTCAATAATTACTAATGTGCACATTTTTAAATTAATTAACACACCTAAATACTTATAGAAACTCACTGCACGCAGCAGGTACACTGATATACACACAGCTTTTAAGAACTAGCCAACGTTTTAAATCTTCTTCACCACCGTTCAGCCTGGGCCTGTATCAAAATCCGTCTAATAAGTAAATAAAAGATAAGAGAAAAAATCTTTATTTACAAGGTGGATAATTATTAATAAACAGCTTCATCAAACCCTTAGATTTCTGTAATGTTACAAATCACCTGCACATCGATGGTTAATTGATCCCGGTTTTGCGAATCACAGCCAGATCGCCCATTAAAAAGCAGCAGGATGGCCGGAGCAGTTAGGTGAGCTAATAAATGAGGGTCTGGCAGAACAGAGGTCTGGGTGTTCTGGGTGTTCCTGCTGAATGGTTTATCTCTGTCTGTTCCTTATTCCCTGTTCCCTCTTATGGCTGTTACTAGAAGACTGCAGGCTACTCATTATGGTGCAACACAAGGCCTGATGTAATTATACACTGGCCCATGGCTTTAGGTGCTACAGAGCCTGCTTGATCATTGGAGTGGGCAGCATTTGAAATGTCAGCCTGCCTGCAACTGACACACACACACACACACACACACACTCACACACTTTCGCTGGAGTTAGAGGAGAGAGAGAGAGAGAGTACTAGTATGTGAAGGAGAAAGAAAAAAGAATCTTTACGTTTAACATTAGAACAGTATCTTAGCATACTTCATATTAGGGCTGCATGATATTGGGAAAAAGTTACATTGCGATATATTTTTTTCCTGCGATATATATTGCGATGTGTACAGAATGATTGTTATGTTCGTAGGTGTTTTTGAACTGCTTAAAAATCAAATAATAACTCTAAGAATAATTGCGGGTAATTTTTGTAAGCATTTTCAAAAGAATAAAAATGTAGAAGTATAATCAAAACCTGAAAATAAAATACTTTTTTTAAGCTTATTTTGGGTTGTTTCATAAACGAGTTTGACTCACCATATTCACTTTTTTTTGTCAATTCAGGCAAATCAAAGCTCTAATATGTTATGAAATTAATAATAGATGTTGCTTTACCCTGATGAAGGAACTCATTTGTGAATGAAAGAGGACACTTCAATATCACATTAAAGAATTAACATGAGTGACAAAATAGGTAATTTAACATTTTATTCAACAACTTCTTTTTTGAAAACAGATTAGTAAATATATTTTGTCGAAATGTTACGAGAATAAAATCGAAATATTACGAGAATAAAAGTCGAAATATTCACCGAATAAAATCAATTTTTACGTGAATGTTTAAGATATGTTCTGTAAACCGCGTCGTCTCGTCAGTGAGAGTTAGCTCTCACAGAAGACCTTTACCAAGCATCAACGTCAAAGAGTAAGGTTTATTAAGAGCTCTCTCTTTAGTTAAATGTAGTTTGATATAATTTGATTCGACTTTATTATAAGCTAATATTTAGGCTTTGTCAACAACATTAAACTTTATTCATGTTTTATTCTCGTAACATTTAGAGCTTTTATTCTGGTAGTTTCGAGGTTTTATTCTGAAATATTACAGAGTTTAATCTCATAATCTTAGATATATAAAGCTTTTAAGGTGGCACTTAGATTTTTTTTAAAGGTGGCACTAAAAAGCCGTGCGTGCAGATAAATACAAATGTGATAGTAAACTTTATACGGTACTGAAAAATATTTATTATTTCGAAATCAAATTATAGCAAAAGCAATAGTAGTAAAGGCCAAGGGCACAATTTGCTTGGAATGACAATCTGATCTGGCTTTGCATTAGTCGCCACAGTACTTTGTGGTGCCGACTTAAATGGTCAAAACAAATTAAGTAGTGTTTCGCGAGTTGTTGGCAACAACACCAGGCACTCCCGACAAAGCACATGTTTTGGTCAGCATCACCTTTTTGTATCCAAAAATACTTCCATATGACCCGGCCGTTGCGTTTCTTTTGCGACCAAATCTTCCATTGGTAGCTTTTCTCGTTCGCTCATTTAGCCATCTTAGCATAGAGAGACTGCATGCATGAAGTAGGTGAAACAACGTGTGCTTTGTAGTTTTAAGAAACCGCTTAAATGGGTTACTTGCTATATTAGACAAATATAGATCCGTAGAAAGTTTAGAAATATAGAAAGTACGATTTTTAAATCAGACACATTTTTATTTTATTTTGCCCTGCATAAATGATACCATGATGTGACTACCGCTTGTCATTTTATCGCGATAGCGATGCTGAAGCTTGATGTCGTGCAGCCCTACTTCATATGTGTTGCCTAAGACACCATGTTGAAAAACCTGTTGAACTCTTCTTGATATATGATTTATTTTGTCTGCATTTTGGATGTATTTTTTGTTTTTCTTACTTGTAATGAGCCTAGTCCACATCTGATGTCCTGAATGTCTGCTCATGGCGTGTGGTGGAAAAACCTTGAAATGAGCATGATCGTTTTTCTGCTCATTAGCGCAAATCAAACATCTACCGGGCGTCCACTGACCTGCGTTCCGGTCAGCTGCAGGTTGGATGGCGATCAAATAAAGCTCCATACAACATTTTTTGGTGACAATTTCTGCCAAAATCGGGCGAGCATAAAGAAGGACTAAGGAGGACTAAATATATCATAATTCTGTTAAGTACCCTTGCGTTTAGCCCATAACACGTTAATTATTAGGGGGTATTGATACATTCATCATCGTTGAAACAAAATAATCCAATGATAAAAAGTGCTTGTAGTAATCCAAATCAAAACATCAACCACACGCGTACTTACTGTATGTCCTGGGACAACCTGTTGTTATGGCTGAACAGGAGGTCTGTTTTTGTACAAATTTAAAACTAATTTTATTAAAGGTTTGTGAGTATGAAAGGAATAAAATGTCAAATAATATTTTGTTGCCTTTTTTATGATTTGATAAGAATGGAGGGACTGTGAAATCAGCATATGATATTTATATATAAGTCACACTGAACTGCTTCAGATCAAAAGTCATATTGTGATATTGACTTTGTGATATAAAGCGAATCAGATCATTATCCATTGAAAGGATGATATAATATTGCAAGCATCATGGAACATGATTTACACCACCAATTAATTAGAGGGGTTATAGCAAAAGTCATTTTAGGAAGAACACGCAAACTTTAAAGCATCTTTGTACAACATTTTACATTATAGTGTTTTCTTTATTTTTATAATTCTATAATATTGTACCATTTAAATGTTTTACCTTTCTTAAGAACAAATATAACAGAAAAACATAAGAAAGTGCTAGTGAATAAGTCTGGCATGGTACCTTAAATCGTTTGAATTTTGGGACTAAAATGGGGCACAGTTTGCTAATGTTAACTGATCGGCCACTCTGATCTCACTATTAGCCAATGGAAATTGTGTGTATGTGAGACAGTGTGGCAGATTTAAAATTTATTTGATCAGGTTGGCCCAAATATATCAGTTTCAAAGTGAGTATTATTTCTTGTCAGAGTACATCAGTGTAGAATGTCTGAAAAAATATGGTAGTTATTTTCAGTTCAACAGTCTATCTCTCATTCTCTCCTAGCCTTACATCTGTATAGCTTTGTGCATTCACAGCCTGGTTTCTGGTTCTGTTTTCTCACTGTTTGGAACATTTGTTTCATTGTGAGGTCTCGTAATGGGTTGGCGAAACAACATCATTACAAACTGCTTGAAGGCTTGAGGCTGCATAATGTACAGGACACACGTACCTACGCATACACACTCAGAGATCTAATCTACCACTAAACGCCGATAATTTTTGTATAGTTTGTTTCTTTAGCACGGAAATTGATCCTGCGTGTCTACCAATTTGAGAGTCTCAGACCGAAAAGGATTTCTAGGACACCTTTATAAACAAGTACTTTGATTGCTTAGTCATAGATCCAAAAACACTATGGCACCAAGGCAAGAATCTGGCTTTAGATATGGGAAAAGCAGATCTGCAGTCACAATGAACAGGACCTTGATGAAAGTGACAAGATCAATGACTGTAATTATGTTCATGTGAATCGCATCTGTAGACATGGTCTATCATCATAATCATCAGGAGATTTTAAAATTTCTTGTACTAGTCAGGAGCAAATAGGAGAGGTGAGTATCACAATCATAGCTACAAATGGTCAAGACTACATTAATAACAATCATGACAATTTGCAAATTGAGAAAAAACTGACTTTTTAAAGACATCTTTCAAACCATCTGGTTGTAATTCTGCAATTATTGTTTGTTTTGTTTATTTTGTTTGAAAACCCGAGACGCTGAATTGCTCTTCCATCAGTAATTACTGTGCAGATGCATGACTGAAACGACATTTTGATGTTGATGTCTCTGGCTTCGTGACTGAGGACTTTGGTGGTTCATTGCGGTAAGCGAGGGGCACATTTGTGAGGAGTCAACGATAAACAACAAAGAAGCGTGCAACCTTCTGAGTGACATCAGCACATTAAGCTGGCCATGATGAGAGTGGTTGCATTTTATGCTGTCGTTCAGTACAACAGGAATGATTTTAGGTCAGTTCATCTAATGGACATGACACAAGTTACATTGTAGTCTGCTTTGAAGAAGCACGGTAATGAATTTCAACCACGTTCACCTCTGACAGCATTAAATTGTTGCTTAACGTCACACCATCCCATCTGCTGCATCATTCCTCTCTTTCTCTTTCCTTGCTCTCTCCTCCTTCCCTCATCACCCTGTCCCTGCTGGAGCGGCTCCTTTTTTGTTCACTGAAAAAAATCATCTTGTTAGTGTGGAAAAGAAATTGAAGAGGCTGAAAGAGAGCACCGGCCTCGAAGCAGCTTGTTATTTATTCACTTTCGGATCATTGGCTTTTCTGAGCTTTAAATAAGATGTAAGCACCCAGAAAAATAAATCCTGATAATAGTACGCAAAAATGAAGTGAATAAAAAATAATCATTATAGCTTGATGTTTAGTAAATCATCTTTTCAATTAAAATGTATTTTATTCTGGAAATGTCACAAAAAAAGGTGAAATTAGCACCACAATATTTTATTTACAGATAAAAATTAGAGGTGCTAGACAAATTGTCTTAGCAAGCTGGCTTTGGCAGATCGGCATCTTTTAATTCAGAGGCCTCCTGATATCAGATTGTAAATATTTTTTGTCAAGCCTATCATCTGTATTAATTCTGTCACAAATCAACGCTGTATTTTATAATCCTGACAACACAACTGTTGTGCATTAATCACACTAGAATTATCACAGCACCCACTACCATACCAAAATATGTCCCAGCAAGGTGATTTCTGCAATTGCACTTTGACAATATGTCGATTATATTTATATAGCATTTTAAATTGAGTAGGAATAATGAATAATAGCCTGACATTGCCTAGTAACATAGGTAAGAGCTGTAAGTTAACTTACGGTATACAGTGTTTTTTTCGGTTGTGTTTGCAGCAGGGATGGAAGCTAAAGATTGGAATGTCACAGGCCTACGCAATTATCTAAATTAAAATAGGGCAATAATAATAATAATAATAATAATAATAATAATAATAATAATAATAATAATAATAGTTTAGGTTTTTAATAAAGTTATTTAAATATATAGGCGTTGGTCTGGGCAATGTGAGTTTTGCATATAAGACACAAACGCGTTCAGAACTATCAACTACCTGCAGTCGAGACAAAATGGCGCCCATGCAGTTAGCATTTATCGCTTCTCAGTGCGCTGTTACTGTTATTTATTGACTCTCGTCTGTATACATTTTGGACACAGAACCATTTTACGTTTCTTATTTGTTTTCCGCCTTTGTTCCAGATAATCAATGCGCGTTTGTCGTTTTGTTTTGTTCTTACATTCCCTTGAGATTTACCTCAAACAAATTGGTGCATTGCTTAGAGTTGTAATGTGATACGACCGCAAACGTGAAAATGTTTTTTTTGTACGTATTAAAGACATTTAGGTACTGACTCAGTTAACATTACAGCTTTGACAATGTAAGTAGGATAATGAAAGAATTTTTTATGTATTCGCTAACCTATTGATATAAATTAAAATTATATAAATTGATATAAATCTAAATTCATTGCCGATAAAAAATGAAGCTGCTCATGGACGAGCAAATGATCATCAAAAATACTCAAACCCAATTGTGTTTTTGCCCGTATTTATGGCATATTTGGAACCATTATCCCAGTTTAATTCAACATCATGACAATCTTCAAGCGACTTTACTGTACAACAATGTGATGCATTGATTTGAAGCAGACGAGACTCAAGCGCCACAACATAAAGGCCACCAAGTCATCAAAGGTGAGAGGAATGTGTTCTAAAATATTTTCATGACTACCGTGACGATCTGCTTTTCTACGACGACGTATGGTTATTGTAGTTTACAAAGAAAAAAAAACACAGAAATTCCAAGATTAAAGTCGTAGGATTACGAGGAGAAAAGACGAATATTCTCTGAGAGTAATCTTTATGATTAAAAAAAAAAAAAAACCTCGCAAATGTGTGAGAAAAGTCAGCCATTCTCTGAGAGCATAAAGACGCAAATTTGCCAGTTTCCCTCCCATAAATTTACCACTTTAATCTCAGAGAATATCCGACCTTTTGTTCTCGTAAACCTACGACTTTAATGATGATGATGTTGTACGTCTTGAGTTTTGGCACTTGGTGTTATTGTTTTTCGGATTTAGGTTTTGTCTGCTGCTAAATATTAAGTAACGTCATATGCTCTTAATCATGGCGTTGATGGTTGACTGATTGTGAAGCTGGTGCTCTACTTGGGTCTGTGATTATGCTGGCTGTGGTCTTGTTTCTCAACATTTGCTGACAGACTATGTAGACAGACGTTTACTTCAGAGCTGTACGTTTCTGAGTTAGCATAATGTTATGAGCATAATGTTATATTTTTAGACAAAATATGATCAGTTTTTATGGTGCATTTCCCATGCGTCCTCTTTCTTCATGGAGATCACGTGTTTGAATACCACCTGTAAACCATTTCAGGTAAAGCTCCAAAAAATTCTAGTTCAGTTCCTCTCTTGTCACCATCGCTTTTACATTCTTTATCTATGTTTACATCATTTTGCTGGTTGACATGCAGGCAGTATTTTAAATGTTTCATTTAATTTCGTTATACTCCCTGGACAAGTAATAATCTGTGGTGTTCTTAAAATAGATACGTTAATTTCAATTTCAGAAATCCAATGCCGTCATAAAGCATGTGGAAATGAGTCAGAAATGCCATTGAGTTCAAATGTTTGTTTTTGTTTGTTGATCTTTATATATTATGTTGTATGCTATAAATGCAATTTTACCTTGTGCGTCTTTATTATACTGTGCATAGTGTATGCATTATTACTGCTATCTTGCATGCATTAATCTTGATATGCTGGATTTTTGATTGCCCAAGAGTTCATTGTAGCAAGTGCTACATCAAAAAATGGTATTTGATAAACAGTTTTGTTAGAGGCAATAACTGATTATTGATTAATGTGGTGGGGATTGAGTGAGCAATTGTAATGGCAACAGATGTAGAAGTTTGTGTGACTGTGTATGTATAAAATGTAGCTGTAGTATTGTGTACCTAAACAAGTAAGTATAGGTGCAATAAATACAATAGAGTATAGACAATTTAATAAAAAATTTCAGTTGGAATATTTTTCTCTATCTTTTTTGTTTAACAAAGACAAAAATAAAACACGGTAAAATGATTTAAGAATACAGTCAATGGCATAGTGATGATAAATGGTGTTGTTGTAAAACAAAGCTTGACTTTCATGCACTAGTATTTATTATATACTTTATGTGTGAGACATAACTGCATTATCATTTATAGCGCAGACCTCATCACACATGCAAGTGTTGGGGAAAGAATGGGAACAAGAACTTCTCTGCATTCTTCTCAGCTTCTGTATTCCCAGAAAGCAATCTTGAATAAATTAAAGTCAAATAGTTGGAAATTATTTACATAAAAAATAAATACATCCTCAAAACTTTAATGTAATTATGTTTTATGTGTTGGCTACAACAGTACATGCATAAATATTTAGGCAGATTAGCTATATAATGAGGTACTCAATAAGTCCTTAGTGACAATTTAGCATAAGCAGTTTAGTAATTTAACATAATTGTGTATGAGAAGAAGATCCAACCAATTTCAGTTTCCAGGTTACCAATTATCTATTAATTAATTTGGTAATGGCACAAAAAGTAATTATTCTTTTATTTAAGGTATTAATTGGATTTACCACATTAGTCTACTTCTGACCTGCAGTGTTCTAATACTTTATTTTCTTTTGGGTAACAATAAGGACTTATGAAAGCACCTTTTTATTGTATATAATGCTGCTTTATGCATTCAACAATATAAGATGAATAAAAAGAAAAACAAACAACTGCATATATGTATCTGGTTAAATCATAAGTGCACACTTTAATATAGGAAAAGTAATTTAGGGCCACACTCTGTATGTAACTCAATTTATATAGATACCAAATACTTGAATAGCAGTAGGTAGGATTGTTACATTTATTTTAGGAACATTAATATAGGCATTCTGGTTAAAATTGCTGGTTAGGATTAATACTATATATTTTATAGTTAATCAGTAAATATATGTAATCTATGTATGAATGTGGTCATTTTATTTTGTAGTAGTGATAATATTTGAGGACCTTATGCTGTTTTGCTGAAATCCAAACAACCTGTTAGTTTGCAACATTTTCTTTTGACTTTCCCTGGGAAAGTTATCCCTCCGACTGAAAAATAAGCTGTTTTCCCATTGCTTTATAAAGATCCACTCCCGCATGATGATATTCCCATCTTAGCAACTTACGACGTGGCCGTTACACCGCAACAAGCCCCCTCTCCGGCTTTTCCCAGGGACCCGTGCATTTAAACATGTCACACTCTTTCTCTTACAGTGACTGATGGTGAGGCTTTCGAGATTAAGTGTGTATTTCCATCCCTCCTGTCCACCCCCCTATCCCCCCCGCCCTAGCATTGTCTGTTTGCATTAACATGGACACTTCCAGGAAAAAAAAGCCCTTGCCATTCGCTCCCCTCCCCACAAACGGACCTGTATCTATCTCTGCAGAAGATGAACATGGTGCTCAGACACTTCTAATTGTGCCTTGGAGGTCAAACTGCCCTCTTCAAAAACATGAGCCACTTGTCTAATTTCCAAGAAAAGCCATGCATTACAAGTGGGGACCAGTCTGACTAAGATTTTCCATTTTATTTAGTGCACAGGAAACAAAAGAATACCGTTCCAATTAACAGGTCCCGAACTGTGAAGAGTGCATATAATTGTTGGCATTATGTACTTGGACAATTTCCTTGTTTAAAGCATCACAATGACTTTTCAGACATGAAATGAATGAACAGTGTTGTGTCTTTTGACATTGATAGAATATAATCATGGTAGTGAGCGTTAAAGTGACAAGCTGCAGGGAGACAGTGGCTTATTTTCCAATTCCAAATCAGTTGTTTAAATGCTATCTTTCAGAACTATCATTATGGTTTTGATCAGGAATACTTCAGGCCTGTGTATTTGGTGGGAAGTATGAAACCACATAGGTTCTCATGGATTTGTTTGTGTTGTCTCCCTGCAACCGGATGAGTCAGTTTACTTGGTCAGTTCCTGGTACTGCTCGGATCTTAGGAACCGTCCAAAGGAGTCTTTCTCCATCAGAGTGTAGATGCGACTTTGAGCCAACTCAAAAGTGGCAGGAGAGACATCCACCAGGTTTCTCAGGGTCACGTCTTTGGTAAAGTGATCAATGTTCACCTAAAAAACGATGCAGTGAAGACCACAGTGAATAATTGGGGAATTAGTTGCAAATGTGCAGCAGAATTTGTTAAGGTAATACAATGTAATTTTTTCATTCTATTTCCTATCATTTTTATCAACGCATCATCTGCTTTCTTTGTCATCTTGTTTCCTTATAAGGAGATCAGTTGATGAGTTCAAATTAAGCTTGTCAAGAACCAGAATCACCTTCTCAAATGGATGGCTGGATAAATTGTTGCATCTGCTCTATTTTGTGTTAAGCAGGAAGGTGGGGAGCCATTTAGATTTATCTTTGAGCCCAGAAGTCGAATCAATAATCACATGTTTACTGCTAATTACTTAGGACTGGTTCAAGGCATCTCACTTCTGACAGACCTTTAGAAAGATGATCAGGCACCTTCACCTTCTGTCTGTTGCAATTGTGAAATAAAGGATCTACGTTAGTTAACCAACCTCTTTGGGTCCACCAGACTGAATAAAGTCCTCGTAAATCTTCTTGGCTTTGGTGGTCATTTTGATGGGAGACTTGGTCTTCTTAAAGTCCTCACAGGCTTCCCAGAACTCAATGTTCTCCTCACTGAACTCAGACCTCAGAAAGGTCTTGAACGCAGCCAGGCCATCTGTGCAATTAAAAATACAGAAAGGTCATTACAGAAAAAAGCGTACAGTATGCTAGTGTGCGCGTGCTCTGTGTGTGTGTGTGTGTGTGTGGGGTGTTGGCGACATGTTCCCTTTGGCTGCTCTGCTTCAGCTGTGCTCTAATGATCTCTGTCCAAACATCGCAGATTTGTGATTCTGGCACAGACAGTCTCAGCCCCAAGTCTTTCTGAGAGCTTGTTACATAAACTACATTCATACCGCGGCTGTGTTCACCTGATATAGCTGTAGAACACTTGATAGCTTAAAAAGCTTGATTAGTGCATGAACGAGAAAAATAGCATGTGTACAACACAGTGAGGTTTGCCCGGTGTGTACTCTGCTATTCCTTTTAACTTAACATAACGCCTGACTGCATGAAACAAACATTTTTCAGTCCAGACAGCACACGAAATGGCCTGAAAGCATTGCAAAACCAATTATTACAAACAAAGCCGTCTCTTTTGTTCGTTCGGCTTTACAAACAGAAATTTGAGAGATGTCCTCCGGGACCTCAGGCCATTATGACATTGCTCAGTAGAAACGTTCATGCCTTTGTTTTTCCAAGTACAATTCTGTTTACTTTTGTTCTCTCTAAAAGGAAATGAGATGAACAAAAAGCGAGTGGGGTTGTATTCTGGTATACAGATTTGTTTATTGACAGTTTATTGGCAGGTTAATTGACAATGTTCTCAAATGTTGGTATAGAATTGTTTGTGAAAAACCTGACTGCCATTTTCTGATTTTGGGACTGTCTCGCTGGGGCAACTTGGGGTTAAAGGCCTTGCTCAGGATCCCAAGGGGTCGTGAGGATGGTGGTGGTCTAGTGGTTATGATGCTCGCATCTGGACCAAGAGGTTGTGGGTTTTAATTCTACCTACACCACTTGGTCCCTGAGCGTACCTTTAACCCCAAGTTTATCCAGGGAGAATGTCCCTGACATTAGGTAATGGCAGATGCTCGGGATAAGAGTGTCTGCTAAATGCCTGAAATGTAATATAAATGTGTCTTCATCATAAAATCGTTAGATCGTCCTTATGAACAACAACACCGGGTTTCTCTCACTAAGACCATTGCGCCACCATTTCCCCAACACCATAATGTTTTAGCAAATGACTTGAAAGATGCAAATCGTCACTGTCGGACAGAAACCTTGTAAAACAATTCTAGTGTTCAGTCTTCATGTTGACCTGACAGTTTTAGAAATATTTACTCAATGAAAAGTGTTGAAAACATGAATCGGATCATGACCTTGTGAATCGGAATCGAATCGATTCAGGAAATCAGCAACGATATCCAGCCCTATCTTATAGTAACAAATTTATGAATGTCAGCATTATTAAGGTATTGTGGAAATGCGTAGATGATATTCAACCACAAGCAAATAATTTTGCAATTTATTTATATAGGAGAAAACAAAATAAGAACTGTCATCATTTTATTTGCATAAACATGAATAATAATACATATGATAGCCTTTATATATTTGCACGGAATTGAAAGGTGGCACCATGTGTACATATGTTTTCCACAATGCACAACAACCCAGCGGTGCGATTTGAGCCAACATCTGGAAGAGTTGTTTATTTTATTTGGTTTTCAACAGTTTTTAATGTTAGTTTTTGAAAGTAGGGTTATCAACCATGTTTTACATCATGGCTCATATTAGAATTTTACTACGGTTTACTGTGAAACTGACATCTGCTTCACTCTTAATAGCTTTTTAGTGCATCATTTTCATGTAATATGGGGGTTGAAATATATGGTTATATTTTCTTAAACATCAATTTAATGCATTTAAGGCAGTTTTACTGTGCCCGTGGACTAGTTAATTTAGCAAATAACCTTTTATCCTTTAAGTCTGAGAACTGTGTGCTGCTGACTAAGAAAGTTATTAAACTGTGGTTTATTAATATAGTATAAACAGTGTCTCTTTTCGATTTAGAGGATATGGGCTGGTGGTGTTGAATTTAAAAGATTCAGAATCAGCACTAATCATATCCTACATCCCTTACAGGAAAATGCAATACATTTTGAGCAGCACAATTTCCTCTGTAAGGGGGGAGGCCTCCGAAATCGGCCCACTGAGGGTCAGTCCAAGCAGAAACCACATTTAAATTTAAATTTAGAAGCACTTAATTCAACAATTCTCAGTTCCCGCAAAACAGCGTTTGGCTGCCCTTTGAGACATCATTTGGGACAGGATCTCTCTGGAGATGAGGGCCTAACAGCTGGAATGCAACAGTTTGAGAGTGTAGACACCAAAATTGGGTTGGTTTATTAATGGATATTATTTAGAGGAGGTAAACTCCAAAAGGCTCCAAAAGTCTGCATCTATATTCATAAGTAGTCTTTCGGTGTCCGTAACCATAAAATTGTGATTCTAATGTTTTAAAATGTCACATAGTGAAGTAAACCTTGGATGATGATGTGCATGTTTGTGTGGGCTTGCTTGAGTAGGTCGGTGTATCATCACTAAGTGTATTCCTCTTCACCGCAGAATCCCAGAGAATTCCCAGAGAATCATTTATAAACTTTGGCAGAATTTTCTGTGTATAAAACAGCCTCTAAATGTTAAAATGTCTGTTCCAGTCTCGCTCTCTTCACATGCACAAGCAGGAGAGTTTATGCATACCTCTTCACGTAGGCTCCACTGACGAATGTCTGCAAGGTTTACGGCACGTAGAAGTAAACATGGCGCTCACTGCCGATCTTAGAGACGACTTAAATTACAGCTTAACGCTGTAATAACGCTCTCCAATTATTGCTCCCTAGTCAGCCTCGGTGAATAACAAGTACAAAATTGATTTTGCATTTTTGCGTTGTAAGAACAGTAAAACAGAACACTTGAAGTTAGGGCTGGGCAATTAATCAAATGCGAGTTACAACCGATATTCAGAACATCTAATAAACATAATCTTGCCCATGATGATCATTTCAGTCATTTTTAAAAGTCTGTTAATACCGTCTGTTTTAAATATTGAATCCACATTGAACTCCCCAGTCCTTATCTCTTAATACAGTAATCATTTCCTGCAACATTTCCCAGCTTTAATAGTTGAAGATAATTATAGTTCAGACCTTGTTAATGAACTATGAGGGCAAAAAACAAACAAGAACAAAAGAATCGCTCTTTAATTGCAATTGCGGTAAAATATTGAATTAATCGTGATGTTGATTTGAGGTGATATCGTCCAGCCCTACTTACAGCTGTTGTTGAGGACTCGGTCCAGGGATTCGCGCCACTGAGCGGCCTCTTCAGGGGTCGGCCTGCAAGACAGAAACCACAACACACAGCTGTTACTCTCCAACCAGAGCCCACATGAATAACAGGCCAATGAAAGCAGGCTGCTCTTCTAATTAAATTTGGCACTTTCATTGCAGCTATTATGACAGGATCTGGTTCAGGTTTGGCTCCCAGAAGTGAATACCACTGATGTAATAGGCAAAATAAGTGTGGATTACTCTTACCCAAGCACTTCATTACACTTCTGAAACTGTGTAAGTGAAATATGATGGTAAAATACGGACATAAATTATTTGTATTTTAAATTCAAGTCCAAGTATTATCACATCTAATAACTTATGCAGTTGATTATGAGTATATGTACTAGTTCAGCATAGTGAAATCAATATCTGGCTCACACCTGAGTTTGTGCAAGTAATTTTAAACTAGGATATTAGATTAAATTAGGTAGATTAAGAATGATGATGTAAGTATTATTAAAATATAGAAATATATACACTAGAAAATATACATTAAACTGTGAAAATGTTCGTGCTTAAGTTCTGTCTGTAAATTGTTCAAAATGTGCAGAGTGCAGAAATGTAGTATTAGATTGTATTAAAATAAACTGAACCGTTCAACCTGAGTCTGGTAACATCTCCAAATTTGCATAAATTCTGTCTATTAAATATTGTATCCATGTGGACATGATGAAGCAAAGTTAGAGCAGTGATCATAATGTCAAATTCAAGTACGACTGTTATTCCAGTCTTGCATTACATCTATCTGCGTGTTCCATTCCTGCCTAAAGCCGTCCACAGACTATTTATATAAAAGTATATAAAAATATGTAGTATTTATATAATCAAGGCAGGTGGACTGAACAGGTAAGCAAATCTTTTTATAGGCTTTTAGGCAGAATTTATGTTATAAACAATCTTTTTACATTTTTCCATTCTGGAATTCACAAGCAGTCTCCCTCCCTCCCTCTATCCCTCCCTCCCTCTATCTATCCCTTCCTCTCTCTTTTGGTCTGTTTCCATCCTGAACAAGTAACCTGGGAAGGTATCAGAATGTCTGAGCTTACTGTAGTTAATGGCGCAGAGCTGCTCGGTCCTAATTGGCTGCTTTGTCTTTGTGGTCCACATACAACTCATAGATTTCTGATGGCGTTGATCATCAGTGCATTCACCAATACTTAATTATAGTTAGTCAATTAAAACTGTTTTAGTAAATCAGTATTAAGGTGCACGTGAAGGCACACTGCAACTCCAATGATGGCTTTTTTGTGGTTTTATATATTTTTATACATTTTATTCATCAAGATTATATCTTGTCTTGTTGAGGACTCAAAAAATCTTTTCATGACTATTTGTTATATTTGGAAGTTTTTGAAGAAAAAAAAAAGACAGGATTAATAGATTCTTGATTATTAATTCAATATCAGTCTAAACGGTTAGGCTAGGATCCTAATCCTCGGCTCTGTGTGCTTACCCAAAACAACTGTACATAGAGCACCTCAGTCCTAATATACCGCCTTGTCTTTTTTGTCCAGATAAGACTTTTATAGATTTCTGATGGCACTGAGGCCCAGTACATTCACCAATACTTTAGAAACTAATCGCCTGAGCAGTTGTTTTAATTTGAGCCAATTTAGGTAAAATCAGTATTAGTGCTTATAACAGCAAATTAATGACCATTACAAAAGAAACAGAGAAACTGAAAATGGAGCCACTGAGTTTAGGATAATTGTCGTTGTATAGATTGTCCACTAGAGAGCACAGAGCTCTTCCACTGTTGTTTTTTGTGTTTTTATGCATTGTGACTTAAATAGTTGAGGATTCACAAAAACATGTTCACTAACATTGAGGTTCCTTTAACAAAAATGATCAGATTTATCATCAGATTTTAAAATTCATTCATTATCCGAACTGCTTGATCCCCATCGGGGTCGCAGAGACCGGCGTCTATCCCGGGAACTACGGGCGCAAGGCGGGGACCAACCACCGTGCAGGCGCCAACAACACTGCAGGGTACACACACACACACTCTCACTCACGCCTTACGGGGCCAATTTAGAGTCGGCAATTAACATACATTGCATGCTTGTGTACTGTGAGAGCATGCAAACTCCACGCAAGGATTGAAATTAGGACCTTCTCGCTGTGAGGCGGCAGCGCTAACCACTGTGCCACCGTGCCGCCCCTCAGAAATTCATTTATATTACAAAATCGGTGTGATACCAGTTGTTCTGCTGTGGCGACCCCTAATGGGAAAAGCCAATAGGAATCTTATATTTGAGTACCCTAAACAAGTCCAGCATCTGTAGCATCTGTAAAACCCACAGTTTGCTTAGCGTTTTTGTGGCATAATGTTGCATGTCTGCTAGATTATCCATCTTTTTTACTATATACTGTAGGTATATCACTCATTTAGTGGGTGTTTGTACTTTGTTTAACATTCACACAAATATTCACACATTAATTATGAAATACATATTGCTGAACTTGCTTTTTGCATGTTGTTCAGTTGACCTTGCGTTTCCATGAAAGTGTGAAGTGTGTGCGCGTGATGGGGAGGATGGAGCATTATCACACTGATGGGGAAAATGATTTAATTTCCTGCTCTCATTATCCCTCATTATTTATGACTCTAATATGAGTCAGATGATTACATCATAATTTACTCTCCTTCCTGCATCTATTTGTAAGACGTGTGAATATATCCTCCCGTGCTTTTAAGCAGATAAGTGCAGGTGTTTTTGTTAGTGTGCATGTGTCATTCAGCTGCGGCCAGAAACAAGCTGTACATGAAAGAGAACATTCTCCAGCCGCTACATCTCCACTACTAAGTACAGACCTGGGTGAAAATCCATATTTCATAACCCACAGGCTGTGGCAAGCGGCACGGTGTGAAAAATGACCTGTCACTTAAAGTAGTGTCTGTATGGATTGAATGTGCACTGTTGATAGAATGTATAGAGAGAGAGAGGGGGAAGGACGGGGGGAGGGGAAGAGCAAGAGGGAGAAAGAGAGGAGAGAGAGACACAGCTGGGAGGGGTAGAGATGTGTGGAGAGAGGGGCAAAGATTTGTGGGGGGGGGATGTAACGGGAGATGGGAGAGAGAGAACGAGGGAATGAGAAAAGAGAGGGGGGGAAAGGAACTAACTTCTGAAGCTTGTCGGGTTTTTTCTCAGGCTTTTCGTTGTAGGGGATGATGAGGTCAATGGCATTCTCTGGCTTCTGGAGCAGAGTTCCCAACTTAGTCTTGATCTCTTTAGCCCTGGAATATGAAAAAAAGTGTGAAATTGACATCATTCATTTGTGAACGGTTCCCCAAAATGAGCCGAGCTGATGCCATTTAGACAAGAACTATTTAAAAAGACACATTTTAACTGAGGCTTGTGAGGAACTACACTAATTATGACCACAGCTCGCTTCATGGCGCTAAGGCAATAAAAGAGCCTAAACCCTTGAGGTGTTGCAACATTTCGTATGCTCTCGTAACGTAGACTGCATGGAGAGAAAGAAATGTGAAGCATGTAGGATTCTTTTCTGTGAAATAGCATTTCATCATTTATTCAGGACTTTGAAGCTTATCTTTTTTCCTGCCCTTATGATTTTGGCTCCTGCTTATTCATGAGGCTCCAGTTCCAGCTGGCACTCATTCTGTGGCTCAAAGTGGCGTGTTTATTTATATGCGTTTTCTCATATGCATCTTTCAGTAAAGGTTTGTGAAATGCCGGAGATCTCGTTTCATTCCAGAGTAAGATATCAGGAAATTAATCTCCACCAGTTGATTTCCATTTTGCCCAGGGTTTAAAGTTGTGTTTAAGACCGCTTTTGCCCAGTTTTTTATTAAAAGCAGATTCCCTGCCCTATTTTATTTTAATATTTGGGTTGGAGTGAAGAAGCCATTGATCAGCGTTGGCTTATTTTAGACGAAAAGCCCTGACTCGTACTTGTTAAATAATCTCGTCATTAACTACATTTGCCTTATTATAAGAATAAAAAATGTATGAAAAACTATTCTGTTATAAATATAAAGAAAGAAAAAGCTGTAAAGATCTCTACAAAGCTATGTTTTTAAGATCCATTGTTTATCATTAAGATGATAAGTGGCTTGCAATCAAATATAGCAGATATATTTATTATTTAGTTTCAGTTTTCAGAGCCAGCGCTGTCAGGGCATTCACTGATTTACAAGCTGTGTGGAACAAAAAGGAAGCAGAAAAAAGAAAATGAATCACAAGTACTCTATAAGTAAGTATAAGCACTTAAATAATTTTAGTGCATTATTAAGGGTGCCAAAAACTTGAAACAACAGAGCAATTTGAAATGAAGCAATTACAATTTGACACTTGAGGCAACCATAAATTAGATTTTTCAGACACTGAATTATTTTGCTCTTTATAGCACTGACACTCAAAGATCAAAGGCTCAAACAGATTTCCAGACCATGCTTTTTGAAGTGATGTGTTGTAAAGCAATACACTATTTTGAGATTTCATAAACAAGGTTCTGAATTCTTGAAACAAGTGTAAACAAGTACCATATACATAATATCATACTTGACTTACCTTTCCAGACATGTCTGAGGCAGGGCAGCTAATCCTTTACACATTTTTTGGACTTTTTAGTAGCAGTGTGCAGAGTAAGTCCACCACCATGAGTTCACGTCTCCTCTTTCTTTTTGAATTTGTCTCCCTGCTCTGCACCGTTATATGGAGTCGGCTTATTGGCTCCGAGCCAACAACTCGAGAGCCAATCAAGAGGCGGCTTACAATTATAGAGAAGGCTGAGAGTGTTCTGGAGATAGTCAATGAGCGCAAAGGAGCTTTAATCTATTTAAATTACCCAGCACTGGCCTAAGCTTCATGACATGAATAATAGGGAGGAAAACAAAAGCGAAAACGGTTCTGGAATATTCATCAGCTTAAGTTTCAAGAGTTGGACCTTTTGTTCTTTTAGGATAGGAAACATCAAACTGATAGTTTTACTGGCGTAGATTGTGTTCGATACTTATGCAATAGCTGGACAATCATGAGTGAAAACCTTGAAACCTGAACATTTGTTAATCTGTGAATAAAGTTATGATGTAGTTTGTAGGCAATTTAAAAACCTGTTTCAGGAGCGTAGGGACAAAGAGCATTTTTTACTCCACAGAGGCTGTGTTTATTCACTTGCCTTTAAATAGGGAATGGATAAATAGGTAAATAAATAAAGCAAGTTGTGTAAAGCAATCTGTGTGGCTACAGCAGGTGCTTTTGCACACCTTTTTTAATTAGGAGGGGATGTGTCCACTGTGTTTTATTCACTGTTTATGCTGTGTGGAGGCTGTAATCTGAAAGGAAACAGACGAGGGGGTACGTTAAAGCGTTTAACTTGAACACTGTATGGAAGTCAACATTGTATAGAACACAATTACTTCTAAGTGACAACACAGCATTGCACTGTAGCTTTTGTTTAAAGTCAGTGTTGTACAAGTAAACCAAATGCTAAAATAATTTCCTCAGGAGACAAGATTGATCATATCGTCGCTGTTGGGCAGAAGTCCATTTTTGGTTATTTTTATTTTTTCTGGTAAAACACTTCTGTTGGTCCGTCTTCATGTTGGCCTGGCAGTTTTAGAAATATTTAACCAATGAAAAGTGATGAAAATGGCCTGAGAACTCCATTGGACGCTTCAGCTGTTGCTAATAGCGCAAACACGTACTGTATACTCGCATATTTGCAGGCCAAAACCCGTGTAAATCCATTTAAGACAGATTTTGGAAAAAAATTGACGAAATAATATTACACACATGTTTATGACCATATCTTAAGATGTGATACCAGTTTTGATTATGCAAGGTTCATATATTTAGAATGTACATCTTTTTCAGTTTCTTGGAAAATAACCAATTTGGGCATAAAAGGTTTCCTCTCGACAGCGATGATATGTGACACGTTTAAATTTGGTTACACGTTTTTTTCCAGCTGAAGGCAAGATGGCCCGTAGTTTAGCCTGTGTTCCTATTCCTTGCCAACTCTTCCTTCTTCCTTTTCACTTACTAATGAGAACCCAGTTTTGTAGCCCCAGTTTTTAATAGCCTATGTTGACAGTGACAGTGAAGAAGTGGATTCTTAAAGTCAGTGATATTTTATTATAGTAGAGTACGCCCCTGAGCCTCCCCCAGAGGGTGATTGATTAATTTCGATTAATGTCCCTCATTTACGCTGGGCTTACATGGCCTATTTTTAGCAGAATTCTCACCCGTGCGACTGTTTTTTGGATCGGCTGCTGGGGAGTTTCAGCTTAATCGTAGGGCTGGGCGATATGGCATAAAAATAATATCGCAATATTTTTAAGCTATATCACGATACACAATATATATCTCAATACCTTGAAATTTCCTCTAAATCACTGTATAAATGATAAATTCGGCCCTATACTGCATAAACTGACACCAGTATAATAAATTTAGCCAAAGTTTAACATAGTAAATGCTTTTATTTTAAACCAAAGTATAATACAGCAAACTTTATACTGTATATTGGGAACAGACAAGTGGGCAAGGGGAGCCATTGATTTCGTGCTTATTAAACGTGTAAGACCTAACTATTAAATTATAATTATAAGGTCGATAAACTATAACTATAACTCCTTCATCTTTGGTTTTTCTGTAGAAACTGTCTGTAGCGTGCAGTCAATCACAAAACCAGGAGCCATTGACCAATAGGATTCACAGGTAGAAACTGCCAAAACCCCGCCCCCAAACTGCCAAAACCCTCCCCTTTCAAACCGCGCACGTAGAAATCTCACTCGTCGGTAATCTACTTTGCGCGTGAGGACATTTAACACATCGAGAGGAAAAAAGACATTTGCGAGAGGAAAAATACAGTTTGCGCGCAATATTATCACAACCGCGCACTCGTTTCTTTTTTTTTTGTTTCACATTTGCGCTCGCGACTTTGAAATTTACGCTCGCGAGTCGTATGGTCGGATGAAAATCAAATTAAATTGAAATTCTGGACGCTCCTCGCACTGTTGAAGCAGAGCCACGAGCCGACTCACCTGAACCTGAAGAGTACAGAGTGCAAACATGGTGACGCAATGTGTAGTCTGGACAGAGGCACTCGAGGCTCGACTTTACAGTTCTGGGTACGGGAGTCCGACGTGCCGTGCAGTGTGAGCTGGAGGTTTACAAAACGATTGAAAAAAATTGCACGGTGTATGCCCTGCCTTAGTCCTCCTTTTTAATCCTTCTGTTGAATTTACACGTTCTAGGAGTTATCTTTGACTAAAACTATGTTCCATTTCAGCTCCGCTACAAGGCCATCAGTTGCATCAAGTGTTTCATTCTCTGGTGCTGTGGGATTGTTGATGTTGCCTAAAGCGGGTATTTTAAAAAATAAGACATCTTTCGTCTTGAAATTTTGTAGGCTGTTGGAAGCGGCTGCCTGTACTATGGAAGTCCACATCTCTAAAGGCAAATGTTCTGGAAAAAAAACAAAAAAACATTATTGCACCTGGCCTAAATTCATTGGGTATGTGAGCACCAAAAAATTGTTGATAATATGTTTATGTAAGACTGTAAACTGATTTATCCAGAACTTTTTCCATGATCCTGGATATGCGTGCCTGAGCTACACATGTTCTATTACCGAGGAATAATAAGCATTATTCTAAAATTGGGTTTAGATTTGTACCAAAAAATGACATTTTATGCACATTGGTTTCACAATCAATAAAAACCTCTTTCATGATTACAGGGGAACCATAATTCCAGGGGTATGTAATTAGCTGAACTTCACATTGTCATGCATTTTTTCCATGTGAAACACTTGACGTCTTCCTTCAAGGAACGCTTTGTTAAAAGGGGGAAAAGAAAGCAACCGAGTGTCAATAAACTTTGTATAATTTGAATAAAACATAGGCACTAGAGGCTAGGCTTAGGACATCTAAATAAACACTCACCCGCTCGGCTGCATACTTTTGTCAGGAAAGAACATCTTTAACTTTTTTGAGGGCCAAGAAGGCCCTCAGCGAAATGATCATTTCTTCTTTTCGCAGTAGGTTGATGGTGAGTCACAGTATCAGTTAAAGCTTCAGTTCTTTTCCTAGAGTGGAGGATTTACCTTTGCTACTTTTTTCCAGATACGCCAATTGCTTTTGGCTGTGGATCTTCATTTCTGACAAAAAGTGCTCTCAGCTGTGGAGTGCATTTTGTGAGCAGAGATTTCAGTAGGATGTTGAGGTGCCAGTCTTTCTTCTGTCCTGCCACTGGAGTTATATAACCTTAAAGACAAAGCAAAGCATCTGTTAGAGCTTTAACCGCTTCAGTCCAGGAGCCATTATAGATCGTAGGGATGCACCGATCCAACCTTTTTAATTCTAAAACTGATGCAGACACTTGGCTTTGGGTATCGGCCGATCCCGAGTACCGCTCCGATGCCAGTTTTTAATGAATAAGTTGTGTATTTCTCTGTGAGGAGGAGACTGAGATTATTCTGTTATGCTTAAGGAAATACTTGACTTAAATACTGTAAAACAGTGTATTAATTACACGCCCATATGTATATGCTAAATCATTTATTATTAAAATAACATCTCAAAAAAATTCATTTAAACACAGTTGTACAATTTTGTCATGGTTGCTAATACTGCGACACTAAAACCATCAGCAACACAGAGATTGCGAGCGAGAGCTGATGTTGTTAAGGAAATTAAACAGGTAAATAAATTGTGTGATAAATTGTGTGATTTTCTTATGGGGTTGCAGTGCGTTGTGTTGGTTGTTCTGCTCAATGTCATATCAATAAGCACAAATTAGCATGAATGTCGAACAGTAAACCAGCTTTACTGCAGTGCCACTTCCCATACGTAATGATTACGGAAACATAGAAAAACCTACAATGTAATTGAACAGATTGGCTCCATAGATCGACCGAATACCACCCATACCCCATCCAGCTATTCGAGTTATCGTTATCAGAATCAGAATTGTGTTTATTGGCCAAGTATGTGAGCGAACATATACAAGGAATTTGGTTCCGGTCGATGGTGTCTCTCAAGCACAACAGTATAAAAACACAACAATATCTAAACAACACAATGAACAATATGCTGAGCAATATAATAAATAATATACAATCTACAGTGTGAATCCGTAAAATGGATTTATATTTATAAATATAAAGATAAGTGGTAACAAAAGTTTGTAAGTATTATTTGAACATATGTTTATACTATTAATCTAAATATATGTATGAAGATATGTATGTGTGTATATATATATATATACATATATATTTATATATATGTATATATATGTGTGTGCGTGTACACGCTATGTGCGTGTATCGGACCGCTATCCTAGCCACGTTTTGGATCGGTGCATCCCTAGTAGATAGCAAGCTTTTTTGTAAGTAATAAATGAAGAATGGTTGATCAGGTCGGGTGGCGGCAGTGGTTAGGGCTGCTGCCTCACAGCGAGAAGGTCCTGGGTTCGAACCCCGGGGACGGCCGTAGGGTCTTTCTGTGTGGAGTTTGCATGCTCTCACCGTGTTCGCGTAGGTTTTCTCAGAGTGCTCCGGTTTCCTCCCACAGTCCAAAGGCATGTAATGTAGGTTAATTGGTGACTCTAAATTGGTCCTGTAATGTGTGAATGTGAGTGTGATTGTGTGAGTGTGTGTGCCCTGCGGTGTGTTGGTGCCTGCCCAGGGTTGGTCCCCGCCTTGCGCCCGTGAGTTCCCAGGATAGGCTCCGGTTCCCCCGAGACCCCACTTGGGGTAAAGCGGTTCGGAAAATGAATGAATGAATGGTTGATCAGGTCGGGATGAAGTTACCTGTGTGCTAACCCAGACTTTACCCCTTTTAAAAAGTGGTTTTACCCCTTAATGGCCAACTATGTTAAACGTAAACATCTTTAATCAGTCTTTTAAAGCAGAGGGCGGTGTTATTCACATTAATCTTATCCTTTATAATAGGGATGCACCGATTGCAATTTTCTTGGCCGATTCCGATTACCGTTTTTTTTGTAAGTGTGATCGGCCGATACCGATTTTTCTGATACCGATTTTTCCGATACTGATTTTTTTTCCCAGATAACAGAAAATTAGAGCTGCTGCGAGTAGTCGACGACAGACACAAAAAAATGGGTTTCAGCTTTTTTAATGTAATGCGGTAGTTACTTTCCCTGTTTACTAGTTACTTTTATAATAGTGTCATATAATAGTGGCAGCTCTACAGCAAATACAAACAAAATTCAAATTTTCATTAATATAATGCTTTATTTTCATAACAAAATTTCTTTACAAATTTAAATAAATAAAATGCAGCTCGTAAAATGTAAAATGTAACTACTCCGGTAACTCGACGTCCGAAAAGTAACGCCTACTTGGCATTGTGTATTTTGGGCAGAGGTGATTTATCAGATTTCTGAAGCCTGTATCCTCAACTATGGAAAACGGCTGATCATCTAGTGATTGACTCGTGCATCTGTATTTATGTTGAATTGGGGACAGACAAGTGGGCAAGGTGAGCCATTGATTGTGTGCTTATTAAACGTGTAAGACCCAACTATTAAATTATAATTATAAGGTTGATAAACTATAACTTGCGTTTAATCTACCTGTCGCCGTTCCTCTTTCTACGTCATCTTTGGTTTTTCTGTAAAAACTGTCTGTAGTGTGCAGTCAATCACAAAACCAGGAGCCATCGGCCAATGGGATTCGCAGGCAGAAGCTGCCAAAACCCCGCCCCCAAACTGCCAAAACCCGCCCCCTTCTCGCCAAGTGACTTATTAAGAGGAATTAGACTTTATTGATCACATTTATTGATTGACTGTATTACCCATAGTGCTGCTTTGATCACTTGATGCTCTAAGAGGATGAGAAGTGACATGTGGTTTGATAATTACTGTGCTGTCCTGCACAGTTTGAAAGCCTTCCTGCTTAAATGAGTTTCATAATTGATTAGATAACAATGCTGACATTTTAATAATCACAGCTCCAGGATGTAATCACAAAACAGAGGGGGCACTGCAGGGTTAATGTGCACATTTGATTAGTGGCTCCCCAGTGCACATGTGATTGATTCTAGCACAACCATTAACACAATTGGTAATGCCTTATGAAGCTTTTAACACAAGCTCTAGGTGTACGGTAAAGTCACCAGCACAAAAATGGCAGTTTTAAAGTTAATTTTCTACACTGTTGGGGTTAAATAACATCTGAATTAATTTTACGGTGCAGGTTCATTTAATTTGGGAGAGTTGATAGCATAACAGTTAGGGAGTTCGCCCTGTAATCGGAAGGTCGCCAGTTTGAATCCCGAATGGTACCACTGAGGTACTCATTAGCAAGGTGCCGTCCCCAAGCACTGCTCCTCGGGTGCTGCTCTTGTCAGCTGTCCACTGCTCCTTTACGGATGGGTCAAATGCGGAAGTCACATTTTGTTGTGGTGCACTGTGTGCTGTGCTGTGTTCACAATGAGAAATAATCACTCATTTCACAATCGTAGCTTTTGAGGGTGGGATGATACAGTATATGAATCAACATCAGTACATGAGTGATTTGTCATTTAAATTGAGCTCATAAATGATCAGAAGGTCACAGGTTCGAAACCAGAACCGGTAAAGTTAAAAACGATTTCAGTAGTAAAAGTAAATTGCATGTCGCGGACCACTAGGGCACAGCAGACCACAGGTGAAAACCTCAGATATAATCAATCCTGGTCCGCCATTGCACCGATACAGAATCGTCCACGCCTGCGATGCATCGATTATGCATTTAATTTTAACGCTCCTAGAACCAACCAGACAACACTGTAGTCGAAAGCTAAAAGCAGATTTTATTTTAGTCTACCAAATGTCCTTGAGGAACTCGTCATTTGAGGCATTTTTAGGAGACTTCAGTGCATGAATGGATTGATGATTAGCTAACGTGTTGAATGTGGAGTGTTAGAGCAGGAGAAACATTAAACTGTGCCGGCATTTAGTATTTTCAGATGGCTTATCTTTAAGGAACGGGAACAATGTGTCTCAGGAGGCACCACCCGTCCGCAGCTGAGCTTTGCCATTGTTGTAAAACAGAAGCTTTTTGCTGCACCCAAGTGTAGACCAACCTTTCTCATGACCAAACCTTATTTAGTTTTTTATTTAAAGTTCGGAATGAAATCAGGAAGAAATCATTAAGGCGCCGGGTTATGTAAAACTCGCCAGCGGTGACCACATGCAAGTAATTCACATACTGTACGGCAGCGTTTCTGAGCCGGTGGCTGCCGTCGTGAAGCCTAGATAAACAAGGAGCAGTTGGCTAGCGAGGGCTTTGTTTGCCTCATTGCAGAGCGTATCAGCCGACTCGCAGCCACAATAGTCCATTAGAAGTGCGGTGGACGTGATTGGCTCTTTGAAAAGGGGGCACTTAGACCAGTGAGCGTTTAAATGAGAACGGACGCCAGTTCAATGAAGCTCTGCTCAACTGTGAAGTGGGCGCTTTCAGAGGTGGAGTGCAGAGAGGAGGATGTACTCCAACGCTATCCTTTTTTTTTCCTGGATGTGAACAAGCAAATAAATGATTTCTTCTTGCAAACGTCACTGGCACGCACACACACACGGTCACACAACAGAAGGCTGTTTTAGGAAGATGCAGTATTCTATATCTTTTTAGTTGGGGGATGTATGAGCGT
This sequence comes from Distichodus sexfasciatus, assembly GCA_032718565.1. Classification (NCBI taxonomy): domain Eukaryota; kingdom Metazoa; phylum Chordata; class Actinopteri; order Characiformes; family Distichodontidae; genus Distichodus; species Distichodus sexfasciatus. Next base: position 6,508,805 of record JAVGVS010000003.1, read on the forward strand.
CATGCATCATCACGTAAATTCAACTCAGCTTGTATATGGTATAGTTTCATGCAAAGCAGGGCTGCAACAACTTATTGATTAGTAACTAATTTAATAATTGATTGGTTGGCTCTACGTTATTATACACATAATTACAGTAGCTACCCCCTAATGTGGAGGCAGTAAGCTAACCAAAGTCGCAGTGGCAGTAAAGCACCATCACCGCCAAAGCACCACCACCTCTCATAGGGAGGTCCAACATTCACTAAAGCATTCCAGTTCAATCAAATCTTCCCCTTCATTACAGACAAAACTCATTTTAAACTGATAAATAACAAAAACACAATGCAGCCATTTACTGGATGTCTTCAGCAATTATTCCGACGCGTGTCCACCGCGTTATTGTGACGCGACTCTCATGTGGAACGCCATCTTGCTCAAAAATGTAGTTCTCTCACAGAAAGGAGTCAAAAATTACTTATAGGCCGAAATGAGTCCAAATGACCAGTACTTCTTCATTTTCAATTAATCAGAAAATATATATTTTTTTACATTTTATAATGTTAAGGAGTAAAAAATAAATATAGAAAAATAGAAACAAACAGTTAGATTTTTTAAAAAAGGCTTGAAATGAAATAGTTTTTTTCTTTTCATCCGATTAATAATCGAATAATTGAAAAATGTCATTGTCAGGTTAATCTAATATCAAGATAATCGTTATTTGCAGCCCTAATGCGATGTAGAACCTCAGCTTGGACAAGTGAAACCATGCATCGTCATGTACGTCATTCTGTGCTGGACCTCGATCCAACATATAGACCTCTGCGGACTTGTAGTTTTGCAGTGTTCCTTCAAAAGAGTATCTGATGGTCCAATACAGAAACCTCTGCTAGACTGATGATGATGTGATGTGTGATTTCCTGACTTCAGAGTCATTTAAGGATTGTTGTATTTGCTTAAGGGGAAAAGATAAAGTTCCGAGTTCTTCAAAAAGTGCCAGTTTTGTGATTATTTTTAAGTCATAAAAGTGCCATGATTTACTTGAAAATGGATTAAATCTTTATATTAACAGAAGACAAGTCTGACATTCTGTCATGTTCTCATTTAGTTATGATTTAATGATCAACCAAAACGAAATTGAAATAATAACACACTAGCTGGGACACAGTAGCCCAACAATAGCACTAACAAAAAAGTTCACTGCAAAACCAGTTCGGAACGGAAATAAAGTCCTTCGACTGGAGAGGAACTCGCTGGGAGGATGTGAAGCAGATCCACTTTAGATGAGCATGAGCCTGGCGTAAAGAAACACGATTCCACTAGAGGCTGGAACAAAGAGAAAACCGTTGTAATTAGAGGTGTGAACCTTCACTGGTCTCACGATTCGATTTGATTAGATTACGATTTGATATCGCGTCTGCAATTTGATATCGTGATGCATCCCACCTTTTTTTCTGCATTACTTCATATTATTTTTTCAAATACAAATACAAGCAGTGAGATGTAAGCTCCCTTGTCTGTCCCCAATTCAACATAAACACAGACGTTAGATTTGGAAAAAGTTAAAGTAACCAACGCCTTTGTTTTCGCAGTTTACCTGTGTAGTATTCTGACACTCGTCTGCAAGCTGTTTAAGATTAAAACTAATATAATAAGTATATCAACCTTACATACCATCAGAGGATCAACAAAGCAAGAAGTGTGTGTGTGTGTTTGTGTAATGATGGAGCTATAACGCCTGCTTCAGCATCCCAATGATGTGCCTCGCTGCAGTCTGTAACTGCATCTGTATTTATGTTGAATTGGGGACAGACAAGTGGGCAAGGTGAGCCATTGATTGTGTGCTTATTAAACGTGTAAGACCTAACTATTACATTATAATTATAAGGTCGATAAACTATAACTTGCGTTTAATCTACCTGCCGCTGTTCCTCTTCCTCCGTCATCTATAGTTTTTCTGTAAAAACCTTCTGTAGCGTGCAGTCAATCACAAAATCAGGAGCCGTCGGCCAATAGGATGCGCAGGCAGAAACAGCCAAAACCCCTCCCTCAAACTGCCAAAACCCGCCCCCTTTCAAACAGCGCGCGTTGAAATCTCACTCGAGCAAAAAAGCCGCTCGTCGGTAATCTACTTTGCGCGCAAAGACATTTAATACATCGAGAGGAAAAATACAGTTTGCGCGCAATATTATCACAACCGCGCGCTCGATTCTTAATTTTGTGCTCTTGAGTTTCACATTTGCGCTCGCGACTTTGAAATTTACGCCGGTGAAATTTTTGCGGCAAGCCATTTTGCGTGCTCTGGTTTTGGCATTGATGTGACGCCATAGGCCTCCTTCCGCCATTCTCGGCTGCCGCGCATGCGGTGAGTGCCGTCAGTGAGACGGCAGCGCCCGGAGCAGCGCTGTACTTAGATCAGACAGTCACAGTTACTACCGGAGGTACTTTTTAACTAGAATTTTTACGGCGCCTCCAGAAAATCACCAAACAATGTTATTATGATATAATCGATTATGTTCTACCACTGCATCGATGCAGAATCGTCCGTGTCTGCATCGCGATGCATGGATTATGAGATTAATTCCAATCCCCCCTAGTTATAAGAATAACTGCACTGACAATGTGTTTCCTGATCAGCTGAGTGACTTCAGAAAACTCTAAGCAGGCGACAGATGAAATCAGTGATGACTAACTACTGTAGTGAACTCAACAGGGAAGAAAGTGAAAAGAAAACTCAGCTTCAGAAAACCTGTGGTGACGCAGGGAAGACGTGACACATGCCATAAAGCTACAAATCACTTTCCTCAAATATATCTGCATCAGATAAATCAAAATGAAAACACCAACTTTCAAAATGCTACTATTTCACACAAAAACACCTGTAAACCATGGGTACTTGTTTTGTCTGTGCATTTATTCATGAAGTGGTTACAGATTGTGATCTTGTTTGTGTAACTGCCGTGTTGGTCACAGATCCGTATATGGTCCTGAGCTCTCCAGACTTCAGCACTCACTACATCAAGGTTAAATGATGATGTCAATTACGTAGAAAATTAGCGTTTACCACAATTACCATCTTGTCTGCAGCTAAATAACACATAGGCTTGGTCTTATCAGATACGAATTGCGCTGATGTTTGCCAAAATCTTATTTTAAAGTGTCCTCAGGAATTGCAGCCAATTCCAACATCAATCTTTGGTTGCACTACCAAGCTTCTTGGCTGACCTCCCAGTCTCCATTTCCTCCATAATTAAATGTCAATAGCGGGGACTAGCCGGGATGAATCGATAGGATCACGCAGGGAGCCTTCGTATAATTATGTTGGTGGCAAGAATGCACAAATGTCATATTATCTACAATGGAACATAAAAAGCAAAGATAATGCCGAAGCAGCCAGAGCGCTCTGTAATGTTAGTGGCTAGTGATTTCATGAGATGTTATTTAGTCTAATGTGGATTCTCTTGTTTGCTTCTTGTGTTTGTTTCTATGGCAGCATCATCATTTTTGATTCTCTTTGCTCAAAAAAGCCCTGCCATGCGATGCTTCTATACTACAAGGAACAGCAGATGTTTCAGACCTGTGTCTAGCTCTGTGGTGTGTATTGATTGACTGTCCAAAACGACTTTTTCAGGCTGAGTGAGAACAGGATGGTGTGACTGAAAGCTACAGGGAAAATAAAACGGATGCACTTTAAAAGGCAGACTTCATTCAGAATGATGAAAGGATCCTTTGGAATTGTTGTCCAGGGACTTCAACCTTTTCTGAAGAAAGTTCTTATATGCACAGACATTACTTGTTTGTATTGCTTGTGATGTAAGGTTAAAATAGTTAAAATCGTTTCACATTAAAATCAGTTCATTTGTTGTTGAGTTATTGACATACAGTACTGTGCAAAAGTTTTCGGCAGGTGTGAAAAAATGCTGTAAACAAAGAATGCTTTCAAAAATGGAAGTGTTAATCATTTATTTTCATCAATCAACAAAATGCAGTGAATGAACAAAGAGAAATCTAAATAAAATCAGTATTTGGTGTGACCACCCTTTGCCTTCAAAACAGCATCAATTCTTCTAGGTACACTTGCACACAGTTTTTGAAGGAACTCGGCTGGTAGGTTGTTCCAAACATCTTGGAGAACTAACCACAGATCTATAATCCTGTAATCCTACAAAATAATATAATGACTATAATCCTACAAAATAATATAATGACTACAAAATAATATAATGACTATAATCCTACAAAATCCCTGACTTTGTGCAAGTGTATAATTCTATAAGAATTGATGCTGATTTGAAGGCAAAACGTAGCAACACCAAATATTGATTTGATTTAGATTTTTCTTTTGTTCGCTCACTTTGCATTTTGAAAATTGATAAAAATAAACAACCATTATTTATATTTCTGAAAGCATTCTTTGTTTACAGCATTTTTGCACACCTGCCTAAAACTTTTGCACAGTACTGTACACGGCCCAATTATTGCTGAATTAAAAGCCTCTGGGCAAATATGTATACTGAGATTTACAACCAATTTTCGTTTCTGTTATATCCTCGATTTTTAAGTATATACTGTACACCCTTAAACAGTTCTTCACAGTGATGCCACAGGGAACCTTCTTTGGTTCTGCAAAGGCGCTTTTACTCATCGCAGTGTGTAATAATGTGTTCAAATGTGGTGTTTGGTAAAACTGAACTGAGTCAGGTTATCAGTTACTTTACACACATTGTACATTAATAGCCGATCTCTCTAAAAGACAGTGGCAGATATCATCTGTTACAATTAAACATAACGGTAACTTCTACACACAGCCACAAGTAAATCAGGCGCAGGGTCAGTAGTCATTAAAGTCATACTTTAACATAAAGCGAGGGTTTTTCAAAGCTCTGAAAATGATCTAAGGTGTTGTTTAAAGAATTCTGTTTTTGCATTCAGTTCTCCAAAGAACCTTAAACAGCATGAAAAGGTTCTACATCAGAAAAACGGTTCTTCAGAGCACTAATGAAGAACCAGGTTTTCTTAGAGTGTGGGGGTGCACGGTTCAGAAAATCTCACAATTCAATTCGATTCTGATTCTTGGGCTCATGGTTTGATTCAAAATCGATTGACGATCCATAAGTGATTTACAATTCACAAGTGATTTACAATTCACAAGTGATTTACAATTCAATACAGAGATGAATTTTTCCCGATTGCTGTTTTGAGTTACTTTTCCCCATTTGATTGTGACAGATCAACCCAAAAATCACACTGAATCAAATGTTGTTTACTAAATTTAATGCATATGTACACATACTGGCTGCATGTCCTTCATGCTCACGGTCTGTCTGGGCAGATTTCCACATTGCGCCATCTATAGGACCAGTGAGCTGAACTCGTGTCGGGGGGAAAAGTGAACTAGCACCACTACGTTACTGAAAATTATGAATCGATTTTTTGGAATGCATGAATCGATTTTGAATTGACAGAGAAAGAATAGTGATTTGATTACATTTTTTGTGTGCTGTGCTGTGTTCACAATGACAAATAATCACTCACTTCAATTGCAAGTTCACTGACCAGGTAAAATGGTGATTAATTTTTTATCCCAGAGATGCTTCTGCATGGCTCAGTAAGCGAATAAAGTAATGGTAATTTGGGTTGTCTGCTCCTAGTATAATGTGCCAATGTAATGCAGGTCACACACAAAACAACGGTCAGACGCAGTGGTTATGAGAGGAGGAGGAGGAGGAGGAGGAGGCCTACTAGAGCAACTAAATGGATATAAAATTGTACACTTGCAATGAAGAGCTGATGATTGTCTTTTTCATTTTCCTGTCTTTCTAAACTTTTAATGTGGAGAGTCTTCCAGAGCGGCGGATTACTCAATGCTCTGATCCTTCGTTCACGCTGTGCATAATCTCAAGCTGCCTGGAGGAAATTGAAATCCTTTTCCCACAGCACTGTTAATTGCTTACTTTACGTGGTTTATTTTCAAAAGAATTTTCCAGCAGACTCTGTATTAGAGGAGGGACAAATCTCTCAATAAATTATTTGCTTTGAATTAAAATGCTGATGTGTTATATAAGAGGATAAATAAATTTAGAAGTAAGCGTTAAGGCCAGTTCCATTCTAAAAGAAACAAATGAATTCCAATCGAGAGAAAAAATCGTTTTTTTTCCACTGGCAGCATCCAATGAGACGTCATTGAAAAGTTTTGTTTCTGCCTGTTTGTTGTGGCAGCTTGAAATGGAACCATTTGAAGAGAAAAGTGTGTTATTGATTTACATATTAGGAGTGTAACGCACGTAACACATAGTGTACATTGTCTACTCTTGCTGGAATTGTTACATTCAGATTTGTTCACAATGTTTGACCACATTTTTAAACACTACTGACTTGTGTCTGCAGTGAAAATATTATCAGAACTAATCTAAGTAATGCTGTTGTTCTTCAGTTATGGCGTCTTTTACAGTTTTGTGATCCTTGGACAGAATTTGTCAAATAATAGCCCTGAAAGTGACATGATGAGATGCCAAGCTAAATTTGAAGCTAATCCATTATGGAAAGTCAGTGCCTTCTGGTTTAGTGTTCATTAGATTGAAGCGATGGCCTGCAACGGAAGTCTTATCTTTGTCCAACAACCCCACTGTGGGAAACATAAATATCTCCCACCCTGTGGACCTCACTAATCTTCCATCTTTGGCTGCAACTTGGGGATGTGGACAATAAAAGCAATGACTCACTTTTTAGTAAAAAATGTTCTGAAAGGGAGACCGGCTTGAGCTGATTGTGGTGCCTACAGTTAAATTCAGCACATACTGTACTTAGAGACGGGAGATACAGTACTGTGCAAAAGTTTTAGGCAGGTGTGAAAAAATGCTGTAAACAAAGAATGCTTTCAAAAATGGAAGTGTTAATCATTTATTTTCATCAATCAACAAAATGCAGTGAATGAACAAAAGAGAAATCTAAATCAAATCAATATTTGGTGTGACAACCCTTTGCCTTCAAGACAGCATCAATTCTTCTAGGTACACTTGCACACAGTTTTTGAAGGAACTCGGCTGGTAGGTTGTTCCAAACATCTTGGAGAACTAACCACAGATCTATAATCCTGTAATCCTACAAAATCATATAATGACTACAATCCTACAAAATAATATAATGACTATAATCCTACAAAATAATATAATGACTATAATCCTACAAAACCCCTGACTTTGTGCAAGTGTACCTAGAAGAACTGATGCTGGTTTGAAGGCAAAAGGTAGTAACACCAAATATTGATTTGATTTAGATTTTTCTTTTGTTCGCTCACTTTACATTTTGAAAATTGATAAAAATAAACAATCATTATTTATATTTCTGAAAGCATTCTTTGTTTACGGCATTTACCCAACTTCCATTATTTACTTTTTAAAAATATGCACACAGTGTACTTACCATTTTTGAATATTAAAGCCAGATTTTTTGTTACATTTTTTTGAGCGCTTTGTTAAAATGAGAACTCCCACTTTTGCTTCTTTGATATCAAAGAATTCGGCATTAAATGAAAAACAGGCCCCTGTGCTTCCTGCTGCATAAAAGAGACGTGATTGCTGGGCAGGAGTGTGGTTTCACTCTTTGTTTGTGCTGCTCATGCTGAAAACACTCAAGGTCTGCCTGTGCCTATTATACAAATGAAGCATGCACACTCAAAGTCATAGCATTTCAAACAGCACATGTTCTCAATTTTGCTGTCTGTAACCAACAGGTCAAACATTCCTCCGTGCCAGATGTTTGTAGGATTAGTCCTAAAAGCGGTTGATCGGACTCCAAAAGATTTGAGGCCCTTTGCTTACGTTACTCCTTCAGGTGGAGATGAGAGTTAAGAAGTCCTCGTGTGACCGTGATGCTCGCCGTCAACCGTATTTCCCCTCCCCTCCACACTAGCCGTTCTGCTGTGCGTTCATCAGAACAAAATGTTCCGAGCGCTAAATCAGCTTCACGTAAAAGCCGAGAACAGAAGAGGAAAGTAAACATTTGACCCAGTAACGGTGGTGAGGTAATCTCAGAGAACTGGCTGTAAGCACAGCATCCGCATTCACTCCAAGTTAGGTGCTCTGGGGTAATATTGACTCCCGAATGTTAGTGTGTCTGTGTCAGTAGTAAAAGCTGATGAAAAATGGATTTGAGGGTCACACTTAGAATAACTGATAGTTCAGTTCACATTTCGCAACCTAACAACACATGCTGTTTAGTTTGTCGGCTCCAGAAGGGAAGCAAATTTCTTTTTCTAACAGATTTTTTCCCCCTTATCAAATTAAAGCAAATTTTCCCATTAAAGTCAAATTAAACTACATTTTCTCAGCTTTATTACTTTATATAGTGAGGGAAGATGTTTTGGTCCGATTTTTTTACAATATACAAAACAGGCAGATGCAGTTGGCAGTTGGTAGCGTAACGGTTAGGGAGTTGGCCCTGTGATCAGGCGGCTGCTACTGGACTGGTATAGGTACCACTGAGGTGCTCATGAGCAAGGTACTGTCCCAGAGCTGTTCTCCCCGGATGTTGCCAGAAAGTTGCCCACTGCTCTTTTACAGATGGGTCAAATGCAGAGATGGGAAGTTACAAAGTACTAGTACATTGTTACTCTGCTTAAGTAGAATTTTACTTCACTTTATTTTTCTGCCAACTTTTAACTTTTCCTACAAACATTTTTTTGCGTGAATATCTGTACTCTCTACTCTTTACATTTTCATATAAGACTGGTTACTCTTGTTTTGTTTAATTTAAATAACGTTTATTAGACCCTTTTGCCAAGCATTTTGCCTATTCCGTCTCAACAATGCGCACCATCCAGACAACTTGATTGATTGGTTGAGGCTTAAAAATGTGGTGTAAACACACAATAAAGACAATCCCATTGGTGTATTTGTCTTTGCACATGACACACAACACGATAGACACGGTAAAGTGAGAGAGAGAGAGAGAGAGAGAGAGAGAGAAAGAAACTAAAACGAGGTGGTAAATGATGGTGATTGCGGCGGCAGAAAGAAGCTTAACTCGACCAAATTCAGTTGAGTTGAGTTTATTTCTACAGCGCTCTTTACAGCACTATAGTATTTGTTGTATGACGTGTTTAGGATAGAGGCAGTAATCGTGTATAATTCATGTGGCTTTATTTTTCTCTGCTTGCGCTCTACATAACGCTTGGACATGGAGTCCAGTCAGCTAAAATGGTGGTTTTGTCCTCCGCAAGGGTACTTTATACTTTTATACTTTAGAGCCTGTACTTTTCACTTTAACTTGAGTAAAGAAGCTGAGTCAATACTTTAACTTTTACGAGTCTTTTTAAACACATGTATCTATACGTCTACCTGAGTGAAGAATGTGTGTACTTTTGACACCTCTGGTCAGATGCAGGGGTCAGATTTCGTGGTGGTGCATTATGTGCTGTGGTGGGGTGTGTTCACAATGACTTCCCTTCATTTATTAATATACTTAAACTCCAAACTAGACTTTTGTGCAGATGTGCCGCCAAAGTGGACGACATAAATATGTGACTCTGCACAGCAAAACCAGTCGCTTGTCACAAATTTTCAAAATTTAGTTATGTTTTCATGAAAGGGCATAAATCAACCTTCAAAACGATACCTATATCGAATGAATCTGACGACATATGACTGAGATATCAACATTCAAAGGAGTCGGGTTTCTCCTGTCACGCCAAGTGACAAACCTGCGTTAGGTTAACTGAACTCGGGAGACGAAGATGGATTCTGGAGAAATATCTTCACGCTAGTCAACCAGTGGATTTAGCGTAAATATTGAAGTAGAGCGGTCAAAACAGAAACTTTTAACATTCTGCTGGAATTGAATTCCTCACCTCAAGAAAGTCACGTTTTTAGGATGGAAAGGGTAAGTTTTTCAGCCAAATTTATTCACAACAGTACAGTATAGACCTTCCACTGTTTCAAAACACTAAAAACAAAAAATCCAAAATTTTACCCCACGCAACATAAACGCTCGTTTTTCTCGGAAACCTCCGTTGCGACAAGCGACTCGCCGTGCAGAGTCACATATATGTATATTGCAATGTTCTTACAGTCTGTGTACCTTCATGTGCATATGAAGAGCAGCAACTTTTTAATAGATTAAAGATACAAATGATAAGTAAATACAGTAGATGGCAGTATATATGCTCATGTAACAAGAACACATTTCTGCATGTAGCAGCACGCATGAATCAATTCAGGTCTCTGCCCATGTCACAGTTCTTGCTTCTACAAGAGGGTCAGCAGCCCCAACACAGACCTCAATAAAGAATCCATATCCCTAATGTAGTGCACAAGTTTTAATCAGATGACATAACAGAAATGTGAGATGATTTTTTTGACTGTGAAAGTTGTAATCCACAAGGGACTGAGGCTCCGAAGCCCTGAAGACTGGGGTCAATGGACAGCGCAGTTCTCCACATTCGCAGGGGAAAAGCAGTGGTCATATTCCCACGCTTGGAGCGCAAGGCACAGTGGACTCTGTCCCCTGGATGCTGTTTGATGAAACTGGGGATCCTCACAATCACTACTTGTTTGAACACGTGACGCCCAAGGGAGTTTTCCACAGTCCATACGACAGCATAGCGCAGCATCGAAGCCGGCATGTGGCATGGAGGGAGTCGGGAACTGTGCAGCTGGCCGTCTTCGAGCACAGCGTCATGAGGAGATGTGACACGATGGGACGAACGGTGTACAATTCCTAAGGTCATTGTGGAATGCTAATTTATATGAGTGCCAAGGGAGGGTCAGATTTTCTCAAACAATTTGTACTCACAGTGTGTCAGTATCCCCCTCACAGGAAGTCCAAAGCTCGAGTGTCATGCTTACATTGTACAGTGTCATTTGTATATGACATTTTATGGGACAGACCGTCCTGTGTTTGTAGGTTTTAGTTAGGGGTGGGAATTGATAAGATTTTACCAATATCAATACCGTTGTCGATTCTGCTTATCAATCCAATTCCTTATCAGTAGAGATGTAGCCGAGCTGATATGAGGATTCGTATCGGTCCGATAACCCGCTCAAACGGCTGGATCGGGTATTGGCGACATTGGGCCGCTCTATGGAGCCGATCTGTAAATGCGTGTACACTCAATTCGTTTTGCATGGGAAGTGGCACTGCGGTAAAGTAGAGCTGAAACGATTGTTCCAATAACTCGAATAATTCTATTACAAAAATAGTCGAGGCAATTTTTGTTCCAATAACTCGAATAATTCTATTACAAAAATAGTCGAGGCAATTTTTCTAGAATCGAAGCTCGGTTTAATTCATTTTATTCGCTAGAGCAGCTCCGCTTGTATTTCACACGGAGGCTTAATAGTGACACACAACGTTTTCAGTGGCGCGATCAGGACAAGACGTGCTCCCTCTGCATGTGAAAGTATTTGTGAGATGTTCCGTGCACTAAAACAGAAGTAAATGCATAAAAACGCATAAATAACAATTTTTGTGATGTAAACGCTCGCAGTGTTAATGAGCGTGCACATGAGCGCCGTTACTCGCAAAACTCTCCAGTTCGGTTAAAACGTCCCCTTTATTACAGACACAAACCATATTTTAGCTGATAAATAACCACAATAACCAGCGTTCTACTCACAATTCTGCCGTTTATTTAGATTTTCCAATAGATTTTCCATCGTTTATTCTGGAACGCGCCCCCAACGCATCATTGTGCCGCGGCTCCAGGGCGCGCCCAGAGGGTTGTGGGAAATGTAGTTCTCTGCAAAAGCAGCTCATTTTATAGGCCAAATTGCTTCAAAATGACAAACTTCAGTATTTCATTTTCCATTGATCAAATTTTTTTCAGTTTTATATGTTATAATGTAATCAGTAAGAAAGAAGAAATATTTATGTCTTAATAAACAATTTTCGAGCACAAATAATTTAGCTTATACATGTGTGTGTGTAATTATTACATTGTTTTAGTAGGAAAACAGTATTTAAATCAAGCATTTCCTTAAGCATAACAATAATCAGTCATGTATTCAGACATTTTAAAGCATTATTTTATGTTTAAAAAAAAGACTGTGACTGTATCGGATTTATATCGGTATCGGCAGATATCCAAATTTACAATATCGGTATCGTTATCGGACATAAAAAAGTGGTATCTGCCCATCTCTACTTATCAGTTCTCTTATTGATTCCCGAATAGTTTTTTGAGTGCAAAAAAAGTAGTTCTACACATTCTTCCGCAGCAAAAGCAGCCATTTTTTATTTTTCACAAAACGATGTCTGCACATTTATATTCAGAGTTGTTATTATGTAGAGACATTGTATGCCTTTGTACTATGAAGAACAATAAGTCTAGTGCCATGTGGAAACACTTCTTTATCCTTTTGGAATCTATCGAAGAATCGATAACGTTGGAGGTGTGCAATTAAGATGGAATTGATCAGTTGGAGCCGGTTCTAAGTCGGCACCGATTTTGGATTTCCATCCCTAGTTTAAGTGAAAGTAAAATAAATGATATAGTTACTGATTAAAAATGAATCCAGTAAGAACCCTTCAGCCTCATCTGGTATTCGAACCCAAACTCTCCAAACACCTCACCTCCAGCCTGCTATTAAATATCTAACAGAAGAAGTTGAAACATCATATGTATCAGAACAGAGACTCAACCATTTATTGCAAAAGAGCAGAAGACTAACTTCTGGTTTTGAGTATGTGTGTGTATTGGGTAGTAATGAATGTCCAGTTCACCGACGACGCAGATCACTTTTTTTCTGCAGTCTTTGTTGCCCTCTGCTGTTAGAAACATGTAAATTCTAGACTGCGTCACTGCGTCACACTGATCTTAATAAATTCCACTAATTATACAGCGCTGGAGAAAAATAAGAGACCACATCTTTTTTTCCTGATTGATTAGTTATACAATTTTTACTTATGCTTATTGCAAAATTCCAAACATTTTTGGAGTAAATTATCTTATTATCTCATGGAGTAAATGATCTTAGTGTAAATTGAAAGTTGCAAACTGCACGTTATTTTACAATTCTGTCATTAAATGAATATGGTCGACAAGTTCACGGTCTCCTCATTGGCTGAGCTCTGTTTCCTCCACTCAGCAAATTGAATCAGGTGTGTAGGTGTTGGAATAAGACACGTACATTAGCTGCTGTAAAAACAGAACTGCAGTGGCAAGGCAATGCATGTGGTTTGTGACATGCAATCCAGTTTCTCTGCTGAAATCACTTTTTATACATTTTATAAACCACTCCAGCTCAAACTCTACGACTAAATCACATCCCTTGAAAAGCCAAAGCTCCCTATTTATGTGCACTCACTATACAGGCCAATGCTCGGATGCGACCTGACTGTTCACACTACACAACACATTGAAGTCCCGCACCCGGAACTGTAAAGTCGAGCCACTAATGCCTCTGTCCAGACTACACGCTGCATCGCCATGTTTGTACTCTGTACTCTGCTTGCATGTCACTTCCAGTTCTGTGTTTGAGCAGGCGCAGTGAGGGAAAAGCCACTGAGGTTGAGGTGAGTCGGCCCGCGGCTCTGCTTCACGAGAATTTCAAACGGGTTTGATTTTCATCTGACCACACGACTGCCGATCGGGAGCTGGTCGTGAGGGGTTAATCGGTGCTTGTTACCCCACATATACTACATGATGGACGACGCACGATTAAGCTGAAACTCGAGCCGATCCAAAATATAGTTGCACAAGTGAAAAAATGGCTGAAAATGGCCTGAAAATCGCACAGTATAAACCCAGCGTTAGGTGATTTTCTGGCTATGTCTTGTGGCGTAACGGTAGGGTGTTCGCCCCGTGATCAGAAGGTCGCAGGTTCGAATCCAGGACCGGTAAAGTTACCACTGAGGTACTCATAAGCAAGGTACCGTCCCCAAGCACTTCTCCCCGGGCGCTGCCCTTGTTAGCTGCCCACTGCATCCTTCACGGATGGGTCAAACGCATAGGTCACATTTCATTGTGGTGTACTGTGTGCTGTGCTGTGTTCACAATGACAAATAATCACTCACTTTCACTTTTACTTTCACTTTCAATAGAACGTCCCGGTAGTAACTGGCACCCCAGTCTGTATTCCATGCCCAATCCGTGTGCGATGTGAAGTGATGTAGAAAAATTGATGGGCTGGATCGTGATATTGCATCGAATGGAATCATTGACATAATAACCGTTATTGAATCGAATTGTGAGACCAGTGAAGGTTCACACCTCTGCTTGTGAGATCTACTGGTTCTCCTGGTTACAGTAATCTATGAACTGTGCTCTTATCGAATGTACACTACCAGTCAAAAGCTTGGACACAACTTCCCATTCAGTGTTTTTTCTTTATTTTCATTACTATTTACATTGTAGATTCTCACTAAAGGCATCAAAACCATGAATGAACTGTGTAAGGGCTATTTGACCAAGAAGGAGAGTGATGGTGTGCTGCACCAGATGGCCTGGCCTCCACAGTCACCTGACCAAACCCAATCGAGATGGTTTGGGATCAGATGGACCGCAGAGTGAAGGCAAAAGGGCCAACAGGTGCTCAGCATCTCTGGGAACTCCTTCAAGACTGTTGGAAAACCTTTTCAGGTGACGACCTCATGAAGCTCATCGAGAGAATGCCAAGAGTGTGCAAAGCAGTGATCAAAGCAAAGGGTGGTTATTTTCAAGAATCTAAGATATAAAACATGTTTTGGGTTATTTCACACATTCCATATGTGTTCATTCATGGTGCCTTCAGTGAGAATCTACAATGTAAATAGTCATGATAATAAACAATAAAACACTGAATGGGAAGGTGTTTCCAGACTTTTGACTGGTAGTGTACATGTATATATTCATATATGAAAAGCAATTAGCAAGTTGTCACTAAATGACACCGTATGAACGCAATCCTTTTAATGAATGCTGTAAGTATTTGAGTGTTTTTGAATCGTGTTGTGCTGTTCATTAGGCTAATTAATTTGGCTTCGAAGCCAATTCATAATAAAAGGCTCATTTTACATGAGCGTCAGTGACATTTCAAGCTTCTTTTCAGGAGATTATGAGTCGTTAGTTGAAAAATGGATTCAATTTAGTGGTTCAGTGGGTTTAGTGTAGTGCAGAACTTTGTGATATTTCAGAAGGTCACCACTAACAGGGCTTTGGTCAGGTACCGGTGGTTTATAATAAAATGTCAGTGTGATGGGATAGTCCTTCAGTGGTTTGAATGGTTTACAATTATACGGAGGGTGGCACGGTGGCATGGTGGTTAGCACTGTCACCTGTGTGGAGTTTGTGTGCTCTCCCCGTTAACGCTCTGGTTTCTTCACACGCTCCAAAAGCATGCACTATAGGGGGATTATGATTGTGTTTGTGTGAGTGTGTGCCCTGCAGTGTGTCGGTGTCCGCCCAGGGTTGCTCCCCTCCTCGCGCCCAGAGTACTGGGGATTAAACATGATCGTGACACTACGTGATACTACTCTTTTAATGCCCGATACAATACCGATATTGTTAATTTGGATTTGTGCCGATATGATACCAATCCAGTGTAGTCTCTGAGTTTTTTTTAAACAGAAAACAGAAAATAATGCTCTACAAATGTCTGAATTCATGACTGAGATTATTCTGTTATGCTTAAGGAAATACTTAAATACTGTTTTCTTAACAATGTAATAATTACACACCCATATGTATATGCTAAATATATATTTTTTAATTGTAGCCTCAGTGAAAGTGAGTGCTTATTTGTGACTGTGAACACTACACAGCACACAGTGTACCACCACAGTGACCACTGCATTTGACCCATCCGTGAAGCAGCAGTGGGCAGCTAACGAGGGCAGTGCCCAGGGAGCAATGCTTGGGGACGGTACCTTGTGAGTACCTCAGTGATAACTTTATCAGTCCTGGGATTCGAAGCGGCAACCTTTCGATCACGTGGCGAACGCCCTAAACGTTAAGCTACCAACTGCCAAAACCATCAGGAACTCAGAGATTGCGAGCGAGAGCTGGCGTTCTTCAGGAAATCAAACAGTATAATCACATCCTTTACGACTGGAGTTGTAGTGTGTTGCGTCGCTTGTTCTGCTCATTGTCATACCGATATGTACAAATTAGCGTGAATGTCGAACAATAAACCAGCTTTACCGCAGGGCCACTTCTCATGCTTAACGAATGGTGTGTGTGCACATTCACAAATCGGCTCCATAGATCAGCCCAATGCCAGTGATATCCAGCCCAGCTGTTTGAGTCGCTATCAGACCGACATCTGATCCACGTATCAGATCGGTGCCATCTTTACCGAGGACAGGCTCCGGTCCCCACGACCCCTTAGGGATTAAGCAGTTCACATAATGAATGTATGAATTAATGAATGAAAAGGAGAAATTGTCAGTCATTCATAGACCATGTGATTTCATATAGAGATGGCTCAGAATGTAGTTAACTCTCCAGCAGGAGGCGCCTGATGTTAAAAATAATGCAGGTGGGAAAATTGGGACAGTATTCGTTCTGTGTTCTAATGTTCCCCTAAGTAAATATTCACCAACATTCAATCAAGTGAAATGTGTTTACAACATGTAGCAGACTCTCTTATCCAGGGAGACTTTCCCAGTCTCTAGGATGTACTAGAGTTCCAACATTGTACATTCATATGAGGGGTTTCTTCAGATGGAAAATCTATGCGTCCAGCTCTTATGCTGTGACTTTTTAGTGAGTTTTTTAAAAAGATTTTAATTGGGCTTCAGTCTCTTCAGCACATGGTAATTTATTTAAGACTGTGTCTCATCGAGAGATTTCTTTTAGCTGCATTTAGTAACTTTTTAAGCCGTAGGCAGTGACGTTTATGTGAGTATCTGTAACTCACATGGACTTCCGTGCCCATGGCCTTTCCTTTTATTTGACAAAACTAATGCTCAACGCTACAATTTATATCTACATCGAGTGCCATATCACCTAATGTTCACTGGGAGGCAGTATTGGGCTTTCGTTTTTAAATCCTTCAGACTGTCAGGAATAATTCAAAAAAGCTTTCATACATGGCACCTATAAATATATGGCAGCTATATAAATATATAGGGTGATGAAGGTCTAGTGGGTAGGACACTCGCCTCTGGACCAAGAGGTTATGGGTTCGATTCCTACCTCCAGCACTTTCCATCATTGGGTCCCTGAACAAGACCCTTAACCTTCAAGTTGCTCTCAGGGGAACTGTCCCTGAAATTAGGAAATAGAAGTTGCTCTGGATACGAGCGGCTGCTAAATAGTGCAAATGTAACTCTAAAGCTATTGAATAAGCATGCACCTTGGGGTGATCATAAAATATGAACAGTAAAAAAAAAAAGAATTCCCATCACACTCACATGTTCTTATTTTAGAATAGAATTCTGTGTCCTTTAAACCAAGGCCATTGTATATGTATTTTTGTTTATTTGTTGATCATTTGTTGCATGTAGGGTTTCATTTGGTGTTTAACATAAAATGGAAAAGGCAAAGAGATTCAGATTAAAAGAAACTCTTGACAGTCTTTTACAGGATCTGATAAGTTGGGGGTTACAGTAATTCTGCATTTCTGTTGAATTTGTATTTGTTGTGCAACTGTTTTATATTTATAACTCATTTTTTACGTAGCCTTGCTTACATAACTCTTTAGATCATACGTAATACAGATTTCCATATTTAAAGCCGTCTAAAGTGATCAGATTTCAGATCAAATTTGCCCTCCAGAACGCCTGTGTGTAGTTTGATCTACTGGGACATCTAACCTGTTAGCAGACATATTTTACACACGGCTTCTAGACCGCAGACTTGATGTTCTCATGGTAGTGGATGGTGAATATTACAAGTACGTCCACCTCACCATCTGTCACTGCCCTTTTAGCTGATGACATTGAAATATTTAGAATGAAATGGCTCTTTTGTGTGTCTGATGTAGACTAAACTAGTATTAGTGTTAATATTATTAATATTATTCTCGTGAGACCGCCCAGACCTGAAAGATTGGCTCTCCCCCGTCTATATACAGTAAAGAAGTTAAGATGAATTAGTAGAATCTGACTTTGAACCCTTGTTTTGAACGATATTTACTTTTGGACAAACCCCAGACATGCCAACTTGATTTCTCTAATTACACATGACTTATTGTTTGAGCATACAGAGATACTAGCAGGCCTTTGTCATTGATCTTTCAGAGACGCAAACGCCTTATCAAATGGATTTCCTGTTTCCAAGAATCGCCACTCAATCACCATGCCGTATAAAGCTGTTCTCACTGAGGCCTGCATGAGAGAGAGGAGGTTAAAAAAAAAGATGAGAGGAAATCATCTTTCTCTGTTTGGAAACCAGAGCCAAACGGTTGCCTTGGTAACTCTAAAGCTGCAGTCTGTTTTCGGCTGCGGAGGAGCGAAGGTTTAATATGAAGCGAATCGACAGCTCGATCATGATGTTTGTCTTACCGTGGGAGCTGTAAAATCTTGAACACACTGATATGCTTATTTAAAAAATGATTAAATGACTATAGATAGATAAAAGCCTTTCTAATATGTATGTTTTAATTAGCCTTTATGACTAAAATTTTAATGTCTGCTTTATATCCTTAACTACTTTATTTTGGCATATGGTCATAGGTAAATGGAAATGATTAAAAGGCAAAGATAAAACCTGGATTTATATATGTTTATTTTTCGTACAGCAGTTTTAAATGAAAATATTGCACACACTCTGAAAGAAATAAAAATATTTACGCAATTTACAGCAACCTACTCATAGATTGCAATAAAAAAGAGAAATAAATAACTTTAAAGACAGAATATTTCCCAATATAATGTCAGACAATTTAATCAGCTTATTGCATATTTAATTGGCGAAACATTACACCAGCGCATCATCTTTATGGTTATGGGTGTAATAATGTAGGTGCTTCACAGTCCTCTGCGTAATCTCCTCTTTAATCCCAGGCCTTTTGGATCCGATTGGTGCCGTTTAAAAAAGGGGCGCAATGTGGCAGCCGTCTCCCACGCCGTACTGCAAGTCGCTGTAATCTGGAGCTGCAGTCTTCCTCTGCAATCCCAAATTTAGGCCTTCTCTCCATCTGTAGGATCTAGCAGGTTCCCTCTTGCTGGCCGCTCACTGCCTGGGTTCTCTCTCTCTCTCTCTCGGTCAGAGGAATGCCTCTTTCTCAACTTCGTCCAGCTTCAGTATTTTCCTTCACTTTATTTCGGAGCTCGGGTGCTCAAGCCTTTTTGCTGCCGGCCTTCTCGCTCTTCTTGGTCAGCTGTCTGACCAGGTCTTGGTAGGAGCTGGAGCGTAGGAACCGTGGGTAGCAGTCCTTCTCCATCAGGATGTAAATCCGGTACTGAGCCGGGTCGAAGCAGGCCGCCGTCGGGCTTTTCATGTTGGCTTGAGTAATGTCTCTGGTCTCATGGTCGATGTTAACCTGGAAGAGAGGAGGAAGTGAGTTTAATGGAATCCGGCAGCGTGCGCGAAATATGCATAACGCAAGCGGAAGTGTCTGCCCGTCAGCTTTGTGCTGCGCTGTTGTTGCAGCAGTGAATTTAACATGAGTTTAACTCACCTCTCTTGGCGCTTCGCTTCCAATGAACTCGTTGTAAATCCTCCTGGCTTTGGCTTGGAGCTTGGCTGGAGACTTGGTGCGCCGGTAGTCCTCGCAGGCCAGGTAGAAGGCGATGTTCTCTTCGCTGAATTCGGACACCAGGAAAGCTCGGAAGGCATATAGTCCATCTGATGGGGAAGGATTCGAGATTGAAGATTCTCTAGTTGTCACATACATAGTTATACCAGTACAGCGTCTAGTGAAATGGACCATGATTGATCCTAGGACTGTGCAAATTTAAAATACTACACTATCTGTACAAATTTTTACTGCGCCAGACGAAATCTATACTATGCCCAGTATAGAGAGGGGAGCGGGAGAAAGCAGGAACAGGGATTACTTGTGTAATATGCCACATCAGCTTAGAAAATCCCACCCGGCTCAGACATCTGTGCGGCGCAGCGCCATTACTATGATTAACATTTTGCCCACGCTCCAATGGACGCTCTACTTGTCCTATTTTAGCCCCGTCTGCTTACAGAGTGTTATTACTAATGCACTAGGGCTTAAGGTGGTTTTATCTGCACTGTCCTCATCTCACTAAAGATCCAGGTGCATCCTATGTTTCTCTAACTGCGTTTATTGCGCGTTATACTTACGTTTGCTGGCCAGCAGCTTCTCCAAAGATTCTTTCCACCTCAGGCATTCATCTAAGGTCAGTCTGCAGAAGGAGACACAGGGAGGTCAGCGTTAAGGCAGTGCACGCATCTAAATGCTCGCCGTCTCCTTTGTGCCGAAATAACCGTTATATACACAGAGCGAACGTGTACCTTGGTTTTCTCAGTTTGTAAGCGTAGCACAGAAGCCTCCAGTCCTGCTTGTGCAGAAAGCTGCCCACGCGTGCCTTTAACCCTTTAGCCCTGTTGGGTGGGGGCAAAGAAAATCAGTTACCAGTCCAGCACAATACAGCGGCAGCATAAAATGTAGTATTGATATCGTATACAGAAGTGAGTCAGCGTTACCCAAAAACATTCTTGTAGAAGGAATCTACCCTTAAACACTAATATATTCCAGCCACAAAAAAACCCCAAAAAACTTACACACAAACCCTGCATAATAATCAGGATGAAAATCGTACCTTTCCAGGCAGCTATTTGGCAGTGCTGCGATTCCTCTGCACATTGTATGCCCAAAGAAGAGATAAATATCCATGTAGTGTTGTTGTCTTTACTGAGAGTTTATCAGCGGTCTGGCTACAGAGAGGCAGGAGGGAGTTTATATAGTGCACGAGGCAAATCGTCATCTCTCCTCTCAGCCAGTCACAGCGGCTCTGTCCTGCTGCTCTCTCTCTGTGTGTGTGTGTGTGTGTGTGTGTGTGTGAGAGATAAAGGTTCGACAGGAAAATGGGAATTAGTGAAACTAATTGTTTTGGTTCCATCATTTCTTGGTGTCATTGCTTAACATTGTTTGTCCCCTGGTTTATACTTTCTAGGAGGACAAAAGGTGGAAAATATAGCAGAACTCAGGATTCAAACTTCTTTAATTACCATACAGTGTTATACAGGATCAACATGGAGTAAAATGTACATCTGGTATTTAACTAAGAGGGCGCAAGTAACAAGAAAGTGTAGGCAAATAGTTGAAATGCTGATCTAAAGTATCATGAAGAAAATCTGTACATATACAGTATATAACCAGAAAGACATTAAAATGATGAACTAAATTTTCAAATTGAGTTATTCATGAAAGGGCATAAATCAACATCAAAATGATACGTATATCGAATGAATCAGACGACATATGACTGAGATTTCAACATTCGGGTTTCTCCTGTCACGCCAAGTGAGAAACGGAGAAATCTGCCTTTGAAGTTGACTATCGACGTAGCACTCACAGACGCTTGGTGCGGTCGTGGCTACGTTTGCATTTACGATAGCCTACGCTGCATTCACAGCCACACGGATAGCCTACCTGCGTTAGGTTAACTGAACTCGGGAGACGAAGATGGATTCCGGAGAAATATCTTCACGCTAGTCAACGAGTGGATTTACCGTAAATATTGAAGTAGAGCGGTCAAAACAGAAACTTTTAACATTCTGCTAGAATTGAATTCCTCACCTCAAGAAAGTCACGTTTTTAGGATGGAAAGGGTAAGTTTTTCAGCCAAATTTATTCACAACAGTACAGTATAGACCTTCCACTGTTTCAAAACATTAAAAACAAAAAATCTAAAATTTCACCCCACGCAGCATAAACGCTCGTTTTTCTCGGAAACCTCCGTTGCGAAGCGTATCGTTTTATGTGAGGGTCACATATAGTACATAGGTTCAAATATCTTCCCTTTAAACTTCCTAAACTCAACCCTTAAATTTGTTTCAATCAGACTTAAGACAAAACAGTAAGGTGATTTTAAATAATAACACTTGTGATTTCAAGAGTGTTCTTTTCTATGTTTATAGATTATGCCCTTACTCTAAGAACAAATCTCGAACTCTAGATGCATTTCTCTGCATAGAAAACCCCCAGTGTGATTGCTGCTCTGTGACATGGAAACTTATCGCAGAAAGACTCTTGATTAAAAATGCATTAAGGTGAATGGGGGAAAGAACGAGGGGATGATAAAAGCTAGAAAAAGAGTGCTGGTGCAAACAGATTGAGATGCGAGGAGGTCTGAAGTTGACTGTCATAAAACAGGTGAGGGAACGCTTTTAGGCATTCTTAATGGGAGAAAAACAAAGGGTTCTTATGGGAAAAAAATAAACGACAGAAAAAAAGGATGAAAAAGATGAGTGCAGGTCATGGCGGTTACAGATATGCCAAGAGGCCCATGGGTTCTCAAATCACGCCAAATTTGGTGTCTTTGTAAAATTTTGAGCTCCATGTTAGTCTATGGGGGAAAACTGACGAAAAATGGACAGAATTGTGAACGAGTACACATATCAAAAAAAACGGTTTACATCTGGACAACACCCACTTAACTGTGCACCATAACTTTTATTTTACTCTTTATATAGGCTCAACGTGACGCGGTCTTTGATGAGTAACTCAATGTAACCGCAGATCTTAGTAAGAAACAGAAAGGTGGACCTCGGAACAAACAGTTGTTGATAGGACACTTATAGGACCTCCAGATGCTTCTCCCCACGGCCGCAGGCTGTTGTATTATCCAGCGTCGGAAAATTTAGCATCTTCCTTCGATTAAAAAAGAAAAAGCTCTGAAAGATCGTTGGCTTAATGGCTGGTGATTCGATGGCGAGTAACATATTTAACCAATAGATGCCGCTTATTCCGCCATCGCGGATGTTGCCTTTTTACCGCCTTGCGGACACGTGGGATGCGCAGGATTTTTATTTTTATTATAATCGTTTTGTTGAATATCGCTTTTGTTTTCTTATTATTTTCTAAGCAAAACTCATTGTGCAGCATGGCGAATCTGTAGAAAGGCTGTTAAAAAATTTGCGAAAAGCAGGGGATGGTTTGACACTTCAGGCTAAAAAAATTGTAGCGAAAGCGCTGATAAATGGGAAAGGAAAGGTGTTTGACCTCTAGGGTCTCTAAGAAATGTTACAGAACATATTCTGTCTGATCCAGCGTGATGCTTCAGTGCACAACACGCCGTGACGCCACATTAGCCAGATCTTCCGATTGAATGGAGTTATGCTTAAAACGTGAATCAGAACTAGTTAATTAATACGTATGTTATTGTTGTCGTTTTCATGGTCGCGGTTGAATTTTTTTTTTTTTCCCGAGGATTTAGCCGGGTACGAGGAATTTGTTGTCAAGGCGCCGCTAACTATAAAAGCACTGTGGAAACCCTACTAGAGATAATACGGTGCCAACACCTCTCTATGAAAAACATATTTCAAAAAAGATGCACTCCACGCGATAAAATAATTTCTGAACCCCTTTAGAGAGGGAGCGAGATAAGACCTGCCCAGCACCCACTAGGTTGTGCTTGAATAAAACCTCACGAACTAAGTACGACTTAATAACACAAGACCAGGGAACCCTGCCCCGACTGTGTGGGTGGTGAACTGTAGACACAAGCTTACTGCATGACCCAGCGGTAATGCAAAGGAAGCATGCTTGTGGCGATCGAGTTTTTTCGGACATAGCCTTGACCTGCTTCACTTATACACCGTGTGTGTATACATATATATATATATATATATATATATATATACACGTATATATAAAGATAGGTAGATATAGATAAACGCCCACTTTGATGTCTCTCACTGCCCCTCGTCTGCTCGGAAACTGTTTATCACTGCCGGGTCGGGGGACGTAACCATGTTGTTTTGCCCTTGTAAGGCCTCATTTTCGTCCAAACGGTATAATGTCCTGGCAATTACTGGCACAGTGAAGTCATGGGGCGAGGAGACGGATGGAGTCTTTCTTCTCCCTCTCAACGTAGATGGTAGTGGGTTTCCTACTGCTTCTCTGCGGCCTGTAGGAAATGGAGGCTTTATGAGAGGCCTGAAGAAAAAGGTGCATCTGGGGCCACACCTTATGTGTATCCTGTATCTCTCACGCTTATCTCAACCTGCAAACTTCCTTCTAAAGTCTACAGAGTTTGGAAACCCGATGATGTCATTCATAGTTTAATCAGTGTTAGAGGCCTGATGATAGATGGAGGACTAGTTTATACCGGATTGCTCCAAGTGTTGACTTCTGTTATACTGTCCTTTGTTCTGTGCACACTTACATTTTGTCACAATATGTTTAATAAATATATAAATCTGGCTGGTTGGATGCTGGCTGCCAGAATTGGCTGAAAATTTGTCATAGGCAATATTTTGATTTGTCATTTTTTGATTATTCAACGTTTTTTAAAACACTTCAACTAATTTGAACAAATATTTTTTGCTTAATACATTTACCTAAAAGTTGTGTGACTGTTGTCAGTTCCAGTCATTTCTTTTCCAAAAGATTCAACAGATCTTTTCCAAAATGATGCAGGCTGCGGGAGAGTTTGACGCTATAGGGATTCGCTGTAAAAGTTTAAACATTTCCTTATTTTCAAAGACTCAGAGCTTTGAAAACACAGCAATTCATTAAATAATCACAAAGCAGGAGTGTGTTTTTAGAGGATGGACGATGGCTTTGTTTACACCCTGTTTAGTTATTCATTCATTCATTCATTCTCCGAACCGCTCAGTCCCAACTGGGCTCGAAGGAGACCAAGCCTGGGTAGGCGGCAACACACTGCAGGGCGCGCACACACACACTCACACAATCACACTTTCATTCACATCTTACCGGGTCAATTTAGATTTGCCAATTAACCTATATTGCATGCCTTTGGACTGTGGGAAGAAAGCGGAGCACCGGAGGAAACCCACGCGAACACGGGGAGATCATGCAAACTCCACACAGAAAGGCCCTACGGCCGACCCAGGGACCAAACCCAGGACCTTCTCACTGTGAGGCAGCAGCACTATCCACTGCAACACCGTGCCGCCCCTGTTTAATTATTTTGTTTCTAATTTTATTTTAAGCACATTCATTTTGTAGGTAATGACACAAATCCAACAGAAACCATTTCAGTGAATCAACTAAATGGTGAAATAGTTGATCGATCATTAGTGGAAGCCCTGGAGGCTCTGCTAGGTGATACACTTGATACAACTTTCTCAGGATACTGCCTGACAGCGTCAAAACTCTTTTGACTCAATGCAAATGAGGTTAAGTGAATGGAGAAAGACTGCACTGTTAAACCAACGCCTTTCACTGTATTTAAACATCGATGTTCAGAAGCAACGGCACATGCAAATTCCTGTGCTTTTTGACTCCCGATGGCAGGTTTTGTTTGAAGTGGAGCCGGAAAGTGAGTCTGTTTGCATTGTGGGGGATGTGGCCTTTAGCCTGTAATTACACTTAACAAGAACTCACACCTGCCATAACTCAGTACGTGTTGATTTTGGCCGACAGTTTTTCCATGACATAACTTCAAACAACAGGATGGTGAGCAACTCTTTCTTAGAGTTGAACTTCAACTGCACGTCAAAGTAAATTTACACAAGACATTTATTTGTAATTTATATATCCACGGATAGCCGTGTGGAAAACTTTTTGCTTTTAAAAATGTCCTCATAATCTTATTAGGAAGTGTTTAGAAAGAAACATGTTTTAATGTTGATGTGTTGCAGCTTTACCAAGTTAATTTTGTGTATTTTGAGTGGTGTGGGTTTTAAGCGAAATTTAATCATATGAACAAACATAATATTGACCTAAATTTAACTTTTTGTTCCCACAAAAAAGTGTTGAGTCAGAGTGACACTGTTGACTAACCAAAGTGTAAAATAGAGGTATGAGCTCATATTTGTTGACAAATCTTGTAAAAATCCAGCTCTCTTGTAATTAAAATACAGATGGGCCCCAAGTTACGATGGTGCAGTTTAGGATTATTCAATCTTATGATGACGATAGCAATGCGTCAAAATTGTAAAAATATTTTATGTTTTGCGAGTAGGTCATATATAACAGCGTATGCGGTACGATATGTTGGAACGCATCTCCCGCCATGTAAGATGCCTCACTCTCGCCAGTTCAGTTGTCTCTCTATTTTTTCCGTGTTTCAAAGCCCAATGTCTCAAGTTACGATAGGTCATCCGAACGAATATTGATTGTAACTCTGGGACTTCCTGTGTATTGTGTCGTCCTAAATGATTTCTTCCTCTTGATTCATCCAGTATTTGAGAGGATTACATCCATGAAATGTCTAAATGATGTGAAGTTGTAAAGAATCATTAAATATAGCTGTTTAGATGGAAATGTCAAATATTGAACTAGAACACAAGGCCACATGTATTGGTGTGATTTTGTCCAGTCTTTTGTAACTTCTGCTTAGTCCTCATTAAGTTGGGCATGTGAATGCTCCATATGAGTGTTCTACAGGGATGAGAATAACTTTTCTAAACAGAAACCTGCTTGTTTTGTAGCACTGCTGTGTTTGCTGGGAGCACCATTTCCTGATCTTTTTGGATTGACCCCTACAGCGTTTTCACATTTCTGATCAATGTGAAGGAACTGGTGTTTCATGGTCATGTTTTGCTTATACAACAGGGCTGCACAAAAGCCTTGTATACACCAGAGAGAGTACTATTCATTAGAAGAGAGAGAGATACGTGTAGACCTAAAAAAGCTAAACTACTTTAGGTGGAAACAGTTTTGCCTAATTTCTTCTTTAACACTTTTTCTTTGACATTTTGTAGGTTTCAGTGTCATATCAGACTTAATAAAAACATGTGGTAAGCTGTATGTGGGGCAGGGTTGGATTTTACACTCATTGTTAGAGCCATTTTGTGTGCATGAATGTGTGAATATTTAGATTTAATGTTTTGTAGCTGTTTGCAGTAGAAAGTAGAGAAATGTTTCTGGAACCTTCCATAACTTTCCATGTACAGTTTTACGTAATAGAATTCTATTAATACGTATGCATGTTAAAAGTACTACTATGTAACAATAGAAGTAATACGTGCCTTACGTGTCGTAATCTGAAGTATATATAAGATACAAGAACGTAAAAGAACTAGTTTCACATTGAATGTGATAGAGCTGAGAGCTCAGGAGCGTTACAGTTTTTTGACCGTCACGTAACGTCACGTAAAGTATCTTGTAGTCTTCAAGGATTCATCTCTTGCCTGTAAAACTTTGAATTGTAGTAAAAGAAAAGACGACGAAAGACACTCAAGACTCTTTTTTTGGATGCGTGTCGCGTGCAAAGAAAGTTCGAGGCAAATGAGACGGCGCGAGCTGCTCTCACACTCATTTTAAACACAACAGAGAAAATGATCATAGCAGTGGTTAGTAGGGATGCACGATAAGGGAATTATTGGCCGATGCCGATATCCGATGTTTTTCACGGGTATAGCTGCCGATACCGATGCCGATAATTGAAGATGGCAAGGTCGAGTGTGAGCGCAGCTAAGCGCATTACGACAAGATATTCTACAGTACACTCTGAATTTTGGCACAAAAATAGCACCATAACTCTGACATTTGTAACACAGCACCAAGTCAAGCTAGCGTGAAAGCAGAGCGGAGCGAGGCCGGAGCCTTTCGAGAGTAGCCGACAACATTTCAAGAAAAATCACTTCCCACCCTATGTGGTGTACCAGGCCAAATAGGATAGGATGTGTCTGACCCTCCATGTGCACTACCTAGTGTGTAGAGAGCTGTTAAGCTACAACCCCGGTTATGTAGTGAGATGCTTACTACTGCATCGAAAAGTATGATAATAGCACTTTACCTAGCATACCGTTAAGAGCGGCAGTACGCAGCTCACGACACAGTCCATGTGCGAGCTCACATGGGCAGAAGCCAACACACCGCAAGGCACACACACGCTCACATTCACACCTTAAAGGGTCAATTTAGAGTCACCAATTAAATTACAGCACACTGTGGGAGGAAACCGGAGCACCCGGGGGAAACCCTCACGAACATGGGTAGAGTTTACAAACTACACACAGGAAAGCCCTGCGGTCGACCTAGGGGTCGAGGGCAGGACCGGCAGCGCTAACCTAGTTAGTTACTATTGTGCAGGCAGAGTTGAGCGCGAAAAGATGAGATTTTGCTGGCGAACGTTTCACTGTGTTGTCAGAATTTTGACAAAATAACGGCATACATTTTTTAACAGAAGGCGCGGGCCGTATTAAATCTGACCATGAACTTTGGACGTGTCTGGCACAAGAGCTACCTTTCCCACATACAATAAATGCTTCATTAAATATCGGCTGAAAATTTCAGGCAAATCTAAGCATGGGTCCAATGCCGATGACTCAAAAAAAGAATTATCGGCCGATTCCGATACGATTCCGATATAATCGTGAATCCCTAGTGATTAGTTTCAGTGTATGTAGTGATGGCCTAGTATTTTATGCAAGGGTTTAATTATGTAGTTCACTTGTTATGTACATGGACAGACTTATTCTCTGCCACTTTAAACAGCCTGGAGAGATTATATCATTAATATAAGAGCTTTATCGAGGATGTGGGATCAGACTTCTTTCTACAGGTCTGTCTACAGCTGTGATATGACTCTCATATTTAAATCTTTGAGAATTGTTTGTCTTGGACACCTCGAAGTTCTAGGAAATCTGGAGTGTTGGTTCAAAAATGAGATTTGATAATCTGATGAATTCATCTGGAAGAAATGGGAAGGATGCTGTTTATAGTGTTGGCTTTCTCTAGCCGGTCTTCTTAAGAGTCATAATGTAATGAGGAGGAGACAGGTGCTTAGCGCAGCAGATCAGAAATGTGACCCTCCACGGCAAAACCAGTCGCTTGTCGCAAATTTTCAAAACGATACCTATATCGAATGAATGGGACGACATATGACTGAGATATCAACATTCAAAGGAGTCGGGTTTCTCCTGTCACGCCAAGTGAGAAACGGAGAAATCTGCCTTTGAAGTTGACTATCGCCGTAGCACTCACAGACGCTTGGTGCGGTCGCGGCTATGTTTGTATTTACGGTATCCTACGCTGCATTCACAGCCACACGGATAGCCTACCTGCGTTAGGTTAACTGAACTCGGGAGACGGAGTTGCATTCCGGAGAAATATCTTCACGCTAGTCAACCAGTTGTAACTTTTTTGTTACAACCAGAAAGATCTGTTTATTTTTGGCGTGGAATAGCCTTGTGTTAATGATTTGATATTTAGCCTTATTATAATCTGCAAAGGAGAAAA
This sequence comes from Distichodus sexfasciatus, assembly GCA_032718565.1. Classification (NCBI taxonomy): domain Eukaryota; kingdom Metazoa; phylum Chordata; class Actinopteri; order Characiformes; family Distichodontidae; genus Distichodus; species Distichodus sexfasciatus. The sequence continues at coordinate 6,538,003 of JAVGVS010000003.1, forward strand.
TAAAATCTGCCTCCCAATTAATTACATCTAAGAATCTAAGAAGTATCGGTACTCGGTATCGGCAAGTACACAAATAAAAATACTCGTACTCGTATTGGTTTGTAAAAAAGTGGTATCGGTGCATCCCTAATAATATGGGACCTTTAATGAAGACACAGACAAAAGTATCAATATGTGTGGTCTAATGGATAACCCATTCATGGTAAATGGTACGCACATACACACCGCCTTAACCAAGTTGGAAGATATGTGGTAGAAAGAGGTGATGAGAAGTGTATAATAAAATCTGTGTTTTACTGTACTTCCCATTCCAAAACAACGTAAAGCCTTTTTTGTGTAAATACATATGTCACTGCTGCAACACAACTGTCAGGTATTTTCCATGGCATTTCCCCCGTTCCCTAGCAATGTGGAACAAAACAGGCGAGTGCTAAGCCAGAGCTCAAGGTCACTGTCCGCACTAATGCCTGTTAAATGGTGTGAATTAGCAGAGAGCATCGGTGAGGGAGAAGCCATCCGGGAATATGCCTGAATCAGCCGCTAAAGGCCCGAGTCGAGCTTTCCAGCAGGGTTTCACTGTGTTTGTTTTGGGGAACCTTGAGGTGTCAGCTACCTGTTAGCGAAAGCTCTTTTACGTCTGCTCATATCCACAGCTATGATGTAAGAGCTTGAAAGTACTGCGCTAGAAAATGACCTAAAAAGTACTATATTGCTTATAATGTAGCGTGTAACTTTTAACAGTGCCCGTTTTTATACAAATAATTATATAGCAGCAGACTTATTTACTTTTCTAACTTTTACTTTTTACAAAAGCAAGTGAAATAAGCCTCTTCACTCATATAGTTTGCTGGAAGGCAGTATTTTTTCTTTGATAAGTGATTTTAAAGATATTACTTTGTTTTTCATGTGATGTTTAGTTTTCTTTCAGTGCCCCATTGACCATTCCCAGAGTTGATTTCATATTTATTTAATAATATGCAAGTGCAGTAAACTCAGTTTGTGGCTGTAAAATTTACCTATGTCCTGTCCTCTGGGCCTGGTTCAGGTCAGAAGTCAGTTAGCTGTTGATCGAAGTCATCAGAGAGATGTTACGTGGAGGCCTGTGGGTTTTCGGGTACAATCACTGCTCTCTGAGACATTTTTAAGAGTTCACTCGGCCCAGGGCAGTCTCAGTACTCTCTACAATCTAGATTAACGACCACGCAGCAGTGTTTCCCAGAGGCAAAGCCATGAACTCTACGGTGATCCCTGATCCGTGATAACTGAAGACACACAATTCCTGACTAACAAGAAAACTGTGGTTTTAAGATTGACACGAGGCTGAGATGTAGCATATATAGCACCAGGATTGCAAGCATTGATATCGTTAGACCACATAGTTGATTATTTAGAAAATCATTTGCTGCTGCCAACAGCGTGGTTATCTCACCATCACAGTGCTTCTGTGAAAGTGTGTTCTTCATTGATGTAAAATAAAAAGCATTATTGAAATGTGAATAAGCAAATACTTTAAAAATAATTTCAGACAAGAAAATTATTCCATTTAGTTTTTAAAAGCAATTTAAAGCAGTGACTTTTAAATACATATAATTCCATTTTATAAAATCTTTTACTTAAGAATGAATAATAACAAAGAAATGTATGTTTTAGTTAACATTTTCAATGTAAACATTTTAACTCATTGTAACTTCTTAACTTTATTGTCAATTATATATTTGTCAGGTTTATTATTCAGTAAATAACAAGAGTCAAGCTCATGGCTGTGATTATTGGTTATGTTTACTGTTAAATATATTAAAAGTTCCATGTTATGAAAACAATCACTTTCTGTTCTTTTTACATCCATTTGGGTCTGTACTGCTTCTACACACACTGTATGTTTGATAAACAATGATGAATTGTGTTAGTATTAAGTTACTAATGTCAGAAATCGAGTGCTTAAACCAGCCATTTAGATTTCTCTCCTACTTCCACATCACATTAGGGGACATCTGAATAACTCCACCCTCCTATCTGAGAAGCTCCGCCCACCAGGTAGAACTGCTAGCGCTTCCTGATCCGCCATGTTTTCTCACAAGCGCTAGTGTAGGAATCACGGTGAAGAAGTCTAGCGGCGGAGTGTTGTGTTGAACATGTATGGCTGTATGGATGGTCTGTTAGCAGCAGCCATGTGGATTATTTTCACATGAGGTAAACTCTCCCAGTGCCGTCTACACCCCAGTTCCGGAAGTGGGACGTGTGTACGCAGCAGCTCATTTGCATGTAGGAATACTAATGAGAAACAGCCTGTTCTGAAAGGGACTGAAATAGAGGGTAAAAAGCAGGTGAAAATGCCTAAACTGAGAGCAAACTACTTCAGAGACATGTTTAGTGGAGCTCACAGACCTATTTTAACTTGTTGAAAACATGTATAATATGGAACCTTTAAACAACATGAAATCCAAGTAGTGTGGAGTCAAACGACAGCCCTCTCGCATGATAAAATCCTTACAAATTGAATGTGAAATTGTATTGGGGGACAGTGAGTGGAGTTTTACATCCCACTTCAGTGAGTAAAGAGATACCCATGCTGCTAAGACATGTAAATTATGGAGCTGCTGATTCCACAGGCAGCTTTAATGCTGCTCAGTTCTGCCAGTGACGTGACGTGGAAGGTAGAAATACAGTTATCTTCCCCCATGAGCTTCATTTGATCTTATTTTGCATGAACTACTCGCGTTTCTTTTCCCATGTCACGTTTCATTCAGCTCACCGCCTGTCATACAAGATGCAGCTCAAGCATGACGATGGCTAAGAGTTCTGTCCTTCAGACTTCAGCATCAGTCGCTTTTAGCAAGCCTTATCTAACTGCTTCTCAGTTTGCATCAGGACACTGATGCGAGATTGGAATCTTACAGGTCCAAATCCGAGATCTTCAGTGCATACTGGAATGTAACGATGCACCAACCTCTACACTGATACATCAGCGGACTAATAGCATTGATTCAAAATGTAAACCTCATTCATATGGACATCTTTATATTTAACACGAGGTCTATATATGCTAAAAGAGAAGAGTCTGGTTGAGCTCGGGGATAAAAATGTTGAATGATATTTGAGTTGCTTTTTTGATATAAATGGAAGTGATTTTGTTAAATCAGCATATGACACTGTTTCATATCAAGTCTCGAATTGAATCGAGTCAAAATAATCTCGTAGTATCGGCAGGTATCGAATCTTTGTCCATTGAATTGCTATAATATTCTATGATTGCTGTGGTGTGTTAGCTCCCGGCCTCGTGCCCAAAGTCCCGGAAAATAATCCGGTTTTCAAGACCATGATATGGATTAAGCAGTTCAGACAATAAATGAATGAATTGTGTGATGATGGACACACCTAGTGCTAACAGCGGTGTCTGTTTTCAACTCCGCCTCCATAGCCAAGAGGGCTCGTCAGCGTTAACTGAACTCGGGAGACGGAGATGGATTCCAGAGAAATATCTTCGCGCTAGTCAACGTGTGGATTTAGCGTAAATATTGAAGTAGAGCGGTCAAAACAGAAACTTTTAACATTCTGCTGGAATTGAATTCCTCACCTTAAGAAAGTCACGTTTTTAGGATGGAAAGGGTAAGTTTTTCAGCCAAATTTATTCACAACAGTACAGTATAGACCTTCCACTGTTTCAAAACACTACAAACAAAAAATCCAAAATTTTACCCCACGCAATATAAACGCTCGTTTTTCTCGGAAACCTCCGTTGCGACAAGCGACTGGTTTTGCCGTGGAGGGTCACATATGTTGCACCGGGGCCATGGGGAAACGCTGTCTCATCACACTTTGTACATGTATAAAGCGACTGATGACAAGAAACAACCTTGAACCTTGTTTATTAGGTAAAGATCTGACCAGTCAGACAGCCGTCTTCATTCATGAAACCGTCTTAAATCATGCTTCTGTAATCATACAGCCTATATTTTTATGGCTATTCCTAAAATGTTAAAATGTTCGATCTGAGTTTTTCTAGTCAACAGTAAGGCCTCATCCACACGGACGTTCGAAATGAACGCCCTCTGAACGCCATACGTTTTTGCTGCGTTTTGTAGCTGCGTTCGATTGGCGTTTCACTGGCGTTCGCAATAGCGCCGTTTTCCTCGCAGTCTTCAGGATTTTGACGCCAAGAAAGCGTTGCATGCAGCGTTTATTTGACACCACCCGAACGCGCAGCCGGCCGAACGCTTTGATTTAATCCAATGAGCAGAAAAACGGTCGGCGTTCAGTCAGCACTCACCTGGCGCCACGAACGCCAGAAAAACGCCCGGTTCAGACTTCCATGTGAACGAGGCCTAATAACAAAGGTTAGTCACTTCTCTTCCAGATGCTTTCTTCTTACTCTTGTCGGGAGTTGGTGCTTTTGTGCTGAGCTTTGTATCGACTTAATCCTTTAATGCACAGCATTTGTGTGGCAGACCGTGTCAGCCTGTTTCATAAACCTGGATTTTTAAATGGGCTGCGGCTAAAACGGCATCAGTAGGTTGTGTAAGAAGGTTGTGTAGGAACCAGGAGAAGCACTCTAAATTTAGGAGAATTTGTTATTTAAAAATGGAGACGTGATGTAATTAAAATTACTTTGGCAAAATTAATTTAGCCTTTTTAACAGCAGTCAGTTCAGCATTCCATCTTTTTTGTACTTCTAGTAGTTTTTTTTTTCTCTGTGATGTTACTGAAAGGCAGCAGCGTTTATGATAACAGGTGATTATGGCTTTTTGGCGGTTCGACGGCGATACTCCGTCCTGATCTCACTGGTTGCTGACCTACATGTGCTCCCATTCTGTGTCTGCTGAAAAGAAAACTGTGTCCCACATTTGTCCGGCGCTGTTCATTTCCACAATGACGAGCATTTGTAGGTGAAGTAAAATGGTCAGTCTTATGAGAATATTGAGGCTTGTCCTAGATTCTTTCTCCCCACAATAAACACCAACTGTGACAGAATGGAGACGGACATAATTTACTTATTTTAGTCTTTTTATTGTAGAATATCGGCATTAAACATATCATTCAAAAATGTAACACTGACAAGGCAAGAGTGTTAAGGTTTTTTGTGTTATTCTTTATTAGAAATAGGCTTAAGGGTTGAACTGAACTTTATAATACAAATATTTTTAAATATTTTTTACTTATTTTATGATGTCTGCAGGCCAAGGATACATGCAGCAAACGCACAATATATATATATGTATAATCTGAAGGCTGTAAATCCCGAAGAAAATAAATGTATTTTGGGAAGAAATATATAAACAAACATTGTATCACATGCTAACTCACAGACCGTGGGTTCTTAACTGCAGTCTCAAGTTACACATTGCAGCTGGGTTTTCTCTGATCTGGCACATCTGATATATTTACTAGCGTTGTAGTACTTGAGTCCAGTCTCGGTCTCCAGACCAGTATTTGAAAGTCTCGGTCTTGTCTCGGACTAGGTCGTATTTGTAGTCAGTCTTGTCATGGACTCGGACAAAGTGGACTTGGGGTTTTATTTTGAGACCGCAGCTCGGAGAATATTGCTATTAAAACTCTTTGAGGCCGACGCAGGCATTTCCATTGTTCAGAATCCCTTTAACTTACAGAAACCACAGGCGCATACCGTCAGAATCACAAGACTTTGAACTTACCAGACATTATATTCAGTCCTCTGTATGTGAACTCATTTCTGAGTAATAATTTTATAAAATCTCTGCACAGAAACTGAAGTAATTGTGTGAAAAGGCATTAATTACATTATTCGCTATGTAAACAAGCACATTAGGCCTCGTTCACACGGACATCTGAACCAGGCGTTTTTCTGGCGTTCGTGGCGCCAGGTGAGCGCCGACTGAACGCCGACCATTTTTCTGCTCATTGGAGCAAATCAAAGCGTCCACACGGGCGTTCAACACCGGCGTTCGGCCGGCTGCGCGTTCGGGCGGCGTCAAATAAACGCTGCATGCAACGTTTTCTTGGTGTCAAAATCCCAACGAACACGAGGAAAACGACGCTATTGCGAACGCCAGTGAAACGCCAATCATACGCAGCTACAAAACGCAGCAAAAACGCGCATGGCGTTCAGAGGTCGTTCATTTCGAACGTCTTTGTGGACAAGGCCTTAGTGCTCTCAACTATGGAACGCCATCATGCGCAAAAATGCTCATGTTATAGGCCAAAATGATTCCAAATCTGCTCAGAATTACCCAAAACTTTAGTGTTTTCAATTGATCAGAATTTTTTTTTTCCATTTTATAACGTTCGAGGGGAATCAATATGGAAACGATAAATATAGAAAAATTAATTGTTTGTTGTCAAATAATTTTATTCTGTATCCCATTGGATGCCAAATGGATAACTGGTTAAAGTGAAGCGATTTCCTCATTGTAGATATGTAAGACAGAAAAATTATGAAAGACAAAAAGAAAAAATTGAATAAATATATGTTGCATGTTGCACTTATTTGTCATGGGGTGTAAAACGTGCATTGGTCCGGTCTTGGTCTCCCCCCACCCTGGTCTTGTCTCAGTCTCAACACAGTCTGGTCTTGATCTTGGTCTTGGTTTAGGTGGACTTGACTTGAGTCTAATATTTACTAAGTGATTAGTGCGTTAGAGCACAGAAATCCCAATCTTGTGCAATACATAAGATGCTCAGGATCTAGACTGACATCCACAAATTTCTCTCATTTTGATCAAATTTTATACACATACTCCTGTAAACACAAATTCATCATTATTCCTGCTGGCCAAGAGAAGATTGTACGTACACAGGTGTGTGGGAGCACAGTTACAGGTTAAGGTAAACTCTATACAAGTGCAAACTAGCTTCACAGTTCTACAATGCATATTCCATTAATGAATCGGTAAACTCAAGGAGCTGTTTGATATGTGTAACAGTAAAGGTCTGCTCTAACGCTTCCTAGAGGGACTTAATCACACAAGCAAAGACGGGGATTCACTTTTTAAACAGACTTCCTCTGACTGTACATCTGCGTCCTGTTCAGCAGCTCCTGATAGATTTTGGAGCGCAGGAATCGAGGATAAGAGTCTTTCTCCATCAGGCTGTAGACTTTTGCTTGGATCTCGTTGAGACTGGAGGAGGTTGGCTCCAGAAGCTTCTGCTTAGTCTCTTGTCTGGTTCTGAAGTCTATGTTAACCTTTATGGAAAGGGATTAGACAGATGTGCTTAGGATCTGCTTTAACCGAATATCTCAACAATCAGGTACATCAATGAACGTTCTCGTTCGTGTAGGGCGTGGCTGATATGTGACTCTGCACGGCAAAACCAGTCGCTTGTCGCAAATGTTCAAAATTGAGTTATTATGTTTTCATGAAAGAGCATAAATCAACCTTCTAAACGATACCTATATCGAATGAATGGGACGACATATGACTGAGATATCAACATTCAAAGGAGTCGGGTTTCTCCTGTCACGCCAAGTGAGAAACGGAGAAATCTGCCTTTGAAGTTGACTATCGCTGTAGCGCTCACAGACGCTCGGTGCGGTCGCGGCTACGTTTGTATTTACGGTAGCCTACGCTGCATTCACAGTCACGTGGATAGCCTACCTGCGTTAGGTTAACTGAACTCAGGAGACGAAGATGGATTCCGGAGAAATATCTTCACGCTAGTCAACCAGTGGATTTGCCGTAAATATTGAAGTAGAGCGGTCAAAACAGAAACTTTTAACATTCTGCTGGAATTGAATTCCTCACCTCAAGAAAGTCACGTTTTTAGGATGGAAAGGGTAAGTTTTTCAGCCAAATTTATTCACAACAGTACAGTATAGACCTTCCACTGTTTCAAAACACTACAAACAAAAAATCCAAAATTTTACCCCACACAACATAAACGCTTGTTTTTCTCGGAAACCTCTGTTGCGCCAAGCGACTGGTTTCGCCGTGCAGAGTCACATTTTTAGGCCATATCGCCCAGCCCTACTTTCATGTTAGTAAGTGTAGATAATGGAATCTCAGTAAATATACACAGATCTACAGCTATGAGGATTAGCCATCTAAAGATGATGCAAAATACCTCTCTGGGCGCTTGAACGTCAATGAACTCCTTGTAGATCTTGTTGGCTTTGGACATCAGTTTGGAAGGTGATTTGATCTTTTTGTAATCCTCGCAAGCTAACCAGAACTCAATGTTCTCGTCACTGAACTCCGTCTTGAGAAATGCTCTGAATGCCGCCAGTCCATCTAAGAAAGGACAGAAACAAGCAAACATTATTGAGATAATGCATCATAAAAAACCACAGATAACCTCGCATACTCCTAAATCAGACATTTCAAAACTGCACCACATTCATCAGTTTGACCGACTCCTTTCCTTACAGGAAATGCTTACAAGGGCACAGTTGCTGCTGTTTTCATTTGTCAGAGCCACATCCGTGACCGCGTGTCAGGAGGCCGTGTTTTGTTTCTGGAGTTTCTGCAGATTTGTTATTTCCTCTTTGCTCGTCTTTATTCAGGAGGCTGCTTGTTTTGTACCAGCATCTCAGCAAGCGGATCGCTCATTATTACTTATTATCTGGGAGGTACTACAGTATCATTAGTCAGTCATTGATTTTCTCTTTTTGTTTTTTTGTTCTTTTAGGAGTGCAGCATGTTCAGCAGATTCACACTCATTCAGCAGGAATGAAGGATAAATCATTTGGGCAACCATCTCAATCCGTTCTCTTAATTCAGGTCCGATATGTATTTCCTGGCAAACACTGATCTTGCCGTTTTCCACAGGCATTCAGTTGAGGTTTTTCCGAGAATATTTCCATATATTATCCATTATATCAGTAATTCAGGATGCAGTGTTCTACCTGATGTCGTCCAGAAGAAAAGCATCTTATGCTTTAGCGCTTGTTTGTGAGAAGCCGCTAGCCCGGACACCACTTAAAAATGGCAGAACTGCTGAATGTAATTACAGCTCTGTTCGCTAAATTCAATAAAGAGACAATCGAGTGGTGAGTACAGCTGGACCGTGTCCCCGGGCTGCCAAAGGAACAAATAGTTCTGTTTGCCGCAGCCAGTGTCACACCTTGAGTGGCTCATCCTCATAGACTCAGATGGTAGAACCTCATAGAAAACGAAATGTCCTTTTCTCATCCCAGGACTGCTAGTGCGATTAAAAAAAAGTCACACAAAAGTCTGACACAATTGACACGGTCGGTAAATGATGTGTGCACACATCCCACATTAGCAATATTCATTTAAAGGGCTTGTGAAGATTTCATCATTTCCTTTTGACCAAGACATTAATTTTGTGTTTTGTGTTTAAAATGACATTGATTTTGCTTGATCACAACGCGTACGCGGTACACAGCGTTACCCAGTTATTCATACAGCCACTCTGCCTGCAGGATTATGAAATTGTTCATGTTGCCAGCCATTGTATATAATTTCCAGCTGCTCGAACATCTTGATTGATTTCTCTCAGGACAAACATTAGCTCATCCATCCTTTTCGGACCTCTACTTTCAGGCATCGCTTCACCGCAATAAAGTGAAATGAGTTTTGCTTCTCTGTCTAAATGGTAGATGAGATTTCTCACCCTCGAGTCAGCAATGGGTCTGTGATGGTGCCACTGTGATTTATCTTGTGTGTCTTTTATTGTCTTCAGGATGCAGGGTCAGTTTACTTCGCGTCTCCAAAACATAGTGGAAGTACATTGAGCGTGGAAAAAGGGAACGCTGTCTTGTCCCATAACTGCAAATATTCTCTGACTTAATGAATTCACTTACTATGGCATTTACAATTGTGACCCTCCACGGCAAAACCAGTCGCTTGTCGCAAATGTTCAATTTTGAGTTATTATGTTACGTAACATTGATATGAAAGGGCATAAGTCAAGCTTCTAAATGATACCTATATCGAATGAATCTGACGACATATGACTGAGATATCAACATTCAAAAGAGTCGGGTTTCTCCTGTCACGCCAAGTGAGAAACAGAGAAATCTGCCTTTGAAGTTGACTATCGCCGTAGCACTCACAGACGCTTGGTGCGGTCGCGGCTACGTTTGTATTTACGGTAGCCTACGCTGCATTCACAGCCACACGGATAGCCTACCTGCGTTAGGTTAACTGAACTCGGGAGATGGAGATGGATTCCGGAGAAATATCTTCACGCTAGTCAACCAGTGGATTTACCGTAAATATTGGAGTAGAGCGGTCAAAACAGAAACTTTTAACATTCTGCTGGAATTGAATTCCTCACCTCAAGAAAGTCACATTTATAGGACGGAAAGGGTAAGTTTTTCAGCAAAATTTATTCACAACAGTAGAGTATTGTTAGAGAAAAGGTTCTCTCTGTTTACGCTGTAGACAAGTAAAGACACAAGTCACCATGTACAGTTTTACTTGCGCAAGGGAAGTCAACCCAGCAGCAGTCTGAGACTGACTCCAAAGATTGACACTCCCTCTTGCCTTTTATTGAGACAACTTACTCAACAATCTTCAGCCCCCCCCCCGGGGAGGGTACGTAACTACGTGACTAGACACTATGTTCTTTTGTGGTTTCACACCTTTAGTCTAGCAGAGACATACAGACAGGAACTTGTAACCGGCGCAGTTAATTTCGTATATGCTATCTTTTCAGTTTTGGTTACATGACATTTGCAAGCATGATAAAAATACATCTTTAGTAGTTCTTAGACTAACACAAAAACATCTTTCATGAATACAGAGAATATGATAAGCAAAATATTCTTTTAATTATTCCAACAAGTATAGACCTTCCACTGTTTCAAAACACTAAAAACAAAAAATCCAAAATTTTACCCCACGCAACATAAACGCTCGTTTTTCTCGGAAACCTCTGTTGCGACAAGCGACTGGTTTTGCCGTGGAGGGCCACATTTATGGATGCGGTGAAAGAGGACATGAAGTTAGTTGGTGTGAGGGTAGAGGAGGCAGAAGATAGGACTAAATGGAGACAGATGATTCACTGTGGCGACCCCTGAAGAAGATATTGCCCAGCCCTACCTCAGAGGTACCTTTACAGGCCCTGGGGTACTCAGTGAAAGGGGAACATTCTGAGCATTGTTTATAACTTACAATACTGCAAATACAGATAAATGTTATTGAATTAAACTGTTCAAGTTGGCATGCTCTATATAGTTAATGTAGTTGTAATGTAGTTGTTTGTGATAAACCTTAAAAGTACCTAAAAGTTTTTCTTCCGAAACCTGGCACGGGGAAATAATGGCTGTTGGTAATTCAACCACTTACTCGAGCATCCGGCAGCACTATGGGCAAAAGATGCTTTGAAGGTCAGGAGAATGTGTGACACTGCTGCGTGTTTAACCCAGCTGCTCTTATAACCCTCTACATAACCGGCAACATCTGTTACGCAACAGCGCGCTCCTCTATCACGACTCTTCTCCCACTATTAGGCCCTGGATCACAGCCTTTAATTGCCACCCACTCCTGTAATTTTGGGTTACACCACAAGTAAGTCTTTATTTCCTCTATAATTAATGGGAGAACCGCGGCATTAAGCTGGCCGAGACGGTGACATTTATCGCAATCACTGAGTACCACCGGGGTACGTATAGTCTTCGGAAATTTCACCCACGAATGCGTGAGGCTTTGGGAAGACCCCCTGTGAATAATGGGAAGGAGGGATGAGGAGAAACCTTTTATCTGCACCTACGCACTGGGAGCGAACACACGGGGAAGGGACATTCCGTACAGTTTGGTCTGGGAACCCCGGCCTCTACTTTTATCTCTGCTTCTAAATATTGACTGTGTTTGGTGGGGGTTCCTCGTGTTTCTTCCAGGAAGGGACGGGCCTTGAATGTTTTGCAAAGGGATGCGCTATCGAAGAAAGATTCACCACAATGCCTTTCTTCCCTTTTTGGGCAACTTGTTCGGCTTTAAGAATTCCTCGTGCGCTGAAACAGTGAGCTCATGCGTCTTCAGTTGCCACAACATTACAGTAACTCAGTGAATGAGCCAAACAAGAAGATGAAGACAGAGTCTGTTTTTACTCGAAGCGTCACATTCGCGCATGGTTTGACTAAAACATCATAAGACGTACTTTTTTGTGTTTAAATGTACTGTCTTCTTTTTACCCGCGACGATACTGTTATCGTGCCGCGTGATGAGACGAAGGTGGAATATAGTTGATGGTTGACATCATGAGTTCATGATGACACTCATTATTAGTGTGTTTTTGAAATGGGGTTCCAGTATACACCCTTTTTTGACTCCCAAGCAATATCAGAAACTTGCATGCACATTAGAATAATTTAACTTTATTGTTGCACAAGCATATTCCCTAAATAATGCCCCGTACACACACAAAAATCGTTCACATGTAAACGGAGGTTTCAGTCAGTGAAACTGGCTATTTTTGAAAACTCCGGCCAAAGTGGAGATTTCAGAAAACTCCGGCTTCAGTGACTACATGTGGACGGGGAAAACTAAGTTTTAGGTTCATAGCGTCATAAGTGTGCGACAGGAAATGGGTTGACGTCAGGTGTGCCTTTTTTTACGTTAAAGACTGAAGATGCATACTACCAGAGCAGCACGATTCCAATTGGCTGACAAAGTTCTATGCGGCTCTTGACGGTGTATTTATCCCGATTCTTGTGTACAGATATATCTTTGAAAACGAGCTCATGCGTACAAAGTTATTTTTTTTTTAAAAGTCTGTTTTTATAAATATCCAGCTAAGTTTGTACGGGCACTAAATGTACACCTAACAATCCACCTACTGTTGGGTTATTTTCATGTGTTACTCTAGATTTATGTTCAAATGCTGAGCTAAATAGTGTGCATGTAGCAGTCACTTGAAGAAGTTAAAAGAGCCTGCGCTTGTTTACTATTATGTAATTACATATGTAGAAGTCGTGCAGCGTATAAAGTGCCGTATGGAGTTTCTTTACAACACAATGCATATGGAGCTGCGTTTGAGCGTTCAGAGCAAGGTTCCGTGTGTGAGATGCTTGGCTAATCCCAGTGCCAGCTGTGACCAAACATCTTCCCAAGAGCTTTTAGAATCGGGCCTCAGGAGATCTGATCCCAGTGCAGCAGATGCTCCACTCGACATCACAACATCATGACATTAGATACCTCATGTGTGAATCAAGATTAAAGACCATATACATAATCATTATACAAGGTTATGTTGTGCGCTACTCCGCTGGGATCTCTATCAACAAGACAAAACTGTGTCATGCCTGAGGTAAACAAAGTGGCAGAATAACAGTTACTGTCAGTCACATGCAGTGACGTAGTCGCGTTTGCAACATACATTTATAGTTCACCGAGGCCCAATCCTCGTACCCCCACTTAGCCCTGCTCCTCCACTTTGCGTGTTCTAGCGTAAGGTAGGGTGTCCCGTTTCTTTTGGAGGGCAGGGGTTCAGCGCAACGTGCTGATAACTGGTGTGAGGTGAAGGTGTGAACCTTCACCGGTCTCACGATTCGATTTGGTTATGATTATCAGGTCAACAGTTTGATGTCTCAATGCATCACAATACATCATATCAGTTTTTCTACATTACTTCACATTGCACACAGACTGGGCCTGGATCACAGATCAGGCAGCCATAGTTGCCACTGGGATGTTCTTTTTAACTAGAATTTTTGTGCCGTCGCCAGAAAATCACCAAACAATATCATTATGATATAATCATGATATAATCCTGGCTTCTGTCCCAGTGACCACCACTCAGAATAAGCAGTCTGAGTGTGGGGAGGGGAGGGGTGGGGTGAGGTGGGGTGGGGTGGGTATTTTTTTCAATTACTTTTAGATACTTGCATTCAATTCATTATTCATAAACATACCCAAATTATCTGGAAATGTTTTGAGAACATAAATAAATAAATAAATAATTTTTAAGACCTCCTACAAAACCGCGGTTGAAAACCCCAGATTCAGTCGATTATGGTCAGACACTGTCTATGGTCCATACTGTCTCTCAAATCATATTGTTTATGATCATTTGTACTGTCTGCTGTATTTCACTGTCCAATATTACATGCTCCTACTCTGTTTGCTACATGCTACATTGTTCACTGCTGTGCAGTTGGACTTTAAACAGTCACATTACACCTGTTCTCTCTCTTCAGAATTAAATATGTATATTCAGGTATAAAACTTTAGTACATATTCTTTTTTAAATTCATATATACATGTAGATACACCTGTACCCGGCACTTGGTTCTTTAATTATACTCTTGTCTTCTGCACATAGGTAGCTCTATTGTATATAAGAAAAAGTTATTTATTTTCTATCTTCATTCCCTTATCTCCTTTTCAAGTTTGTATTGTAACTGTATTTTATTTTAATTTTATTTTAATTTTGCCTAAATTGCACAGTCAGGAGCGGATCAGGATACATTTCACTGCATGTTGTACCTGTATAATTTGCATGTGACAAATAAAGAATCTTGAATCTTGAACGCTGCATTGATGCAGAATCGTCTACGTCTGCATCGCAATGCATCGATTATGTGAACACCCCCTACTGATAACCCTAAGAACGACGGAAACTCAAATGGTGACTTTGTATCGGGGGAAGACGAAAGTGCCAAAATGCTTTGCAAACCAGAAGCACGGAGATGGAAACATGGCTGCAGGTGTGGGGAAGGAAGGCCATTAAGGGGACATCAAAAAAGTATATCTTCATAAATACATATGCAAAACATATCTTAGTTCAGTGCAGTGGGTATCTGTGCCGTTGTTGAGACATGGAAAAATAAAGGGAATTTTCAGTGTTTTGACTGCTGATGGTGTAATGAGTGGCGTCCCATTTCCCTAGGCAAAAGCTTACAAGCCCTACCCCTTGTGACTCCGTTCTGAGGGGCCACTTCCAAGGCAAGGGCACTCCAAATCTAGAGGTAGAAGAGCTAAGTGGGGGAAATGGGATTGGGTTTACTCATGTGAACGACTCATTTCTGAAGCTGCTGTGCACTCTTGTGGCTGCAGGAAGGCATTACATATATAACTATATAACTGTGTTACACCTGATGCACAGAATGTGTTTTTATGTCTAGACTCGGCTTACTCTAGCCAAGTGTGAGCTGCAAAAAGGGAGATATGAGATTGCAAGTGCCTGGATGAGTTCCTGATTAGCGTCAGTGGAAATGGTCAGTTTATCCAGATGTTATAAAGATACCTGCGTGATGTCATGTGTAAATGTTGACTGGATGAAGAGGACTTGGATGAATGGATGAACTGGATGAATCTTTTCAATTATTTCTTTGTTATATTTGTAAGTGATATGAGTGAGTGAGTGAGTGATTCTTTTTTCATTGTGAACACAGCACACAGCACACCACAACAAAATGTGTCCTCTGCATTTGACCCATCCGTGAAGGAGCAGTGGGCAACTAACAAGGGCAGCACTCGGTACCACAGTGCTAGGGGACGATACCTTGCTCATGAGTACCTCAGTGGTAACTTTACCGGTCCTGGGATTCAAACTGACGACTTTCCGATTGTGGGACGAACACCCTAACCATCACGCAATCAACTGCCCCATGTACAGCCATGTTTACTACTGTTAAACCACAAACAGAGAATATTCTGATCTAGGTTCACATTTGCAAAAAAAAAAAATCACAAGACTTTTACAGATGTTTGTAGGAATGTAAATTTTCGGACCTGCGTCCTACTGATGACGGGGTGAACACCCTACCGTTACGTCACCAACTGCCGCTTATTTCCTTAGTTGGTTTGAAACCTCTTCTCGTCTGATTGTGGCAAGTTGTCTTGCAAACATCGTCCCAAATCATATTCACACTGAAAACACACAAAAACTCTGTCCACACCAGGAATCTGTAGCTCTGGATGAAGGGAAGAGCCTAATTGCTATGCACAGCCACGTCTCCCGTTGAGCTCATCTGACTTTTATTCACACCACCAGAAAATATGAATGTTAGTGTATCGAAATTGACAGTTTGACAAAGAACATACAATTCTGATGTTTTTTCTATTATAATGTAAGCTTCCTTTAGGACATTAATTCCAACTTTGGCAATAATTGGGCTTTATGTGAGAGCATGATTATAGCTGCTAATAGGGGTGGACTGTATAAATGTGCTTTTCTGTATCTGGTGTACTGAGTCCGAACATTTTTAATGGATCAGTTGGTAGTGTAACAGTTCACCAGTTCGAATCCCAGACCGGTAAAATTACCACTGAGGTACTCATGAGCAAGGTACCGTCCCCAAGCACCGCTCCCCAGCTGCTGCACATCTCAGCTGCCCACTGCTACCTCACGGATGGGTCAAACGCAGGGGTCACATTTGGTTGTGGTGCACTGTGTGCTGTGCTGTGGTGTGTTCACAATCACAAATAATCACTCACTTTTCGGAGCTCATACCATATTGTGTCCATTTCTAAGAACCACTGAAGGTTTCTAACATCCCTCGGACAGTAGCAACAAAAAGGATTTTAAAGCTGTTCTGACATATGAATACCACTAGGAGTCTCCTTTGCTTTTTATTTTTACCATATACAGGACTCTCACACTCAATCGGAAATTTCACACATCTCTCGAATATCAGTCTTGACATTCTCTTGGAAAAATGTGAGATTCGTCTTGAACTCGTTCATGTGTAAAGTGGGTTCATCTAGTTGATCTGTCTTAATAGACCTGGACGGCAAATCTTAGAAACGGTTTAGCTGTTCATGGACATACAACATTAGCTACAGATGTATTTTTAAGCATTTAGATACTCCCTCATACCAACTTTAGTCAAGGTTACTGCATAACACTGAAGTCAGCAGTCATAACAAAAGCATCACACAAATTCCTGTTGGCATTTCATGGAAAATCAACAAGAAGTCAACTGAAAACCACACTACAAATAGGGTGTGCTTAAGGGTTTTTGGGCTAAATATTGCTATTTTTGACATTAGAGGAATAATAATTCCACTGTGTAAAAGACTTTTTACAAGATCTAAGAGAGGGTTTATGAAATGAAGCATAACATTACTAGAATAAGAGTCTGCTCCCTGAATTAGTTAGCTAGGGCTGGGCGATTTGGCCTAAAAGTAATATTGCAATATTTTTAAGCTATATCGCGATACACGATATATATCTCGATATATTGTCTCTTTCTTGGAGAGAACTACATTTCCCATAATGGTTAGTGAGGGCGTTCCGTATCGCGAGTCCCCCGAATAACAGTGGATGATTGCGTAAAAAACTGCTCACCGCCATCTCGCAGCTCCGCTATGTAGCTAAGCACTGCGCCGGTCTGACAACTGATTGGCCGATGGCACCGTCAATCTTCATTTTCACCGGAGAAGAACAAAAACGCACACACCTGCCATCTACAGGCGCGTAACGATGCGCGAGGAGAGGTTCTGGATGGGCGGGGGAGTGAGCTGTCTGCTTTGAGAGGGCAGAGAAGCCAAGCGCGGAAGTGGCGTACATGCTGTCTGTTTAACATTGACATTAATATTTTCACGATATGGTCATTTGCTACTTTGCACATGGAAGAAACCAAGATACATCGAGTATATTCCGTATATCGAACACCTAATGTGGAGCTCATATAAAACATAACTGGTGAACATGAAATGGGTCCTACTTGTGTCTGCACGTAATGATGATGCGAGTGCGGTACAGTTCTCGGAAAGGGAATATCAATGTTCTTGGAAAAGATGAAAATATCTGGTGAAAAAAGTTCATACCTACAGGGCATTTGTAAACTATGAGGCTCTATTTAATAGATATGAGTGTGTAGTGGTCTCATGTGAAGACCACAGCTTGGATTTTAATGCATTTCCAAAACCGTTTAAGATGGTTACATCATGTGGTTACAAAGTGGTGCTTAATGGAGCCAGCCTCCCTGTATTAGGGACCTCTTGTACCTGCTCAGCCACTGTAAGGGCCTGTCTTGTCTCAGAAGCAGCAGGAAAAAGGCATGAAATGGGATTTGTTGAACTGTGTTCCATTTAAAATTCTTCTAAAGGTATTGTAAATCATCAGCTTCTAGATTTAACTCATTAGCGGTGAGAAACGCATGATGCGGAGGTCACATTTCGATGTGCTGTGCTGTGCTGTGCTGTGTTCACAATGACAAATAATCACTCAAAGAATTCAGGACAGGGTTGCCCTCCAGTAGCTGACCGGGGAAGTTGTGACAGTAAGTTAATGAGTGTTTTTTTCCATCACAAATTTATTTGGACCAAACAAAAGAGTTTCCATCAGATGGAATGTTTATTTCTTTCTTCATAAAGTGCGCTAACCTTAGCCCTTGGCAGAAATTAGCGTTGCTTTATGAGTGCTAAACGCTAGGGGTGTAAATCACAAGTTTCATCACCTTACGCTACAATATCGATTCAATAGACAATGACGTTGTCAATCGATGTTTGTTAAAGGTCCGTTACACATACAATTTTGATTCGATTCAGGACCTGGTGGATAATAATATGAGACAGTATAATATACCGATGTCACACACTTCCATTCATATCAAATCACAAAAAGCAGCTAAAATATCATGACATTTTCATTTCTGAACTATGGCTCGCAGGAGGTTGTCTTATCTAATATGTAATACGTATGATGTCTGATTGGCTGATGTTTCCATTTTGCACTGGTGCTATGGCTTCACAGATTATTGAGTTGATGTAGGTAGATGTATTGTTACATCCCTACAAAATACTGCACCCAGTGATGCATCGGTACAAACATGACATGGGAAATACCTGTACTGTTAAAGTACTTGTTGTACAAGTGTTACAGCCCAACTAATCCTCCCAGCTCTTTGAACCCCCAGAAACAAAAAAACGGAGAGTAAGGGGAGTAACGAAGGTGTATGTGTAGTAGGGCTGGGTTCAAAAAAATCGATTCACCGATCAATATCGATTCTCATTCGAAAAATACGATATCGACTCAAAAATTCGCGGATCGATCTTTTCCTGCGGCTATGCACTACTTCTCGCCACCGCGCAAGGAGAGCTATAAAAACGTGAGACCGACGAAACCGAAACCAAATAGAGCCATGGCTGAAGCTGCTCCGCTCAAATCACCGTCTGGCCTAAAGGCTGATGTTTGGCAACACTTCGGTTTTAAAACAAGTTATTTTATAACCAAGCAAAACTAGTATTGATGCAAAGAAATCTCCAAATAAATCGATATCGAATCGAATCGAGAATTGAATCGGATCATGACCTTGTGAATCGGAATCGAATCGATTCAGGAAATCAGTAACGATGCCCAGCCCTAATGTGTAGTGTGTGTGTATAAGCAAAAAACAAAAGGCCGCTAGCTGGCACCAGATGGATCCACCAGGGAGATGATGCATACCGAGGTTTTGCTGTCAGGGTCCCACCCTTCAGGCAGCTAACGTCCATCCTCTCGTAAGAGCACGCGCGGTTAGTCCTCCTTCCAGTGGTGTTCAGTTATACGTCTGCATGTTCAGTAGTTTTGTGTCTGAAAAAACAGTGCATCAGCGTTGACGTGGATACAAATTACTTGGCGACTCACTGAATACTCTATGGCTAGCCGAACAAGTCGCAATTACCCAAACAGAGAAACCTCCGATCCCGCAGAATAAACTTCGATCCCTCCGGCTGGTCAAACCTGGAGTAACATTACACACCTCCAAATCCAGGAGGACACAAAATATATAAAGACAAACTCCACCACCATCTTTATTTGGAACTCTCACTCCAGCAAACTTCCCTCTCTCACGTCCAACATCAAGGGACTGTCAGCCGCTTGTGTTTTCTTTGCGACAGCTGCCAGTGAATTTAAAACAAAAGAAAAATAGATCAGATGTGTGTCAGTGCATCTGGGTATATGTACTTTCGCAACACAAGAAATGATATTTGAAAGTCTTTCTGATTTTCATCAGGGGTGAATCAAGGTGAATCAAGATTACTTGAAAGTGCCAGTAATTATTAGACAACTGGGAACAATGCCATAACGCTAATTAAAGTATAATTTGCACTTCTGCTTAAGTGTTGGAGGACGTAGCGGGAGCTTGAGTGAATTGTACATTTTTAATCATCCATATCCTATAATATTTCATCTACAATTATCGCTGACAAATATAATTCATAGCAATTCTATCATGCTAACATTGCTTCAGTGCTCTCTGTGCTGAGCAACATCAAAAAGACTTCTGTCTTGTCAGCTTTTGCGCCATGCAACTGTGCATCTCCTTTTTTAACGTGCTCACCCGATACTGTTGACATCCTTTGGGCCTTGGCCTTCAACTTTCTCTTCCTCCTTCAGATGCTCCCTCTCCCTGGTCTGAGAAGGTGAAACAGTTGAGCTGTCACTTCAGCAAAACAACTTTCCACATTCTATACGTACACACGTAGCTAAAATATTGGAAACGGAACATTGGACACTTTTTTTTAGAGAATATTGTGAATTTCCGGAAGGCTTCGGCGATGCCTGCAGCTGGTGTTGCATCATTTGCTCATTCATTTGTGTTTTCATTGCTGCACAATGCTCTGTGTTTCAGGTCTCTAAAAAGAATGCAGTCTGCGTTGTCTGTCTTGGACACAGTTATAGAGAAAATTTGTGTTTTACAGAAGTAAATTCTGGTTGCAGGTATGTCATTGCATGTTCCGTATTCATTGACAGCTTTTCCCATTTGTTTTTAGACATTCAATTAAAAGAAATGAAAGAGTGGATGTGCTATTAATCAGTTTAGCCAGGGAGCTGCGTACCCCGATCACCGAGAAACTTCAGCTCAAAGATTTTGCAGCTGCAGAGTAAACATTTCCAGTGTTGTTTGCTTGAGGATACATGTCAGTTCAAAATATTTTTTGAATCAAGCTCAGTTTGATGCTGTAAAGGTGAGCGTTCTTTGTATCCTCAGCAGTGCTTTTACTCTTCCTGTCAGGGTTCTAGCTGTGCGGTGCCTTTTTAAACTGCCCTTGACCCATCATGAAAATATTTGACGATCTCAAAGTGCTGACGAGTGTTATTCTTACATTCAAATGAAGGAACGGTCTTCATAATTATATAAATAAGCCACAGATAAGAAACATTTTGCATTTTTATAGTAAAAGTGCCTCAGCAAATTTCACAATAAATCCCACTCTCATTTTCAGCATCCGTATGGTAATGTATTTGTGTAAGGAATTTAGTAGGCGCCCTGGTGGTCCTTTCTCTGCTGTTGTAGCAGGGTCGGAGGAGTGGAGGGTCTAAATTAAATCTGAGGCAATACTAGAAGACATTGTGTCCAACCCTGCAGTGGCACAGAGGACATTGAGTAAAAGGAACGGCCAAATTAAATTTAAGTGATTTTTATGAAGAAGAGGGCAGCATGTAGCACACGGGTAGCGGTTCTCTGATGGTGATTACTGCTTTCTACCTCCAGGATATTCCTCCTTACAGGGAATTTATTTCTCAGTTTTACCTCTTAGTGATGTCCACACCAGAACCTGATGACCTGCTGAGGTCAAACGCTCCAGTGGTCTCCTTTCAAACCAACACAGAGCCCTGAATGTTTTATTTAAGTTCTATTTATGTTTAATTACAGCATAAAGATGGGGAAGTTATTAGTTCAATCATAACAATTCCTGCCATCTTTCTTAAAGGTCCCAAATGATGAAAAAAATCACTTTTTCTGTTCTTTCTACATCCATTTGGGTCTGTACGATGGTCAGTTGTGTTAGTATTAAGTTACTAATGTCAGAAATTGTGTGCTTAAATGAGCTGTTTATGTTTATCCCCTAATTCTACGTTGCATTAGGGGACATTAGAATAACTCCACCCTCCTATCTGAGAACCTCCACCCACCAAGTAGAACTGCTAGCGCTTCCTGATCCGCCATGTTTTCTTGCAAGCGCCAGCGTACAGTAGCGTAAGCGGTTCATAAAATGAAATGGAATGAACTTCAAATGAATGATTACTTGTCATTATTAACACACCACAGCACACGGTGCACCACAACGAAATGTGACCTCTGCATTTGACCCATCCGTGAACAAGCAGTGGGGAGCTTTTTTTTTTGGCAGACCTGGGGAGCAGTGTTTGGGAACGCTAGCTTCCTCATGAATACTCCAGTGTTACCTTTACCGGTCTGGAACTTGAACCGACGACCTTCCGATCACGGTGCCAACTCCCTAACCGTTACGCTACCACCTGATCCTACATTAGCCATATTAAACCAAGCTTGCGTATTATACTGTGATGCAGCTCAGAAGTCATCTAAGATGTATCTGGACGTGTAGATCAGATGCATCTGGTATTATTTGAACATGGCTGGACATTAGGAATACATTTTATTTTTCACTGTTTCAGCCCACCCCAGTGAATCAATACTAATTGTACTGTATATGGTAAGCAGAAATGACCACACAATATTACTAATGTGCTAAATCAATCTTTATGCCCTAGATGAAAATAATAAGCACTAATGGAGATGATCTCATTTAAGCAGCAAAGACCACAGAAGAACTGGGTCAGAAGATTGAACAACTAATAGTCTCACATTGGAATTAATCTCTTCATTAGAATATGACAATGACATTAACTGAGATCAAATAAGCAGACGCATTGGTGGTAATTAGTTATGATAGATCATAACTCCACAAGGACGTTTACTGTGCAAATTCAATTTTCCTTCCTTGGTTGAGTGCATTTTCTACTTTGTTTAATGACCACAACCTTTTAAGCTCTATAGATAACAAAGGTACTGAACTTTCTCCTATAGAGGCAGATATTACTGTGGTCAGTGGCTAATGCAGATCAGCACAGAGGCCCATCTGAAGGAGTGAGGGATGGACAGCTCGGTCAATCTATAAGTCTTTTTGTACAAACGCATCTGACCATGAACCCTGAAATAGCTCTGCAGCGATTCTGACCACAGAGTATGGCCCTAGATGCAGTAATTGATGAGTTCTGCAGTGGAACTTAAATCCATGCCAGTTGACCCTAAACACAATTTATTCCACTCATTTCAATAATAATAATAATAATAATAATAATAATAATAATAATAATAATAATAATAATAAAGTAAACATAAAATAGTAGATACATCTCATATCCATACATTATTATTATTGTGTGTGTGTGTGTGTGTGTGTGTGTGTTATAACTGATCTCTGTAAGGTGGTCAGCTTCTTTGCTGGTATTTATTAAGTCTATGTATAATTTATTAATGCAATGTGGAAAAACTCAGGTGTTTACTCTAATAAAGGGTCAGCGTGTTTGTTAGTGTTTTTTATTTTCTTTTTCACTATATTTTCATGTTCTTGCTGGCTTTTTGTCCCTTCCTTTAAGACTGGAACCACAGATCTGCCTGCTTTGACAGGGCTTTTTAAAAAGGCAATGCCGGTGCTCTCTTCTGACTCAATAATCACTTAGATGGCACCAGACAGCACCTACAGGCTCCGTTAAGCAGCTTCAGTGGCAGAGGCTACCTCCGGAGTGCAGGGGCAAATCACCTTCCCACCTCCTCCATCACACACACCTCAGCCGCTGGCCTCGCTCAGCCGTGACGTGCCAGTTCCTGGAAAACTCCGGTCCGGGCATTTACAAACTATCCGCGGGGAGGAGTGAAGAAGTGAGCAGTGTTAGCGAGGCGCTGGGCAGAGATGGTTTGGGAGTCTCCTGCTTATTTATTTTATTTTGTTATTCTCGCTGGGCCTAAATCCCATGTCCGCCTTAGCCTGGTTTGGCCTTCAGGCTGCTTTGCGCTTCACAAATTGGCGATGCGTGCATACAGTCCTGTTGGAGCAGACAGATGGCTTTGTGCCTGCAGGTGTTAAACCTTGAGCAGACAGTTTGCCCATGGAGAGGCTTTGAGAACAAAGGCTCCTCTGCGTACACAAAAGCCCTTAGATGCACTGCTGAAAACAGAGGCCCGTAACGTTAACTGACTACAGTTGTGGAGTTTTTGTTATGCTACGTTCACACCAAGAGCTACCAAAGCTGTTAAATTGCTGAAGACGCTCAAAAAGCGTCACTTCAAAACATTAAGAACAAAATTACGTAAATTACATAAAGTCACTTTTGTTGCTCTTATTGCTCTTGTCAATAGAAAGTCAGTCACTTACAGCGATTTTACAACTTTAGTGTGAACGTAGCATTAGAACCATCTCTCATTACCTCTTGGATTACAGTGGTGAAGTGAGTGGTAATTTGTCGTGTGAACACAGCACCTTGCAGTGCACACCTAGCAAAATCTGAGCTGGGCAGCTAACAGGGCAACAGCGTCAGGGGAGGAGTACTTGGGGACAGTACGCTTGCTTATGAGTACCTCAGTGATGCCTTTAGCGGTCCTGGGATTGAACCGACGACTTTTTTCTGATTGTGGGGGCGAACACCTTGCAACAATTGCATGTGCTTCCCCATGTGTGCAGCCATGTTTCTGGTTAAACCTGAGCAGGGAACATTCTGACCAGGGTTCAGATTTGCAACAAAAAAAAAAATCAAGACTTTTACCGATGTTTGTAGGAATGTAAATTTTCAATGAAATGAAACTTCATTCATTCATTTTCCGAACTGCTATATCCCAACTGGGGTCGCGGGGGGGCCGGAGCCTATCTCGGAAACAGACGGGCGCAAGGTAGGGACCAACCCTGGGCAGGCGCCAACACACGGCAGGGCACACACACACTCACCTTACGGGGCCAATTTAGAGTCGCCAGTTAACCTATAGCGCATGCCTTTGGACTGTGGGAGAAGCGAACCTCCCTTTTGAAGAAACCCATAGCGAACAGGAGAGCATGCAAGCTCCACTGAGAAGGACCCTCGGCCGTCCCGGGGAGTTGAACCCAGGACCTTCTGCTGTGGTGTGGCCTTCTAACCACTGCACCACCATGCGGCCCAGAAATGAAACTTGTATTTATATATCATATAATTTGCATTTAAGTTAAAATATTTCTTAAAGATATGCACAGTATACCTTTCTATTGCTCTACTTCTCATTTGACGTGTTCACAAGGGGGTGCTGTTGTGACATATTAGCACAAGTGGCTCCTGACTTTATGGATCAAGTGAAGATGGGCCTAGGAACGGCTTAACTATCGTCTGATTTCCACATGTCTGTTTCTCATCCGGTTTGCCGTCAGAAGGCGTCTTTACCATCTGCTGGAGTCATCTTACTTCACTGCGCTCTAAACGCTCTGCTGTACTGTGACTAAATTAGACGAGTGCACGCAGATCGCTTCACTGTTTCCCCATGGGAATCACGCGTTGACATGATGAGGCGCTTATTATGCTGCGGTGTCACATGTATGAGAGCAGAGAGAAAACCGTTAAGGATCAGTGGAGGCTAAGTATTGACCGGATCAGAGCAATGTGATGTGAGCAAATAACAAACATAAGCAACAGCAGCAAGAGAATCCAGCAAAGCTCTTTTGACATTTTGTTTGATGTACCTTAGGGTCAGTTAACATTTGCAGTGAGTGGCACTTATCGACAAGCACCTGCATTCGCTGGGCTCGGTTTTTGCGAGTTATTTGCCCGAGTGTGAAGGATGCTGGATAAAGCCGTACTACAGGATGTGATTTATGTGACTTCTTTGTGTTTGTAGCCCTCAGGACGATGAGAGTGAGGAGAAGTGAGTGTTTGAACACCTGACTAACGGTGCACAAACAGCCGCGTTGAAATGATGGGGAAGCTGTTAATATTGACATGTTACACAGAGCTAAGCTATCTGTGGCCTTTATAATTCTCCCCTGTGGGCCTTCCGAAGAACTTGTGGAGAGCAGGTGTTTTTAAAAATGCAGGGGGTTTTAAGATTTAGATTTCCTTCATTTTTTTTCTTGCTTTTTCAGTGCGTTTTTTTTAAGGGTGCACGATTCAGAAAATCTCATGATTCGGTTCGAAATCAATTGACAATTTAAAATCGATTCACGATTCATATGTAATTCACGATACATAGATTAATTTGTTTCCACGTTGCTGTTTTGAGTTACTTTTCCCATTTGACTGTAGCAGATCAACAAAAAAATCCCATTGAATCAAATGTAGTTCACTAAATGTAATGCAGACGTACGCATACTGACTGCCTTTCTTTCATGCTCATGCAAAGGTGGTGTATCTGGAGAGATTCCGACATTCCTCCATCTATAGGATTGGCCAGCTGAACTTGCCAAGGAAAAAGTAAACTAGTGCCATTGCGTTTGTTAAAAAATTTGAAACGGTTTTTGCAATGCATGAATTGATTTTGAATCGACAGAGAGAGAATCGCGATTCAATTTTTTGCACATCCCTAGTTATTTTGCAGCTGGAAAAAACTATGGGTCTGCTGAAGTTCTGGGAAGGAATGAATGTGGCACTGCAAATGACTGTGATTTCCTCCAAAAGCTTTTTGTATGCATTTACAGTTCACCACACAAGCTTTAAGCCAACTTATTCAGAGCAGCACAGATGTTTAAGATTTAGTATTCGTACAATGACTTTTGTTGCATTTTTAGTGCAACATTATTTTTTTCCCGGTAGAACATTTTGTTCTGTGAAAGTACATGGTGCACTGAACAAAGCAAGACAAATATTTCGAGGACTTCTAAATCTTAAGCACAGTTACCTCCTTTTCGAGCATCTTGACCAAGATGTACCAGATTGGGCTTCTGTGCAGTCTTTTTTTCCTCTTAGGTATCGATCCTTGGATGATACAGCGTTGATTACTTTATCAGCCAATTTCCTGCAGTCTTTCTCTCATTCACAGGGGTCAGTTTTTTTCTTTTATGTTTTTAAAGAACTCATTTGATGAGGGCAGCCCTGAAATTGTGACGTAAAAGTCAAATAAGTTGAGCAAATTTTTTTTGCTTACAGTGATTTATTTCTAGCAGCCAGGGGAAGCGTGATATTTACCCAAGGCAAGTGGACAGTCATTACGACGGGCCAGAATCTTCATTGCATTAAGAGTTTATGAATTGCCAAATGAATCATAAAATAGATTCCACATGGTGATATTCACGCCTATTAACAATATCTATTAGAAGTCATGCATTAAATTTCATTAGGCCTGTTGATCATTAATAGCAGCAGACGAGTGTGACCCAACGGGTCAAGGTCAGGGCTGAAATGTGGCCGTGTTCTGATGTCTGAGACCTTTCCGTATTTACTGAAAAGGCCCAAAGGATGCAGTGAAATCCCATCCAGTGTGATATACGAGAAGACTTGTGAGTTCTGCATGAATCCATTTTCTCACTTGTTTAATGCGCTCTGATAGTTCTCGAAGCCCAGACCACGTTCTCAAACAATCCAAACCTGTTTTATTTCAGACTCTTTTATATTGTAAATCGATGGCACTCTTAATAACGTTGCGTAAGGTGCTTGAGACGAGGAACGCGTCTAAGACTGCTGGTTAAGAGAGAGTTTCTGCAGAACGACGTACCTCTTATTTGGCTCCGCAGGCAGTCGAGCTCAGCATTAAATTCTGATAATAAATGATAATTGGAAGCGGGGAAGTGGTTACAAAGAAAAGCAGGGGAGAAACAATCAATAGGAATAATGTGTATCTGCGGAATGCCACATTAATTATCATAATTAAGATGGACTTTGCCATGAATCATAAGGTCAAATTAAGCTGGGGGCCGAAACATTTTCAATTAAGAAGCCATTAATTAAGCATATTCCGGTATTTGAGGGGGTGGAATTTGAACTAACTTGGCTTTTGACATTAGGTCCTGAATTCTCTATGACTTTGATGCCCAGCGTTAGTGTGGCCCAGGTGCTTAAGGCAGTTGACTTAAATGACATTGATGACGTCGCCGTTCTCCCCCTTTTCAAGTCTGCCCATGTCCTTCTTGGAGTCATAGCCATTCACATTCCAGTGATGGCTGAGCGTTCATGCATTTTACATCACTGCTTATGGCATTGGGTTAGTGTCATAGCCCATATAAATATCTGACAATTATTGATGTTGTCCTCTACTTTCCACTGTGGCGAGGCTTTGCAATCTCATTTCATAATGATTAGACATCTTGTTTTTATGCCCTTGCTGATTTGATTTTTTCCCCCTTTTTATTTTGGAAAGAAACCAAAAGATAGGCCAGTCACCGTAGCGTCTGCCAGAACCGAACACGTTTACAGAATATCCTGATGAATTGTTCTGCCAGATAAGGGTAAAGGACCTATAAATAGTTCTGGACTTCAGCCTCTTTCTCGCTCCCTATGAGCTCAGGCAGGTAGAGACGAGAGCCTCCTCCTCACTGTCTTATCTGCCTGACCGAGTGAGGTCGGAGGAGGGAAAAGGAGGGGGTCGGTAATTGTGCCACGACGCCGGTTTTGGCGATTGCCTGCTTATTAGAGGAGCGCTGGAGTGGAACATAACATTTTCAGTTTCAATTAAATCTACGAGACCATATATAATGCATTTGAAATCCTGGCTGTGCGAGAAGCCTTTTGAATTCACCGGAGGTTGTTGTTGATACTGCGGCGAAATTAGCCTCCCCGTGCGAGTCTTCATCGCAGCCATCAGTCTCGAGTCAGAACAATTAATTTTGTGCCACGCACTCACCAGCAGACTTATGCGCCGCCCGCCGGTGAAGAGAGCAAGGCGATTCATAAATGTTTTCCTCCCCGTCCTATAAACGAAAGCACAGAGATACGCTGTTCATTAATTTCCTTTCGCCCAAGGGGAAGGCGGATATATGTGTTGCAGCCTGCAATTATTTTTCTTGCCGTATGAATGTTGCTTGTCGTCCAGCTGATTTGAACTCGCCATGTCCGGCCTTTTCCTTTTGTCTGGGGGGGAAAATATCCCATCCAATTCCCTCCCCCCACCTCCCACATTACCTAATGTGCTCATTAAACTTTTAATGCCTTGGTTTTTTTTTCTTGATGGAACTTTGCAAAAGGAGAGGTTAAATGAGTTTCCAGCATGAGTCTGCACATTTGCATTGGTGTGAACATATTTGCTTATTCCACATGCTCAGTGGGTCACAGAAACATTGCAGTGGGGCGCAGAGTCATTACTACAGGGCAGCCAGAAGTAAATGATGGAATCCGTTGTCTTCCTTATTTAACGTAATTGCCATCATGTAAACCCCCGATCTGATAAACATGATTATGTTAATTCTAACAACGAGCAAAAAAAAAACCAACCTGGAGAGCAGCCTCTGTAGGGCAAAAAATAGCTTGGTAATACTTCATTACTGGGGAGGAAATAACAATTTTTACAACAATGGCTTTGACCACAGGCTTTAAATCATCT
Source organism: Distichodus sexfasciatus (assembly GCA_032718565.1). Classification (NCBI taxonomy): domain Eukaryota; kingdom Metazoa; phylum Chordata; class Actinopteri; order Characiformes; family Distichodontidae; genus Distichodus; species Distichodus sexfasciatus. The sequence goes on from JAVGVS010000003.1 coordinate 6,567,104, forward strand.
CTGTATATGTTAGCAGGGCCGACAGATGACTGCAACAATCCATTAAATGTATCTGCGAGGAGAGAGATAAAGAAGGATATCTTGGATTTGCAGCTGCACTGTACGTTATACGCTGCGTACCAATGTGTGTGTGCATCCACATGGCAAGCTAAATGCACCCTGTAAAATTTCAGGAAATTTCCTGAAAATGAGGTCTAAACCTTACACTCCCACCGCGCTGCTGCGGGAAGTGGAAAAAGTCAATGACGGTGACATTGAAAAGGCTCCAGCATCAGCATTTTACATTGATTTTTAAAAAAATGCGATTTCCACATTTTGATTTATAAAATGCTCTAAATATTTGAAATAAATATTATTTCTAGATTATCCCTGTATAAATTTACAGCATTTAGCAGACTTCCATTTCCATGACAGACTGGCTCGGGAACGGTCCCCCTGGAGCAACTCATGGAGCCAACAGTGGTTCCTTGGATTTGAAGGCCAACCTTTTGATCAATGCTTAAGTGCTGTGTAGATGCTGTGTAAGTGATTAGCGAAGCAGTTCTTTTTGGCTCGAACATTGGTAAGTTCCAGTCAACGTGACCGTCTTTGAAAAATCACAGTGCAGCAGCGTTCTTGTAAAAGTTTCCAAACACCCATGGCTTTAAAAACACTGGGGTACTTTAAATGAACAGAAAATAAAAAAAGTTGTTTATTTCACTGGATGAAGTTGTGATGGTTGCAGCACCAACAGCGCTGAGCTCCTGAAGAGAATTCTAATCTACTCATGCTTGTTTATTAAATTACCTTTAGTGGGTAGAATTATTTTAAATGTCATTTGTACTTGTAGCAGCTTAATATGTTCATTATGAAAGCCGCAAAGACGTCTGCCTTCTACTTTAAATCCATTAAATAAGTGTTTGAAGAAATGTTTAGACTAGAATCTGGACTTGCTTTACATCAGGGGTTTTCAGACGGTGGTCCGTGACATGCAGTTCAGTTTCACTACCAAAATTCATTCATTATCTGAACCGCTTAATCCCAACTGGGGTCACGGGGGGACCGGAGCCTATCCCGGGAACTTTCGGGTGCAAGGCGGTTGACCAACACTCCGCAGGGCACACACACACTCACACCTTACGGGGCCAATTTAGAGTCGCCAGTTAACCTATAGCGCATGCCTTTGGACTGTGGGAGGAAACCGGAGCGCCCGGAGGAAACCCACGCAGACACGGGGAGAGCATGCAAACTCCACACAGAAAGACCCTACGGCCGTCCCCGGGGTTCGAACCCAGGACCTTCTCGCTGTGAGGCGGCAGTGCTAACCACTGCGCCAGCACACCACCCCTCACTACTAAAATGACTTTAAAATTTTTTTTTCATTTAGTTTACTTTTCAAAACATGTTCCAGATGATTCGAGCATCTGTTTGAATAATGAATTTAGTGCACCCACAGGGACACACAGTGGGCTGCAGATTACTGCTCAGTCTGAATGGTGGTCCCTGGGACAGAACCAGATGAAAACCCCTGCTCTACATGGATTGACAGTGACAGTGTGTATGTTTTTGCAAGTTGGGTTTGTTGTAACGTATCTACGTTTAACCACATTTTTGGTGTAGCAAATCCCATAAATGTAATATATAACATGAAGTGAAGTGTTGTGATCAGTATAAATAAAAAGTTAATGGAACATAGTGAACGTTAATATAGAGATAAACTCGTCTGTAAAGTAATTGAGATTAATTGATAGAAAACGGCCGTTAGTCGCAACCCTACACACACATACACATGCATCATAAAATTAGTTTTTGATTTAAAATAATGTCATCCGTCCTAAAGTGTGATCTCTGCTTTTTTGGGCCTTAGAATTAATGAAGTTAGGGGAGGAGGGGGAAGTCCTGCTCAAGAGCATAAAAAGAGGTGCTCACATAAAATTTTATGAACTTATCTTACGACGTGCTGATTAAATCCTGGAGACTAACTGCTCTCCTCTGCAGGCCCTTGCGATGTTGCACTGGGCCGTCTGCTGGCAACTATCACTCAGAAGCTGCCAGTTCCCATATCTCTGCCATCATTTGGCCCTACGAGCTAACGAACTTTCAGGGTTCACTTTCCTCCTTGGCTGCTCTTCTCCCGCTTTGATGTCTGTCCTCCGTAGCCAAAGCCGTTCGCTTCTTTCCCCCTCTGATGCTCCCTCTCAGCCTTGTACTTCTCCCCGTTTCTCGGCCCTCTCTCTTTCCTGTTTTTGCTCTCCCTTTTTTCCACTCATGTAACCCCCCCACCCCCACCCCAATGCCCACCCCTTTATTTCTTTTGTCCTTCATCTATTTGCCATCTCTACGTTGCTCCCGCTATCTGCGCCGCTTCATCTGGCCTTCCTTCTATAACTCTTTTCCGTCCCATTTTTCCGCCTCCTTTTATCGCACGTTCTGTCTCCACTTCTCTCCCCAGTTTCTGCATTTAAATGCCTCCGCTCCCATGTTGGAGATATTTCGAAGGTAGGTCATAGATAACATGCCCATCAACGGCTGTCATGTCAAACCTCTGCCAGATCGGCGCTGCCCGCATTCAAGCGGGGCTTAGGGCCGGGCGATTAATCAAAAATTAGTTGAAACGTACATTTACGATGGCATAATCGTGCCCATGATGGCCATTTAAAAATTTTAGCGTTCTGTTAATACTTAAAAAAATGAATAGTAGTAATGCTTTTCCCATGTGTCTTGTCACATGACTCTAGTCTGTATGTGTTTTATTCTGATGGGAATAACAGAGTTAAAAATAAATGGCGTTAGTAACAGCTAGGCATGGGCCGGGCACCGCAATACTGCTATACTATACTGCGCGTTAATAAAGCCACCATTTCAACACCATACTAAATTTCCTCTGTGGTATGAGCTGTTTTTAACGGCTCACAGGAGCGATTCTAGGATCTGACCAGTGCTGACGGAGGCTCTTGGCTTGAGGTTGCCATGTTTAGTCCAGATTTAAGATCTTTTAAAAATGGCTTACATTTTCAAACAAACGCTGGCTGAGTAATAGGCTTAGCATGAGGGCTATTAGCAGGATGCTTTCTTAAAATGGTGTTGGTGGGCTAGGTATGATGAGCCGACTGTAACGTTGCCCAGCCGTGTACAAAATGCACTCCGTAATAAATGTTTAATAATTGTCCACAGGAACCACAACTACTGCACCTGTATTTTAATATGTTCCTTTCGTTCATTCTGACTCCATCTGTGGTTTGAGAACTGGCCAACTCACAAAATCCTAATCATTTTTCAGGGGGTGCTGAGTTAAAATAGCATAAAATGGCCACTGACGCCTCGTTAAAGATAGAAAGTGAAGGTTTTAACACGCCCCCCTTTACCCACTCCCCTTCTGGCTGGCACCAGCATTCAGAGGACAGCGCGCGAAGGCATAAAGAGTAGAGCTGTAATATTCAGTTCCTTTTTACGATTCCACTCCCTCTGAGTCACTCACGAAACTCACGATCTGGGTGTGCGAGGCACTTGAGTCAGTATTGCCAAATCGCCAGCTGAATCGTTTGTTTTTTATAGTTGAGCTATTCGAATCTCATGAAGCACCTCTCATTGTCACACGCTTCCATTAAAGTAGGCGGGGGGATCCAAATTCCTTAACATATGTGACCCTCCACGGCAAAACCAGTTGCTTGTCACAGATTTTCAAAATTGAGTTATTATGTCTTCGTGAAAGGGCTTCTAAACGATACCTATATCGGATGAATCTGACGACATATGACTGAGATATCAACATTCAACATTCGGGTTTCTCCTGTCACGCCAAGTGAGAAACGAAGAAATCTGCCTTTGAAGTTGACTATCGCCATAGCGCACTCAGACGCTTGGTACGTTCGCGGCTAAGTTTGTATTTACGGTAGCCTACGCTGCATTCACAGCCACACGGATAGCCTACCTGCGTTAGGTTAACTGAACTCGGGAGACGAAGATGGATTCCGGAGAAATATCTTCAGTAGAGCGGTCAAAACAGAAACTTTTAACATTCTGCTGGAATTGAATTCCTCACCTCAAGAAAGTCAGGTTTTTAGGATGGAAAGGGTAAGTTTTTCAGCCAAATTTATTCACAACAGTACAGTATAGACCTTCCACTGTTTCAAAACACTAAAAACAAAAAATCCAAAATTTTACCCCACGCAACATAAACGCTCGTTTTTCTCGGAAACCTCCGTTGCGACAAGCGACTGGTTTTGCCGTGGAGGGTCAAATATTTGAACATTTTGTAAAAATTCTCCCCACTCCCAAAAAACACAATCATTATAAAATGTTCAATCAACTGTGATGGTGATTTAAGGTTGTGTCGTCTCAGCATAAATAACAAGAACGTGGCGACTGCTGGTACCGTGACACTCCTCTGAGCCGCTCCAGTGCTCACTTTCTGCCAGTTTTATCTCATATGTAATAGCGTCATAATTAATTACAGCCTCGGCACCATATTGGGCGTCAGACCGGGGGTATCGTGCGAACCCAGATGGACGCAGTCTGATAATGCCTGGGTCCCTTCTATAATTATGTGCTTTGGTAAGAGCTGGCTAACGGATTATTATTTCGGTTTCGTTGATTTAGTTGCCAGATAACGCCTGGTACTTCTGTTGTCTAGATCACTAGCCAAAGCGTAGGCCACCGAGCAGACTTTGTTGTTGTCGATGATTATATGTTTGGTCTGTCTGCTGAGTTTCCCACGTCTCTGCTCACTGCACAACTTTAGGAGCCAATTACTCATGGTCGTGGACGTGGAATGTTTGTACAAGGGACTTTGTGACAGTTAAACGTGGTAATCATAATTATAGATTATAACTCTTGCCTTCTTTCCTCTGGGCATGCTGCTTATGTAAATGAGAATTATCATGGGGTAATAAAACACGAGCTAATGTTACTGAGGGGGTTTTAAGAGTACAGCATTATTTTCCCCCAGAACCTTTAGAGGAGAAAGTCACTCCAGCGCTGTCAACAGTGATTCATTGTTGCCTGATATAAATCATTTCTCGTAACGGCGCTCCGCCTTAACACCGTGTTATGAAGCCAAATCCGACAGCTGCCCCGAGTTTCCATCAGATCTCCACCTCCAACCGCATTTGATTGACCACATTCCATGACAGCTTTCATATAATTCCACATTTCCGTTCTTTAGACTCCACCTGTCAGAAACGATGAAGGAACGCCGCTCCTCTGACGGTTGCGCGGCGTTCGCGTCGTGCTGCCCGTGACTCGTGTCCTGCTCAGTGATGACTGAAGGACATCACACGCAGTCAGCTCGCACGTCACTCTTCATCCAGCAGCGCCATCTTTTACCCCTCGTTTCCCAGCATGCTTTTCGCCTCCCGCCCGGCTCTCCCGTCGCGCAAAGTAATCACTGGAAGCACCTGAGACACCGCAGCTATGTAAACAGGCAATTAGTTTTGCTCTGATTACAGATAGCCGTGGTGCTGGCTGTATGTAGTTGTGCTAATCGTGTTTGTTGGGCCGAGATTCGCTGCATAATGCTCATCGCCTCCAAGTTTTTAAAGAATGCAATTTCTTTTCATCTTCAAAAAGAGGATTTATTGGTTGAATTCTGGGAAATGAGTTTTGAGCAGTGCACTGAAATGCAAAAGGTTGGGACTGATTCCTTTGTAGGTGGGACGTTAATTGAAAATAAATCTAAGCCGACGCTCAGAAACTTTAATTGACGGAATCGTGGTCATGTCGGTTATTCCTGAGTACCAATCTGATACCAGTTGTGTATTTCTCTGTGAAGTGGAGACTGAGATTATTCTGTTATGTTTAAGGAAATGCTTGATTTAAATACTGTTTTCCTAACTAAAACAATGTAATAATTACACACCCATATGTATATGCCAAATGATTTATTATTAAAATAACATCTCAAAAATTATTTGTTTAAACACTGTTCTGTAATTTTGTGACGCTCCCTAATCCTGCGCTGCTAAAACCAGCGTTTCCCAATCCCAGTCCTCGCGCCCCACCGCTCTGCACATTTTCGGTATTTCTTGCACTGTCGCACTCTGGTCCTACGTTGCTAATTAGCTAATCAGTAGCATCAGCTGTGCTGTGGGTAGGAAAAGTCAAATCTGTGCAGAGCGGTGGGGCGAGAGGACCGGGATTGGGAAACGCTGGTTAAAACCATCAGGAAGAGATTGCGAGTGAGAGCTGGTGGTGTTGAGGAAATGAAACAGTATATTCATTCATTCATTCATTCATTATCTGAACCGCTTAATCCCAACTGGGGTCGCCAGGGGGGCCGGAGCCTATCCCGGGAACTTTCGGGCACAAGGCGGGGAACAACCCAAAACAGTATAATGGTGTGATCTGCTTTTGGGGTTGTAGTGTGTTCCTTGGCTTGTTCTGCTCGTTGTCATATCAATATGCATGAATTAGTGTGCATATTGAACAATAAATCAGCTTTACCGCAGTGCCACCTAAGATGCCGAACGAACTGTGTGCGCGCAAATGCAAACATGGAAAAACCTACAATTTGCAGATCGGCCCAAAGCTACAGATATTTGAGTCGAGATCGGACCGATATCTGATCTACATATTGGATCGGTGCAGCCCTACTTTTTATTTTTTTCAGTCAAATGACAGGCCTTCTTACATGTCTTCTTATATGTCTCATCATTGACATTTCCTTTCAAATAGTGTTAAAGTCTGAAAACATTACAAAGATAAGATATTGTTGGATTCTCATGTTTGAGAATGAAGAGCCAGTGATGAGGCGGAGAGTTCTTGAAGTTTTAAAAGCTTTATTTACAGAAAAGAGTAACAATGTCCTTACAAGAAGTTCAACAAGGTTGCACCTGGTAATATGTAGATTTAGGAGGACGGATGTAGATTCTCACTGAAGGCACTATGAATGAACACATGTGGAATTATGTAGTAAACAAAAAGTGTGAAATAACCCAAAACATGTTTTATATCTTAGATTCTTGAAAATAACCACCCTTTGCTTTGATCACTGCTTTGCACAGTCTTGGCATTCTCTCGATGAGCTTCATGAGGTCGTCACCTGAAATGGTTTTCCAACAGTCTTGAAGGAGTTCCCAGAGATGCTGAGCACCTGTTGGCCCTTTTGCCTTCACTCTGCGGTCCATCTCATCCCAAACCATCTCGATTGGGTTTGGTCAGGTGACTGTGGAGGCCAGGCCATCTGGTGCAGCACACCATCACTCTCCTTCTTGGTTAAATAGCCCTTACACAGTTCATTCATGGTTTTGATGCCTTTAGTGAGAATCTACAATGTAAATAGTAATGAAAATAAAGAAAAAACATTGAATGGGAAGGTGTGTCCAAACTTTTGACTGGTAGTGTAAGTGGTGACTACAGACTATTTATACTGTAAGAATAGAATTAAATGAATACAGAATAAGTGAATCACTTGTCAGTGAACCGTGAGGGCAAAAAACGGAGGAAAACACCCAAAACAAAATTATCACTCATTAATTGTAATGCAGGTCAAAATATCAGATGATGTTGATTAGTGATATTGATTTGAGGTCATATTAACCTATTTCTACACATCAAACCTGAAATATTAATTTTTTATTTTATTTTGTCGATTAAAAGATGCAGATCTTCACTGATTTAAAATATTTTGCTTGTATGAAAACAATAATGGGTTCAATCCTTAACCATATAACGTACGAAAGACCTTAAAACAAGTTGAGCTGCATCTTAACACATGCATGTGAAGCAACTCCAGAAGTGTTTCCACAATTCATACGCACTGTGGAAAGTGTGAGTAAATCATCAGGTTATACATGTTATCACAGCAATGAATAATTGATTTTCTTTCTTCCTTTTCGTCAAAGAGAGGCAGGATGAATGGAGTTTCTATGGTAACTGGAGAGTGCGGGCGTGAGCAGGGGGACAGTATTTTGGGAGAGATAAAGGCTGGACTCTGGTGACAAACTGGACCTGTCTGAACAGGCTGGGCGAGAGCGGCTGCAGAGCGCGGGGGGAGCTCGGTGGGACGCTGCTCTCAGCGTGGTTCTGTCAGCACATGTGAAGAGAGCAAATGCTGATCTGATGATGAGTGCGGTCAAACCTCCACTTACTGATGCCTTTTACCATGCAGCAGTTCAGCCGAGTGTTGATGAGGGGAGAGGGGATGTGGGGAAATGTTGTAGCAGGAAATTTCTCCTAGAGTTAGCCTAGATGCTGGTTGTTGCTAGATGCTAGTCTCTCTCTCTCTCTCTCTTCCTCTCTGTGTCTCTCTCTCTGTCACTATCAATGTCCCTCTCTCTCTTCCTGTCTCTCTCTCTCTCTCTCTCTCTTCCTCTCTGTGTCTCTCTCTCTCTCTCTCACTATCAATGTCCCTCTCTCTCTTCCTGTCTCTCTCTCTCTCTTCCTGTCTCTCTCTCTCTCTTCCTCTCTGTGTCTCTCTCTCTGTCACTATCAATGTCCCTCTCTCTCTTCCTGTCTCTCTCTCTCTCTCTCTCTTCCTGTCTCTGTCTCTCTCTGTCTCTCTCTCTCTCTCTCTCTCTCTCTCTCTCTCTGTTTCTCTCTCTCTCTAACTCACTCCCACACACAGACTTCCTCAGTCTCTCTCTTTTACACACACTCACTTGCTGTCACACTTTCTCTATCTCTTACTTACCTTCTCTCTCTCTCTCTCTCTCTCTCTCGCTCTCTCTTCCTCTCTGTGTCTCTCTCTCACTATCAATGTCCTTCTCTCTCTTCCTGTCTCTCTCTCTCTCCCTGTCTCTCTCTCTCTCTTCCTCTCTGTCTCTCTCTCTCTCTTCCTCTCTGTCTCTCTCTCTCTCTCTCTCTCTCTCTCTCTCTCTCTCTCTGTTTCTCTCTCTCTCTAACTCACTCCCACACACAGACTTCCTCAGTCTCTCTCTTTTACACACACTCACTTGCTGTCACACTTTCTCTATCTCTTACTTACCTTCTCTCTCTCTCTCTCTCTCTCTCTCGCTCTCTCTTCCTCTCTGTGTCTCTCTCTCACTATCAATGTCCTTCTCTCTCTTCCTGTCTCTCTCTCTCTCCCTGTCTCTCTCTCTCTCTTCCTCTCTGTCTCTCTCTCTCGCTCTCTCTCGCTTTCTCTCTCTTTCTCTCTCTGTCTCTCTCTTCCTGTCTCTCTCTCTCTCTCTCTCTCTCTCTCTCTCTCTCTGTTTCTCTCTCTCTCTAACTCACTCCCACACACAGGCTTCCTCAGTCTCTCTCTTTCACACACACTCACTTGCTGTCACACTTTCTCTATCTCTTACTTACTCTCTCTCTCTCTCTCTCTCTCTCTCTCCCTCTCTCCCGTGCCACACACACACATCCACATTCCCAATGATATTGTTAGTGCCGTATTTTGACAGCATTTCTTTGAAATGTCCCCCTATTTTCTGGAGAGATGCATTTGGAGAACAAGCCGCTACCTCAACATCAAGTGAAATGGACGCCCAGGAGAAATGTTTTTTCAAGATCGGGTTTCAGTTGCAGCGCTGCGTGAGTTTGTGAATTTAAGACGGGGGAAAAAATAGCCAATTTTCTTTTTATTACGTCCTCGGCCGTGCATCTTTTTCAATTCCCTGTTGTTTTAGATGTGCATACTGTTAATCTCGGCTCCTCATGCTTAGCCTTACCTGTGTTGTTTCCCTATATACGCGGGTGAGCTCTGATGCGATTCCTCCACATGAGCGCAGCCAGTCTTTTACGAATGCCAGTCTGATTAGAATTTTGGCTGCTCCGAATCACAGCGCTTGCCTGGACTGAGCGATGGGCAAACTTTTATTGGAGTTTCAACTCCGGCGCTTTTCACGGGCGAAAGGAGAGAGTGACGACGGAGTCCGATGTTGGGAAATATAAAAGAGCTCCTAATAGGTAGACTCCTGCCCTCGGGGACCGTCCTTCGCCTTATTGGCCATCCATTCATGAGACAGCAGGCCATTCTCAGCACGGACAATCAGCCAATTAAAGTTCCATAACCGAGGGACGTTCGACGCCAACGTTCTTTTACGGAGCCTTTCAGCGGCCGCAAAGCTCCAGCGCTGACATGCCGCCATAACAGTGATGAATAGGGCCACACGTTCGGAGCAGCGCTGCTGTAAACGCTAATGAAGGGCTCGGTTACAATCACCCTGATATCGTTTCTCAAGGCGATGTAAAATGCTGCAAAATTATTCCAAGCCTAAGCACTGGAGATTAGAATGAATCATAAACAGGTTAACATTTATAGAGGAGAATGTGGCCTAAAGATTTTTTAACTTTTTCCACCCGCAATAAAGGATGCAAAGGAGAAAAAGAACATTTTGCAGCACAGCGCACATAACATATTACAGGTTGGGGCTGGGGCTGGGTAATTAATCAACAGTAAACAAGTCCGAACCTATATGTGTGTCTCCTTCAATTATTTTTAAATCACTTCATTATAAAAAAAAATGGGGATGCATAATAATATTGGAATCATATCGGAATTTGCTCATCGGCATCGGATTGATGCTCAGGTTTGCGGGATATTTTCAGACAATATTTACTGACACATTTATTGGACGCCAGAAAGGTAGCGCTTGTGCCATGCAGGTCCAAACTCCGAGGTGAGATTTTATACGGCCTGCCCTTCTACCTTAAAATGTATGGTGTTATTTTGTGGTAAAATTCTGAGCACGCAGTGGAATGTTTGCAAGCAAAATCTCTCGTCTTTACGCTCTGAACTCGCACGTGGGCCGAGCTGCGCACTACCTCACTTAATAGTATGCTAGCTAAGACGCTCTTATCATACTTTTCTATGCAGTAGTATTCTGTACATCTCAGCAAATAGCCGGGGCTGTAGCTTCACGGCTCTCCACACACTAGGTAGTGCACATGGAGTGTCACACGCATCTTATTTGAGTTGGTTCACCATTTAGGGTGGGAAGTGACTTGAAATGTTTTGCAGTACACTCAAAATGCTCCACCCACGCTCGCTTGACTTGGAACTGTGTTAGAAATGTCATAGAAGTTATGGCGCTTTTTTTGCGGCGGAATTCTTAGAGCGCTGTAGAACTTTGTCGAGGAAAATACCGTCTTTACGTTCTCAACCCCGCTCAACCCCGGCTTACTCATTTATCGCCATCGGTTTAAGCACGAAAAACATCGGGTATCGGCATCGGCAGATAATTCCTATATCGTACATCCCTAGAAAAGAAATACCCCAGCTTCAATAGCTGAGCATATTTACAACGCAAACCTTGTCAGAGAACAATGAGACCAATAACAGAAAGCCCCTACGGCCAACCCGAGATCGAACCCAGGTCATCTAGGTTAAATGTTCAATTAAATGTGATATTGATTTGCGGTCATATCGTCCAGCCCTATTAATGGGCCGAAAGGTTGAATCAAGAATGCCAAATTTCCTTGTGTTTAGGTAGTAAAGTTTATGTGCAGTGTACGGCAGGCTGCATATAAATTAAAGTGGATTTTAAACTAACAAATATGTGTTGGATTGCTGTGGCCTTGTGACTCACGTTATTATGGCATGTGCTTAAGATAATTTCACACCCTAACACATGCGGCGCTACTTTAACAGCATGTCACAGGGTTCATTCGGTGGCTTTGTCGCTGTAAATGCCACATGCACTTTCTGTAATAGAAGCTGCAAAAATCTGTTTTTAGTAGCGTGTATTTTATCGGTGCTTAGTTGTATCTGGGGAATCTGTGACATGAAATTGTGCAAAATGATTTAAGTCCCCGTGCAGTTTCTCTTGCAGAAGAGATTCTCTTTGTTAAAGGTATTGCGATGGATTTTTTCTGCAGATTATTTCTTTCTTTATAATTAAACATTGTTTTAGTTCTTTAGTAAGTTACCGCTTATATAAATATTTAAAATGATTTAGGAAGCTGTCTGTACTCATAAAGCATCCACACATGAAATTATTTTTGATAAATTAAACTGATCTATCCTATTTGATGGAACCTTGGTCTCCATCTGTTCTGGTGGTAGGATTCTGGTTTTCAAATCTTAGCGGAGTCATTTTTGAGGAGCTACACACTTTTACGTTCTTTGTACTGCAGAGTTTTCATTTAAATTGCCTGAGAATTACAGAATTGAATTGAATTGCAGAAGTTTCACTTTATCCAAGTCACAAATGTAGTGACTTTGACTTGACATATCAAGAACAGGCTTTAATCTCCACGTTGACTTTTGACAGCAGTGATTTATTCAAAAATTAGCTCTTGGATCTTAGTTATGTCAAAGATTATGCAAAACAACAAGGAAAATCAAAAGCCTTGAGTCACAATTCTGGATTACATAAACATCTTTACATAAATAATGAAAAGTGAAGAAATAAATAGCAGGAAAATTGGTGGCTTGTCTCTTATTGAGACAGATGCAGCAAGTATTGTGTGAAAAGGTGACATGAATGATGCGTTATCTTTATCATCGAGTGATCGGTGCTATAATACAGGGGTTTCCAACCGGTGGTCCACGGTGGCAGTGCAGGTGGTCTGTAACACCCAATCCACATTAACTCCCGAAGTCACTTTTTAAATATTATTCATTTTATTTATTTTTCCAAACTCTTCCAGATGATTTGGACATCTTACTGAATAAAGTGAAAGTAAAGTTATTTGTCATTGTGAACACACCACACCACAGAACGCAGTGCACCACAGCAAAATGTGACCTCTACATGTGACCCATCCATGAAGGAGCAATGGGCAGCCAAAAAGCGCAGCACCCGGGGAGCAGTGCTTGGGAACGGTACCTTGCTGATGAGTACGTCAGTGGTAGCTTTACCGGTCTGGGATTCGAACCGGCGACCTTCTGATCACGAGGCGAACTCCCCACCAACTGCCTTTAACTTGCATGCAACTTTAATGCAAATATTTTTTTAAAAAAGATTTTTTGATGAAAATTTTTCCTTAACGTAGTCTGAGTGGTGGTCCCTGGGACAGAACCAGTTAAAACCCCTATGGGCCAGTTTCCCAGTCGAGGATTAAGCCTAGTCGTAGACTAGCTTTGGGTTTGAATGGTAAATCTCCATTAGTACTACAGTTTAGTCCAAGACTAGGCTTAGTCCTCGACTGGGAAATTGGCCCTACACGTATAGTGTATAGACTACGGAAAAATCTAGAACTCTCTCTGTCAAGGTCACTAGTTAACACAAGTTAACTAGTTACACTTACACAGTTTACACTCATCAACTGGGGCAGCTGTTAGAGTAACGGTTTGGGTGCTCGCCCCATGGAGGTACCAGAAGTTACCACTGAAAAGGTAAAGGTACCATGAGAAGTCATGAGCAAGGTGCTGGCCCATGTCAGCTGCCGCCTTCTCCTACACGGATGAGTCACGTGCAGAGGTCACAGTTCGTGGTGGAGGACTGTTTGCTGTGCTGTTCACATTGACACTTTCATGTCCACATGCTGTGTTATGTTTCGTTATGTTTTCATTGTCTTAGGTTGAGGTGCTGCAGTAGCTACAGGGTATTTATCAGTACTCCAAAACCATCATGGGAAAATCATAAGAATCTGATTGGCCTTGTTCTGTTGGCCACTCACAAGCTCATCTGGACTGTCTGAAATAATAGACGCTTTAATATGCATAAGTGTCTACAATAAATTCTGGTTCCTACCACTGTTCACATACATAGACTATAGCTCACTACATCTGCATGTTTTGTTGTAATAGAGTAATTGGGTGTAATATCTCATTTTGCAGGTTATCATTATATTGCCTGTAAAAAACACTGTTTTGTAACCTTCAGACTATTTTTTACATGTAGAGCCAAATCTCTTCTGCATTATTAATCATTTTGCTTTTATCTCTTGTATTTAAAATGTTCACCATTTGACTATTGACTGAGCTGTTTATTGCCTGTGGTCATTTTTCATAAGCTGACAAAAGCTTGTGCCAAGCCAAAAATCTGACATGTTTGAAAACCTCCTTCAGCAACTAAAAGATTGTGTACAAAATGTTTGGAAAGGTTTCTCACTCAAATTGTGGGACTTGGGAGTTGACCCAAGACTTGCTCTTATTGATTTTGGACTGGGCGTTATTCGGACGTGTCTTATCATCACTGGGGACTTGACTTCATGATTCAGTGTTGGAACTTGAGGGCCAGTACTTGGAAAACAGTGATTTCTTCATGTTTCTGGAACATGGCATGAGAACTGTTGCATAACTATTGGCAGACTAAATATGAGTTTGATTTAAGTCATTCTTTAATGAATCATGCAGTGTTTATGTTGTTATGTGTTGGGAGAGATCATTTATGCAGTGTTATTGTGTTCTCTGTTCGGTCTAGAAAAGATCTCATTGTGTTAACCGCATCTTTCACATTGTATTTCCTCAACACGCAATGGATTTCATCAGAAGTAAAATAAAATTGCTATGCTGGTCATACAAGGAGCGATGTGCTCTCACATTTTTGTTTTTGCTTATCACTTTTTTTTGTGTCTTTCTATGTAAAGCAAAAAAAAAAACAGTTTGGCTCCGGAGCGGAGACCGCATCTGTGTTTGTCGACGGCATGTTCTGCTCTATTGCTATTCCGCTCTTGTTATTTTTAATGGAGGTTATGCTTTGGCAAGCACAGTTCAATTGAGGAGAGATGGGGCTCATGATTCCTGCCATATCTCGGGCGGGAGCTGCTGTCCGCTCCGAATAAAAGACGTAGGAGATAGAACAGAGCCGTGTGAGGCCTTATCTGAGCCGGTCAAGAGTGCAACAGTTGGGATATGCATACAGTATGCGGCCCAATCTCAACCCAGGTTCGTAGAGACTGGTGGTGAGGTGCTTTTCAAAGTCAAAAGAAATAAGAAACTACGGTGAAGTTGCATGGAAGAGTAAAAGCTATGAGTCTGTGATACTCTGCTGTAAGTCACCGTAGTACATTATAGTGGCTAATGAATGAATCCCAAAGTATCATTAAACTGTCATTAAAGCCCGTTCAAACTTATTCAAGAACTGAATCACTGAACTCTTGAAAGTAAGTGCGTCTTAGTTCACAGATTATGCAAAAAGCTGAGGAAAAAGTTAAAGGCTAAAGAGTCACGACCCTTGGAGACATAAAATGAGTAGTGAGTGGTTGTTTAAGTAGATAAAAAGAGCATTAAAGAATATTAAATGTATTTATGTATTTAAAGACCATCACAGAGGAAAGAAATAAATGGATGAAAAATTAGCTTTTGGCCTCTTTTGGGGCTGAGTGCAGGAAGTACTTTGTGTAAAGGTAACATTAGTGAGGTTTTATACAGTATTTATATCTAGGGCCGGGTGGCATGGCATGTTGTCTCCTGATCTGTTAGGTAGCACTCAGTTCTGCTGTATTTCCATTGTCATCTGTGGAAATCACAGTACTTTAGGTCTGGTTTCCCGAACGAGGATTAAACTTACTCTTGGACTAAATTGCACTACCAATGGAGATACACCTCTGAAACTTAAAGCTAGTCTAGACATAAGCTTAATTATAGTTAGGAGCAGCTGGTAGTGTAACGGTTAAGGGGATGGCCCTGTGATTGGAAGGCCCAGACTGGTAGAGGTACCACTGAGGTATTCATGAGCAAGGCACTATCCCAAAGAACTGTTCCCAGGAAGCTGCCCACTGCTCCTTCACGGATGGGTCAAAAGCAGAGGTCACATTTAGTTTCTGGTGCACTGTGTGCTGTGCTGTGCTGTGCTGTGGTGTGGTGTGTTCACAATGACAAATAAGCAGTCATTTAGCAGACGCTTTTATCCAGAGAGTCCTCTTAGATACTCCTTGAAGTGGTGTGTCCTCAGACAGTGTTTGGAGACAGTAAAAGTCTCAGCAGTTCTTACGGCAAGAGGAGCCAGCACAGCAAAAAGTCACTCACTTAAATTAAGTTGGTTAAACTGGCCCTACATATTTTAGCGCAAATTAGTATTAGACAGTGTAATTTAGCATTAATTTGTGACCAACAGTGTAGTTTTCTGGTTGGATTGTTATAAAGAAATTTTACCACAGTGGACAGTATCACGGTCTGCAACATCCTCACTTTTGTTAGTTTGGCACATTACTGAATAACGCTATGAGAAGAGAGTTTAAGGACTGTATCTTTTGCTAATCTAAGAGAATAAAAACCATGTCTCTGTGATACTCTGCTGTAGGTTATTGTAGCGTATTATGGTAGGTAGAGAATTTCTCAGTGATGGACCAGCTTTGACTCTAGCAATTCGTTCCTCACACCTGAGTCATATACGGTAGTTCTACAGCTCACCACTCTCCACCTGTTAAAATGTCATGTCTGTACACTTCCACCAGCTCCACTCTAAGCAATACAGTCTCAATTTTCTGATAAGAGAGGACCTGCATTTGTCAAGGGAAACTTTTTTAGAGATCTGAGCTAGATTGTGGAGGTAGTAGCTCTTAAGGAACGCCTTCATCCGATTTGTGCACAGTGCTCCCCTTAAAAAAGCAATGTCAAAGTGACAGATTTAGAACACCAACGGGTGCTTTTATATGCCACTGAATCAAAGGAAAAAGAAAGAGTCGTGCAGAGTTTTTGTGACTTGTGCTTTGCAGTAAAGACGGGCCGTTGATGCATTCTCCACATCTCTTTTTCTTATAACTTTTGCTGTATTGTGAGATCCCTTCAAAGGGTGTGCCAAGCTCCATTCCTTGAGGTGTGGAGTCCAGCATAGCTTGGCGATTTCTCTGATCAAACACACCAGATTTACGTTCATTATCGGGTTTAGAAGGTGTGCTTGAGAAGGGAAATGACCAAACTGTGTTGGAGGCCCCTGAAGTCTGGCCCAAGGACTGGAGTTGAAAAAACCCAAAAATGAATCTTGCTCTGCTTTGCAAAATTGCATGCAACACATCCAACAACATCCAAGACCTAACAGCATGTTGATTTGGCTAGAATATTGTCACATAGCAGTATATAAAAATGCATTTAATATAATTTACTTTATTTATTCTAATGGTAATGTTGTGACTGCATCATTATCATCATTACGTCCGCTTTACTCTAACAAGATCTTCAACCTCCGATTAATTTATGGTAACTCTGTGCTATGGCCCAAAAATCCTGTAATGGGGTGGTGCTAGCCTAGTGGAAGGACACTGCTAACACTGGAGCGTAGCTAACTACAAGTAGTTAATTAGTAATAACTATTTTTTCAGTTGTTTATCTGTAGCAAAGCCACATTTTAAATGTCGCTTTAAAAATAACTACTTTTTTTTTTTTTAACAAATTGTGATAAATGCTACATTGCTACAAAAGAAAAAAAGAGAAAACAATTAGCTTTTCCTTCCAAACTGCTAATTTCATTTTCAGCTACCAGGTATTTCTGATTGGTGTTGAATTCCCAGAAGTGGCATCTGATAGACCACAATGCCCTTGTGTTGCTGGCATCTGAGAGATGCAGTCGGAGAATTAAGTCCAACTTGGCAAAGATGGATGCAAGAGTATGAGGCTGTGAAATAGCTTTGACATTGTTAGCTACGCTTTTTCTGTAGCTCGTAGTATAGCAAACTACTATATAAAACCAGTAGCTTTGCTGTAGCCGAACTACTTTTAATCATACGTAGCATGAAAAATACAATTTAGAAGCAACTTCCCCAACACTGGATACTGGGACCAAGGACACAGACCAAGAGGTCATGGTTTGGAGTCATGTTTTATTCTATACCACCACTGAGCAAGACCCTTAACCCTGAAGTATTGTCTGAATTTCCAAGACATAAATGCGTTTCTGCCCTGGCTCTGTCCTGCTGGCTCCAGCTCTGACTCCTCCATTGTGTGACTGCGGAAACTCACGTTAATCTTTGGCTGCGTGTTCTGCGTGTCCATTCCTGTAATGAATGAAATTGCCATAATTTAGAGGATAAACATGTGCAACAGAAATGTAGTCATGTAGTCAATTATTTTTAATAATGTAACTGTATTCCGATTACCATCTATTTAAACTGTAACAGAATACAGTTACCCATAATTTGTAATCTGAGTAGGTGACGTCAGTACATGTATTCTGCTACTCCCCAACACTGTATGTACAACATTAGGAGTCTAACGATGTAACTTTCAGGAGTTCTTGAGACATGTCATGTCCATAAGTTATTTGAACTTCTGCTCTGATCCCTACCCTCTGTGCTTCAGGGGTTAAATCGTATTACAGTGCTGTCTGACTTTATAGGGATCAAGGGATATAGTAAGATTTGGGGACTGACTCTATTCTGGTCTATGTAACTGAAGACACCACAGAACTTTCCACTTTCCCTGTACTTACATTTCCCTTCCTCCACACACCTTGAAAGTAAATTGCGACAGCTCTTCTTCCAGTCTAACAACGTGTGATTATACTGCAGCCTAACAACTTATTATTAACAACCATTATGCGGCAGGAACTCCACCGCCCCTGTGTACCAATTTGTATTTGAACCAGAAAATGCGGCAGAAGCACGATTTGACCCAGAAATGTCGAAAGAGACTTTACCGTACTTTACGGATAGACGGGGGGTTGGGGTGGTTCGAGGTTGGAAATCACGCAAGGACGAAATCATGTGGCATGAACGATTGAGCCCAAATGATTCCATTCAAATTCACAGCATGGCCACTAATTTGAGGGACTGACACCAATTTCCAGCGGGCCATGCATTCCTGTCTGACACAGCCTCTTCCTGTCTCTTATTTACTCTTAAATGCCAGAGAATCATCGCCTCCCTCTACTCTGTATGAGAGGAACATTTTAATGAGATTGCCCGAGACTCTGAAATGGCAGTGAAGACTTATGGATATGACATTCGCCTGGGGAAAGGAGGAAGTTAATGCAGCTGCTGCGTGTTTACCTCTCAAGAGTGGAATATTTGGTAACTGTAGTTCATATCCCCATGACACTCTCCAGGAAAATGTAGGCGCTCTGATGACACTTGTGAGAGCAGTGTTGTGAATTTCATATGAGACAAGGCAACCCTAAAACGGCAGACATTCTCTAGCTGATATGGAATACTCAACTCTCTGCCTCCAAGTGGATCTGAAAGCTAAAACTGTGTTTTGGGGAGAGATAAGTGCGGTGAAGAAAAAAAAATCAGCTCTAGAATGAGATGTTATATATTCGGGGTTGTCGATTTGCCATTTCTTTTTGAAGCTAATTCTGAAATATTGCAACACTGTGGCAAGTCTTAGTTTAGTCGAGTTTAGCAGTCTGGATGGATGGAAGCAACACTTCCGAATTTGCTAATTGCACTCGCAGCATGGCTTGGTTTGATCCCATTCATTTGGGGATTCGCATGGTAGAACGGCTTAGCAGGTTACCGGCTAAGTTGGAGAGGATCCCGGCTTAAAGCTCTTTAATGAGGCCTCCATCCTCCAGCCAACATGGCTTCTGCAATGGTATGATTGGATTGTGGTATGTTACTACGAGAAAACCCTTCTGCCTGTAATAATGCTAATTTATCCACGCACATATTATTCAAATGAGAGTAATGGGGCGGACTGTCCGCTCAGCCCAAACGGATGAGTCTACTGGGCCCTGATGCACATGGAACTCTCCCATGTGGAACAGCACGGCTAAATGAGAGAGCTTTCGCACTTCATCCTCGCCGTAGACATTATGAGATCACCGTGCTTTATTTTACCGTGGGGGGAGGGAAGAACTTGTCGAGAGACTTACCAGCACGATGGATTTGAAATTCAGTAAACATTTAAGAGAGCTTGGGATGGTCACGGTCATCGTAAGCACGTTTCTTGTACATACAGTATGTGGAACCAGGGAGCACACATAGCCTTCTTGCCACGTTCATGAAATTGCTTTCGGGTCCTGCTGTTTGCAAACACACAGCCGAGAGGTGGCACTCCATGCTTATCTGGCCATCTGGCTGTGCCCAGGGCCGCTTAACTGTAATGAACTGTGCTCTGCGCATACTAAACACTGCTCTGTTTTGAGAAAATAGCAGCAGGCTGTCCGTTAGCCGTCCGTGCATACAGCAGAGTCTGCCGGAGTGACAGCCGGGCCGGCTGTCCGCACCACGCTCTCCCACCCCTCAGCGTTTGACCCCCGAGTGAACGTTCCAATGGGGTCCTCACATGCTGCTCCACACCGCCACGCTGTGGATAATCTATTAGGGAAAAGGTTAAAGACAAGGACGGGGACACACGTGGGCTTCTGTATACCACCTCATTAGGAGGGTAACGCCGGCTAAACCCATCCTCTCACATCCCTGCATGCGCACTCGGTTGCGTGCTGAAAAAAGTTGTCGCTTCATTACTTTATCAAGTTTATTGTTTTTTTAAATGTAAATTAATTATAATGTTATTTCTTAAATATCTCTACATAATTGTTGCATGAACACCGACGGTCCCTTTCGGCTCTGGCTATTGCTAGGCTTTGGTAAATGCAACATAACAAACTAAATCATGGCTGCAGCCGCAGGAACTGAGTAGGTACAAAAGAGGGTTAGTTACCAAGGCTTGGAATGTAGGGGAATGCTTCAAATGACCAGAAAACAACAACTTGTTTTGTGCCCCATGTAAAACTCTAATGGTCACAGCAGCAGCACAGTACATGAAGTGAAAACACAGACGCCACCCCAGCAGATGGACCATCAACAAGCAAAACCACCCTAAAATGTCATTAGTCGGGGGAACATTTTAGTATAATTTGTCGTTGCGACTGTAAAGTACACTCCTCATTAAAGCCATTAGTTGTTTTTCTGCTACTTTTAATTAGCATTAAAAAGTGTTTGAGAAAATGTTTAGGGTGATTGACGATGACATTTCTTTGTGCAGTTAATACTGTAAATACAACAGGAAATGTGAATATATATATATACATACACACAGTACTGTGCAAAAGTTTTCGGCAGGTGTGAAAAAATGCTGTAAACAAAGAATGCTTTCAAAACTGGAAGTGTTAATCATTTATTTTCATCAGTCAACAAAATGCAGTGAATGAACAAAAGAGAAATCTAAATCAAATCAATATTTGGTGTGACCACCCTTTGCCTTCAAAACAGCATCAATTCTTCTAGGTACACTTGCACACAGTTTTTGAAGGAACTCGGCTGGTAGGTTGTTCCAAACATCTTGGAGAACTAACCACAGATCTATAATCCTATAATCCTACTAAATAATATAATGACTATAATCCTACAAAATAATATAATGACTTTAATCCTACAAAATAATATAATGACTATAATTCTACAAAATCCCTGACTTTGTGCAAGTGTACCTATAAGAATTGATGCTGGTTTCAAGGCAAAAGGTAGTAACACCAAATATTGATTTGATTTAGATTTTTCTTTTGTTTGCTCACTTTGCATTTTGTAAATTGATAAAAATAAACAATCATTATTTATATTTCTGAAAGCATTCTTTGTTTACAGCATTTTTTTACACCTGCCTGAAACTTTTGCACAGTACTGTATATAATTGTGATCAGTATAATTAAAGGAGCGTTGTGAATATGAATATCTCTATAGGAAGGTAATCATTTAGATTAATTGCCTAATTGATAAAAGTCATTAGTGGCAACCCTATTGCACACACGTGTACCGTACTCACACAAGTATTCACACACATAAGAACCCACACACACACACATTACCTGCAGTAGAAGCTCTCAGGAGTCTGGAACTGTTGATTGCTTATTTTACTGGAGTCCCAACCGGGGCCTGCGTCACGACGGCGCCGCGCTGCACAGCAAACTCAATCAGCCGCTGCCCCGTGGAAACTCTGCCAATCAGCCGGCTGCCTTTGATCCCACCCGGGTCCCATGCCGTCCCCCTGCACCACCGCGCACATGAAAAGACACGGCCTCTCACATGTCTGCAGGTGCCTAGCGCCTACATGCCACTTCTGTGGGCTGCGTTTTATCAGGGCATACTGAGAGAGGAAAACAAGGTCACAGGCAGTAATTGCTTTTATGGCAGTCGGCTGTTGGGGAGCGCTACAGTCATTACCTGAGAGGCTCGCCAAAATTCACTAATTAATCATACTCTCTAAAGTTGCAAAGATACCATGCAGTACCGTCCAATATATAAGTCCCAGTTTGTGTTTTAAAGCTTTGTATATACAGTATGTGTTGTTTGGCTCCTAAAAGAGTATAATCAATTCATGAAGATTTTAAAGTAATTCTCTAATATTAAAAGTCTTGACTGTGGAAAACAAATTGCCTGTACTTTTATATTGATCATAGTTTGATATAGTTATACTTTATATCCTGATAAAATATAAATCTCTTCATGGAAGCCAAAATTAAACTACCAAATGGTCAAAAGAAATGTTCCACCTTGACTACCCTGTAATATCCTGCGTAGTGAGTGATCCCCTCTTCTGTTTTTCAAGCTGGTATCATTGTGAGGAATTAATGATCTTCAGCTAGTCTAATAACAGAGCAATAAAGGCAGTGATTGGTGGCGAATAATGGATGGGTGTCATTAGGATGTCTCTTCTCTAAGTCTAAAGGCAAAAATTAAAGTCTTGCCTGGGAGATTTTTCCCACAAAAAGATACGTCACTGGAAGAAAAGCACTGATTAAATATGTATGCATTCCAGTCTGATACATCTACAATGTTACACCACGTCCATCAGAGAAGTGATTGGACTAACAACCACGATGGAGTTATTTGCATCATATTCTATGAATGTTCTATCAGTTTCCAGGTATTAGTGTTGAATATTGCTTCCATTACTTTGAGTACACGTTTATTATCTGTATGTTGATATTATTGTCAGAGGACTCTTCTTTACGAGGATCCTGACACATTATTCCAGTTAAACACCGCATCTTGACAGTTTGTCATGTTTATGTGATAATCATTGTATCATTAGGAAGACTTATTGCACACACAGCTAAAGAGATGATTGTCATTACTGAACTAGGTAATGGAGTGTCTACAAGCATAAATTGTTGATTTTCTTTGACTTCCCCAAGTGACACCAGGGTGAGTGTATGTAAAAAATACATCCATTAGTTACACAACACAATCGGTGAATGTTTTTCAGCACTGGGTTATGTGCCATTCATTTTACTGAAATTTGTTAAATTGATAGAAATTGAAATTGAACACACACATGCACACAAACACAGAGCATGGTTGCTGGGTAGGAATCATGAAAATATCAAATCATTATTAGATATGTTACTTTATTATATGCTGTATGTGTGGTAATGGCAGAAAAACATGGTTTGAATAATTAAATAATGGTTTGGATAATGCATAAAAGTTCTATGCTGTAGACTGACTTGTCAGCTGTAGTTATGTAGTTATGCTTTTTTTTATGCTGGTTATTATATCATTTGTCCAGAACAACTATGGGAACTGTATACCTTATATATTTGTTTGTTTGATATGTTGCGATATACACTTTTTTCCCACCTCTCCGGCCTACAGCCGGGTAATGACCTTTTGTAAATTTAAAGCTCTGGTTTTTAGGACACTTACAACATGTTAGTATGAATACAGTGAGTAATTATTTGTCATTGTGAACACAGCACACACTGCACCACAACGAAATGTGGCCTCTGCATTTAACCCATCCGTGAAGGAGCAGTGGGCAGCTAACATGGGCAGCGCCCGGGGAGCAGTGCTTGGGGATGGTACCTTGCTCATGACTACCTCAGTAGTAACTTTATCGGTTCTGGGATTCGATCCGGCGACCCTTAGATCACAGGGCAAATGCCCTAACCAATACGCAACCAACTGCCCCTAAACACCTGTATGAACCTTCAGTATTGTGAGTGAATATGGTAATAATGAGATGAGATAAACACACATACACACGGATAAAAGACCAGAGAGGAAACTTGACCTAAATGGGGAACCAAAGGTACATCTGGATCAAGAGACTTGTTAAAGTTGTTAAAGACGCTGATGAGAGCTCAGAGGGATAATATTGGCTCTTAAGTACATACTCCACACCAATTACCTGGTATACTTATGCTGGCAGTGCAGAGTGCCTTGAATAATGTTCTTTCCTTTTCTGAAGACATTTTATTTGCTTTAGTGTTAAAATGAATAGTCAGGTGAATGCACTTGCTGAACTGTAGATGACATTTACTAAGGATATATTCCCCTTTAATTGCTTAGTACTGAGTGTATTTTTACCTGGGCGTATGGTATATGGAAAAATACTGAGAATGAAAGATTTTATTGTACTTAATATTGTCCAGCCCAAAATGCTGGCAGTTTCAGTGGTCAAAGTTGACACGGTTTGTGGGATCAATACAAAAATAATTGTGATAAGTGGAAAATACCCCCAAACTAGTGCTCTTGCATGTGAAAACATTTAATATTTAATACATTTAATTCTACCTGTAGAGAAAATGAGTAAATTTGACTGTCTTTAAATGCTTAAACAGAATGATGCAGATAAAATGTAAGTAAGATGGTTTGGAAGGGGAATGTTCAGGGGGAAAAAAAAGAATGCAAATGAGTTGGTAATTGCGGGTTCCTCGAATTGGCTGACACGGGTATCCATCTGCTGCAAGTGTGTCGTGGGCAAAGTGCTTGCTAATTAAAATGTTTGAAAGTCAATTTAGAAGATTGAAATTATTAAATGTTAATTTATATAATTCTGTCACATTGGTGAATGGGGGATAAAAAATGCTGTGCTGCATTATTTAGCTCCATGGAGGGAAAAGAGAGGGAAGCTGGATACTAATATTTATGGTCCATGCTCAGGCTAATGACGTGCTGCATTTATTGATGCGGTAATGTTTAATTTAGTAGGTATTTCACTAACCGATAGTCATGCATGTCTTTGAGGTAAGGATTTATAGCATTAAGACAATAAACAAATGTTCCTGAAACTGATGATTGGATGAAGATGACAGAATTTCTTCTCGCCCAATTTTCATGATGTACCATTCTTTTGAGGCTTAAAAGCCTAAATAGATTAATTTTCTTGCATTACATGATTGAATTGGGTTTAATAATGGATGTCATAAAAACAAGAAGTACTCTGTTAATAAATCTGTCGTAATGCCAAAAGAAACTAATTTTATAAGTATCTCAAAAGGTGACTGAAGTGAACCTCTTAAAGTGAATCATTGCAACATAATTCTGATTTACCTTAAATCATTTCGGCTATAAGAGATCTGCTCCAAGCCTTCTGCCTTTAGAGCGGACCAATGATTTGCCCATGATATTAAAATGATAGGGTAAAATTCACTGCATCTGATTTCATAAACTGAACTGTTCTCTATTTACTTTTAACATCGTTAATGTTATGTTAATGTTATGTTTACTTATAGATCGTTAATGTTTTCCTGGTTTGTATGTGAAGTGAGCAGATCAAAAATAGCATGTTGTAAAATAAAACAAGCACCAATGCAATAGCTTAAAAACTGAAATTATTGAAGAAACACCACTAATTGACTTGTTTACGATGTTTAATTGTAATGGACTGACTTTCATCATTTCCATTGCACATAGTTTCTGCAGGCAAGGCAAAAATGATAACTTTTTTAAGCAAAGTGATAGAGTTGAATCTGCTTGTGCTGAGATTTTAATGCAAGCTAATTACACTGGCAATTTATCTCATCAAACATTAATGACTTAAGGTTATCTCATTTGTATTCAAATATTAATTTATGGTATTACGATGATAGGAAGCAGGAATAATTATTGTAAACACTGGCCATGCAGACTATATTTAAGGAGCAGATTTTATATATAGCCGTTTGCTTTATTTATTTATTCATTGGAGGTTTGCATGGGAGGGAATATCATTGTCGCTTACTGTGGCACTGTTTTCTGACTACATTTTTGTTTTGCCCGGAATTCCTAATCATTAGTTAAAATGTAAAACAAAACGCTATAAAACATTTAATGCCATGTCTCACGTGTATTGTAAGTGAAATGTTATTACATGTCCCACAAAGAGTAGCACGCATGTACGGTGCCCTGGTGGTTAACCAAAATACAAAAACCACAACAATAATGCAAAAGTCACAGGGGAAATGCAGAAGCCAAAACATGAATACAAAAAGCCACAACGCTATTAGGAAAACCACAAAGGAATTGAGCGGAACTCTGTTTTTTTTTTTTTTACTATTGGCCTAAGTTTGCAGGGGACTTTTCTTTCTGGCTTACGGGCAGATTAACAGATAACACATAAAAGTTCACTTATTTATCAGATGTCTTTAAAAACTTGGTTATGCTACCCTTTTACTGTACACATGGGCTACAGCCGAATGCAAATGTGCCATGTGGTGCTTCTCCTTTTTGGGTAAATATTTATTTTAAAAGTTACTTTGAACTGATGCATATGCCGTAAATGTACGCAAGTTATGTTATGCAAAACTTTACCCTATATTGTGTTGTACACCATTACGCCTTTTAAGTGGCACACCTTGCCAACAGTTATCTTAGGTGATTTTGTTAATGCTTAAAAAACGTTCAGCTAAATGCTCTTCTAACCTGCTGAATATAAATTGTGTGCAGTTTATGCATCAGTTCATAAATTAAATTGTTCATAAAATAAATTAATTGTCTTAAAGCTTTAGTCTAAGTTAGCTAATTAATCGAGGTGTTAACCACCTTATTGCATGTTAATGTTAATAAGTAGTCACTTCAGATGATATAGATGTAATTAAATGCTATTTTTCCACCTAGATGGTCTTCTGTAGACCATTTCAAAATGTTGATTACATAAAGTTTTCTGTAGTTTGGTTCGACGTGGGAGACGTAGCGTCTGTTAAATGCAGTCGCACGTTTTTTTTGTCCAGCATGAAGCGCTCCAGACAACACAACAC
The DNA here is from genome assembly GCA_032718565.1 of Distichodus sexfasciatus. NCBI lineage: Eukaryota > Metazoa > Chordata > Actinopteri > Characiformes > Distichodontidae > Distichodus > Distichodus sexfasciatus. Next base: position 6,593,752 of record JAVGVS010000003.1, read on the forward strand.
ATACAACACAAGTGCAGTAGCTTCACAAAATGGGTTCCCCTTGGCTTAGCACATTGTAAAAGAATGAAAAGAAAAACAGATGGAGGTGTTCCATTTGGAAGGCAGGAAGGCCATGTGGAAGGATGGATGCCTTCTATGGTAAAATATTTTGGTTGAATTTGAAGACAACACCACATGTATCCATCTGTTCAATGTTTTATCATCAGTATGCACTTTCTTTGTCATTTTTTTCATTTATTTGGTAAGACAAGGGTGTTTTCTCAATTAGAAATTCAGCAGAGTGTGTGTAGCTATTTAACTACATTCAGAAGTTAGCAGTAATGTTAGTATTTGCTCAGTTAGCTGTCTAAATTGCTTCAGATTTCATTGTGGTGATTTAGTAGTTCTGTGTAACTGTGGTAAGCATTATTATTTAGTAATGTTGTTCAGCAGTTTCCTGTTGACATCACTGGGTTTGTTTGGGTTTGCAGTGAAATAGTTAATCAGTTGAAGCTGGTTTCCATTACTGAAGGTTTTTAGGTTTTTTGCTCTTGTCCAAGCATTACCTAGGTTAACATATTACCTGTTAGGGTTAGTGTTAACTAAGTTAGCTATGTAACTACCTTATGGTAATGTTAGCATTTTCTAATCTACCTATCTCATTAGCTTTTAGTTTTATATAGCTAATCTAGCTAACATTAGCATGGTTAGCTTCAGATTTTCAACATTGTAGAGAGATTCGAGATTCTTTATTTGTCACATACACAGTTCAACATGTAGTGAAATGTACCCTGAACGATCTAACGACTGCAATTCAAAAAAATGGAATTTAAAGTTTTTTTTTTAAAGTTTACAGGTTAAGTAAAGATTCTTGCAATAAAAATAAAATCTATACATAAAATATAGAAAATAGATAAAATCTTTTTACAAGGTTTGTACTATAGACAATGACTGTATTTAGTGCAGTGTGCATTGGTGCAGAATGAACAAATACACATACAGTTTTTTAAGTTAATTACGCTACAGGTCATACATTTTGGGGCAGTTGGTAGCATAATGGTTAGGAAGTTAGCCTTGTGATCGCTGGACCAATGAAGGTACCACTGAGGTACTCATGAGCAACGTATTGTCCCCAAGCGCTGCCCATGTCAGCTGCCCACAGTTGGTTTTAAATACAGAGGTCAGATTTCGTTGTGGTGCACTGTATGCTGTGCTGTGGTGTAGTTTGTTCATAAATACACTTAAATTCACTAGATATCAAACTGACTCCATATGTAACTAACTAGATTTGGGTTTGCAGTGAAGGGCTGCAAACTAAATAAGGAACATGCTACAATTTGGTTACATATAGATTAGCTTTTGATAAAGCCTAGAAGGCAATACTGTGGTAAGTTGAGGTTTAAGGGAGTCCTACAAAGGTTTCACTTTTTAAAATGCTGCCCAACATTTAAGGTACCTTTAAAGGAGATAAATTGTAGCTGGCAGTTGGCTTCTGAATGGAACACACAAAAGCTTGTGCTTGTCGTGCATGCTGTTCCTAGCACATTGATTAGGACATTTATAGATAATCACTACCTCATTGTGTCCCGGAGACTCTGTGATGCAGGGCTTTTCTTTTCATTATTGACCTAATGTTAAATGTTATCCACCGCCTGTTTGTATTGTAGGTTTTGGATTGTTATTTCGTTTGTGGTTTTTTTTTTTACTCTTTCACTCTCGAGCCTTTCTGTTTTTTTTCTTACATCGTTGCCTCACCATTTTTGTTTTCATTAAGCGCCCGGGACCAGTACCAGCAGTCAATTTTGAAGCGATGGCACTGAGATATTGTTTCAAATTTATCATTCTAATGGCTCGTTATACATCTGCCACATTGTGATGATGGAGAGATTTAAAAAAAAAAAAACGGTTGCATGATTTACCTTGCCGTCATAGTCCATTGGATTTTAGTTTGGGGAAAATTAACATGGAGCGCAGAGCGTGGGGACTGCAAAGGAGACGGCTCCAACATTTAGAAAGTGCAGAGTCATAAAACGCGCCTCAGAGGACAGCACATCAACAATATCCCCTGCGCGAGTTTACGAGCAGAGCAGGACGGCACGTTGAGGCCTCGTCCTTCTCCCGACGGGGGGCCCGTGCTGAAAGAAAGACAAATGTGAGAGAGGATGAGCGGCTCACCGGAGTGCTTCTGAAACACCTCATCACAGTATATGTCTTGCTGGAATAATGCCACATGCAATGTGAATCTTTTTTTTTTTCTTCAGTTCTGACAAGGTCTCCTTCTATGATAGAGCGAGACCTGTGATGGTAGGGTCAGGGCCAGCTATGTTTCATTAGAGACTCTGAGCGATACTTTTCTAAACCATTATTCACTTTTCTTCCCTGGAAGCTTTTTGTGTAATAATTGTTAATACTGGCAGTATTTTTTTTTAATCTTCTCAAGGTCACAGAACTTATTTTGGTCCCTCATTATCCAAGCCCTGAAAAACTCAATTATAAATCACCTTTGTCTAAAGGGTGTGTTGCTTTCAAATACTCTACAACAAGAGGCTGTGCAGCTGTTTTTTACAGAACTTGCTACATGTTCATTATAAATGCATATTCTACTTGTAGCTGTTATCATTTGGAGCTTTCATGAACATTTCAACTTGTTAGTTCTTGTTTCTTACAGATCTTATGCACATTCAGTTTAAAAAACAGTTACAAGATCATAATTGTAGGTTGAATACTGCATCCTAATTGTCTCTATTTCTACCTCTAGTTTAAAGTGTATATTTTTTATTCTATTTTTATATTGTTTATTCTATGTGCCTTATTTGTTTTTTGTTTTTTGTTCTTTGTTGTTTGCACTGTAAAAAGCTGGAGTCACGTGGTCTCGTCTCTCTGTATACCTGTACAGTATATAGCAGAGATGATGTTGGCAATAAAGTTTACTTTGACTTTGACTTTTTTAAGATTTTAAAAAACATTTTTAATACGTGCCTCTGAAATGTAATAGACTTATTGGTAATTTTCTTCAGGTAATGTTTATACCCTTCTGGCATCTGATATGTTAATCTCAAGAAGTATAAACTGTCATTTAAAAACTCGAATATTGTCTAGGGATGCGGCGATCTAACTTTCTCAATTTCGATACTGATTCCAATATCAGTGTCCTTTGGGTATCGGCCAATCCCCAGTACCGATCCAATACCAGTTTTTAATGAATTAGTTGTGTATTTCTCTTTGAGAAGGAGACTGAGATTATTCTGTTACTTTTAAGGAAATGCTTGACTTAAATACTGTTTTCTTAACTAAAACAGTGCAGTAATTACACAGCCATATGTAGATTTACTATCGTGCCACTTCCCATGCATAACAATATTGCGTATGCGCATACCTAAAATTTACAGATTAGCTCCATAGATTGGTCCAGTGCTACCGATACCAGATCCAACTATTTGAGTCGTTTTCGGACTGATATCCGAATCAGAATACCACATGTCAGATCGGTGCATGCCTAATACTGTTGTGTAAAATCTAATCTACTTATGTTCAAGCTTCCTGCCAACGTCTGGTTCACTCATTCAGCTCTTTTGAAAGCCTTACAATAAGTGCTTTAGGTTTCGCTTTATCTCTGGGTAATTTGAGACGTTGATGACTGTCCGATAATGTCACGTTGCCACCTGCACACACCATTAGCCAATTCAGCTTCATTGGTTTGACCTAATCAGGGCAGGTTATGTAGATTTCCAATCCAGAGTGACCTTTAAAAGGTAATATCTCCATCAGATAATGACTCTGGATCTTTTACAACACTCTTACATAAGCCTTCACTGTATCCGGAAGCCATGGTTAAAAGCAGTGACTCATGACCGAGGTGGAAATAACTTTGACATTAGGAGGGTTAAGGATTTCCCCCCTGCCAGCATCTTCTGGCCCTGTGCTGACCAGCAATGTCCTTCTTACAAGGTTATCGTTCCTGCAGAACCACAGCGGAGGTTGGGTGTTTGTCGCAGTCTTTGCAATCTTAAAATCCTTCTACAGCTGCGTCCTTACCTGTTTATGCTGACTAGATCATTCGTCAAATCACCAGGTGCCAATTTGCGACATCGTCTCTACTTTTTTATCCCACCGTTGGACGATGCCACAGCAAATGAGCATGTCTTTTAAGCTGAAGCATGCCATCAGTGATGCTCGTTCATGTGGCTGTACTAAAAGTTCCATAGGCTTAGTGTATTAAAAAAAAAAAAAGAAATGCTGGTTTTGATGACAGTGCAGTGGCTAGAGTGTTTCAGCAAGAAACATAAAGTATCATTAGAAAACAGGACAGTTCTACTGCCAGTTGTCAAAGCAGAAGATGACACAATCCCTCATGGCCTGGTGCACATTTGAGAAGCTGAAAGGGCCGCCGTAATGGCTTATGTTGGCGTAAAAAAACGTATTGTGCAGGGCCGAGACTGGAGTTAGCCTGACTCTGCACTCTCACTGATAGATCCTCTCTCATCCCTGCAAAAAAAAAAAAAAAGCTGTCCGAAAATTCATTTTCCGCCCAAAGCCAAAAGGATAGAGGAAGCAGGGGCTGCGCTAGAGAGGAGCAGTCATGCTGAAGATTTGCCGTGCTAAAACCATTGAGTTGCTTCTCCGAAAGCTAATGCCATACAGCTTGACTTTAATGGACATTTGCCATATACAGCACCAGTTTTAGTATCCTATAGCTGTTGTGTTGCATTTTTTGGAGGAAATTAGAGGATCTGCAAAAGAAAAAAGTTTTCTTTTACTGCTGTTTAATGGTTTGTATTGATAAATCATGTAGGCAGTGCCAGATTTGCTCATCACTCAGCATGAAGGCACACAGACAACATGGAGTTTTATGTGTTTGACGGTGTAGTTACACATCCAGGCTGCAGAGTGACAGTCATAACTGTCATTACTGATAGTGTGCCACAATCATGTCTGTGGTTGTTAATTGCTAGTCTTGTTGTCTGCCAATTCACCACACAGTGTTGCACGTTATAAGGTGTCACATTTGAGAATGTCTCAAGATCAGAAATTGCACCATTCTAAAATGGATTTCTAGCCTGGCAGCATGCAGAGCATTTCAGAATTCATTTGCAAAGATCAGAAATTCTTGGCCATGTAGTGATTCATAACAAGCAACTCATAAGCATTAGAGCAAACAATAGTGGAAAAAGAAATTGACAAGTCATTGATTTTTATTGTTTTGTGAACTTTAAAAAAAAAAAGCTGAAAATGACTTTTTACTGAGGAAAAATGTATCAAATTTGTATTTGTATCGCATTTTTCACAACACATATAAGAGACTTTCCTGTGTATATTAGTCATGCTTAATGAAGCTGGGCATGTTTATCTTTTGTATCAATCAGCAAGAAAGTTGTAGCATGACGTGTTGATTGAATTTGTCTTACTTGACCTTGTTTTACTGGTGATGCGGTAACCACATGCAAACGTCATGAGGGCAGCGCTAAAATTATGCATCATGCAGCCCTAAGCCTCATACATATTTAAGTTTTTATTGGCATTCATTTTTCTCAGGTGACACATTTAAGAATGCTGCGAGGGTCAAGACGGTATATTTCCGGTCTACATCCACTTGGAATGCTCCAGCATCTAGAGGTCAGAAATTCTTGACTATGTAAACAAGTGACTCATAAGCAAGCAGGCCGTCAAAGTCGCAGGCGTGGTGTAGCACACTTGTTCGAGCCTGAGGGGGGAGCAGCTACCAGGAGCCTCTGGTCGAATCAGCATGCGTGCATCTCCTCGTCATCCTGCGCTTTGTCAAAACCAGCAGATGTAACGGTGGTGGGGCCTGCGGCTTCAAAGCCTGACTGGGCAGCCGGTGAACCCAGTCTGAGGAGCTGCTCGCCTGTCAGGACTTCACCAGAACTGCAGGCAGTCTCTTTCGGTCAGACAGTGACAGTGATGTAAGCAGATTTTTTGGGGCCCAGAACTGAATAAATCATGTCTCTCCCTTGACTGTCTGGTCTAGAAGAAAGGGCACGGCACCTGCAGGTCACATTTACACGGGTTGTACTCCGAAATGACCACTCTGTTGAACTCTGCCTTGTCAGCTGTCACAGCAGCAAACTCAGCCAGACTTTTGTCACTTAGGCATGTTGTTAACACTGCACTACAAATGGAGTTCTTGTTTCTTGTACAGTTGGGCAATGACGAGCAAATTTCAGGCGTTCTTCCATGCAATGAAACTTAAAAACACAATCTTGTCTGTTATTTTTTGGATATCTAGATTTTCTGACTATTATTCTTGGTTTTTGCTACCTCTTTTTTTGTTTAAACTTTTGAGTGGACTTAAGTAGCTGAATTTAACAATTTTCTTCTTGAACTCTAATGACAGTGGGAACACATCTCTATAGCCTCATGCTGATACAGCTTGTACTGTTAGATTTAGTCTGTGACTTTATTCTTAGAAGTTTCTGAGAGTCTTTATCCAAACCAGAAAAGTTGAACGCTGTTGGAAATCCCAGCAGGGATCTAGGCAGTCATGTTATCAGCACTTTAGAACACTCACTGACAGTCCACTGAAAGCTGAGATCTGGCCACGAGGGGAATGGGACACGTCATGGGTTTGTTGGGCTGATGCTAGAATTGGGGTGGATGGGACTAAAATGGCGGCATAGTCTCATTCGTCAACGGACACGATTGTCTTGTGTTATTGAGTGCAATAATTTGCTGTTGAAAGTTGTTGAGAATTGTATTTTTGAAAAGCTTTGAAGCACAGTTAAGCATGATCCCTGAGGTTTGCTTTGTTTTTAGTTCATTCATTCATTCATTCATTCATTACCCGAACCACTTCGCGGGGGGCACTGGAGCCTATCACGAGAGCTTACAGGAGTAAGGCAGGGACCAACCCTGGGCAGACACTTTGTTTTAAGTTATTTAAGTCTATTAATGTAGATAAGAAAGACTATGTGTGAATATTTTTGCGGGTTAGCTGGAAGTGAATAGCAAAGGACAGAGAAAATTGTGAAAATATGGAGGGGGTCGAGTGCCTTTATTTGAGGAGAGTGACCTTTACTAATGGATTGAGAAATTGCTTCAGTTGCACTGAGCAGCATCACTGTGTCACTCTGCTTGGTTATAGAGTAGTCAGTAGGGACGCAGGAGGTTTCTGCTCTGGAACATGGTGAGAAAAGTACAAATCTATATTTCCTCAGATCAGCCACAACATTAAATCCCCCTGCCTAATATGGTACAGGTCCCCATTGTGCCACAACAGACCTTTGAAGGCTGTAGTTAAGTTGCGAGGTGAGGCCTCCATGGATTGGACTTGCTTTTCCAGCACATCCCACAGGTGCTCAATTAAATGGAACTCCAGGGAATGTGGAGGTCTCGTCAACACTTTGAACTCTTTCTCATGTCTCTGAAGCATTCCTGAGCAATTAGCAGTATGGCTTGTTTGATTTTCCTGCTAAAAGAGGCCACTGCAATCAGGAAATCTCAGGAAGGGGTGCATGTGGTCTCCAAAAAGGTTCGGGTCATAATAACATCTGCATGAATATCAGGACCTGGTTTCCCAGTGAAATATTGCTCAGATCATCACACTGGCTCTGCTGACTTGCCTTCTTGCCTTAGCCCATCTTGCTGCCATTGTCCCCACGTAAATGATGCACTAGCCTCCTGTTGACCACATGATCTTAAAGCAAGTCTGGTTGATCACATTAGGCCACTTTTATTCATTGCACCTTGGTCCAGTTTTATTGCTCATGTGCCGATTGGTATATACTTTTGGGAGTGCACAGGAGGGACACTACGTTCTGCAGCTATGCATCCAAAAAGATTGTTTTTTTTTATTTATCTATTTTGATGTAGTAGCTAGTTGGTACTACAACTAGCTACTATGGTAACAGTAGGGTGTTCGCCCCATGATCAGAAGGTTGCAGGTTCAAATCCAGGTCCCGAAAAGTTACCACTAGGTACTCATGAGCAAGGTACCATCCCCAAACACTGCTCCCCGGGTGCTGCCATTGTTAGGTCTCATTTCGCTGTGGTGACTGTGTTCTGTGGTGTGTTCACAAAGACAAATAATCACTCACTGTCACTGGTTCACTGGGATGTAAATAGGAGTGTAACGCTACATCAGTCCACATTGATACGTCAATTCAATGATCAACAAATCCATGTCATCGATCAGCTCAGGAATAAAAATGTCCAAAGATATCTTAGTTGAAAAGAATCTTGAGGTGAGGGTTAAATCAGTATATGATATTGTCTCATATTTATCACCGGTTCCTGAATAAAATCAAATTGAAACTGTGTTGTGGCAAACAGTATGAAATTGAATATGGTATGTGAAATATAATGTGGTTTTCATTACACTGGTTAACTGATTATTAAACAAGTTGTAGTAATTACAATTACATTGAAGGTAAAGATATCATCACAATCCTTGGTTCATGCCTTAGAGCATTAATGCCTTGCTGAAATGGCAACTAAAACAGGCTACCAAACTTTAACGTAAAATGATTTTAAAATAACTGTTTTTCCACAGTGGCTTTTGACCCTAACAGAAAATATTATAGTTAAAGTAACTTAAGGGATACATTTTAATTTTTATGGTAAAAGTGTTATGTAAAAAATAGTCTGTTTTGCTTGAAGAATTGTTCAATTTCTGTGAAATTTACAAATGGTTTCAAAGCATTTCTCCTCTTTTGCAAAGTAACCACAGTAATGATGATACATTGCAGCTTGTAAAGGACGGTCGCCTGCATTTGCTTTGTGAATATAGACGGCTACCGAGCCCCTGTTTTCATCCCGTATTCAGAGTAAACAAACTAAATGAGATGTAACTCTCACTCTCTCAGGAATATTAAGCTTCATTGTTATTCCTGTTTCCAGGCCAGATCATTAAACACAGACTAGCCAGGTCTTTCCTCTCTATATACCGGAGTGACAGGTCAGTTTTCTAAGAAAAATCCTGTTTATCTGGAGGCGGGTGGGGAGGGGGTGGGGGGCTTGTGCAGCGCTGGTGCGCTAGAGGTTTAAAGTATGTTCTCCAACACGACAAGCGGAAACAGTTCAATATTATCCCTGCCCCTGAAAAATGATAGTCCTGTGAGATGATGTGAAGGGCTTGCTCGCGCTCTACCAGAAGTCTGAATAATTCAGGCAGGCTGGGAAGACACCTGCTGTCCCGGGCAGCGCAGCTGGGGCTCTCACAGCTCTCCACAGCTGCCCGGGCTCATGCCTTCACTAATTGCAGTTTGGGGCAAGAAAGCAGCTCATTCTTCAGACTGAGAAGTGAAGTGGAATAGAGAGAGAGAGGGAAAGTGATAGGGACAGGCAGAGTTAGATAGACAGAGGAAATTGGAAAGAGAGAAAGAAAAGATTCAAGATTCTTTATGTCACATGTATACAGTAGTTATATGTATAACATAGAGAAATACCTGAGTCTGTAAATGAAATAATATTAATAGATATTAATAAATGTACTAATTTATAGAAACATTACAAAAGTCTATATTTAGATATAGATATGGGTAGTCTAAATAGAGACATCCAGAAAAATATGGATATTTTTATAAACATTTAAAAAAAAAGTTACTTTTTAAAATTGCATTTTCAACATTCGGTTAAAAAGAAATCTCCATAGACACTAGAAGACACCATGATTCCATACTCCAATGTTTATCACTTGTCTGCGTCATGTTTTTTCCATCAGTGAACAGCAGGTGACATGCCTAGTGTGGATCACCACACAGTAGCCTTCTTCATGGTAACATAATCACTTGTGGTATGTAAAGAATTTCAGGTATTTGGGCCTGTGTCCACCAAATGCGGCTTTTGCGCTGGCAGTGCCTATTTTTAATACAAATCCTATGAGCTTCAGCGTTCAGAGCTCTAAGCGGCTTCAGCCGGAGTAAAAGACGTCAGTGGAGACTTTTTTTTACCGCAGCGTTCAGAGAGTTGAAATCCGTTCAACTACTAGAACAACAATGGGCTCGTCAATGTCATTTCTCTCTTGCTAGCCAATCAAAATCGAGGAAGAACTCACTAACAACAATGGCGGCGTATCTGGAGCAGCAGGAGAATCTTATTTTGCCTTTATTTACACAGTGTAATAAAACCCTTAATCGGTGGTACTCTCCCAGCTGATTTCTTGCACGGTTTATCTCATGCGCCCCATCTCTATGTTGTGAACATATGTGATTATCTATTTCAAATGCTGCCGCTAATGCCAAGATGTGATTTCTCTCCATTGTAAAGATAATCTCTTATATGTCGGCCAAACTACCGATCGCAAAGGAACACGTTACAATGTTTACATGAAATAGGAGCGAACGCGGAAGTGTCCGATGGCGCTTTTCATAACTTAGCAACAACAGTGCAGTGGACACAGGCCCTTAAAGGCACGCGTACAATAGAACTTAACACATCATCGTTTTAAGAAAACTGTGTTTTTGTCATTTACACGTATCCACAGAATCTAGCATTTTTTAAAATCTTCACTCTGGATGGCGTTAAAAAATATATGCGTTTGAGGTGGCTTAAACTCCGCAAAAAAAGTATAAGAAATGCAATATAAAAATATCTGCATACGTGTAAACAGGGCCAAAGTCTACTCCTAGACTAGCTTTGAGTTGCATTGGTACTACAACTTAGTCCAAGACTAGGCTTAATCCTTGAGCTTAAAAGAGTCCTAAGAATACACCATGTGCAAAAGACAGACGGGTGGGAGGGAAACAGATCGTGTGTCTGTGTGTGTGCATGTGAGTCAGTAAGACATGCCGAGGGAGGGGGAGAGAGAGTGTGTCAGACGGACAGGAGAGAGAGAAAATAGAGAGAGAGGGATAGAAATAAAAGAACACAGAATGTGAGAGAGACAGAGAGAGAAAGAGAAAGAAATGTGGACACAAATGAGGGAGAGAGAGCAGCAGACAGAGGGGTAGTGGATGTCAGTCTGACAGAGGGGAGTGAGAGTGGGGGAGAGACAGACAGACAGACAGACAGACAGAGAGGTAAAGAGGGTGAATGTAAGACAGATAAACAGAGAGATAGAGAGGGGGACAGAGAGCTTAAAGATGAAGTATAATCTCTGAGGACCAATTCCACCTTGCAGCAGTGAAGAGCACAACTCTTTGTATTGATTAGAGAGACTGAAATCAATCAAGTCCTCATCATTCTGGCCAGACAGCCTTTTATTTTAGATTTTTTTTCCCCTCAGGAAGTTGCAAACCCAAGTGAAAATGTATCATTCAGACTCTTTTGACCTTGATGTGATCTCTCCGCTGCAAAAACACACAGAAATGTAAATGTACATCTGATTATGGAGTCAGTTGAGGATGCTGCTCTAGAGAGCATTTGATGTGGCTTGTAACCATTGACATTCTGGCAGTAAAGCTGAAAAACAAGGTGTGTAAATGGAACCTGCTGGCTCAGAGTCTCTTTAATCTCCTGAATCCTGAGTCATTTTCGTAAGACTTGTTGGTCCGCCTGAGCTAATAAACAAGTAAAAGCTCTGCAATAATGCTGTAATGACACATTTTATCAAGCTGCACGTTTTATTGTGGGCTATTCAAGCATCATCAGACACAACTAATAAAGATATATTTAATGGTGCAGATTTTAAGTTAACTAACACTAACAGCATAAATTAGAAGATCGGTGAACAAAAGTGACTTTACATGTGACATGTTTTTTCTGTCTTTGTTGTAACAATTCCTATATAACAAAAGCCTTGCATCACCAGAGACCCCTCTAAGAGCCGGTGAAGCACCCAGACAGCGGCTCTGATTTGATTTCTCGTGTTGGACCTACAAAGTCCTTGCATCACTGGAATCCCTGTCTGTATTGAACAAACTGTCAGGGTTCACCTGGGCTTGTACCTGGACCTTGCAGGCATCCATTAGTTCCCTGGATAATTTGAAGCTCAGAACCACCTGGGGTCTACTGAGGCCCTGTCATGTGGAGCTTAGAGTCCCACTACAACCTGATCGTCTAAATACTAAAATCTATTTGTTAATCTCAGGGTTTAGTCCAGTTTATTACAGAGTGAGTTTTCCTGTACCACTGTTGTCCGAGACTTGGTTGCTAGGGGCCTGGACTTAATCAAATCAGTAAATTTGTAAAGCTGCTTCGGGACAAAAACACAATGAAAAATGAAATTTGATTGGATTGAATAGAACTATTTGTATTTGTAGTTTTTATGGGTGTTTTCACACTTTACCTCAGGACGGTTAATCAGCATTTTTGCCTTTATGTAAACACTACTAACAAACTCAGACACTTCTGAAGTGAAGCGAATATAAGAGCATCTTGAGAGGTGTGGTGCTAAGTTGAGTTCTCTTTAAGTCCTTAGTATGGCTTACTTAACTTGTGCATTATGAACTAACAGCATTCAGTGGTGGTTTTCTGTGTAAATAAATTATACAACTTTTTAAAGGTGAAGAATTCCATTTGAGATGATAAAGAAGGCTTAGATGTAGAGTTAGTCGTCCAAGTCACGGGAAAGTGCGGTAGATTTCACACACATGTATGACAGGGTGAAGTGTAACTCTCAAGTATATGTTGTCAAGAGAGGGAACTGGAGTTCTCCACTTGAAGTGGCGTCAGAGTGAATGTGGTGGAGTGTTAGCAGCATTTGGATGGCCGAGCGTCACATTCGGAGGAGCTTCAGCAAATCTGCTACTATTCTCTGTGTTGCAGTGTGATGAGTGTCTACACAGTACAGCACCTGTCAGTTCCAGAGTCGCGCAGACACGAGTTAGAAGGTGAGGAGATTCACAGTCTGCTGTTGTGAGCATGCACACAATATGTGGATTTTTATTCAGTGCAGCGGTCTACATCAGCAGCAATTTTCTCACAGTGTTTCTTTTGGAACATTTTCAGGAGGCAGCATGGCTCCTATTTAACATTTCCTTTCACTATATAAAGATATAAGCTAGGGATGCACTGAGCCAACTTTTTCAGTTCCGATACTTGGACTTTGGGTATTGTCTGATTCTGAGTACCGATCTGATACCGGCTTTTAATTAATAAGTTGTGCATTTCTCTGTGAAGAGAAGACTGGGATTATTCTGTTATGCTTAAGGAAATACTTGGCTTAAATACTGTAAAACAATGTAATAATTACACACCCGTATGCATATGCTAAATTATTTATAATTAAAATAACATTTTATAATTTCATTATTTGCTTAAATACAGTTCTGTCATTTTGTGACGGTTCCTAATCCTTCTGCGCCTAAACCACGAGGAACACAGAGATTACAAGCGAAAGCTGTTATTTTTTAGGTTGTAGTGTGTTGTGTTGCTTGTTCTGCTTATTGTCATGTCAATATGTATAAAGTAGTGTGAATGTCGAACAATAAAATAGCTTTACTGCAGTGCCACTACTGATGTATAACAAATTAAGCGTGCACGTACACAAACATAGAACAACCTACAATTTAATTGAGCAGATCAGCTCCATAGATCGATCCAACGGCAGCGATACCCGATCCAGCTATTTTAATCGTTATTGGACCGATATCTGATCCACGTGTCGGGTTGGTGAATCCCTAATAGAGCCTTCCTTTTTCAGCAGTAACAAAGCGTGAGAAGATGGGGTTGTTAATCACAAGTTTCATCACAATACAATATTATTTTCAAAGGACAACGATTCAGTGTCTGCCAACATCACCAGATCTGCTATAATAAAATTACTTTTTTATTCAAATCAGGAGTCAGTGATCAGTATGCGATGATAATAGTTGCTATTATTGATATTATTTTACACAATCACTTTCATTCAAATCACAAAAGCAACTAAAAATCTTTCTTTATTAATTTCTGAACTCAGACATTTAAATGAATCTTCTATTTTCATTGAAAAAAGTAGATCTCGATGTGGATTGATATATCGTTACACCCCTACCTGAAAAGTGTCATTCATGTCAAAGCTAGCATGTCATGTTATACTAGAATGGCCAGAGCTCTTTGTTTGAGTTTTTGTTGAAATGTTCAAGGTATTAAAGTCTTATGTGCTTTAGGTTCTGAAGATGGATGTGTCTTCACTAATCCAGATAGTTGCTATCAGTGACACCACTAAAGGAAAGCTTGCTCCATTTCTCTGACTCCATAATTGTAATTTAGGATCTTGCTGCGGGTCAGTACTAGACAAGAAGACCTGTGTTTTCTTCGTGTGCTTATATATACCGCTGGTGCTGTGGTGGCCTGATGTAAGTACTGATGTAAGAGTTTCCACTAGTCCAGGTAGCTTGTGTGTTTGACATCGCCGAAGGACCATTGCATCTTCACAAAGGCCTTTGTCACAGCTGTATTGACGTATTCTAACCTTATTTATGTTGGGCCCTTTTCTCTTAATCGCCTTTGAATAAAGGAAGTCCCTGACATGTGCCTCTGCTGAACTAAACATGTAGAACAAGCAGTTTGTGAAAAGAAGCGAAAAATAATATCTGACCGACCGCAGTTGCCCGAAATTATATAGAAAATCGTACAATTGGCCAAAAAATTCATCTTTAATTACATGATGAGAGGCTTCGTCTCTCGCTAGATCATCTTTGCGCCTGACTGGAGCAGGGGGGAGGGTACTAGTCCATTCAAAGTGGACGGTGACATATTGAGAGTTTGCGGCGGTGGCCTAGCGCACACTAATGAGGAGTGATTTGGTGGCGAGGCTGAGATATAATTACTGCATTCCACCTCTGGTGCTCAATGAGCCTTGGTCCTCCAGGGATCGGCCCATTTCCAGAAGGTAATGGGCAGCGTGGCCGGGGCCGGCTGATCAAATTGTCTGCACAATGGCAGGTTTTTGCTTTCCTGATTGTCTCGAAAAGACATAAAGAGCTGACCCAGGGATCTGTTTTTTTGCCCCTTTTGTCCTGGTTAACAGCACATTTAAAAGCGAAGGCTTCCCCCAGGCGCATTGTTTGTGCTCCAGCTTTCACAGACATTTGATTTATGTGGAGCTGTTCAAAGAGGAAAGCATAATGAAGTTCTTTGCGAGCACAAAAGTTTGGACTCTAAAGAGCGGATGTGCTCGGCATAAAACGCACACATAACTGGTCCATCATTGCCTCAGCGTGTAGTAACATGACTAATGTGTTGTAGGGAGAGTAGAAAAGGAACCCAGTTTACCATGGAAATGTTTCTGTACCATCTGGAGGCGAGTCTCTGGTGCTCGCTTCTAACACTCAGGACGGGAGGACGTGAATATTTAGGTTCCACAGCTGATGCACTTAAGCTCATCAGCACACGAAACAAGCCCTCGGTGTACAGCTTTAAAAAAGAATACCATGTATTAAACATGAATGAAAATGTTTTCAGCCAGAAAAAGAGGCAAAAATATCTTTCTTTTGTAGACTTAAAGATGAGATCAGATGTTAAAACCGTTTTACGTCGTCTTTTTGGCCTTCTGTTGAAATCACCTTCAAAGGAAAGATGCTGTGAATTCTCAGTGCTCAGCTACAGAAAAGCTTTTTCAGGCGCCATGCAAAAAAAAAATCAATAAAGGCATTTGTCTGCATCATTAGAACAAGATAGTGCTACTTTATGCATTCAAAAAGAATCCAAACTATCACACCTCTTCCAATAATTGAAGGTTATCTGTGCATGGCCGAGCCGGCGGAACGAGCTTGTCATGTGATCCCAGCAGATAGTTTGCTTTGTCAGTGATGGCCTATCAATACCGCAAATCTTGAATCTATTTTTCCTCGTTATAAAGAGTACGTGGAGATCAGTGAGCCCATTCTGCTGTGACCTTTCTGAGCTGTCACCGCCGTGAACGGCCTCTGCCCCGGCGCGAGATTGCGAGCAAAGCCTCGGGGAAATGATCCTCACTATCAATGTTTGCTCACCCTGCACTTCAGCTTTAAAAAAGATAATATTCTGCTGAGTATAAACAGTAATAAAACAGTATTCATCAAGTATTTATCAAAGAAATATAATATTATCAGTAAGTGGTTGACATTTTATACTTAATGGAGAGACATATTCATCATGTTCCTTCTACTTACAGCTAATTATACGGATCACAGTTATTTACCTTAAAGCTATTAATTGCATTAATGAAGTACTGGAAAAAATGCAGAAATAAATTATAAGCTCAAATAACAATCTCAACATACCCACAATGCAAGAAAGAACGATGTCCATCAAACAATGTAGATTTTAATCCATATTCTTAAATATTTGTGCAAAAGAAATTTAAAAAATTGTAGGATTTAATTAAGGGTGTATTTGGCTTCTACATTTAGGGTGGGTTTGTCATGCTGGTGGTCCATTCTTGAGAACAGAGTCTGTGTGTTTTCTCTTCAGGAGCTTGTGAATAGCACTGGTGCTGGACTATTGTCAGCACAGTAGGGATGGTTATCATTTAACGGTACTTCTACTACTGTCACCAGTACTGCTTTTCTGTCTGGTACTTTAACAGTATTTTAACAGTACTTTTTGAAGAAATAATCAAACGAAAAACATAATTAACATTGCTTTATTTAACAAATCACTTTTATCCAACAAACCGTCAACAGAGTAAACTGATGAATACTCCTCTCGCATGGGTGTTACAGTGTTACTAAAATCATTACAAAATTCCGAAATAAAAACAAGACACAATCATTTTTGTTAGTTTTAATTTTTTCTAATGACTCACATCGAGCTTGTGTGCATTTATTTAAGTGTTTTACAATATCACATAAATAGCTGTTTATCTGCCTGGCAGGCAGTCTGTATTTATCATATATTTCAATGTCTGCTAACGGATATTAAGTTCAGTAACATGTAATTTTGTACATCTGCTTTTATAAGTCTTAACATGTATATATAAGGTTATAATTTGTGTGATAAGGGGCGGCACGGTGGCGCAGTCGTAAGCGCTGCCGCCTTGTAGTGAGAAGGTCCTGGGTTCAGTCCCAGGCTCGGCCGTGGAGTCTTTCTGTGTGGAGTTTGCATGCTCTCCTTGTGTTCATGTGGGTTTCCTCCCACTGTCCAAAAGCATGCAGTATAGGTAAATTGGCGACTCCGGTTCCAACCCCCCTAAGACTTGAGTAGGGGTATAACAATGCGTCGATCTGTATTGATGCATTGATTCAGTGATCAACAAGCCTGTAACATTGATCCAAAATGAAAAGATCGATCAGACGTAATACATATTGTAACATCCCTTGCCAAGCAAGCGCTGGGATATCAGCTGGTTTTATCACATCCTTTAATATATGGTAAAAACACAGTCTGCTGTGGGCTGTAGTTTAGGAATAATAATGTCAACATATAATTTAGCTGGCTCCTGTATTGAATCAAATCATAGCACGTTGTGATATCGGCAGACATCAAGTCCTTTGAATTCATGTAATGGCGTATTGTGATGAAACTTGGGATTGACACCTCTAGCAGTTAAAAACCTAGACTTTTTTGTCGACTTTTCACTGAAGCCTGAATTAATTAGTAAATATTGGATATTTTGGTCTGAACAGAAAAACATCTCGAACAAAAGTTAAAAACGGCAACTTGACAATACCAATACCACTCACAGCATCCAGTTTCGTGCGAGTTCCACTGTGTCGGACCGCAGCACAGCAGATGTTTATGGCATTGCATTCTGTGTAGAATTACAGCGAGCTCGGAGGTGACATGCAAAGGTGACAGAAAGGTGAACGTTTTCATCCCGCACCGACGCCCCCGGCACCCCGCTGGCCCAGATGAGTATCGGCTGAAAATCTCCATGGCTGGTTTGGTGCGAGCTCGAGGAGCCGCTGTCGCGCCCCATTCATCATCTGCCCCGTAACGTCCGGAAGAAATATGCCGCTGGAAGTGCCATCTTTCATGGGAGTCGCCGCGTACAGGCCCCATTTGTTTTGTGGACATAAAGTTCCTCTAATTCCACCGAAAGAGTGGCGGCGCTGGGAGGCCCGCGGTTAAGTGCGTTAACCAGGAGGACAGCGCACCATTGGCATATGCCGTGAACCGTAAAATCTGCCAAAAACATATGCTTGGGAAAACGTATACCCCCTCCCAATGGAAGCGCCAATGTTTTGATTAAAGCAAGAGCTTTTTCGGCAGAATTGTGTATCATTTTGCAGGTACGGACAGTGCAGTTTGTCAAAATCGAGCGTCTATGAGGAGTAATGGCTTTATTCAGTTCCATATGGAGTGGCTGAATAGAAGACAATCTTTGAAATGCACCATGGATCTTTTTGTCTTCTTCAGAAAAAGGCCTATTCTTCAGCATTAGTGTGCACTCAGGTCACATGTGGTGTTTATGGGTCATCACAAGCCTCCGCTGATGATGTATTATTATTTGGAGATTGACGTGGTTCAAATGGACTGGTGTGGCACACAACAGTGGAGTGGAACCCCATAGAGTCACTGGATGGCATGCATTCGCGTGTTTGTGAAGGAGAGAGAGAGATTGGGGCTTGGGGTGTTGTCTCTGTGGACGTTTGATGTAAACCTGGCATTCGTTTTTCAAGCCACACCATAAACCATCAACGAACTGTGAAAGGGAATGCTGGGTCTGAGATGCACATCAAGATAAAGAAGAATTAAATTAACTCTCCGTTAATGCTTATAATTATTGGTGCTAATTACCATCTCTGTTATTTAAATCCATTAGCGGCCATTATGCCATTAACCGTAAAGTCTGAGTGTATTTTTTTCCTCATGAAGATGTACAAACTCACAAATGCACACGTACAATCACATCATGGTTCAAGAGAGAAGTCTGTCCGTGTTTTCACGTTTCCTGATCACTTGAAATATGTTTGATTACTAAATTTGCCCATATTTTTTGCTGGGGCACTAATGCCTGTGTAAATGTTAAGTAATGCGTATAGGTTATTGCTGTATGTGTCTTATTTAAGTGAGTGGTTATTTGAAATTGTGAACAGCACAGCACACAGTGCACCACAACGAAATGTGACCTCTGCCTTTGACCCATCTGGGAAGGAGCAGTGGGCAGCTTTTTTGGCATCGTATGGGGAGCAGCGCTTGGTGATGGTACCATGCTCATGAGTATTTCAGTGGTACCTTTAACGGTTGGGACTTGAACCGATGACCTTCTGATTATGGGGAAATTTCCCAAACCGTAATGCTACCAACAAATTGGTAATTGGATTTAGAGCTGCAGCTATTGATTCTTTTTGTAATCGAGTATTCTATCGATTTCGATTAATCAAGTAATCGGCTAAATTCTTTTTTAAAAAACTGAAAAAAGAAAATCTTTATAAATAATTTTTTCATGACAAATACATTTTCTATATATTTTTTTAACCTATCGATTACTCTCTAACATTATGAAATAAAAGAAAAATCGTATTAATTGAAAATGAAGAAATACAGACGTTTTGGATCATTTTGAAACAATATGGACTCATTTTGGCCTATAAAATGAGCTGCTTTTGGCCTTTCTGGGAGGGAACTACATTTCCCACAATCCCCCATGCGCCGCTCAGAGCAGCGTCACAATAAAGCGATGGCCTCGCGTTGAAAATCTCAATGTATTGTGCTGGTTGTTTTTGTTGTTTATCAGCTAAACTATGGGTTTTGTCTGTTATAAAGCGGAAGATTTGATGAACTGGAGCGCGTTTTAGCGAGTAATGGTGTTGTAATGGAGTCACGCGCGCTCACAAACACAGCGCATGGGTTTACATAGAGAAAAAAGTCATTTATGCGTTTTTAAGCATTTACTTCTGTTTTTGTGCACGGAACATCTCACAAATGGGTGCTGCCAAAAAAGCTGCCCACTGCTCCTTCACGGATTGGGTCAAATGCAGACGACACACTGTGCTGTGCTGTGCTGTGCTGTGTTCACATGGACAAAACTCCCTTGTACTAAATAAATTTTGTTCAGGGCTTGTTCTTGCAGTGTGCCCGGGTATTCATTTATTTGAAAGTAATTTATTTTAACAAATAGCTTTCAGGATGTTGTAGGATCCTTGGCCAACGTGTTTGACAGTGTGAGATAATCATCTCATAATCCTCATCAAACTGGTTGAGAGAGAGCCAGACGTCTGTGAAGCTGTTGTCAGGAATAAAGGACGACTGCTTCATAAAAGGGAAACAAGTGCATATTGATTTTTTAAAAACATTTTGGTCACTGCCCAAGGCCGTTCATAATAGAAATTCTGATGACTTTACTGTTATTTAAAAATGGGAAAATACTACAGATAAATAATGAGCAAGTGTCCAAACTTGTAAACGATAATGTGAAAGTAAGGTAATGTTGCAGTGGCTCACTCAACCACCCACCCACACACACACACACACACACACACACACACACACACTCACACACACACACAGATCCCTCTCTCTCTCTCTCTCTCTCTCTCTCTCTCTCACCTCACACTCCACACACACACACACAGACCCCCCTCGCCTCTCTCATACTCACACACACACACACAGACCCTCTCTCGCCTCTCTCACACACACACACACACACAGACCCCCTCTCGCCTCTCACACACACACACAGACCTCTCTCGCCGCTTTCACACACACACACAGATCCTCTCTCGCTCTCTCTCTCTGCCTTCACACACACACACAGACCCCTCTGCTCTCTCACACTCACACACACAGATCCTCTCTCACACTCACACACACACACAGACCCTCGCCTTCTCGCTTCTCGCCTCTCACTCACACACACACACACACAGACCACTCTCTCTCTCTCTGCCTCTCTCACACACACACACACACACACACACACACAGATCCTCTCGCTCTCTCTCATACTCACACACACACACATTTCACACACAGGCCCCTTCTCGCCCCACTCACACACACACACACACAGACCACTCTTCTCTCCCTCTGGGCTCTCTCACACACACACACACAGATCCCTCTCGCTCTCTCACACTCACACACACACACACAGACCCTCTTTCATTCACACACACACAGATCCTCGCTTCTCTCTCTCATACTCACACACACACACACACACACAGACCCCTCTTCATTCACACACACACACACACACACACACACACACACACACACAGACTCTATCTCTATCTCTCTCATTCACACGCACACACACAGACCTCTCTCTCTCTCTCTCTCTCTTACTCAAGCGCACGCACACACACACACACACACACACACACACACAGATCTCACTCTCACTCACTCTCTCTCTCTCTCACACACACATACACACACACACACACACCCCTCTTTAAATATACCTTTGACTTCTATTTCTTGCTGAATTTAAATCTGCTTCTTAAATCACTCCTCTTATACTCCCACGCTTAACCCCAGACTTAACTACAGAGCTTAAACTTAACCTCACAGTTAAACATTAATAATTCACTTCAGACTTAATTTAGCGCAATTAACCCAATGCTGAGACTGTGGGTCTGTCTGCTGGCCTTTTGCAGTTCACTTGAATTCACACCCAGACAGTAAGTTAGTCAGACTGACACATCCCTCCATCTAGGACAAATTAGTATGCACGTGTTCTAGATTTCGGATGTGATGATTCATGGAAAGTGGGTCTGAACTGACGTGAATTCCGAGAGAATTTTAGCCAGAAACATCTACAAAGTAATGAAAACTGGCTTCTTTTTCCCCGGGTTTGTGTTGTGTTGTACGCCAGTTTAAACCACATATTGAGACAGAATATTTTCATCTGCTCTGAACCGAATACACAAATGCTGTACATTCAGGACTTCCTATTCTATATGGGCTTTAAACAAATGGCAGTTATTCTCTAGAAAAGAAGGTCATATTACGTTGTGGAATGTAAATTCCTGCTGCATAATGAGAAATGCTCGCCGCACGCACAAGAAAAACTCAGTGCAATAAATCCATAACAATTTCTCAGTCAGATGCTACTGAGAGATTGAAATATATTCAACTAACAAAAAGGAGACATTTTCCTCCGTAGAGTAAAGTTCTGAGAAGCAGACGGTTTATATCTAGCCCCTGGGGACATACTTTTTGGAGGGAATGTCACAGCAATAGAAGGCAGCATCTCTCTCCTGGGATTGCCATGCAGACACAAATGACTCGGGCTTATCCACTGTTTTTCGCATAAAGAAGGGACATATAAAGGACTCAATAAACACGATGTCCCCGTTTTCCAAATACGCTGGTGAAGGACTGTACTTGGTTGCCACGGAATTCAGATTGGGAAACATCAAGATACTCCCTACTCGTATTAGATGAATAATGTCTGAGTGAAGACTTGGGCAAAGCCAACAGCCTTTGTTTGAGTTGGAAGAAAGTGAAGTTGATCTCTATAAATAATATGGTAATATTTTACACTTTTCATTCGATTGTATCGTATGAAAGTGTTGCCATCAGGCACGGATTAACACACAGGCTAGATGTGGCTGAAGCCCAGAGACCTAACGCAGAATCTACTGCCAGGGCCCCCGACACAGTAAAAATATCAGCTTATTAAAAAATTCGATAACTAACAGAAAATGTAGACCAGGGGCCTATGTACACCCTTTAACCCACCAAGTGCCATCAGAACTCCAATTAAAACACAGAGGCGCTTCACCCATTATCAAGTTAAAGATTAAAACAACCAAATCTTTCTATAAAGTGGATTTCTTGCTCTTAAATGATCCTAATGACCCGATTACTTTTCTTGTCTGTCTGTTAGTCTATGTAGACTGGCGGGCCTGTTTGCATATGGCAGACAAGCTTTTTATAAACCCATATTTTTCTTAATTTGTTGGTGTGTTTTGTTTATACATAAACTGAGTTTTTTCACATATGCGGATATTTTTTTAAAAAAGGCATTTTGTTTATGTTTGCCTTTTTGTTTACACGTAAACAGAGTTTTAGCCACCTCAAAACGCTTGACTGGGTGGATAGTGTAAAATCTAAAGCACCAAATATCAAAAAAAAATATATATGCGTTTATTAAAATATCCGCATGTGTGTAAGCACGCTCTAAGTTACTCCCACGCTACATTTTTATCAACAATGTCTACAGTGTCTCATCCTGGGGTCACAATTTGAGATTGCAGATTTCTATAGAGATATGTAGCCTGGAACCAGGCAAAATCCTGCCATTGTACTCAAATCTGTAGATAGAGATCACTAAGCGACCCTCATCTCCCTTCTCATCTCAACATTTTTGCTGGTTAAAGACTGTTGTTTTAATTTTTGAGTCACATCTTCAAAACATCTCCCAAACATTTTAAGAAAGGCGCTGGAAGGCCACCCTTCTCAAGGTGAAAAAGCAAGATACAAATTTCCTTCCTTTCCTTCTTTCTTTTTGGGATTGTGTAAAGCACCTTAATGGTTGTTGCATTTGACGTTTCGGCATCCTTTTCTCCCGCCATTGTAGTGTTCCATGACCAAGACGCTGCTGTGTTTAGGTGTGAACAGATGCTGCAATAAAGCGGCATTACACCACGCTACTGTAAATCCTTCCAGCCTGATCTGTCCCCTCAGAAATCATATTGATATGCCACTTATTTAATAAGCTTGGCTATTTTAAAGTTTTCAAAGAACTGATATTAAGGTTTACCAGGGGCAGGTGGTGTTGCATCCAGCAAGGAGTTCGCCCCGTGATTAGAGGTTACGGTTCGAATTCCAGTGACCTGTGTGTTATCCTCGAGAACCTCAAGAGCAAGGTACTCATCCTAAGCATTTCAGTTCTCTGGGCACTGCCCTGTTAGCTGCCCACTGCTCCTTCATGAATGTGTCAAATGGAGAGGTCACATTTGGTTGTGGTGCACTGGGTGCTGCTGTGGTGTGTTCTCTCACTTTCACCTTCCACTTACTCACTCTGCCACTCTGCCTTTCTTTCATTATTTTTTTTCTCGGCTAACTCCACAATTTGGCTATTGTTTGTGAAATGGATAGTGAGAAGGACAGAGGAACAGAAAGAAAGACAGACAGACAGCAATGTTGATTTATGTCCTGTCAATTATAAAGAACTCAGTTGGTCAGATTAGATCAGATGATTTACTGTCCACACTATTGATCAAAAGTGATAAATGGGACAAACGATGTTTCTATTTCTCTTATCAGCCCGCAGCAACATTTATCCACTCTTCAATGTTCATCTGTTAAAACCTCACAAAACACATCTGTAACAAAGCCACAAATTCTGGCAGTTGTAACTAAAGGAACCTTAATTAGGAATTTGGTTATAAAAATCAAGGCTGTCAGTCACGATTTATCAGCTCATGGTTACATCTTATGTCTGAAATGAAGGTCCATCATCACTTGCTGCTGCTCTTGGGGTGATTCGATCAGTCGAACCTGCAGGGGAAAGTGGCTTAATGTGGTTATTGTTTTGCTTGGAAGAGACTGATGGAGTCCTACAGAGACAGCAGGTTTATTACTTGTTTTCTTGTTATTTCAGTGCTGATATAAATTGTCAGTTCCAAATTTGGGACAGTTCTTGGATTTAAAATTTCTTGGATAATACATTTGAATTTTTATACCTCAAATCTACACGCTTATTTATTGTTGGCAAGCGCATCATTCAGTTCTGACATCAGCCGCCTTAAGACATTTCCAGAATGTATGGCCTCTCTTGGCAGGCCTTGGAGACATCTCTCAGTTCCAGAAACACACCAAAGAGTTTTATTTATGAACAATAGTTCAGCTGACGGTTCAGCCCTGCCACGTGTTTCAAATTTGAGCCAAAATGAGGCGATTTATAAGACCCTTATCTTATGCCTCCTCAGTATCAGAAGAGGACAAGCTTCCACAAAAAAATTCTCAGCTTTTTAATCTTCGCAAAGGAAAGAAGCCGTTTTAATGTTGACACGCTCATATTCCTCATGTTCTTTTAATAACATTAATTCCTAAGATTCACTGTTTTCGCCAATTACGCTTCTGCGTTGAGCAGCACTTTTTATGCCACTCATGTAATCTCACAGAGTGATGAGGTGAGCTCAAAATAGGCAACATGCACCAACACGATGGCTCTCTTTGTATCTTAAAACTTCTTTTGGAATATAGCAGCTAATTATTCAAGACAAGACAAGACCGGCTTAGAACTAGTAATTAATGCTCATAACGGCTATGCACAGTGACCTCTGATGCTGAATCGACTTACCTCCATACCAGCTCAGTGAAAGCAGCTAGTTAACCACTGCTCTTCAGTCAGAACTCTTGAATCAGCTGAGATCGGAAATTGTGCTTAAATGCACAGCAGGTATATCAGACAGAATATCCCCTGCCCTGTCTATACAGTAACATACTAATTTCAAACCCTGTCAGGAGCTTTTCTGCATAACTAACCCAGCCGTGAGCATAATAAGCAACTGTACATAAAATGGATCACGCTTTTCAATGCTTCCCGCCTAGCCGAGGAATTCCTATTATGCCAGTCCTAACCAAAAAAAGCAAAGCCGCGTGGTTCTGATCCCACACCACATTGAATCATTTCTTTCTTAAAAGATTGTTGAATTTAAATCCCAGTGCCGTCTCTGATGGAAGGTTTCTGAGTTGCTGAAAATGTCATTTCGCTTATTTCCCTCCCCAAGCTAACATGTTTTCACCATATGAGTTCATTTCAGAAAAGGAAGTTGATGCTGTTCTGCATCTTTCTGCTCCAGTACAAAAACACGCATTCACCACAGACAAAAACCATCAAGGTAACGGATTGGAAGCAGTGTCACTTTTGTACATAGTGTGTCCTCCAAACACCTGAATTGTCCATTTGGCTGCTCCTTCACAAATGGTTAGCCTTTTCTCCCATAGGTCATCAAATATTAATACTAATAATACCTATCTACTACTACTACTGCTACTACTACCAATAATAATAATAATAATAATAATAATAATAATAATAATAATAATAACAATAATGTTACTACTAATAATATACATTACTGCTACTACTGTACCACAAATAACATCAATAAGCACGCAATTACTAACCACTTCTAATTAATACTGCTACTACCACTACTACTACCATCAATAATAATAATAATAATAATAATAATAATAATAATAATAATAATAATAATAATAATAGTAATAATAATAATAATACGTTACTACTAATAATATTGTATATTATTACTGCTACTACTGTACTACAAATATCAATGTTAATGCAATTACTACTAACTACTTTACTACTACTGCTACTAATTACTACTACTACTACTAATAATAATAGCTAATAATAATAATAATAATAATAATAATAATAATAATAATAATAATAATAATGTTACTACTAATAATAAGGCTATTATCAGTTACTACTGTACTCACAAATAATATCAATGTTAATGCAATTACTACTAACCACTTTACTATCACTGCTACTATTACTACCACCAATAATAATAATAATAATAATAATGTTACTACTAATAATAAGGCTATTATCAACTACTACTGTACTACAAATAATATCAATGTTAATGGCACTACTATTAACTATTTACTACTACTGCTACTATTATTACTACTACTACCAATAATAATAATAATAATAATAATAATAATAATTAATGTTACTACTAATAAGGCTATTACTGCTACTACTGTACTCACAACATCAATGTTAATGCAATTACTACAATCCACTTACCATTCACTGCTACTACTACTACTACTACCAATAATAATAATAATAATAATAATAATAATAATAATAATAATAATAATAATAATAATGTTACCACTAATAATAAGGCTATTACTGCTACCACTGTACTACAAATAACATCAATGTTAATGCAATTACTAACTATTTCTACTACTACTGCTACTACTACTAATAATAATTAATAATAATAATAATAATAATATTAATAATAATAATAATAATAATAAAAGCATTTACTAATAATATACATATTAATAGCTAATACTGTACCACAAATAATATCAATGTTAATGCAATTAATTAACTACTTACCACTAATTACTACTACTACTACTACCACTAATAATAATAATAATAATAATAATAATAATAATAATAATAATAATAATACTGTTACTAATAATAATAATATTATTAATACAATACTGTACCACAAATAATATCAACAATGGGCACGCAATTCACTACAACCACTTTGACCACTTTCATCACAATTATTAATACTACTACCAATAATAATAATAATAATAATAATAATAATAATAATAATAATAATAATAATAATGTTACTACTAATAATAAGGCTATTACTGTTACTACTGTACTAAATAATATCAATGTTAATGTAATTACTACAACCATTTTACTACTACTAAGTTACTGCTACTACTATCACCAATAATAATAATAATAATAATAATAATAATATAATAATAATAATAATAATAATAATACGGTACTAATAATAATGTTACTACTAATAATATAATATTATCAAGCTTACCACTGTACCACAAATAACATCAATGTTAATGCACTACTACTAACCACTTTACCACTACTGCTACTACTAATACTAATACCAATACCAATGCAAATACTACTACTACTAATAATAATAATAATAATAATAATAATAATGTTACTAATAATAATATACATTGCTACTACTGTACTACAAATCAATATCAATGTTAATGCAATTATAACTACTTTTACTATCACTACTATTACTACTACTACCAATAATAATAATAATAATAATAATAATAATAATAATAATAATAATAATAATAATAATAATGTTACTACTAATAATAAGGCTATTATCGCTACTACTGTACTACAAATAATATCAATGTTAATGCAATTAATTAATAACCACTTACTACTACTGCTACTGCTACTACTACTACTACTAATAATAATAATAATAATAATAATAATAATAATAATAATGTTATGACTACTACTACTACTAATACTACTACTACTAATAATAATAATAATGTTATGACTACTACTGCTAATAATAATAATAATGATACTAATAATACTCATACTACTACTACTACTACTACCTCTAGCGTTACCAACACTGGGTCCCTGAGCAAGTTCCCTAACCCTAAGGTTTCAGAACTGTCCCCGAAATTAGGGAGACGTAATGGCCGCCTGATAAGGAGCGCCTGCTAAATGCCAGAATGTAATGAATGTACTACTACTGATAATAATAATAATAATAATAATAATAATAATAATAATAATAATAATAATAATAATAATAATAATAATGTTACTACTAATACTACTAATAATAATAATGTTATGACAACTACTACTACTACTACTACTAATAATAATAATAATAATAATAATAATAATGATGTTATGACAACAACTACTACGACTACTACTACTACTACTACTACTACTACTAATAATAATAATAATAATAATAATAATAATAATAATAATAATAATAATAATGTTATGACTACTAATACTACTACTACTACTACTAATAATAATACAATAATAATAATAATAATAATAATAATAATAATAATAATGTTATGACTACTACTACTACTACTAATAATAATAATAATAATAATAATAATAATAATAATAATAATAATAATAATGATGATGATGACAACCAGCATCTCCATTTCTCCAGCTGATATTTTTCAAGCATTCTTTGGAATGAAGTGAGAACTAAATCATGTTTCTGGTACATAATTATGTCTTGCTTGTCTTGTGTGTGTGTGTGTGTGTGTATAGCCACATACTGTCAGGCGGAAACCTTTTATGTCCAAAATGGTTATTTTTCAGGAAATTGATAAAACAATGTATATTCTAAATATATGAACATTGTATATAAATATATGAACAAGCTGTTTTCAACACTTTCCATTGGTTAAATATTTCTAAAACTGTCAGGCCAATGTGAAAACTGACCAGTGTTGATTTATGACAAAATATATATATATATATATATATATATATATATATATATATATATATATATATACATACTCTCCAGTTACCCACACTTATGATGCTCAGTTTAAGAGTTTAAGAAGGATTTGGTGTACACACTACTCCAAGTGGGAGAGCGGAAATACAGAGCACATGAAAGAATAACATCAGAGCTTTGACTCATGCAGCTTGTGGCGAAGTCTGTGGGTTGTTACCCACTACAAAAGATACTCTAGAGAAATTACCTCCTCACAAACTTCACCACCTGCCCAACTGAATAACATTTTGTATGTGCTTTGAGGCTTAAGACTCACACTTCTATCAGAGCTGTTCCCTAGCTCAGAAAAAAAAAAAATAAGTTATTCTTAGTTATGTGGACATGCACCTCAAACGTGTTTCACGATCCCAGCCTCCTCTGCATACCCACCGTTAGATTCTTACATGAGCTAAATCAGGAGCTCAGGTCAGCTATTTATTCACCACCTGGGGCATTAGAGTTAATGGTTTTGCCTAGAGCAGAGCAGTAGTAGGACGTGACAGCAATCCAACTCCTAATCCTCTGGGTCAGTGGTCACTGCCAGAACAGGCTCTAAACCCACTGAGCCCCACTGCAGCCGGATTTTCTGCCTCAGCTCTTTGTGATGTGTGTTCAAAAAGTGAAAAACTTTTTGTGAAGCCAAATAGGCACATTTCTATCTCTGCAGTCCCCGCCTCGATCAGCAGACTTCGCTTTTAAGCAAATATGTTGAAGTGGTATCACTGCATTAAAAAAAAACATTGCACACATGAAGAATAGTAGAGGGTTAACAATTCATCCATCTACATCGTTAGCATTCATCCGAAATCGAGCCCTAACATCAATCAGACATGATCTGCAAGCGGGGAGATGTAAACCTTTTCATCACAGCTTTTATTAAGTGCAGTAATACAGGCTGTAAGCAATATAACTCAGAAAGTCAAAAAATGCGAAAAGATCTTTTACTTTGCTTCTAGATTTTGTTTGAGGTGAAGTGATTGTGCTAAATCTCCTTATTGTCTCATAACAAATGCTGGCTTCTGAATTGAATTGATATTGTAGTGTAGGAGTCTTTGTGATATCAACAGACATCCAGTTGTTGTTTATTGATCAATGTAATATCATATCATGATGAAAACTAATATTTTATAATTCTTTTCACTGATGAAATCTTGCTTTTGGTCAGTAAATATATCACTAAATAAGGTAGAATTAGAGCTATCAGTCACAGTCTCCTGTTTCGATCAGCTCTCGCTGCTGAGATTTAAATAGGCTGAGACCAGAAAACCTGGACTTGCATAACTGAATTCACAATAACCTCATATGTAACACAGCCACCATGTGTTCAATGTGGGAGATTTTTACAAGGTGCAAAAGTCTACAAATGCATAAAGCAGCTGTCTCGGTGAGGTGGCCTGCAGGGCAAAATGCAAAAATATCCAAACATTCCTGCATAATGGGCAACGTCTGGGTAAAAGTGCAAGTTGCTCATTTTCAGTTTGGAGATATCTTGTCACATTGTGGTTATTTCATTTGATTCTAGAAGAAAATCACTGCCTTAAACTCAAGTCTTGCCTATTTAATGTGCTAACACTGTGGCCATGGATCTGCAGTAGACCAGGCAGAACTGCTGCCAAGAAAACAACGCTGCATAGTTTGTGTTTTGTGTCTTATTTATTTCAGATTATGCCCATAACTTCCATACCTCTTTATTAGTGATATGACATAATTTTTAGCATTATTTTTTGACAGGTCATGTTTTGCTCTGAATTGGTGCTGTCTTGCACTTTTGAAACATACAGTGCTTCAATCCAATGCATTCAGTCTAAAGTGTGTTTACTTGAGCTTACATTTTGCGAGGAAAGTGAGCGATTATTTGTCATTGTGAACACACCACAGCACTGCACACAGTGCACCACAATGAAATGTGACCTCTGAATTTGACCCATCCATAAAGGAGCAGTGGGCAGTTATTTTGGGCAGCACCTGAGAAGTGCTTGGGGATGGTACCTTGCTCAGTGGTACCTTTATCAGTTCTCCGAGCCTAGTGACCTTCTGATCACGGGGCAAATACACTAACAGTTACCCTACCAACAGGAGCAGAAAGACAGTACAATTCATAGTACCATGCAAAAAGAATATTAATGTATATAAATATTTATGCTAATCAACACACTAGATGGCTGAAGATGTGATAATTTTGCTGTTTGGTATGCAGATAATTAAATGGCTTTTTATTGTTTATATGACAGTCACTTAGCCTCTATAATGTTTCTTTGGTGTGAATAATTTTTTGCACTAAATTTTCAAACCAAGAGAGTGAATTTGTACAGTGAATGTTAGCAATGTAGCAGTCCTGTGGCACCATTTAGCTAAGCTGCGCATGAGTAATTCCATATTATATAATTGATGTTCTTCAAAAATATGTGCAACAGCTTTATTCTTCATTAATAATAGAATGGCTTTTCCATCCTGTTATAATTTCCCCAATTTCCTGGCCTTACAGTCTGTGGGATCGAAAGGATTTGCCCAGAACATAATACATGCAGTGGAATTTAAAGTCAATTTGGAGTACTCAGGGAACAAGGACATCTATACACTTGGTATTGTTATTGTATTAAATGTTCACACCCAAGGAAGATTATAGAGCCGGAGGGATTTTTATATTAATAAAAAAGGCATTTAATGGTCTGCATATCAAACAGCAAAATCAGCATCACATTTTCAGTCATCCATAGTGCTGATTACCATCATTTATGTTAATCACTAATTGTTGCATTCTATTAGGTATTATGCTGTCATTCACCTAAAATGTAAGGTTCATGTAGACACACATTAAACAAGTCTGGATTAATACGCTTTAAATACCCAAAGTGATCTCAAGCATTTACAAAAATCCTTCTGATGACATTGTCAAAGAGCCTAATTATATAATTGAATTTTGTAATCCCTCACTTCTGGAGAGGGAAACACATTTAAAAATCCCTGGCTTTGAAGGAAGAGTCATCACTCCACATGAGAAAAGCACTAGTAGGAACTTGCTGTCACTGAAAAATGGAAATAGTTGAGAGCCATTACTTCCAAACCATTAGGAGGAGGCAGACTGCAATCTCGCAATCAATCTGTGCTATTTCTTCTGATAAAGGTGTGGGTCATGGGAGCAGACACACGTGTGTGTGTGTCTCTCCTGTCTCTGCCGCCCATGATGCTGCTGCTGCTGCTGCCATCCGGTCTGGTATGATTGTGAATGTGGTGTATTTGAGATTCCAGCTTAGATTTACTGGCCTCTAAGAAACACCACACCAAGATTTACACTGCTGTTGTTTGATCTCGGCTTTCTCATGCATACACCAGTAGATGTGTGTATTCCAATTGCCTTGATACATAATTAAACTAGGTAGACTGTGTCCAGGCTTGAAAATGAGAAACAGTGTTATTTTCAGCTGTGCATCTCTTTGTGCAGCACGGCTCCCCACAGCAGACAGCGAGCAGGCACACTGACATGCACAAAGCAACATGAAAGTGAGGAGGTTTTAATATTCGTGGGCTCAGGCTTTGGTTTTCGCACTTCTCTAGGTCCACATCTTTTATGGCAAGTTCCCAGTGTCCCCACAACTACATACATTTCACCTGAACGTCCAGATTCAGGTGTTGACAAGCTTAGGTTTCATTCACTGGCTGTCTCTGTCCTAACAAACACAACTACATACACACTCCAGGCTAATTTGATGGCTGTACGCATGAAAGGTTGTTCTTCAGCTGGTCTGAGTACAAAATAAATTATTTAGCCTAATTGTGACAATTCCCATCAAAAATAGTGCTGAATTGTTAAATTTTGTTTACAATTATTCGTGTAAAATATCACACGTGTAAATTGATAAAGCACCTTTGTGATCAGCAGATAGGGACTCCAATGAATTGATGTTCTTGTAATGCAAGGTCATTCCATGTCGGATTGAAGTACAAAGAAAATGGTCGAATTCTGACTTTTATGATCAGAAATACAGTATGGGTAACAAATTGTCCGACTTGATTTGAAATATTGCACTCTAAGCAAGTTTGTAATTTGCCGTATAAAACATGATGCGCCGCTCAGTTCGTCTTCCAAGAGGTTAGTTTGTACGCCAAGCTTGATTATGACCAAGAAAATCTTTGGTACTTGAAAATGTTTGTAGTCTAGTTTGAGAACCAAGGCACCGCTGTACTTTAAAAACTTGCTGCCGTGTGTGTTGTCTCAAAGCTTTGCATGGAAGCAACATGGCGGAGAATTCAATTCAATCACTAGTCTTGACTGACTGAAAGGTGCAAATGAGGTGCTAGAGGTGTTTGGGGCGGAAATGCGCAAGCCCTTCTTTTGCTCTTAATCAGCATTGTTCTGTTGACATTTTTGCACTTGACTTCAAATAATTCTTTACAAAAAATGACATGGAATTATTTAAACTAATGTTTGTTTACCACAAACTCAAGTTATTTTCTTTCTTAAAATTATTTATCTTGTTTGCAAGAAATGCGAACTATTTATTATTTGCATATAATTGTATATGTATGTGTGTATATATATATATATATATATATATATATATATATATATAAAAAAAGGCAGCTTGTAGCAAAACAGTTAGGGAGTCAACTCTGTGACCGATAAAGGTACCACTGAGGTACTCACGTGCAAGGGTCTGTCCCCAAACACTGCTCCCCGGGCGCTGCAAAAAGCTGCTGTGTTCACAATGACATTTACTTAATTCACTTAAATTTGTAACTATATTTTCATGGAACGTGCCTTTTTTTTACCTTGACTAAATTGTGTCCTTTTTTGTAAGACGTTTTCATTTCAAGCATTGTGTGCTTTGATTTTGATTGTTTAAAATATTATAGATAATAGTCCACCTGTGTACTGTTTCCTTTATTTCTTTAAAATCACAAAGATATGCACTTTTTCATTTTAAAAACATTCGTTCGTTCATTCATTCCCTACTGGGGTTGCGGGGACCGGAGACTATCCCGGGACCAACCCTGGGCAGGTGCCAACACTCCGCAGGGCACACACACTCACACACTCATTTACACCTTACAGGGCCAAGTTAGAGTCGCCAGTTAACCTATATTGCATGCTTTTGGAATGTAGGAGAAAACCCATGTGAAAATGGGGAGAGCATGCAAACTCCATGCAGAAAGACCCTACGGTCAACTCGGGGATCGAACCCAGGACCTTCTCGCTGTAAGGTGGCAGCACTAACCACTTCAACACTGTACCACCCCATTTAAAAAACATTCCATCTTTAATTGCTGATCTTATTTATATTACAAACATTGCCAGTGAACTCTTGGGGCAAAACACCAAATGATATGATTTTTCAGTGAAATGTGTTTGTGAAAACCATAAACAGTCCTTACTCCTGGATACTTTGCTGACTGAGAATAGCTTGTTCATAAACATCTCCCCAGGACGCAAATACACTCTCCCTTCAGCACTTTATTGGGGAACTCATAATTTCACAATTAGGCTGACTAAACAAGTTACCACCGAGTTCATGCTGTTTGGAGGAAAACAAAAAGGCGTTTTCATTTCTTTCCTTCTTAATGTAATCGCTGTGCGCGCCCCATGCTGCTAACACTTGAGTCTCGGTTGAAGTAGCATGAGATTACACAACGTAGGTTTTCTACAATGCAAAATGCAGTTTCATCTGGAATGTAAATCTGTGGATATTTGTAAACTCTATCTGAACCCCATTCTCTCTATCTATGACAGATTCTGTTTGTCATTACTTCTTTGAAACATTTAGCATCAGCAAATGTCCAAAAAGTTTCACATATCGCAAAGTTATTCACAGGAAAAAAGCCTCAAATATAAAGCTAAAGGAGTGGAAAAAGAGCTCATGCAGTTCCTGTACTGAGCTGTAGAAATGATGTCTGTGATGTCGGCATTATCAGTAGAGCACAGCAAGACAACAAAGAGAGATGAGATGAGAAGGGATGTCCTTAGATCTGCCTCGACCTCCCAAGGCGACGCTGATGTTGCACGACTTGAGCAAATCACCTAATGATGATAGCTTTCAAGGGCCTGCGTCTTTTCCGAGGATTAGTCTGAAGAATTCCCATGTCCCTGATTATACGTGAGGCGCAGAACTGCAGATTGCAGGCAGGAGAAGTCGTGTCTCTCCCTCTCACACCTCCGCTAATCGGTGGTGCTGATTTTAACTTGAGGAGCCGGTGCGAACAGAGTCGGGGGAAGTAACGTTTCAATGCCTAAATTTTCATAACAGCAGTCAAGTGGAGAAAGTTCTGTCCTCTGACTCCATCTCACAGCTGCCAAAAGCTCACTGAAATGATGAAATGAGGGCGCTAATCAGACGCCACTCTCGCCTTGCTAAAAACCAATCTGAAACACCTGATAGCTGAAAATGTTTAACTCTGTAAAGAGTGAAAAAATGCTTTTTTTTTTAATGATGAAGCCATAATATTTGAAAAATATTGCTGTTTGTAAAATAAAAACATGTTTAAACCTACTGCATTTTAAAAGTAACTTCACTAGTGATAAGCTACTTAAAAAGTTTAGTAGCATCTAGGGTTGCAAAGGGGTGGAAATTCCCGGTAAATTTCCAGAAACTTTCTATTGGAATTTTAGTTTGGGAATTTTGGAAATATTCCACATTAGAAACTTTCCACAGCAATTATGGGAATTAATGAGAAATTTAGAAGACGAGAAATTTATTTTGAATAATAATAAAAAAATAAATAAACATTTTGTTTCATCATAAACAGACATGCATGCAAAAGGATACAATTTAAAAAAGACTTTTGGCCCATCTGGGAGAGAACTACATTTCCCTCAATCCCCCAATGTGCAAGGCAGGTCGCGTCACAGTATCGTGATTATTACAAGCCCAGAATAAACACTAAAAAATATTAATAAATGACTGTATTGCGAGTAAAATGCTGGTTGTTGTTATTTATCAGCTAAAATATGCATTTTGCCTGTAATAAAAGTACAGTTTGACTGAACTGTAGCGTTCCACGTGGGAGCCGTGAGCACTCAAACTCGGCGCGCGTGTTTACATCGCTGTTCAGCGAGCCTGAATAATCAACATTCTGCTGTGCCTGTGACTGAGGACTAGCATAAATACTCAACTGTATTTGCATCAACTCTGATTGTTTTGCCAAGATTATTCTACAATATATATTTTACCAACTATATTTTATGTTCTTAACCTTGAACTTTCCAGTTTATTCTCGTTAATTCCCATAAATTCCAATAAATTCCTGTTAATTCCGATGGAAAGTTTCCAACTTTGAAAAATTCCCAAATTTTGCAACTCTAGTAGCATCATTACTTTTAGTTAGCTACTCTCCAACGCTGTGTATGATTGTTCATAAAACACCCAAAACTCCTTAAAAGAAAAACTGTGGATTGCATTTGTGCATTTGTCTTCCTTTCATCATCAAGACGAATCATCAGCCACCTTTAAGCGTCCCTTCCTCTTCCCCGTGAACAACGCTCGTTGCACTAGATGCTGATTTGGAGAATTAATGGGTGAGCAGACGAGGTGGAAGAACAAGCATCTCTCTGAATTCTCGTGTCTGAGACTTAGCACTTAATGGTGAAGAAGACAACAAAGCATATGAGAAAGTGCTGGGAGTGGAGGGCGCCTTTTTTTAACGCCTCCAGTAGACAACCCTCTTTTTAAATTGGGGATGCTGTTAATTTAAGTCGCCCTTTTCATAGAAAAAGTATCTCTCTTCAAAGACGGGCTTGCAGAGTGTTTCTAGTTTACAGTCAGCATTGCAAGATCTTTCTCTAAGGGAAGGAAAATAATTGGCTGCATTGTGAGAAGTCTGTGTGCGCGTCAGGGCTGATAAGTGGATACAGTGGGTGATATGGAGAAAGGCAGGCGGAGGACGTGAAAATATTCCCCACAAATGTGATGCACACTAATATAGCAGCGTGCATATTCAATATTAATCCTATATCTGCATGAATCGGTAATCAAAGAGGATGACGTCTGTTTTAGGGTTTTGTGTTTTGGTTTATTTTAATCCACCACCTACGTATTTTTCCTGATGGCTGTCCTTATTTGCACGGTGCGACTGGTGTGCTTTCCCCTTTTAACGCGTATATTATGCTAATTAATTGTGATTTAACACTTCTGAGGGCGGCTTCAAAGCTCCGGCGCATGAAAAGTTCTGCGGAAAGAAAGTGTCAGGTTGCAATAATTTGATTCCCACTGGTGAAGTATCGCTCCCTGTTCCTCCCCTTTTTCTTTTTCTGAAATCCATAACTCATTCCTCTGACTTACCCTAAAAGGAGTTCTCTGAGAACTTCTCTTCCCTTGAATCGTTTTGGCCTGAGAGCATTCTGAGGCAACACGTCTTTCTGATTTGGAAAGATGTTCAGGCGCCTGCACAATGCCTCTCCCCTTATCACAGTTTTACCAGCTGCCGGTTGTTCAGCCGCTCGGAGTCGTGCGTGCTATAGTTCATTCCACCGCTCAGATTGGTGGATTTCATACACCAGAATTTTAATTGTTTCCGACCTTTCAAATGCAAGTTATGATTCATGCCAAGGCTGGGCGATGTGACTTTCAATCAATATCACGATTAATTAAACATTTTACCACAGTTACAGTTAATGGACAGTAGGGGTAGCGTTCGCGATAATCCCGGGATAATTCTGCAATATAAAAATGAATATTGCGATATATTCTGAGTTTGCGGCGTAATGATGCGGACACAAGTTAACTTGGACTACGCCTGCACAACATAATTAACATGGCGTGATGAGGCGGCAGTACGGCGGTGCCGGTTTTATCCTGAGAAATGCGTTCCTGCCGTCGTGGCAGCGCGCACCGTTGAAAACAGCGGAGGGAAGTGTTTTCCTTTTTTGTAACGTGTAATACTGATTTATCCTGTTCATGTAAACTCATAAAACACGTCATATGAAACAGTACATATTGTCCTG
Source organism: Distichodus sexfasciatus (assembly GCA_032718565.1). NCBI lineage: Eukaryota > Metazoa > Chordata > Actinopteri > Characiformes > Distichodontidae > Distichodus > Distichodus sexfasciatus. The sequence goes on from JAVGVS010000003.1 coordinate 6,631,486, forward strand.
TTTTGCTAAAACATAGATATGCATTATACAGGTAAAATAAAATACGGTTGGAAATGCCTTAATATTGATTTAATACAGAAATCCCAAGTCTCCCGGAAGGTCCAGGAGTCTCTAGCATATCGGTAGCACCAGCAAATCAGATAAAATCTCCTGGAATCTAGAGCGAGCGAGCGAGCGAGCGAGCGCGCACAGCACACACAACAGAGGGGGTATTAGTATATTGTACATAATCTCTTTTTTATTCATTTATTCACTAAAGTTTCAGGAATATTGTTGTATTTACATTATATTTGTATTGTTTTGCTGTAGTATATGATATAGAATCTGAAATGTAATCTGAGGTACTGTATAATAAGTTTTTTTTGTTTTTACTGGATATGTTGAAGGCAAAAGTTAGCCTCTTGAACTAGTGTGTACTTTAAATGAATAAAAATGGAAAAAAAAAAGTGATATCATTATTGTGGTAACTCCCAAAATGACAGAACAGAACACCCAAAATGCCTACTTGCACAGGAGTTCTTATACCTTGTGATCTGCTATGTTTAGGAATCCCGGAATCCTGAAGGACAAACGGCTAGAGACGTCAGTACGATAGCTAGTCGCATGACAGCAAGACAGTGTAGTATGTTTTTAAGGGGACAGTACCTGAGCACACACAGGGGACAGTGTGAACCAAATTGTTGAAAATATATTAACAGAATTAAAAAAAAAACAATCAAAATAACTGATATGTTCTTTTTAAATCATTTTCATTTCTTTGCTCTGTCTTGTGACCATTTTTGCCACCTAGGTTCACTGTCGAGCTTTGTTCTGTAAATATGTTCATCTATTAAATGATTTTTTTTTTCCAAAGAAAGAGCACCAAGAGGCTCTCAGTGTCACTTTTAATTAATTTTCTATTAACTGCCTGGCTCTAATTTATATTCAAGATCTCCGTTTGAGTTTTTTCCCTCCATTTACATATGTTTAATATCTTTTTAATATGCACTGGCTTTAAGCAGAAACGCTCAGCAATATTGATAATGAGCATGCGGCTGATGCGCTTGCATGAGGTAAGAAATATTACCACGCACAAAAGGAGAGGGAAGAGAGAGAAAATAGAAGATAATTGCATCAACCGTGCAGCGGGCGAAGATTATGGCACTAATCAAGGAGTTTGGAGTTTTAACACCGCGTTCGAACCCGGGAAAGCCTTAATGAAAGGAAGTCGGGTTCACTGTGGGCCTTTGTGTTAAAATAGAGAGCTGAATTCACACCATTTTTGCTGGAGTAACAATACGGTTCTACTCATCTACGAAGCGAATTAAAGCAGAAATCAGTGTTTCTACGGGGAAAACTCAGCCCACCTCACTGTCAGGGCGCCGCGCTCAGTCTGAGAGGAGTGCTGAGGACGGGGATGTCCTGCGGGTTATTAATCTGAATTTAGTGCCGGATAATGAGGATCTGGAGTGTGTCTGGAGAGCGCAGGGTCCACTCGTTTCTGCTGCATTCTCCCGTTGCTTCACTTCTCACCTACAAACAGAGTATGATACAAGTTCCCCAGCATGCCAGAGAGAAGCGGGGAAAGCAGGCTTTACGCCGTGACAGACCGGAGTGGTTCAAGGAGGAAAAAAGCTGACTTGAGCATATAAAGTCAGAGAGGCTCTGCAACACTTCTCATTGTGTGGAGTTAGAGATGATGGGGGAAAAGGCTGCGCTGCGGCTGGGTTTTAATCACAACCAATGCACCATTCTCCTCACCGGCTTTTCATTCTAACCCTCACCAGACTTGGTGATTTGTGCTCAGTGGGCATAACTGTTAACAGCTATATTTCTGTTGATATATTTGTTGAATAAGTGAATCCGTGTATCATTCGTTCATTTCCATATTCCGGTAAGAATCCAACATCGGAAAATTAAAAAATGATATTAAAAATGAAAACCAAATTACAGGCTGTTTCCCGTTGTTTGGTCTTTAGGTTGAGATCAAAAATAGGACATGAAAAAATGGCCTGGTGAAGCTTGATTTTGATATTTTATTTCCCTGACTTGTGTGCCCCGGACGTTATTGATGTCTTACACTCAGTATCGACACAGTAGTGCTACTTCTTAGTTTAATGTAGTTTTGCTAGCTCTGACGAATAATCATGGTGAGTTACGTATTGGTAACATATTGGTTGATATAACAACCCAAAAAAATGGCAGAAGATTCAGATTTAAAAATACGTTTGTACAGTTTTACAGAATAAATGACATTTTAAATAAAAGTACAACATCTGGAATTTTCTGCCAATAATTTTCTGCCTTTTTTCAGAGTTAAACGCTTGGCTCCCCTAAACAATACATAACTCGGCCTGACGTTTTATTTTATTAATTTTTTAATTTGACATTCACTTGAACCGACATCGTCGTCAAAGGAGAAGGGGATCACTGGCATTGGTGCAGCTTTATGTGAGGGTATATGAGAGTTCATATTTGAACTCAAAGTGTTAAACGCTTTTTAAAAATGATCCAATGGTTTAAAGTGATCTTGACGCATCATCAGCTTCACCGACTTTGACGTACATTCTCAGCAGCTTAGACGGGCAGTAAAAATAAAGTTGATTATATTACGAATCAACTAAAGCACTGGTGACAGACTCATCTCTTGTTTATAAAGCGCAGTTTTCAGCAGGTTCACTGAAAACCCCTTCAGAAATTCTACGCGTCAATCAATCTTGAGCTCGGCTGGGTTGTTAGAAACGCATCTGCGGCAGTCAGCACTTCGCCGCTCGCGTCTGCCGTGACGAACGGAACCAGATGCTAATTAATCTGTTTTCAAACAATTTGCTAAGCGCTGGAGAATCTGCCAAAGTGCTCCGGTGTTCAGTAGCTCGCGGACATCAGCCTCCCTGTCAGTTTGCTCCCGACAATCGCCGTAATGACTACTCATGGCAAGCGATGCCCGTTCCAGGGGAGAAAAAAAACATCAAAGCTTCGCTCCATTCTGTTCTCCTTCCATCGAGAAAGAGAGAGAGAGAGAGACAGAGGATAAGGCTGAAACGCTGGAGACCGAAACTAACACCTGGTTCTTTCAGCGTCTCGCCTCAATCCAGCTTTCAGCCCGCCGATAGGACCTGCTCATTAGGGGCTTGCTTGACTGCTGTCAGCTTTCGTGTTTTTTATTTCATTATTTTTCTCGGTCCCGTTCCCCCCTCTCTCTCTCTCTCTCCGTACAAGTGAAGTGGTCCCTCCTTTTTCCTTTTCCTCCTCCCCATCCCCCCATCGGTCCGCTGGCCTTGTTAAACAGGGCCTCACATTAGTCCAACTTGTCCCTCCTAGGAGGCTTTGCAGGCCTGTCAGCTGCGAGCTTTAGTTAATCAGTCAGTGAGCCCCAGCCTTCCTCCTCCTCCTCCCCCTCCTCCTCCACTCACACACTCGGGCCCCGGACACTAATAGCGAGACGTGCGAGACCCCAAACGCAACGGCCGGGACTCGTTAACACAGCAGGTATTTAAAGAAATGCTCCCTTTCAAATCAAAGGATCATTTGTCTTTTCCAGCTCCGGCCCACGGCTCTTCAGAGGAAAGAGAGTTTCTATGCATCGTGGGGACCTTTTGGGGCATTTTTGTCCCCTGAAATCACTTTTATGCATTTGTCATGGCTTTGTGGGGACGTTTGAGAGGTCCCTCTGAGGAAAGATGACTTTATAGAAAATATTCAGGTTTTATTTGAGAAGCTGAAAGAGGTAAAAGATGTGCTTTTGGTTACTGAGGTTAAGGTCAGGGTTAGAGTTATATATGTCTAGTCGTTATGGGAGTCTCCCACAAATTCTCAATATGGAAATGTCCCCATGAAGATGGTTGTACGCGCGTGCGTGTGTGTGTGCGTGCGTGTGTGTGTGCGTGTGTGTGTGCGCATGCAGCATCACCTTATGAAATTCACACCAGCGGTGTGGGGAGGGTGAAGCGCTCTGCAGCTCCTAATGCACTTCCATGTCAGTAGCTGGTTGCCTTCAGTTTTAAAGCTTTCTTCAGTGTCTTCAGTTTCCACCATTTGCTTTCTTTCTTTCTTATTTTCTTTCCAGTTTTCTTTTTCACTCCGTGTGAATGAGGGCTCTGCCTTTTCCTTATTTCATTCTTTCTCCGGGCTCTGTCTTTTTCACTCTTTGGCTGAAAGACACTTCTTTCTTTCTTTCTGCAGATTTTTCTTTCACGCTATCTGAAACAACACACAGTGTCACCACTTTGACGTTCCTTGGCCCTGACTCCACTTTTGCTTTTGTTTTTCAGATTTTCTCTTTCAAAGTGCAGCTCTTTTCTTTCTCAGACTCACTGTAGATGAAGGAAGATGGATTTAATAACCTCAGCATTTTCTTTATTTCTTCCTGCAGGTTTTGTCGTTCACACCACATGAAACTACACACAGTCACCTACTCGGTGTTTGAATAACTCCACTTTCTATCCTTCAATTTTCAGATTTTCTCTTTCAAACTCTGTAAATAAAACCCCCACAATTTCCACATATTTCCCTTGATTTTCGTCCTTCCATCTTATCTCTGTTCCTTCCTTCCTTCCTTCATTCCTTCCTTCCTTTCTTATCATCCTTCCTTTCTTCCTTTTTTATGTTTCTTCCTTCTTTTCTTCCCTTTTTTTCCCTTTCTCCGTTTCTTATCTTCCTTCCGTCCTTTCTTTCTTCTGTTCTTCCTTCATTCCTTGCTTTCTTCCTTTTATGTTCCTTCCTTCCTTCCTCCCTCCATTTCTTATCTTCTTTTCTTCCGTCCCTCCTTTTTTCTTCCTTCCATCTGTCCTTTCTTATCTTCTTATCTACCTTCCTTCCTTGTTTCCCTTCCTCCATTTCTTATCTTCCTTTCTTCCGTCTCTCCTTTTTTCTTCATTCCTTGCTCCCTTCATTTCTTTCATTTATTAATTCCTTCCTTTCTTCATTCGTTCCTTTCTCTTTTACTTTCTTCCTTTCTTCCTTCCATCCCAGATTCGCAGTTGATGAATTAAGACAGGTTTAATGACTGTAATTCTCTCTCTCTCTCAGACTTTCTCTCTCTCTCACGGTATAGACCGACTCAGTAATGGTAAAATATTATCCGTCTCTCCGCTGTGTGACGTTACCTGCGGTGCTGTGCTCCTGTGAGCTGTAAAGCGCTGGATATGATCAATGTAACTCCAGCAGTAGCTCATAACCAGCAGCTCTGTTTGCACTGCACAATCGATGCATGTGCATTAGAGGCAGGAGGAAACAGAAATATATTCCTGGCTACCACACATTTTGGAATAATGCTCAGCCCCTGGACCTGGAATAGATGTTTTCTGTAGTTTTCCAGCACCACAAACAGCCAGCGTAATGTATTAATAAAGAATGCAGGGGGAGGCAGGTTTAAAGGTAGCCCTCGTTCCTCTTCTGAAGAGCGGAGCTGCCTCCCTCCGCACTCCCCGTCGGGCTTCGCGCCCCCACAGGTGGGGTCCTGATCGGTTTCGAGTGTTTGCTGTTATGCCTTATTATTAAAGAGAACATCACAGTGTTAAAAATGTCATATGAACCGCGGTAATGAACTGCAGGCCGCAGTATTCCCAGAGGCTCCATCCGCCGCTGCTCGGGCATTAATCCACCAAGTCTGTCAGCGCGGCGCCGGTCCCTTCTCTCATTAGTGCTGGCAGGTAGCAGAATGCAAATAATGAGGAAAAGGCCGCCAGTCACGGCGCACGTACATATAAGAGAGCGAGCCAGCGAGGGAAAGAGAAGGCAAGAGGGAAAGACAGGGGGAAAAAGTTCGGAAAGTGCCGTGGACGAAAAAAGCAATTATAACTGAGAAAATACCTGGGAGAATATGCCTGTTTCCACTAGCTGCAGGGGAGCGCGGTGACAGGCTGAGCCGCTCCGTTTTGTTTGGAAATGGCATCGGCGGCCCCCCATCCGGCGCCGCGTGCCAATCATCATATATGGCGAGTCACTGCAATGATCGGAATTAGACAGAGACAAAAGCCTGGAGAGCAAACGCCAGCAAAGTCTCCCCAAACATGCCCGGGCTCCCACACTGTTCTCCTTTCACATTTGTTTACTGTACGGAAAAGTGGTGACATGCAAAACAAACAATTATTTTTCCGGCCCATTGAATTCGTCTGACACGTCCCCTTGGGAGGAAAAAGGCAATTCTCCAAGTATTTCTGTATACTGCATTGGAAAGTGTCCCCGGGCTGATCTTGCGTAAAAACACTGCAATTATCACAGTTCTGTCTGAGGACAGGAGCAGTTGCGGCCGACGCGGTGCCGCGCGCTACATGCTGAAACCACGAGCTCGTATTGAGGAAGATGAGGTTTCTCTCTTAATAAGCTCCGAAATGTGGTTTTCCTGCTACTTTCACCATCGCAGTCATTTCGTATCTCCTCTCAATATTTTCCAGGTTGCAGCTTGTCCTCTCCCCCACCTCCGGGCATCAGCCCTCGTTAACACACTCTCCTTCCAACGAGTTGATCTGCTTTGTCTGTTTTGCTCTGAGGACTTTATTGTCTCACTGATCAGTGTTTTAAAGCACATGTGTAGATAGTTCACTGGGTCAGTTCAGCCATGTTTTATGTAGATATATACACATTTCTGTCCAATAAACTATTAGCCAAAATGAGAAAATAATGAATGCAAGCAGTTGTGGATTTTAACAGCTGTTTAGTTTTCAGTCTTGACGGACAACTTGCTCTTTTTTGATTCCATACGATGATATGAAAAGCTGTACTCCTGAGTAATTAGGACCTCAGAGAGATTTTAAAGGCAACGAAGACGGAGAACGTGGATGATTTAAAATCTTAAATTCACATCCAAACTGAAGTTGACTGAATTGAAATCTATTTATGTAACTGTTCCTCATTGAAAATTTAGACCAAACTTTGTGTGAAACGGTTTCGGTTTATGTCAGTATCTCTCTCCGCATTGCGGTCATCTTCTAAAAGACTCGACCACTGTATGTCTTCTGAAGTGTTAAATGTGAGGGTGCTCATATGCTGCATGTTGTCCAACTAAAAGTGACCAACACAAGTTTTGAATTCAGTATTATTTGTATAGTTTGTTTTTTTATGGCGGACCTGGTTCGAACACTTTACATCTTGCCAGGTGTTTGCCCCTAACGAGCAGATTTAGGTGCACAGTGGCAAGGAGGAACTCCCACTGTGGTAAGTAGAAAGAAACCTTGAGAGGCAAGATTGTGTATGTAGAGTTGGAATCAAAAACCCAGACTGAGAACAGACCAAGACTCTGAAGGGCCGAGACCATGGCGGAGCGACACCGAGACCGGACCAATGCACGTTTTACATCACATGACAAATAACTGGAACACGCAGAGACTAAACAACATAAACATGTTTATTCAGTATTTCTCTCTTACATATCTATAATGAGGAAATCACTTCACTGGACGCAGGTATCCAAACTGATCACATCATGTGTTAAACTCAACAAACCACCGTGAACACTGCTCAAGACCAAACACACTTTTATTGACTTGCAGAGTTATTATACAGAGACATTCTACGACTTAGTGCTGTGCGGAAAAATAAGGTTAGTGTCAAACAGGCGGAAACACTTCTTTATCCTTTTGGTATCTGTATAAAATTCTTTGATAACATTATCTATATTTATTGTTTTCCCTACTGATTACTCGCTAACATTATACGCGAGTGTTTACATCACGGATAATGTAATTAATGCCTTTTTATGCAATTACTTCAGTTTTTTGCACAGAATTACTCAGAAATAATCTCACGTACAGAGGCATGAATATAATGTCCGGTAAGTTCAAAGTCTTGTGATTCCGACAGTATGTGTGTGGTTTCTGTAAGTTAAAGAGATTGTGAGTTAGTAAAACACTAATTAATAAACAACACAAAATGCCTGCGTTGTTCTCAAAGAGTTTTAATAGTAGTATTATCAGAGTTGTAGTCTCAGCTGGTCTCCAAATATAATCCTGAGTCCAGGACAAGGCCGAGTACAAATACGAGCGATTCTTAGAAGACCGAGACTTTTAAACCCGTCTCCAGCACCCAGCACTACGTGTCTGTAAGTCTAGCTGTGAGTAGAAACGTTTTTTGCATTTACAATAAAGGGTCAGTAATGTTCAAAATGTGCTTGCGAGCTCCTAAAGCCAAGCCATGTGTGGACACCAGGTGATCATCCAGTCCTGCTCCTCCAGTAAAGAACTTATGGGTTCCTACAAGCACCAGGTACAACTCCAGCTGAGCACAGCTGCTTGTTTAATCCATGCCATTTAAGCCACATCAGAAAGGTTAAGGAAAAAATCAAGAAAGTTTATTTTTATCAACAAGAAAAACTTAAATATGACCCTGGAGTTGACTGCAGTTGAAGATGATTTTGGTGAAGTTAAATTGGGAATGTGTTCAGGTGTCTAACCCACGAGCTCTGTTCTATCGGCTACATTATCCACCAGTTCCCTGCCACATCTGTTTTTCTCTCAGAACTCACCGAGTGCAGCTAGATCTATAGTTGGCTCCTGCTTTGGTATGTTAATGGTGGCTGTCTTGCCTAATTGCCCCTCGTGCAAGCTGGTGTGTGTTGTGCGGTATGGGGGGGCGCTCTGTCAGAAGGGGGAGAGCACCTCTTTAATTGCTCCGCTAACAGCTTTAGGCCCATGGTGTGTGTTGAGGCTCCGCAGCAGTTATGCAAAAACCCAACTGCTAAATCCAAAAAACGCTAACCTTGGGTAATGGTCGGCCATTTTTCAAATGAGCATCTGAGATCTCCAAAGCCACTTCGCTGTTCTCACCATATGCTTTTAGAACCAGTCTCTTATAATATTCTAGTGTGGGGAGAACTCACGCTGCCACAAGGCTGGAAACAGTTGTGTGAGAATAAGGGGCTGTTTCCACGTATGGAGAAATTTTTATAAAAACATTTTTTAAAATACGTTTGTGTCTTTCGTTTACACGTAAACTGAATTCTAGCCGCCTCAACGGATATTTAAAAAAATGCCCCCCCAAGTGAAGATTTTTCATAACGCTAAATGACATAGATGTTTAGTTCCACTGTACACGTGCCTTAATTACCTTAAAATCCTTACATACCACAAGTGACAGTGGTAACCATGACAACAAAAATCAGCTGCAGGTCAACAACAATGGCGGGTGACGACACAAGGTGCTAGTGTGTATCTTGCGTGCAGTGTTTTATAACTGAACAATGTGTAAACGCAATTTAAAAAGAAACAGATAAAATGTGTTTATAAAAATATCTACATTAGTGTAAACAGACCCTTAATAAAGCGAGATTAGAGGAAACAAAGCAAACATATTGTCGGTACGTACTGCGCAGTAATTACATATTTTAGTGTTTGGTCACTTAATCTGATGATAGTAATTGTTATTGTAAAGGCAAGTGGGGTCATGCAACCATTCAAGCCATTACAAGTAGTGCTGCAGCTAGTTATTTTATTCTCAGCTGGTCTCAAAATAAAATCAAACAAATACGACCAAGTCCGAGACAAGACCGAGAACAAATACGATCGAGTCCGAGACAAGACCGAGAACAAATACGATCGAGTCCGAGACAAGACCGAGAACAAATACGATCGAGTCCGAGACAAGACCGAGAACAAATACGATCGAGTCCGAGACAAGACCGAGAACAAATACGTTTGAGTCCGAGACAAGACCGAGAACAAATACGACCGAGTCCGAGACAAGACCGAGAACAAATACGACCGAGTCTGAGACAAGACCGAGAACAAATACGACCGAGTCTGAGACAAGACCGAGACTTTGAGAAACGTATCGAGAGCGAGCGCGAGTACTACAATACTCCTCAGGAATAAAATTGATATTTTAATTGTTTTTTGTGAATGTGAAATGTTTGTGTTAAATATATTCTCTCATATCGATCACTTGCTCCTGTGTTGAACTGAATCAAATCAAATCGTAGCAGACTTCATGAAATCCGCAGACGTTACTCAGTTTACCAGTAAAATATGGTATAATGATGAAACTTGCGATTTACACCCCTAATGCCGAGCGGGACGTCTGCAGAGTGGGGCGTCTCTTTATCCCGTTGATAAATGCAGATTCTAAAAGCCCTTCTGCCATCTCATAAAAGATGTTATATGGAAACAGTGGCATCACATCCATGTGCTAAATCCCTGCTTCTGATCCAAATGGAACTGATTGAAACATTGATTACTCCTGTGAGAGATGCTCTGGACGCTGGCACACCAAGCCATTACTGTTTTTATGGGGTCCCTCTCACTGGTACATGCACAGGATGTTAATATTACTTTCAGAGAGAATTACTTCTTTGTGAGCTTGGATGCCTGCACTCTATTAATTTGCTTTTATTGCCACTAAATTAGTTTCATTTACCCCCTCTGGCAGCAAAACCTAATGCGCATAAACATAATTCATGCACCTAAACATTTGCGCCACAATTATTCAGCTCACACAAATGTCAATTACCTGCTATGTGCACTCCACTCCGGCTCACATAAAACGCCTGCACTTTGCTCATTTAAATTTAGGGAGTTATTCTAGTAGAAAAGAGTGCGGTTCTGCCAGGGCACCTTGTAGTCAGATGCAGATGAAGTTACGCAGGAAACAATTTTCTTGGAGAATTGTGTTTTCACAATAATGTCACCTTCCCTTACAGAGAGGGGAACAAACGGCCCGCGCTATTTCACTTTCATGCATGAACATTATCTTTTAGTGCCGTCATTGTAGTTATAGTGGTGCAGGTTTTATGTCGGAGAGACGGAGGCACAGAGGAGGCCGAGTCACTTTGGTAGTGATTCCTGATTGCATTTGTGTAGTGAACTATGAAGAACACGGAGAAGAACGCAGTCTGTTCAGGGACACTTTCATCTTTTATAAGTGATGGTTCTAATTTCAAAAGTAGCGTAATGGAAATGTAGTGGCATTATAAAGGGAATTGGTCGTTGTAATTGATTTAAATATTCAAGTCGGCCACTTTTTAGTGAAATTAATTTGTCGTCCAATATTTTTCATTATGTTCAAAATTTCTGACCTTGGCAAAAAGACCAGAAAAAGTTGCAGCATATTTTTTTTTACAAATTGCAATTTCCTTTTGCACAGTAACTGGCACATCTTTAGCTGCAATTACACTGAACAAATGCTTTGGACTTTTGCGCGACTAGACTGGAATATTTTCGGCTTCTCTTCCTTAGCAAGCTGTTTAAAGGTCCCATATTATGAAAAATTCACTTTTTCTGTTCTTTGTACATCCATTTGGGTCTGTACTGCCTCTACACACACTGTACGTTTGATAAAAATGATGAATTGTGTTAGTATTAAGTTACTAATGTCAGAAATCGAGTGCTTAAACAAGACGTTAAGATTGCTCTCCTACTTCTACATCACATTAGGGGACATTTGAATAACTCCACCCTCCTATCTGAGAAGCTCCGCCCACCAGGTAGAACTGCTAGCGCTTCCTGATCCGCCATGTTTTCTCACAAGCGCTAGTGTAGGAATCACGGTGAAGAAGTCTAGCGGTGGAGTGTTGTGTTGAACGTGTATGACTGTATGGATGGTCTGTTAGCAGCAGCCATGTGGATTATTTTCATGTGAGGTAAACTCTCGCCGTGCCGTCTACACCCCAGTTCCGGAGTGGGACGTGCGTGGGCAGCAGCAGCTCATCTGCATGTAGGAATACTAATGAGAAACAGCCTGTTCTAAAAGGGACTGAAATAGGGGGTAAAAAGCAGGTGAAAATGCCTAAACTGAGAGGTATTTGTAGCAAACAATTTCAGAGACATGTTTATTGGAGCTCACAGACCTATTTTAACTTACTAATAATTAATAATTATTATTATTCTGACAGTGTAGCAGTTTCAAGAACTTTCATTCGCAACGTCCACTCCAGTTCACAACCATCCATAGGGTTTACCTTGATAGCGCATAATCTGTGCATGTTTACTATTCATTTATTTGTTTTGTTGGTTGCTATCTGCGATTTTTTTTTTCTTCTAATTTTAGGACATTTTCACACCGTTGCTTCACACGTTGCTCACCGAGCACGTCTGGGGGCAGCAGTGCTAAAGAAAAATGTCCTCTGTGGTAAACAGGAAGAAAAGTTAAGATGAAGCAAGGCTCAGACGGGGGCTACATCCTCCTCTCTGAGACGCCGGGTGGAGTTCATGCCTTTGATGTGTGTGTGTGTTTCAGGACGGAACAAAAGATCGAAGTAATTAGATGATCAGTTCATGCTAGAGGTAACTGCATGTTCCAGACGACATGGCCCTGCGGTTCATCTGCACTGCTACTTTACATTCACCTGTTCATCAAATAGACTTTTTGAAGCTTGTGTTCTTCTGTGAAGGCAGCATCGCAAGTCAAAAGTTACCCCTCTGTTGAGTCTCGAGGGTCACGCAGGTGAGTTCTTTTGTTTCTTCTTAAAGAGTAAAATCAAAATTCTGGACCACAGTCAAGGTGAGAGAGGCCTGAAGAATGTTGTTGTCTTTTGAATGAATTGGGAGGAAAATGTTTGCATTCTAGAATTTAGACATACCTGGGAAGATTAACATCTGGAATTTTGCTTTATTTTAATCATGCTTATTCAAACATTCTTTTACTAAAAGAGAAGCACTTTTTCATGCTTCGCTGCTAATTTCCTATACAGTGTTTCTCTGTTGACTGAGTGAGGATCGGAGTCTGACGTGAATATACAGCATAGCTGTGTTTTTTTTTAAATTCGTGCTGGAAGTGTTGCACATAACGGGCAACACTGAGGAAGATGTTAGAATTTTTCATTCAGTTGAATTCTTAATGAAGAGTAGAGGCTACATTCTGTACATTAGATATATGAATTTATTTAAGTGGTCTAATGTAAAAAAACAAACATTGTAAATCATTTATTTTTCATGTTACGTTCATAAGTAGCAGGTTTATTTTTTCGGTAGTGAGGCTTCAACACAGAATAGTGATTGTGACCAAAAACTCTCCCAAAACTTGTGAGTTTGCAGGAACAAAACTGTATGCGTTACAATGGAGTTCTTCTCTTTCATAGCAAAGTGAAATTCTCATGTCCTGCCTGTAAGACAGAAATGTTGTCTTCATTCACTGGACTTTCAAAAGTGCATCGCATTTACCAAAGGCTAAATTACGGTAATTATACTTAACTGTAGATATTCATCCGCAGTGATGCATGCGATTATCGAAAACTACCCCTGTGTACCAGCCACTATCGTGGTCTTTTTTTCCATTGTCATTTTTTTTCATTTGACTAGCTGCTAAAGTTTGATACGGATGGGGATTAGTTGCTTGAGAAATGCCTGAGAGAACTCAGCGTGTCCACTAACCTAATCCAAAACATGGTCAATAAAAACCTTCCTTCAGCTTCAGTGTTTCCTCACTTCCAGCATGAATTATTTGCTTTCAGGGAGGTCCAAGGAGAAAAGTCATTAGCTGAGGTTAAGCCAGTGAGTGTTTATGGCAAGTGCAGGGATAAATGGAACTCCAGGCCTGGCCTTGGCTTTAATGCATTATTTTCTTTTTCAGCGCCAAGCCGCTCTGCACGATGAATTGTAGAATCTAAACTCAAGCAATCATTTTCTTTCTTCTTGTTTTCCAAAAGGGACCCAAAAGATGACTGGAGGAATACAGAATAGGGCCAACAAGTGACCATCAGGATGTTACAACGCCACAGAGCATTAGGTATAAAACCCCAATCGCTTTATTCCCTGACCTAGTCATTATTTCCATCTACACTGAGGTGGACACTCATTCACTGGACGTTCAAAAGTGCATCTCATTTACCAAAGGATAAATTACGGTAATTATACTTAACTGTAGATATTCATCCGCAGTGATGCATGCGATTATTGAAAACTACCCCTGTGTACCAGCCACTATCGTGGTCTTTTTTTTTTCCATTGTCTGTTTTGTTTTTTTTTTTTAACTTTGTTTTGTGTGTAAAACATGCACTGTGTACTGCTCTGTACTGCTAATGCTGTGTAGCACAGGGCTTGGCGATTAACTGAAAATGAATTGAAATCGACATTCAGAACCTCTAATCAATATAATCATGCACTTTGTTAACTCAGTTATTTTTAAAAATCAGTTAATACGTTCCCCAGTGTGCGTTCATGTCTTGTACCATACCAAGCGTAGTCACACACACTACACCTACTTTTAAGTGTTTGCTCAGTTCTTTTAAAATCATAAAGAAACGATTTGTATTTAAAGAACATATCCCAGCTTTAGCTGTTGAATATATTTGTAGTACAATTAATCATGATTTTGGTTTGCATGCTCTCCCCGTGGTCATGTGGGTCCTGCGCCGGTTTCCTCCCACAGTCCAAAAGCATGCACTGTAGGTTAACTGGCGACTCTAAATTGGATCTGTAATGTGTGAGTGTGATCGTACCTCAGTGGTAACTTTTTATCCAGGGCCGGCAAAGTTACCACTGAGGTGCTGATGAGCAAGGTACCGTCCCCAAGCACTGCTCCCCAGGCGCTGCTCTTGTTCGCTGCCCACTGCTCCTTCACGGATGGGTTAAATTTAGCGTTCACATGTCATTGTGGTGCACTGTCTACTGTGCTGTGTTCACAACGATGAGTAATCACTCACTTCCTCATGAGCGTGTGCCTTGCGGTCTGTTGGCTCGTGCCCAGGGTTGGTCCCCGCCTTGCGCCCGGGCTTGGCTCCGATCCCCCAGCGATCCCAGTTGGGCTGAAGGGGTTTGGATCAGGAATGAATGAATGAATGGTTATGTTGATCAGCGGTCTCATCACCCAGCACTAGTAGACGGTTATCCACTCAAACAACACTTAATCCCAGCCCAGTTTCTGACCATTTTGCACCTGTGTCAAACAGGGGATTTTTATGCCCATTACTGTTGGTATTAGGTTAAGCTTAACTCACCCTAGAATATTAATCCCAAAGCAATTCACTGGTGTGACAAAAAGGCCTGACAACGCACAGACCCTTAATTAAGTTTGTACAACAGCGATATTCCGCAGCTCTGTATTCACCATGTTCCTAATAGAGTGCAGAGCAAGATTGTACTACATATTACATACTGCATATAATTAAGTAGGAATCTTCAATAAATCCTTTCTCTCAAATATTAATAATCTCACACCATGTGTTGGATTGTAGATAATATTTTGTGCAAGTATTTTACACTTACAACATTTATCTCTGAGTTCTACACCAAGTGACTTGCATTTCCTAATGTTAGGGACAGCATCCCTGCAACAACTCGAGGTTAACGCTCTTGTGAAAGTGAGTGATTGTGTCATTGGCCTCGTTTACACTGTCAGTTAAATGTGACCCAATTCCGATTTTTTGCTCATATGTGACACAGATCGGATCTGTTCCATGACAGTGTAAACAGGAAAAAAAAAACGCATGCATTCGGATATTTTGAGATCGGTTTCAGGCCTCGTTCATATGTGGAAATAAATCAGATACGTGCCAATGCGACTGTCATGTGAACAGGCAGATCGGATTTTCCTAGGCATTGCGTTCTGTACGTCATTAAAACTGCGACAATTTAGTACTTCATAGCGGTTTAATGACGTCGTGTAATCGGATATGGGTCACAATTTTAAAAAACGTGTAAACAGAAGATCAAAAAAATCAGATATAGGCAACAAATCAGAATTGAGCATCAAGACCTGCAGTGTAAACGAGGCCAGTGTGAACACAGCACAGCACAGCACACAGTGCACCACAAGCAAATGTGACCTCTGCATTAAACCCATCCGTGAAGGAGCAGTGGGCAGCTAGCAAGCGCCCGGGGAGCAGTGCTTGGGGACGGTACCTTGCTTATGAGTACCTCAGTGGTAACTTTACCGGCCCTGGATTCGAACCTGCGACCTTCTCCTCAAGAACAACCTACCATTACACCACCAACTGCCCCTTGCTCAGTGCACCAACCCTGGTGGGATTTGACCCCTCAATCTTATGTTCACCAGCACGGGGTTTCAGTCAGCCAGACCACCGCAGCACCACTGTTTACACAATACTGCTTGACTGGCGGCCAAAGAGTGAGTTAGTAGGCAGAGACAACACATAAAAAATGTCTTTTATTTAGTGTATTAACAAACCCATATTCTATACATTTTAGGGACATTACCTCTGTAACTTGTCACAAATAATAGGTTTATAAAAATAAAAGCACGTAACAGAACATTTATTTTGGACTTGCTATGTTGTGTTAAACAAAATTCATTCATTCTATATTCATATTTGTACAAATACCTGAAAAATAGTTCTACCAACAAAATCGGCTGCTGTGTATGCTGTTTCTGGTGTGTGTGTGTGTGTGTGTGTGTGTGACAGGACTAACAGACAGAACAGTACAGTTTAGCAAGTCTGGACTCTTTCCCAGAAGGTTGACGTGATTGGGCTTCACGCATGTTTACTGCCTCTCTTACGCACATAGGCCACGGTGAGAGATGAAATTAAAGAGAAAAGAAAAGCCATGCGTTAAACTAAAATACATGAACGCTCATTTCCAACATGTTCACACTGTATATACTATTTATAATCGGTGCTGCTACTGTGAGAACAAAACGCCAAGTCCATTGCTACTGAAACACGGTATAAAAACCAATGACAAGGCAACACGTGGGCCGGTTTGCACATGGTCCACAATATTACTGAAACATCTAAGTAGCGTCCTGTAAAAGAAAGAAAGAAAGAAAAGTTAGACCCCCATTTGCAGTTCGGAATCCTGACACGGTGGTGACTGGGTCTGTGATTTCGTAAGAGAACGTTGTAGCCTGCTGTGCCCGATTAGCTACATAATTTGGTGGTCTCGTATTCCACCGAGTTGGGCTGCTTGGCGCTGAAGACTTGCAGAGCCGCCTGGATGCGGACCACGTCGGTCATGGAGAGTTTGAGCCGGTGGCGCAGTAGGCAGGAGAACAGGTCCAGAGGCTGCTGTCCCGGTGGCGAGAGTCGGTTCACTCGGTCTCGGATCTCCAGCAGCTGCAGTAAGGCCGAATCCTGCGAGCCCTGTGTGTACGGATAATCCAACTGCAGGATCAGGTCCTGGATGGCTTCGGGATCAAAGTGCATACTGTAGCCGAACACCTGCATGCTGTTGATTTTCATGTAGCCCAGATTCCTGGAGGAGTCCATGTACTCCAGCGGCTCGAAATAGACGCTGCCGTTCCCCTGGCCCGAGGACGTTTTTACGCGGCTCCTCAAGTAGATGTGCACCGTCTCGAAAAAGGTCTTCCACTTGTTTCCCAGAGTCAAGGTCCAGTTATAACAGTCTAGCGGAATGTCTAACTTGGTCCTCTCCCAGTCCGGATAATCGTTCTGGTCGATAGGCATGATCCAGCTCTCTGAGTGACTTCCCCCGAACGGGTTGATGTAGACGGAAAGCGCCGGCTCCAGGGTGCTGTTTTTGGTAAGGCAGATTTGGAGCGAGATGCCCAGGAGCATGTGGACGTGGCTGGACTTGAGCTTGTTGCTTTTCAGGGTCAGGAGCATCCTCTTCCTCCATGAAGGGTCGAACCAGTTGTTGAGCCTCACGTCATTGCTGACGAACATGGCGTGGACGCTGATCCGTCCGTCGCGCTTCTGCAGAAGGTAGCGCAGCTCCATGTCTTGGAGGTCGCTCTCAAAGCCGATGTAGTTGTCGGTGGCGTCGGGGATGACGTTGCGACAGGCGCCCTGGCTCAGCGTGTAGCCCGGGTTGCAGCTGGCACAGCGCGAGCGATTCTCATAGGAGCAGGCAGCGCACAGGGGCCCGTCACCCACCGTGCACGGGATCAGACCCTGGCAGGATGGCGGCTCGAACTGGCAGGAGCAGGCCCTCGTCTCCTCCGCGTAGGTGCCAATCTGGTTGTTCTCGCTGCAGTACATGACGGAGAGGACGTAGTTCAGCCAGTAGCTAAATGGCCTGCGGGGGAGAGAAGACCATTGTTACAATCTTAATAAATTAAATAAACTGAAAGCTTTAATTGAGTTTTGAATAAAAGGTGGGACGGGTAGAAGCAGACGAAAATGAAGGTCGCCGGTTTGAGTCCACGACCGGTAACGTTACCACTGAGGTTCTCATGAGCAAGGTGCCGTCCCCGAGCACTGCTCCCACTGCTGCTTCACAGATGGGTCAAATGCAGAGGTCACATTTCGTTGTGGGTCACTGTGTGCTGTGCCCTGTTCACAATGACAAATAATCATTTCACTTTTTTCCCTTCTGTCATAAAATGTATGGCGTTGTTTTTGTGCCAAAATTGTACACGTGCAGTGAAACGTTTGAGCAAAATCTCATCTTCATGAGCTGAAGTCTGCCTGCAAGCTTGCGCTCCGCCCTCGCTCCACTCTGCCTTCATGCTTGCTCAACGTGTAGTAGAGAACCATGTAGAGACAATTATGTCCATTCACTCCACTGAAGCATTTTTAAATAGTGATGGTGACCCATGGAGCCTCTCGAAAGTTTCAAGAAAAGTTTCAAGCAAACACTGTCAGTGCAGTAGATCTGCAGCAGAACAGATCGAATGCATTTTCAAAGGGCATGACGTTGAAGTTTTCAAATTGTACCTAACATTATGCAGATGTGCAAATAAACATGTCAATTAAAATGTTGCTCATGCACGTTCCACTGTGTGCTCAGATTTTTGGCACAAAAATAAGCTGAAAAATGTCATGGCAGTCATGACGACTGTCGATTGTTGTCTCTGAATCAGACTCAAATCGTGTCATAGCAGACGTGATATCAGCAACATGAAATTATTCACTGAATCAATATTATATCTTTATGAAGCTCGTGATTTACAACTCCAGATTCCATCGCTGAGCTCAAGTGGCCAGTCTTTGTAGTAAGCTGTAATTTATAGACAGCAGACACTAAACAGCTCCCGGTTACATTTACAGCATTTGGGTCTTACCCACAGCAACGTACACTTAATAATTAGAGGGACGGCTCCACTGAGGTCAAGCTTCTCTATCAGTGGTACTGCTGGAGGTAGGATAGAGCCAGACTCCAACCCGACCTCCTGATTTACGGGTAAGTATCCCACCCCCAGACCAGCACCTTCCAAATCCTTTCATACATTTTACAACGTACAGACCCGAGCTCATTAGCATAGAAATACATTTTCAAATACAGTAATTGGCAAATGTACCAGCTGGAGTAGATCAGCACGATATGTCGTATGTGCTAATCTTATGAATAACAGCATTTTTCCCCCGCAGTGGATTGAAATAACTCATGAAAAGAGTGATTTTTCATTTCAGTATGTGGTTGCCGCACGCTAATGGGGATGAATATTATTTCTCAGAACATTAAGCAGGAAAATCGTAAACGCTCTCGAAGTGTGCGCACTGCTGACTCATTCTGACCAGTTCCAGTCTGGAGATGTAATGGATGTTCCACTAAATGTAATGGATAAATTACTGGTGCTAAAATTCATGGAGCCAACGAACCGTCCTTTCATACCACGCCTTTTCTTATTATTTTTCATTCTTATTCTTAAGTCATGAGCATTAAGAAATCTAAGATTCTTCATGAAAAACACTGCTATTTTCTTGTATTACATTAGCTCCCAAAATTCTGCCATTTTCGTCTAAATGTTTGATAAATTACCCAGCAATCTCTTGGCTTTAGCAGTCCAATTTCTTTTTCTTCTCTTGCAAAAATCTATTTCCACAGTAACCTTGTGCCGTCTATCATGAAGGCCTTGAAGATATCTATACCTTGCCGTGGAACTTCTGCTCACTGAGAGAAAACGCTTTCTCCTGGCTCAAAACATAAGCGATGCCAACGGAAGGTGTAAATATTCATGGGGTCGGGTTGCCTGAGAGACAGTCAGCACGCAGGTGGGTGCCGACGGAGGAAATCTCCACCGCCTGTCAGCATATTTCACCGAGAGCGAGATGGAAATGCGCACGAGAGACAAAACACGGCTCCATCCACTTACTCGCAGTGAAAACTGATTTCTTGGGAATTACCATATTCCAGGCCTGTGCAGAAATGGAAATGTTGAACGATAAAAGAACAATAATGGCTTAAATCAGCAATATTGCTTTTCTTCCTAAAACATTTCCAATACGTGAAACTGCATTTGTCATGCATCATAATTGGCCATATTTGCTGTCTTTATGACACAGCACATTCGTATTTACTGTGAATAAACTGGTTAGGAGTCAGGGATTCAACTGTAACTGTATAATGCAGGAGTTCATGCCCGATACAGCAAACTTCTTCACACCGAGATTGTCTCCTTTTTTGGTGTCCACTTACAAGAAGTACGAGGGGAAAACCAGAGATAAAACAAGAGCTGAACGAGGAGTGTGATAAAGCAGTTACAGAAAATGAGTAAAGATAGCCAACGGAAGTGTGGAAATTCAGATAACTCAAGAGGGAATGATGAAATGATGGAGACAGATAGCAGAAAAGGGAATCAAGGGAACAGATGTAATCTAATGAAATGCCTTTCCTCATTCGTTTGACAGATCTAAGGCTGCTCTGGTCCAACTTATAGCACAGGCGTTCAAAGTGGGACGATGCCTCATTTACTGGTCTGAATACTGTAAAGAGATCGGCAGAGCTGCTGATATTGTTTTAGTGTCGGTTAAATGATGTTTACTGTTATTAGACGAGTGAAGCAAGGAGAGATGTGTTCAACAATTAAGCTTTTAATACTGTTTGTGCACACTCCACTTATTTTTATGTACATGCAGCTGGCTGTTTCATGAGGCGCTTAAAATGTATGAAAAATAAATCTAAAAGCAGTTTTTATTTCTGCTGTTGTGAGGTTGGTCATATTGAACCATCTTTAACCCTTTCTTGCATGGACTGTTACAGGTAAATGAATAACTGGCTTCTCACCAACTGCCTAAACAACTACATCATCATCTGGCTCTCACCACTTAGGGTTGCACAGTATGGGAAGAATTAGCAGATATCCGATGTTTTTCATGCTTCTATCTGCTGATGCTGATGAATGAGGAAAGCAGAGTCTGACATTTATAACACAGCGCCAAGTAAAGTGAGCGTGAACGCATTGTCGAGCGAGGGCGGAGCATTAAGAGCGTAGTGCACAACAGTTAAAAAGAAAAAGTCACTTCCCGCCCAATGTGTTGTATGTAAGTCAAATAGGGCACATATGACACTCCATGTGCACTACCTAGTGCACGGACGTTGTTAAGCTACAACCCTGGCTGAGATGCATACTACCGCATAGAAAAGTATGTTGAGTGCCTTACCTACCATACTATTAAGTGAGGTAGTACGTGGCTTGGGACACAGCCCATGTGTGAGCTCACGTTTCGCTAAGTGAGGCAAACATGCTATTTACCTAGAGAAAATAAATAAGTAAATCAGGCAGAGTTGAGCGTGTAAAGACAAAAGATTTTGCCCGTGAGCGTTCCACTGCATGCTCAGAATTGTGGCGCAAAACACCACCATACATTTCGAAACAGAAGGAGCAGGGTGTATAAAATTCCACCTCAGACTTTGGACGTGCCTGGCACAAGCGCTACCTTTCCCACATACAATAATAATGTGCCATCAAATATCAACTGAAAATATCAGGCAAATCTAAGCCTCTGTCTAAAATGACTTTTTTAAAAAAGTATTGGCTGATTCACCTAACACTGAATAATGTGCAGAATTGTGTTTTTCTGTATTTCTATTTCTCATATTTGCATTTAAAAGCACTTCCCAAGCAAGTCTTCATCTGGGAAGAAAAACAACAAATGCAACTGTGGTTTAAATTAGGCAACGACACCAAGATAGAATGCCCTTTTGTGGTTTAAATAAGATTGGGCCTCGAGCCAAGACAACATTCTTAATGTAATTATTTCTCCAGGAACTGACCTTGGATGTAGACTGATCAGGGTGTTAAAAGATGTCACCTAATAGATTAGCTCAGAGGACAGGCCTCTCAAGCCTCATACACCATGTAGTGAGTAACTCTGATGAATGTTCTTTTCTGTAGAGAAGGTCAGTATGAGCAGCAGCGTGGCTGTTGACCGTCAGAAGTAACACTAGTCACTCTAGCTCATGAGCTGCTCATGTGCTCGAGTAACTAGAATAACCCACTATAGTCTCAATTTATTACTAAATCATTAATAGATCATACTGTCCGTTTGACCAGAAGGGCTACTTTCGAGTTTCGAGGTTTACTTGTCAGTAAAATGTGGCGACCCTGTTTTTAAGTAGTTTATAGTAGGCCTGGACAAGTAAATGAAAATCAAGATTGATGTTCAGTACCTCTAAATGACTTAATAAAAGTGAGTCAAATTGAAAGTAAGTGATTCTTTGTCATTGTGAACACAGCACACGGTGCACCACAACAAGATGCGACTTCTGCATTTGACCCCTCCGTGAAGGAGCACTGGGCAGCACCCGGGTACGGTACCTTGCTCATGAGAACCTCAGTGGTATCTTTGAACCTGCGACCTTCTGATCATGGGGTCAGCTCTCTCACAGTTACACTACCAACTGCCCCATAATCTTGCCAATGTTGATTATTTTTGAAATTCTGTTAATGTTTTTATTAAATCACAAAGATCTGCACTCTTTCATTAGAAAAAAAATATCCCAACAGTTGAGCATATTTACAGCGCAGAGCTTGTCAGTGAACAATGAGCACAAAAACGTTTATTTATCATATTCAAAGTAAAATGTTATCGTGATGTTGATTTGCGGTCGTATCGCCCAGCTCTAGTTTATAGGATGTAGAATTTAAACACAGAGGGGCATCTCAAATGCAATGCTTTATAACGGGTCCTTTAAAGGTCAAATCCGGCCCAGGCAGGCAAATATCATGATTCAAGATTCAAGATTCTTTATTTGTCACGTGCAAGTTATACAGGTACAACAAGCAGTGAAATGTATCCTGATCCGCTCTTTAACTGTGCAATAGACAAGGAAGATAGAGATAAAGTTAAATGTGCAAACCTGAGAATGTAAACATTGTAAAAATTGTAAATGTAAAAATTGTAAATGTGCTAGGGCAGGACAGGTGCACATTTACAATTTTTACAATGTTTACATTCTCAGGTTTGCACATTTAACTTTATGTTCCTTATTGTATAATATATAGTTTTATTTTTTGTCCTGTTACCCCAGCCTCCGTATTTAAGTTAGCATTTATGTTGTAAGTTTGTATTGCGTCTCTATCTTCCTTGTCTATTGCACAGTTAAAGAGCGGATCAGGATACATTTCACTGCTTGTTGTACCTGTATAACTTGCACGTGACAAATAAAGAATCTTGAATCTTGAATCATGATATTTGCCTGCCTGGGACATGCAGTCAAGGTATAACTTCTCAAACAGTTCATAATCACAACATCAGGTCACACAGGAGTCACACAGAGTTCTGTCAGTTCTTTCTTACCTGTCTCTAGGCACAGATATCTTGGGCTGACTCCGGCACCTCTTGCTGAGGCTGAAGAGCTTGCCGACGATCCGCTGCGCTTTACTCAGGAGCTGTCTGGTGCTTGTCTGCAGCAGCTGAAAGCGCTGGTGAACGCCGGTATCCATTTTCCAAAAGTACTGGATGGCAGATGTGTTCAAGGAGTAGAATGTCGGTAGTCTCCTTACAAAGTTCTGGAACTCCTCTAGAAAAGTGCAGAGAAATGAGCGAACGGAATTATCCCGTCACACAAGAGAAAACAAAATCAATCTTGTTTGATAAGCAAGTCAACATTAAAATTGGCAGAGAGTGGGAGCAGGTGAAATCTTATTTCCATTGCTTTGATGTAAATTGAAAGTACTCCCGTGGGAATGAACGCTGACGGGCGAGGACGAGGGCTACTTTCACAGAACACTCAGCCATCTCTTAGACAAAGACTTTGATTTTAGGAAAGCATGTGAATGCAGTTGCTGGAAAAAGAAAAACACCCAGTATCAGGGGAATGACTAAGTAAAAAACAAACAAATACATTTGCAGCTGTGGGAGTTTCATCAGCAACAAGCAAAATCAATATCTGCATCACACAGAATCTAGATCAATACTGCGTAATAACTTCTCAATAACGTAATTACGTAATAAATTCTCAAAGTCTAAAATGAGCACAACTACTCATAACATTTTTGACAAAAACACCCCACAGCAACTAACTGGGTTTTTGTAACCATGTGACCTTGAGTAACTGAAAGATTATAATTTCTTTATGAAGCACTCAATAATCTATAAGATATTAAAGCAAGACATAAAGGAGGATGATTCAGCACTACCAATTCGGCTAAAATAAAAGTACAGAGAGGAAGAGTAGGTTGGTGTTAATTCATGCGTGGGTGATTATTGCTCTTGTGTTGGCTCTGCTGCCACTAAGCAGAAGTTGTCGTCTTGCTGTCACTGCAGGAGGTGGAGCACCAGAGTCGGGACGTGATGCATTCTGAATAACCCTGCCCGCTTCTGGCACCATGCCCAGGCCAGAGACAGCAGGCCATGCCAAGTCTAAAACGCTGCTTTACCACAATGACAATGACAGTAGTTCCCTGCAAGCACTTGCAACTATTTCCTTGTCTGATGAAAATGTAACAAGGTGACAATTGCAATTTAAGGTTGTCTTACTGTGGGGACAAATACCACAATAAAATAAACTGTGTGCAATTTACATCACAACGCTTTCGATTTGGACGCCGGACAAACACAATTCTGACCCTGCAGGAGAGCATCATGGGACAGACTTCCAGTTTAAATCAAGATTACTAATCACTTTAATCCTCCGTAATTATACTCAACATTTATGTTAAGCTTTTAATTAGTCTTTAATAGTGTAGATTTTATAACAAGTTGGCCATAAAATTACTGACAATAATTACATTTAAAACACAGACAATATGAAATGCTATTCAAATGGACAAATGGACAATACAATTCTGGACAATACAGCTTATAATATTATTGTGAAAATTTATGCCTGTATTAAACCACACCCTGATGATGATTCTAGCTTCTGTAACGTAATTATGCATTAAAAATTGTTGTCCCATCCAAGTCCAACCAAATAGCTTCTATCCAAACTTTTATTAAGTTTTTAAAAATTTCAAAGCTATTTCACCCAGTAACACTGTGACTCCATCTCACAGCTGCCAAGAGCACAATGTGATGCACTGCTGATTTCAAAATGCTTTTATATTATTTTTTCCAAAATGCTATATGTCCATGACATGCTTTCCCCAATAAAACGTTACTGATAAAATTAGCAATAAAAGCTAATTTTCTGTATGGAAAATATAACCATAAATAACAAGGAAAAGTTATCTATACATATGATAAGCCCCGGACATCACTCATATTGGACCACAGATTCCTAAAAAAATACATTCATCTTGCCGTCTTTCCAAAATTGCATTCATTTCATTCCCACGGACAAAACGAGCACTGGCTCACTGATACCATCAAAGTTATTCATTTATCACTCATTCATTATCCGAACCGCTTAATCATCGTTAGAAACACTCACTTGAAAGACGACAGCGTTCAGGGACGGGGCGCTGGCATTACAGTTTGCGTCTTGGAATGGTGCGCTGTTATTGGCTGAATGGAAATGTTGCGTTCAAGACTGGTGTTTGTTGCGGTTTGGTTAAAAAAAAAAAAGCTGTATAGCTGTGTTTTGCCGGTAACTTAATTTTTTTTTCTTCTAAATTGGTGTTTATCATGTTTAACCCTAACCCTCCGTTGTCGAGACTGACCTGACTGCTGCACTGCACTGCACTGCTACACTAGGTTTCTGGCGGAAGGTTTTTTTGTGTATGCACTGAACCGAACAATACACACGCGTCCCGAACCGAGACAAGTGAAGTGCAGGGGACAGATTTTTTTCATGAACCGTTCCATCCCTAATATACAGTATATATTACACACACACAAAGAATAAATCTATAGTTTTTCCATACTACACTGAAAAAAGCTACAGCATTTTTAAACCTTCAATATCTATAGCTATGTTACTGATAAGCTACTGAAAAAAGGAGTTAGCTTAGTAGTGTCACTTGTTTTAGTGAGCTACTCCCCAACACTTTATCATCCTGTTAGAAAACTCTAAAGGAACAATCACCGTTGAGCAAATCATGTCTTTCCCATCTATCCGTCTCGTTTCTAATAAAGGGCCGGACCAGCCTACCTGACTCCTCGAACTCTTGGTTGGCTTGGGTCCAGGTCTCTCTAATGAGCCTCAGGCTGTCCTGCAAGGCCTCCAGATTCTTACTGGGGCAGTTGCACTGGGGGTAATCCACACCACACTGACACCAGCAGTCGTTGTTCCTGCACTTAAATTCACCCTCGGAGTGGCAGCCGATGTAGCTGAGAGCTGCCTGGACAAATCGACTTCTCAGGTAGCCTGGCAGGATGGCCTGGAGCCCTGAGGGAGGCAAGTAAGCGCCTTCATTAGTGCAGGAATCATATTCTGCATTCAACATTCTCAATTCTACTGGAGAAAGAGGGCGGGAGGGAGCCACTGCCTCAGAATTTATGGTATACTTGGCACTTTATGGTAGATGAGAAAGTAATGTGTTTGTTGGGTAATTTCATACAAAACTGCATCAGCGACAGCACTGCATATATTCATGTATAGAAAATGGGGAAAATCAGAAGACTGACAGGTTCATCTGAATGTCTGAGAAATGAATCAATTATGATGGCGCTACCTTGTAAATGGATCTTGTTTTCAGGACTCTGGACCAGAACTGAGCTGACAGAATCAAGGTTGTCATAGTTACTGCATCCTAGAGGGCCCGTCCTTGTTTCTGTCACCTAAAAAGACAAAAAGAGAAGAGTATTTACACATACACACGACTGACATATGACTCATGTAAAACAGTACTGGTACTGTGTGCTTTACTACCTATATAATCAGCCCTGTTAGAAACATAGTATGAGGAGGAAAAAAGCATTGAGTTATATATTTTAATTTAAGTGTGGTATAACACTATCACAAGTGGAGTACATCACAATTTTTTTTTGTAATCAAATTATTTGAGTTATTCGAATAATCAAAGTCAGCCCTAATCACAAGATCAACATTTTTAACATTTTTTCAAAAAAAGTAAAGCATGTACATTGTAAAATTCTGTATATTGTCATAAAGACTATCAATCATCCACTGATACCATATTTATACTGTAGCATACTGTACAAGATATCACTTTTGTTTGATTATTTCTGCTATTTTATTTCTCCTAAAAATAGAAATGACAATGATGTAACCAAACATAGATTATGAGTCCCCAAGTCAAACCCAATGGAGGCTGTGCATTAAAGGATTATAAACAGTTTTGAGTATTTACATCACTTTAGAATTTATTTTATCTAATTTTTTTATACACAGAAAAAAGACAATTTATATGAATCAATTAATTTGTGACATGTCCAGAATAAAAGTTGTATGGCAGCTTATTCAGTTGCTGTCTGGATTTCATTCAAAATATTATCTATTAAAAAAAAATGCAACAATTGAAGAAGCCCAAAAGTCCAGAACCTAATACAAGTGCAAAGGACCAAAGCCTCCTTCATGAGAGAGACAGTGAAGGTGCTGAGGGTAAGAGGATGTGGACTACTTCCATGTGGCTACTTCTGACTACTTCAGAGTGGAATACAGTTTGCGCTGTACACACAGTGTTGTTTAATTGGTAAGTGTGGGTGTGTGCATTAACCGTGGTGCAGGTTCTCATTGCTGGAGAGTCAAGTGCGAGTAAACATCACTATCTCAGTGGTGATGGCTGGCTGACAAAAGCAGATCAACACCGGCTCTTTGTACCCCATTCCAGAGCAGCACTGTGAGAGAACAATCACAACTCAATCATCCTTGACATGAGCCTGATTTAAAGCTACTGTATGTCAAGGCTCTTGTGACACATGGGAAGACAAAGCGGCTGCCTGCGGCATACGCGTATCCCCTTCCCCGTCACTTACAAATTATTCTCCGAGCTACAGCGAGATCTTTAATATTTTCCCTGCAGGCAAATAAATGTAACCACATTGGCTTCCATGATCAAATGCAGCCCCTATTTTTGCGTCAGACAAAAGACGAAGTTCTTGAAAAGGAAGGTGCCATTTTTGCCTTCTACTTTAAAGCCTCACAGATAAGTCACAGATGTAGATAAGAGTCACGAAAATGTACCTTTCAACTGTCTTTAGACGACAAAGTAGCGTCATTCAAGCAAATGAACCCCAGACAGATGACTTAGGAAACTGGGAAGTCAAGGAGACATTACTCAAATGTTTCAAAAGCAGCAAATACCCATTATCTAGAAATGCTTTATTAAATTGCATTCGGTTGAAGTAACTTCTGTACTGGGTAGAGGAGGGAATCTGGAGGAAAAGCATGATTTCAGCAAGCTTAGCCCTGGCATTTCTACTCCTTTTATTGATGCTTCCACGCAATTAATTAAAATCCTAGGAGCCTCAACAGGGATCAGCAGATTAATTTTTAACAGAGACAGATGTCCGACTTAAAGGGAAAATTGACCGGATGCAAATATAAAGATGGGTTTTCTATGCATAGCAATGAGCCCATCTGCAGTGAGGGCCCAGTGGAGTGGAGAGCACCGCCAGAAGCTGGTCTTTAGAGCTGTGGATCAGAGGGAAAAAAAAAAAAAAAAAACACCAGCTGGCTCTGCTTAGCTAAATTCTACAGTAACTTGACTATTAACCACAGGCCAATTTGGGAAAATGGCTTTCTTCTTGTTAGCATAAGAAAAGCAAATGACATCTCACTGGTAATCATGTATTCTCTAGGTAAGTACATATGCTTTAGATTCTTCAGAAATCCCTTCTGTTCAGCACTTTACATACGATGAAAATAGAAAATACGATGGTGTAACTACAGCATCAAGATGAATCACAAAGCAGTAGTTGCCCCAAGGGAAATTCTAAGAAATCTGACTAGTGCCATTTTAGCTTCTGCAAAGTAAGTTTTTAAGTTGTGTTCACGTTTTTTTGCCCACCCCACCAAAACACAGGTAGATGAACTCCTTTGTTGACTGTAGTTCGATGAATTTATAGATGTATCTTGGCTATTTACACAAAGTTAGAAAAACACATTGTGATAAAAAATGTAAAAGTTCCTGTTACATACTTCCTCTTACAGTCAGTCTTACCTAGCGATCCAATTTGAAATGTGAAAAACCAAATAAGCGCATCACTAAAACTGGTGTGGGTTCATTATCGTTTTGTTATGGGAGATTTGTATTAGGTCTACACACAATCTTTCTGTGAACTAATGCTGTGCTACTGCTCCCATGTCAGTTTTGTAAATTGCTACAAGCTATGTGACAGCAGGTGTAGATGATTATATGAACACGCTTAAACAATGATGCTCATTTTTCTTACATATTAATAATCCATAATCTGCTGTGATTAATATGTGCTGATTATGTCTGGCTGTCCAACAGCTGGCTTAATGAGATCAGTAATTGGTCTAAAGGCTACTTCCTGGGAAGCAATATCTGTGTAAGAAAATGGGTCAGCTACACTATGGCATGACGGAGGTACTATATAAGCCGTGCTGCTACAATCTGATCTGATCTGCTCAATCTTTTACCCATTTTCATCAACAAAAAAGGTTTTAAAAAAATTGGCCAACCTCTTACAGCTCAAGTTAAAAACCGTAAACATTTGTCCGTTAATTTTTACATTTGTCTTCTAAACATGCCGCATATAACTAATCAGGTTACAAACATTCGATTAAAGACATCAACACAGAATACTATGTAAACATAGAGAGAAAAATAAATAAAACATTCAGATGATATTGGCTCATCAAACTTTAAACTATGAAATTTAGGTCCAAACTTTGTTGCCCTCATAGAACAAGGTTAACATTCTGCCTAATAAAAAGCACATAAACATCTCATTATAAATCTTCTAATGGTGTTTAGTTATACAGGGAGGAGTAATGAACAATGCAGAGGTGCTTAATTATCTTAATATGTAAATTAGGATGGGAACAAATAACAAAAATTCTGTGGATGTGTGCTGAGTAATAACGCTGTTCACAAATGATGATATTTGTTCATAGAAATCGTCTGCTTCCTGAGTGGGCCTAAATGTATTCATAATAACACGAATCAGTCATACAGTCTGCTCTCAACAATATAATACACATTAATATGGAAAGCATATTAAAAAGTGGAAGTACTTAAGGTTTCCTCCCATAGCTGGAACGGAGTCTGAATAACGTCTTTGTGCAGGTCTTTGCCGACACCGACAGACAGAAGCTCTGCTTTGGGGGAAACTGTCTAACAAAGCGTCCTGTAGCTTAACAGATAGTGAGAAAGCTTTCATGTCAAATGCACGGCTCATCCCGCACCATGAACAGACTTGCACAGTCTTCCTTCCGCACTGTGCCTCCCTTTTGAATGTAGATAACAGGTGTGTTTCTGTACCAGGAGAACATTTAGTATCAATTAACAGGCTGTAAAGCATAACATCTACCATAGTTTTAAGTGAATTTAAGTGAGTGATTGTGTCATTATGAACAGCACGGCACACAGCGCACCACAACCACAGGTGACCTCTGCATCTGACCGTCGGTGAAGGAGCTGTGGTCAGCTTTAGCTGCGCCCGGGAGCAGTGCATGGGGACGGTAACCTGCTCATGAGTACCTCAGTGGTACCTTTACTGTGCCTGCACTGCAAAAAATCAGTGTCAGAAAATAAGAAAACGAAAAGGATAATAAGAAAAAAAGGTACCAGAAAATTATCTGCCAATATAGTGAGAAAATTTATCTTGTAAAGATCTCCTAAAACAACAAAAACTTTCAATTTTTCCATGGTTTTAGCTTTAATATTCTTAAAATAAGCAAAGTTGTCATGAATTTCTTAACTCGTAGTGGAGAGCATGAGAACCTTTCCGTTCTCTTAATTAAATTTCTTATTTCATTTTAAGAAGTTCTTATAATCAGCAATTTTTTCTTAATAAGACAATTGTAGCCAAAGTTTCTTAAAATTAGATTATTTATCTTACACATCCAAGTCTAGTCAAGCAAGTTATTCTTAAAATAAAAAAAAAAAAAAAAACAAGATCTATTTTGCTTGTTAAGATTTCATTTTTTGCAGTGTGGGGATGGTACTGATGGGCAAGGTACCATCTTGCTCCTCAGTAGTGGTTGCTGGTTGCCAATCATGGACCCAACTCCCTAACCATTCTACTCCCAACTGCCCCAAGTAGTACGGTCTTTCAGGTTTAAAGCAAAACAAAAACCACATTAACTAATGCTAATTTTCATTAGTTAATGACAACTAATAAACTACTGTGTCCTGTTAGCGCAGTTAACACTAGCCAATATAAGCTAGCAACATAGCAACTAGTGTAAGTATTCTAACAATTTAGATTATTTAGCCATGCAAGGGAGGAAATTAAAATTCATTCTGATCAAAAGAAGTACTATATATTGTATGGAGGGAGAACACGTTGCACCACCCAGCCCTCTGTACCACAGAACCATGCGTCATCTGTACTGATGCTGAGCTCTATGACGTGGCCGGTCAGCCGCTTTTTGTGGAGGGGGCTGAAGGTCACTGCTTCATGATGCGGAGGCTGTTTGGAAGATATGTGGCCATCTGCTCCCCCATACAGACTGTTGCACAGTCCTCATCTGTGTGCTGCAAATGGTGGGAAAGTATGAGAAAAGCATCTCAATCTGGAGATTTGGAGGGTCCCTGGGGTTCAAACTGTGTTGCCTGCATACAGTCCAGTGCACTGTGAGCCAAGGTTAAGCCACAGACACAGTCTGCAGAGGTCAGATTCACAGTTCGAGAAAAAGCTAGAGTATTAACTAGTGGGTATTTTAGCCTAAACTCAGGCAAAAGGCTTTACATACTTTCCAAAGGCTGATTATTCAGTCTGAGTTTCTTCATGTTGATATTTAATAGAGAAGCATAAAAATGGCAACATAAAGTTCAGACTGGGTTAATATTAGTATTCATAACAGGGGAATCATCTACTTAGAGGAGTGTGTGTGCTGCAAGAGGAGCTTCTGGGAAAACATTCAGACATATTTTAATTTGCATGTATCTAAGGGAGCTTTTCCACTGCATTTCTGATAACAGAAACCTACAGGAACCAAAATGTTCATGAACCACAAGTTCTTTGGATTCTGTTTCTCCTTAATTTACCATCTGCCGTGAAAGGAACTAGAACAATCAGAGAGCAGCGCATGACATCCCGACTGTGTGAGGTTTTCTTTGACATTTTAATTCCTTCAGGCTCTAACAGGATCTCATCCTTGAACAAGACTGCAATCCCTGGATCTATCGTGGGTTTTGTCACACATTTTGGCAAGCTTGTGTTTTGTGTTTGTGGTGCAGGGTAAATTAAGTAGCAATGAACAGTTTTGCAAGCCTTCCTTTATATTCTTTTGGATCCTGTAAGTACCAAAGCTGAATAGATACTTTCATAAAGAAGGGGACTAGATTTCTTGGTACAACAAAAACAACTCCTGTTTTGTTGCAGTGGAAAATCTTCTAAAATCACCAGATGTCAAACAACACTACCATCCTGAAATCAAGCAAAACTCAGTCTTTGTTCTGTTTAAGACAATCTCCACAAAAGCAGTGCTGATTCTGCTGAATGAGTGCTATACAATATAATAATAGCTATTACAAGACTGGTCCATTCTGTATCACTTTCATTAATGTTTAGTAATTACTTGTAGAAAATGGCTTTTTGCATCACCATAGAGAACAGGGCAGATTCAATCACTGATCCCTGCTCAACTGGCATATCCATATTTGCATCACGCAAAAGTCTTTGAGAATCTCAGCAGCTGGTTTTATTTAAAAACCTTTTCCGGTTAGCTCACCCCCCCTTGGGTCTGTATGCTCTATGGATAAGCTTGTATTGGAGGGAAGGGAAGGCATCAGAATGAGATTATATTCTGCTCCATAGAAAATGGAACCTTATTGAAAGCAGCAGGAAACCTCGGAGAGCGGGAAGTAGTGGTTAATACGTTCAGCTTCAGCTGAGCTCTTTAAATGAAACAGCAATATGCTCTTTACAAGCGACCTCATCTGCAAGCATTAGTTGGAAAATTCTTTTTGATTTTCCAGTATTCTTCCATTTCTGGGCTGGATTCAGAAACTTGGCTTAATGCCGTGAAAGGAAGGAAGGAGATAAGGGCAGAGGTGCTGTTGGCAGATGTTTTATTCCTTCCAATTTTAACTGGAGCTGCTTGGCAGTTGACCCAGACATTGCTAAAAAGAACTAGAGAACGTCCATCTG
Organism: Distichodus sexfasciatus; assembly: GCA_032718565.1. NCBI lineage: Eukaryota > Metazoa > Chordata > Actinopteri > Characiformes > Distichodontidae > Distichodus > Distichodus sexfasciatus. Next base: position 6,664,607 of record JAVGVS010000003.1, read on the forward strand.
CTCTAATACCTGCGAACTTTTTCTACAGTGCTAAGAGTACAGGATGCAAATAGATTTTTATTGCAAATGTGTTGGAGAAGGAAACAGAAATAGAGCGATGCTCTGAGTGGATGAATGTTACACTACTTTGTAAAATCCCACAACAACTCTCTACCTGTTTATTATAGCAATCTCATGTGAACGTTTCCTGCCTTTCATCAACCTGCTATTTAAGACTTGTATGCTTTAACTTAGTGTGTTCTAAATTTATAATTTCTACTCTAATCTGTCTTAGGAACGAATAAAGAATCAAATCAAATTGCAAAAATGCCCCAGGGATGTTTGATTAAAGACCTTGCTCTTATGTCCTATGGTGGCAGTGGCAGACAAAGGTTGAGATAAAATCGAACACAATCGCTCTCGAATTCATAGAAATGTTCCATGAGACTGGGTTGCCAATGGAAGCTCAAGTAACTCATAGTATAATGTGGTGTACTTAACAGGTAATTGCTTTGTTATCTAAAGTTGAATAAAAATCTTTAAGCAGTGGATGCGGTTTTATACATAAATAAAAGCATTAACATTTTTATGCACACTAAAGCAGAGATCCCCATTAAAGAATTAAACTGAAACTTCAATTCCATGTTCTTTAAATTACTCCTTTATAAATATTTAGTTTAAATACATTTTTACACTATTTAATCCTAAAACAGGATCCAGTCCTGTGCTCTACATTCTAATTAGCCTTTCATGTATTTTTACAAACGTTACAGCATGGCTGTGATTGGAACTATAAAGAGAATCTGATAGGATTCAGTAATTAAGATTTTAATTCCCTAATCTCCAATTTAAACATTGAACACTGATTTATTAATCTGACTGACTAACTTAATGTAGCCGACTTAAGGGCGGGCACATATAATACCTAAGGAAATAATGAAAGATTGCATATCAGACATGAAAATGGGCTTTGTCCCAGACCACTCACTCATTTCAACACACACACCTAACTGAAGTGTCCTGACACACACTCCTCCCACCTCCAAATTAAAATTAAAAGCCACGATTGATGTCAACTGGCACTTTCTGAATTTCCTGTTTACTGTCTTGGCTCCCTGTTGAGGTTAAAAATCCATTTATTACCGGCGGTGCAGAAAATACTCCTCATCAGTCTCTTGCTCATTAGAGACTGACACCTCCGGTATATTCAAAATGGCTGAAAAATGGGCAGAGCTCCCAGAGAAATACTGAAACGGAAGAGATAATTTCCCACACTGATGCATATTTCTACCAGCAATTTTACATTTATTTTTTTATTTGATATATATTGCCTTATTGCTCTTGTTGAATGCTAGCAACTCTTCTGTAAGGGAAGGTCACCAATCATGCTGCATCACGCTTGCCATTCTTTAGACAGCACGGCATATTCACATCCGTCTTCATCCCAATAAGATAAAAATACATGGGACGAATTAAAGCTGCTAATGCTGAGAACGCTTCCCATCGCTAACATGAAGTGGCAGGAAAATAAAGAGCCCCAGGAGCACCTGTATATTCATCTCAATCAGGGGACCTCACAGCTAATTTAGCCAAAATGCTCCTGTTAGAAGGACAAGGTGTCCTGTAGGCTGTTCCTGCAAATGCAAAGCATTATTCAGTGAGATGTGAGATTATACACCTACTCAACCCCTGTGACCACATGACGTGTACTCAATGGCACCAGCAGGGCAGTTAGTTTAATTAAATGTGGCAACATTTTGGAAGGACAGCACCCACGGAAAGACATTTCACGTTCGTTGTTTTGAATAACGCTTAAAGTACAATCCCTCACTCATACCTGCACTACTTGCCAAGGTCAGAGATGAAAACTATGCTTAAACAGAACAATGTTTAAAGAATAGTTAAAATAAGATATGGTATTATTACAGCAAAACTAATGCAATTAAGGATGATAGTATTACAGCGGCTTATTGAACTAGTTCACAATGAGGAAATACACATTAATTAAGGATCTAACGGTTCTCCAAGTCCATGGTTTGACAAAACTCAACTTACAACTGCCTATCTTTGAAGAGGCTCAGCTTGAAAGATGCACTTACTATATTTAATGCTGGTCTTTCCATGCATCCTTATTTTTACCTGCTTCTGACCCCTAGTAAAAATGTTCATACACCGCCATCATTTACAAATCATGAAGTGATGTGAGATGGACATTTAGAATTTTAGGGAACAGCGACTACAGTGTGACTTCCTCAACGCCACCGACACTCACACAGATACAAACACAGGTCGTAATTACCCATGATTCCTCACGTAATGAGTATTATTTACCAAATATACAGACTGCCATACGTGCTATACTGTAGATTGCGAAATTTTAAAATGACTTGGCACTGCAGGACGGGGTTAAGCAGGGCGTTTTTACCCTGGTTCACTTTCAGAAACAAACAGCCCAAATAATAATGTGATTTTACACCTTTTATGTTAATGTGATTCTACTTCAGTGTGTTTCTGAAAAAATATTACCATTAATGGGTGACAGATGGACAGATGGTTAGATGGATGGAGAGATAGCTAGATAGACAGAAAGATACACAGACAGACAAACAGACAGACACACAAACAGAGAGACAGACAGACAGACAGACAGACAGGTGCAAATTCATTTATACACAATATCCAGAAACCATCTACAAAATATCTGTCCACTAGTCATGTTTTATTAATTCGTCCCAGCCTGCATTTGCCCTCGAAAACACACAGCTGCATCCTTCAAAACAATAGGGACACAGCTGAACAGAGCTGTGAGTCCATCCTAAATATAACCGGTGAAATGTGGGGTCAGGTCCCTGGGTCTGTGCACATCTAGGCCGGAGGGTTACCTTGATGGCGGTGGAGGCGATCTGGAGGTGGTGCAGCTTGCGCAGTGTGCTCTCCCTGTCTATGAAGTAGGAAGCCGCCAGCTGGTGAAGCGCCTCCAGAGTCACCGCCGTGCCGTTCGAGTCAGTCAGGTCTGCTGTCCGGCTCAGCCGCCGCTTGTCCACAAATATAGTTAAAGCCTCCTCACCTGCAGCGGGGCCATAACACAACAAAACAGTGCTGTGAGGTGAGGGAAAGGGGACAGAATAGGAAGGAAGGAGGACAGGACTGCTGAGGGATGTAATTTGCTGAACTGGACTGTCAGAAAGAGACTTTCACTGTCCATTCTAAAGTAATCCAGTCCATCGGACAGTGTATGATATTAATACATGGTAAAGTCATCAATATTAAGTGACACCAGCAGAGAAAATATGCAGCATTCATGGCTTGCAAAATAAAAACCAAAATAACTCCAATCATTCTTAAATGATGATTTAAGTCCTGCGGTGACAAAAATCATGTAATTGTTTAAGAAAGGCTTTTTTTCAACTTGTGTGCACACCTACTTTCCAACAACAAATTCTTCTCAAACGTTAGACTTTTGAAACTGTGGTAAATTGCCTACAAAACCCATTAAAGGAATATTATTCCCAAAACAATGCATGACTCATTGCCATCAAGAAGCAATTTTACCAACATACATTTAGGACAGCCCTACCAGTGAACTAGTAATTTTCTCTGTATTGAAATACAAAAATGACAGCCAGTACTCTGTGCTCTCACCCTGTACCTCAGTATTTCTGAAAGAGAAACTGAGAGTTGCAGTGTTAGGATGAGATTGTGTTTCTCTTGAGTGTTAAAACATTTGTAAGAATTCTGCAGTACTACCACTGTCCTCTTCTAATAAATGTCTTGGAGGCTGATTTGTAATTAGGACTTCAGTGATAATATATTTAATGTGTTTTGTAAATGCAATTAATTTATATACTGTAATTGCTAGCTAATTTGACATTTTGTTTCCAATCTTCCATTATATTCTCAAGGAGCCTCAAGTAAACAAGGTGTTCCTTAGAAACAGAACTTCAAAGATTTCCCTTAAAATCGGAAATATCCAGAATCAGTCAATTCAAATTCTGTAGCAGCAGTGTTCAGTATATTTAAACAGTTCCCATATTTCATCTTTGAATTTTGGTCAATGGAAACATTTAAAGGATGTGCTTTTAGTGTACAGTACAAGTCAACAAAAGAATTTTACTGTGTGGGATCCTGCATCTCATTTTTATTTGACCACAAAAGTTGAGACATAGGTAATATTCTCCCTTTTCCAAACAATGAGACAAAATGTGCATAGTGCTGCAAATCCATCCTTTGCAATCTTCTGAATGGCTCGAGGTTTACCCAGCGGTGGGGATTATGGATCTTCCATTGCCAAAAGGAGAAAAAATCCAGTAGCATTGAGAAAAGAGAAAAAGAGAGTAGAAAGGCACAATAAAGACTAGAGAACAGAGAGCCCTGGGCTGTTCTAGAATCAGGCCTGAATAAACTACATAGTGAATTATCCAAGATTACAGTATTGTACTGTAGACTGCAGTGTTTCTGTTGTGGGATTGTGCATCTCGTGGTTACGAGAATTGTACAGAGATCGACTGAACATGCCTGGCCATTTCTTCATACTGCAGAAAAAAAATTATTGCTTCACTTATGCAAATGTATATTATATTTAATTATCATATTAATTTAATTTAGAGAACAATTAGCATGTATACAACCATTATACAAAATGCAATGTAATTTAGAGTGCTGAAGAAAAATTTCAGTTCAATAATCAGTTTTAACTAAAATGCAAACAAGAAAAAGAAGTTTTTATATAAATTGCAGAAGTTGCTCATATATTTAGAGTTTCATATCTGGTTCCAAAATGTCAGCTGGACTTTGTATTTCCTGCCCTCGTCCTCACACCAACCTCCGTTCTCATGATCTAGACTAGACTCAGCTGACTACTAGTGCTATGACATTACAACTTTCTGGTTTTAAACCCCATTGTCTCTCTTTATTCCATATCAGGTCTCTCCAGTAGATTTACCTACAAACTAAGCTTTGTGTTGTCTGCCTGTGTGGTTGTCTTGTCCTTTGTTTACGACCCTCTGTAACCTTTGTTTGGACCCCTGACTATTTCTTACATTTGTCTTGCTCACTTCGCATAAAATAAATAGACTATTTGTACTATGATATTTGTAAGTAACTTGCATTTCCAATTTATAGGAACAGTCTCCCGAAGCAACTTGGGATTAAGCAGTCAAATGTTTGTTTTAAGCTATTCATAGATTTAAAGCACAAATCTTACTGTCACCAACACTTCGGTTTTTGGCATTTATCAGTATACAACATCTCAAAAAACTGATGCCAGCTTTTCCTAAGAGATATTCTCCAGTGATGACTAAAGATATGAAATGATTTGTGAGCAATAATTATATTTCGGTACCTCCCAGCGTAGCCGAGAGGAGGAAGTGCGTCCCATATTTTCTGATGATGTTCTCGGTGATGCTGCTGAGGGTGGGACGACGGCCCAACTGCCTGATGGTCTGCATGAACTCTGGGTCGAGGGGCAGTGGAATGCCATTGTCCTCTCTTTCCAGAGCCAAGCTGTTCACCTTCCAGCGTCCAAACTCTCTGAAATGTCAAATAAACACACACATACATGGCCCATTAAGAAATGACCTTCACTCCCTCCAAAGAGGATGCAGGGCCAACGCTGTGAAGCTCGATTCTGACCGCTGAGCAAGACTTCTCTTCAGAAGTGCCGAAGTCCAGACCCTTTGAAGGGGCCACAGTCGTGAAATCGGCGCTCTCTCCCTCTGCAGTGAGGAATGAAAAAACCTTACGAAATGACGGGCAGGAAAAATCTTTACACAGTGAGCATTTGAGGGGGCAACATATTCGGATAAGTCCTGCTGAGGAGAAAATGTGATGACTGCACGACCCCGGCCCCCTGCCTTCTGAATCCCTTTTGTGTATATTTTTCATAAGGGGACCCTCACAATGTTACAGCTCAGACTCTGGGAAATGCTCCAGCTCAGTGCAAAACCAGTTGTCCACCCCCATGGGTTATACATAATGGTGCAATCTGGGGTTATTTTGTGTGACTTTTGCTACTTGAGCAGGGTTAACTGGCTGTAATCAAGAACTGTGGCGAGCTTCTCCCTTGAATGAAGGGCATAAAATGCATGCCAGATGACAAGGGGGCTTTGATTTTTCCTTCACAAAATAAAGTTGCTTTTACCGGGAGTTTGCTGTTCAGTGCACTTCACTGTATGCTGCTGACACAATCCTCAACTGTCTGAGGGCAACAGCATTAAACCGCTATGCATGGCGTGAAAAGTTACTGGATGTGAAGTTGCATATGATTATGACAGTGGATAAACGATCATAATGGAAACACAAGGGGTGGAAAAAACACACCACAACCACCATCTCAATTCAGTCCTTTGTGTGGTGATAATTTTGTGGCAGTTAAACTTCAGAACTATCAGGACCTGGTTCACAATTCATTTAGTGTTGTGCTGCAGTTTGGTGTGCTCACAATGATAATCACTCACTCACAAAACAACAGACAAAATATTACATGTGATTAGAGGACCTGAGGCTGACCAATAAACTGGTGTGGCGATATTAACAGCTGATATTAGCTTACTGCAGATAAATCAGGATTAACATTTGGAACTGTCATTAAATGACAATTAAAAAGAAATCAAAAGTTAGATCATATGACCCTTTGTGTTGTCATTGCCTAGTTTTACTCAACTTCACATATTCTTATACTTTTATATTATTTATACTCTTATATTTCTTAGTACATCTGTTGTACCTTTGTTTCTAGTATTATTCATGACAACAAAGCAAGTTGATATTTAAACTGTTATACTGAAACTGTTATACTGAAACTTTAAACTGTTATATTATGTTATACTGAATTGAAGTAAATTAAAGGGAAAATCTTTGTGGTGGTGTGTTTCTGCGGTTTGTTCCCCATAGGTCATTGAAATCCTCAAATAGCGGAATCATGATCAGTCTTAAAACACTACAATACATTGCTCGGGGTCTGCTAATGACGTAAGAATATAATTGGTAAAAAGAAAAACATTATGAGCATTATCACAGCACAACTGCATGTAGAAGAGCAGCGACTCCTGCAGATGCAGAGGAAAAAAGAGAGAAAGAAGGAGAGGTAAAACGTGATCGACATTGTGTCAGAGCACAGGCAGCTGACGGACAGTTACGGATGGAGCCGGAGGCTAATCCACCACTGGGCTCGTGTTGCAGCCAAACAGCAGGAGGCGGCTTACTGAAGAACTACCTGCCATGCTTCTCCCACTGAGACCTGTGGCTACATGGCTTCAACAGCGAGAACACGCTCCACCGAAACAATCCGCCGCGACCGGGGGGAAACTAACACTGCCACTCAGGGGAAGCCACCAAGACTGTCTCTATTCCACTCCGAGAACTTGTGGAAAGTTTAGGAGTGGGGAAAAAAACATTTCTGGAAAATTACCTCACCTTTAGAAGAAGAATTATTAATGAATAAATCGATTGCTCAAAAGACAATTTAAGAAAAGAAAATGTCACAGATTCTAATAACTGACTACATATTTCAGAGCTGAAATTATTGATGGCATAGATCTTTCAAAACATGACCCACAGGGTTTTGCCTACACCAATGCATTTTAGCAAATGCTCTTTGTGCAAAATGAAGAGAGAGAGAGAAGGCCTTGTAGTACAACGTTATAAATTAGAGAATATGGAAAGTGTGCAACAATTTTTCTTCAATTATGAGGAATTATGATGAATAATTTGGAGGAAAAGTATAATTAAATTGAACATAATTCTATGTAAGATCATTTGTATTTAGACAACTAAGGTCTGTGTTCACCAAACTCAGTTATTGTGCTGAGAGCGGTCAAAACCTCACTTCCAGAGCGCTTTCTCTGCACTTTGTTGGCAGTTCTCTCAGTACCACCAATTAGGGGTTTCATCACATAATTGTAGTTTCTTGCTTTTTCAAACTTTGTAAATAAAGCCAAAATAAGTTTCTCCAGCTGCTCCAGATACGTCGCCATTGTTGTTAGTGAGTTCTTGACTGTATATGCCCGGCCCCTTCCTCGATTTTGATTGGCTAGCAAGAGAGAAGTGACATTGACGAGCCCAGCGCTGTTCTAATGGATTTTAACTTGAAGCGATGTTTTTTGAAGACGCTTAACGCTATAAACACTGAAGCTCATAGGATTTCTATTAAAAATAGGTGCTGCCAGCGCAAAAACACAGACCCTAATTTGAGATTTGCCAAAGACACAATAATTAACTGTCACTTAAAATGATAAAAGATCACAAAGTATTAAAATGACATTACTTCACACAAAACCGAAATAAGATCTCAGCAAATTCAATCCCTGGCTACATATCAAAAGATGGCCTGTCATACACATACAGTAAATGACAGACCTGAAATGCCAAGAAGACCAAGATTAAAAGAATGAAGGAATGCAACCCTACCTACCTTAAGCTTTGTAATAAACCGTAACATCTAACCTTTGTATCAGGGAAGTTAAGAATGGAAACGAGTTCAGGTTTGGGCATAAAAATAGAGAGAACACACTCCCCCAGGATGGGAGCAATCATACAACCTGGGACACCTACAGATGACTGAAAAGTGGATACGAGAATGTTAAAAATAAAGCTGTTCAAAGACATAATAATGAAACAGTACTTAGGTAGCTGCCTAGAACCGGTGGTGATAAGAATGTGAAAGCACAAGGGCGCCGTGAGCCCATTTTTCAGATCATAATGCATTTTTTTAAGTTCACCTTGTAGACTGATAACAGACCACATTCAAAGAAGACTTACACTGCATTAAAAATATCAAACAGACTGTCAAAGAGGAGGTCATTTATAACTGGAAATTTGTTTTACTGCTTTGTTTTTTTGAGATGCAAGACAACAAAAACAGCTATCAGTTGATATCAGATGTAAAACATACATAACATGCACATGTAAACAAGCACAAAGAAACATCGTGAGGCTTTTTCTTTACTGAAAGTATGGCTGAGTCCAATAACTGTGACATTAATAACTGTCTTTGAATCAGCAGATATAAATCCGACACATCCAGCCGTCATGCAAATGATCCTAGACAACATTTTTTAAAAATGTGTTTCAGTGCAAATGTGCCCTAATTTTTTTTTTTACTGGCTCTAGTTCACAAGTCACCAAAAAGCACGAGAATGTTAACACTGTAGCACTGAACAAAGTGTATATTAGTAATGTCATCAAATATTGATGTATATTACTGATTAATAATTTAATGTTTTTGAGGCATCACTGTATTGAAATTAGCTAGCATTTACAGACATCACCTAATTTGTGTGATGTATGAGGCCAGAAGCAGTATAAAACCTTTAGGCATTGCAATGCTGAATTCATTTAGTTCACAAGGTGCAAATGATGTTAATTTCATTATTTAAGCAAATACATTTTTATTCAAAAATAGAAAAATAGTATTTTTATTAGTATTTATCCAGGAATCAGCACCACAAGACTCAACAACAGGACTCCAAATGTAAACGGTCAGAGAAAGCACAGGCATGTTTATAATCAAATCCTGCACAAAAAAAGTCAAGAGCAGTAAGTAGGCAAATAACACTAAAACAAAGCAAAAGCAAGAACAAGGAACTAGGGGAAAAATGAGGTTTAGAACGGCAGGCGGTCCACATTCAGGCTTCACCAAATACAAAGGAACACAAGAGCGACATACAGACACTAATTACAAAAGCAACAAGAGAGGAACTGAAGATCACGAGCGGAGCTGGAGCCGCTGTGGAGGTTCCTCGGGCAGAGCCACCTTGCAATGTACAACAATGGAGCACAATTAAAGCTTTCTGAACAATTCAGATTGGAGACGGGACATTCTGTTGCGTTCCAGGGCTTCAGAAAGATTTGTTCAGAGTGCGAAAAGTTCCCATCTGAAAATTGAGTTCAGATGTTTGCAAACTTGCCACAAGTTTCATCAGTCTTCACTAAATGCCCCTGCTGACTCGCTTTGAAGGAGGAACTGATTAGTGCCATTGCAAAGTCCCAAAATAATTTAGATGTAGCAATGCTGTGATTATACAGTATGAAAAACAAAGTATTTACTGTCTTTGCTCCTCCAGACAAGGTGAAGAGACCTAGGAGGGTGTTGGGGGCCTAGTAGTAGAACACTCGCCTTTGGACCAGGAGGTTGTGGGTTCAAATCCGACCACAGGCATTTCCAACACTAGGTCCCTGAGCAAGACATTTAACCCTGTTGCTCTCAGGGGAACTGTCCCTGAAATTAGGAAATGTAAGTCGCTCTGGATGAGAGCGTCTACTAAATGCTGTAAATGTAAAATGTAAGCTGAAAGAAATATTCATAAGCTACACTCCTTAATAAACAGGTAAACACATCATACAACTGTAAAATACTGGATTGCAAGTGTGTATTTTTACTGTGCAATGAATTGTGACATAAATCATTTTGTATTTTACCAAGAGATTAAGTTAATTATTTGGAAATAATGATTACAGAATGATTGCGGCAATTTGGGTAAGCAAATATTAAACGTAAGAAATCTGAAAAATAACATAATAAATCATCCTTTCTTAAATTCATTTTAAGAAAATTAAATTAAATTTAAATAATTAACCTTAGAAAGCCTTAGAGACTTTTCATGACTACTTCTTAAACACTGAGAATAAATCGGCCAATGACATTTGAAAGAATAGCTATAATGTGTATTTCAACTATATTTTTTCTAACAAACACTTGCAAGAGCTCTATTTGTTGACTGCTACAGTAAAGTCAGTAGACTGTAGCCTAGAAGACAATACCAGACAGTATGGACAAAAATGCTTCTTTGATCGATCTTGATCACTTCTCATGTTGATTAGTTACAGAACAGCTGAGTGGTGGCCTAGTGGTGGAATACTCGAGTAAGTTCAAATCCAGCTCTCTCCTGAGGTCAGAACAACCACCACTACACCTCTGCGCACCTCACAATGAAGGTGTGAAAATGATGTAGTGTGTAGACCTAAGCCAGAGGCACAGCAGATCAGGACTAATGGATAAAGGGTGTAAGTGTTATAGCCTCTGGTTAAATCAAGAAGCAAATTACATTTCTCTTAAAGCCTGGTGCAATTCTTATGAACAATTACGGTTATTAAAAAAACAAAGGCAATTGCTATTAATTTGCCAAAAAGAATATGGCTCTAATTTCTTTGCCGTGAATAAGAATTATAGTCACACAAACTGGAAAGCAGGTCATCATTAACCATAGAAAAAAATACTTTAAAAGCTCATAAATTGACAAAAATAATATATATCTTCATGGCGACCCTGTTGTTCCTTATAAACACTGACAAATCATCCAAGGCAGCTTGACTTTTAAAAAGTAAATACTAATCATTATCAAACCCCATGCAAGAAACCCTACTAAGTTTTAATAACAAATATTTATTAGGAATGTCTCATCAGGTGATGCTATCAGCAGCATATCCTACATCAGGGTTTTTCTTTTCTGCTTTATGAATTTTATGATGAGTCCTCTTTTGGATATTATCTCAACATCATTGCTTAAGACATTTACCTCCAGATTCACTTGCATGTTACGCCAAGTCTGAGCCTTTGTTAAAAGATGTTAGAGATGTTGAGAGTCCTTCCTATCTGTTCAGACAAAGTACAATGACTATGGCCTTACAGGCTCCTATCAGCTGTGAACATGTGAAGGTTTCAGATACCTTCACTACACATATGAATGTTTTCTTGTTAAATGTACCCTGAAGCTGATTCCAAAATTATTTATGATTTTTATATTCTAATTAACATACTGTGCAACATATTGTTTACCTATTTTTATTCCACACACCTTTTCTGATGAGTACTTCCCCTATAGTTCGCGTGCTAGAAACATAGAGCCAACTCTAAAACATGCAGCCTAAATCAGCGCTGTGTGGTTATTGTATATACGTTTTTGCGAGTTCTGTCCATTTTTTTTTGTCTGTTTAGGGCCTGTGTCCAACAAAGAAGATTTTTGCGCTTACCACTCTGGAAGTGAGGTTTTGACCGCTTTCTCAGCGCACTCTTCAGCGCTAGTTGTTTCCATGCAAACAATGTAACGTGTTCCTTTGAGATCGGTAGTTTAGCCGACAAGATTATCTTTACAATGGAGAGAAACTGCATGTGGCATTAGCGCCAGTGTTTAAACTGGATGGGATGCACAAGATAAACCATGCAAGAAAACAGCTGGGAGAGTAGCACCAATTTATTTGTCCCACCCCATCCTCGATTTTAACTGACTAGCAAGAGAGAAGTGACACTGACGAACACAGCGCTGTTCTAAAAGTTTAACAGACTTTAACTTGAAGCATTGTGAGCGCTGCAGTAAAAACGGCTCCACCTACATCTTTTCTACTAAAGGTAATTAGGACTTGTATTAAAAATAGACCCTGCCAGTGGAAAAAACATGTTGGGTGTACAAGGGCCCTTATTCATGTTTAGAGTAACATGAAGTTCAATGTGCGATTCGAGGGCTCATGGGCCACATTGTATATCTGTAACCATCATAACCCGCACTCATCTTTTTCATCCTTTTTTTGCCATTTATTTTTCCATAGGAACCCATTCGTTTTCTCCCATTAAGAATACATGGGACTCAGAACTCAAAAGCTTCTGTGCAACAGTCAACATGCTTCTTACTCCACCTCATTGAACACACATCTCAATGACCAGCACTCGTCTTTTTCTTTATCATCCCACATTCTTTCCCTATTCACTGTATTTTAATCAAAGTCTTCCTACTCTGTCACAGTGAGAAAACTTGAGCAATCACACTGGTATTTTCTTGTGGAAATGCATCTCTAGTTTATATTCTTATATTTCAAATGTCCCTACTAAACCAGAAAGGTTGTTCTAGCAGGTCACCAGCTCGTCTTTAAAGACCAAAACTAAATCTGTTCCTGTTTTATTGGGCCTAGAAAGCTTACCCTGTGTTAGTCATCACAATTACTTATTTATGTGACTTATAACTGAACTGCAAAATTGGAAACAAAACAGCAAAGTTAAAAATCTATTTAGACAACTATGTTTTATGATAAAGACTGCAAAATTGACAAAACACTTCATTCTATGGTAAGAAATAAATGGTAAGGTAAGAATTAAATCTAATTAGACAGGTATTTTTAGTGAGGTCCCTGGAAGATTGGGTTTGTTTTCCCTACAGGTGCACGGCCTTTACTGCTGCATGTTACAAACTCCATTAGGATACTGCTGCAGCAGGGCTGTGTATCATGCTATATGTCCTCACAGACCTCTTGAGTCATATTGAAAGCATTGCAACAGCCCCATGAAAAAGTGATGCTCTCCACAAATGGAACAGTTGACACACAATTCACTAGAAACACACCTGGGAAGAATTCCAGCAGTTCTTGAGGAAGACGATTTCGAGGCTTGTGGACACAGTCCTGAATGCAATGATTAACTGGGTTCAGTGGATGAGCTGAGTGCAAATGCGATTCCAAATGCAATGAGCTGCTTCCAAATCGTTTTTATGAGTCAGATGCAGTTTTTATTTGACAGTACTCTGTGGATTGGCCGAGAAAATGGTTGCATAAAACCCTATGATTAACCACAATACCATCATGCAAATTGTCTCTGGTAGCTCTCATGTGATGTCTACAGAAACTTTTTATGAAGGAATTCAAAATGCATAACATGAAAACGATATGCATAACATACTGCCGCGGCAGTATTCAATGGGGATGTAGAGTGAGGAAATGCACTTGAGTAGAACTGCTTTAAGGCATGTCCATTCAAACTCACTGATCTTGAAATCTGCTGTTCAGAAACAGCTTTACACACGATATAAAGGCCAGGATACATGTGATGCTTACTCCTCAGCTCCTGCCTCAAGGCTCATCTGAAAAGCATCCAAACAAAATGCTTTGCTCTATGCTGGATTTATTGTGCTTTATTGTATGTTGGATGCAGTACAATTGCCTTGTAGAATTAAGTGGAATGAGCCAGACTGGTTGGATGCACAGTGTGTAACCGGGAAAGACGACAAATCCCTCGCCATGTCTCTGAGGACTTTTTGCTAGGAGAAAATAACTGACGAAGGAAAGGAATGACGGACAATGAAGACTGATTTTTAATTCTGGAGCAGAGTCTTAGCATGTTATAATGTTTAATTGGCTAAATGGTCGCCTGGAAATAGAGGCTAGTCATGCATGCTGATATCCACATTTTAAACAGCCTACGTGTGTTTTATTTCTGCCGTTGAATTGAGTAGCTAGTAAGGTGTTACACAATGTCATGCGAATAAAAAGAAAAAATGATTTAGTGATTTTTACTCTACCAAGTAGTAATTTTTACATTTGATTTGCGTAATGAATAGTGTTTAAACACAGCTGGCCATTATTTAAAAGCTTGCTAGTGCCATTTCTCCAGCTCAGACACCGCTATCAGCTTTCATTTTTGCTGCAAAAATACACCCAGTTCCCCTTGATGTCAAGTAATGTCCATTATTCTTAATGTTCTCTCAGGTTTAGTTCAACTAATTGGACATTTAAGAACTGATGGAAAAATCCATCTTCTTGCTCAGAAATGCCTAGTCGGTGCTTTAACATAGATCAATTAGTCAAACATTCTTACAGCATCGAAGCTTGGAAAATATCCTCCTGTTGACCACTGCGGCACAGACAGTGAAGAGGTGGCCACTTCTTTTCTATCAACAAAAATGATCATGCCTGCGTTACCAGTTCAGTACAAGCATCTACACTTTATTATATTAATTTCCTGACCCATGAACAGCACAAGGCTAGGACTGCCACTATTTTTATTAATGAATTTTAGATTTTAATTGACAAATTATTAATGAATCTCCTTATTAAATCTCTAATTTTCATATTATTAATAATACTTCCTATCATTATTATTAACTACGTATGTTCCTCACACCATTAATTATACTTATGATAATTATCCATTCATAGTGTTATCTATTATATTTGAGGCACGTATTCCCCAAAAATGTTATAATAATATCAGGAACAAAATGTTTGACAGGGTACTCCCACTGACACTGTTTGTCAATGTAAAATAAGCCAAGCTCTTTAATGGACATTTCTTTCAGTAGATAAACAACTCACGGCTTTCATAATGAGAATGTAGCAGCTACAATGATGAAAGACACCAACAAAGCTCTCTATACTATGGTCACTGCGTAAATGAACATGTTATATACAGTCGTTTTGTTTTCTCAGCCCGGGTGCTATGCTCTGCTCAAGTACAGTGCTGCTGCTGCCGTGGCCATCAAAACGTTGTAGTGTTTAAATCATATATGTTTTTTAATCATTTTAAGTGTCCAAATGCTTTTGAAGATTTAGGAAATACTGAACCTCTTCCTCGTCAAACTCCTTGATTTTTAAAGAAACTGTCACACTGACTGGATCCAAGGGATGAGATTCCAACATTCTTTCTGTGTTTACATATAAATATTGAAGGAAGAGCATGTCACAGTAATGTGAGGTCTTTAAAAAGACAATGCTGAACTCATTAAAATAATTCTAAATCTATATTTTCAAGGTTGACATCATTGACTATTCACAGCAGAGCAGCCCTACACCACACCATAGACTTTACAGTATGTTTTACATTTTATACAAAATAAAAAAATATCATGTTGCACTAAAAATTTGATATATAGACTACATGTAAGCACAAATGGCTCACAGCATTGATGTTTTGCAGTATCATGGCCTCCATAGTTGAAACTAGCAGAACAATTTAAAGAGCAACGACTCAGGAACTGGCAAGTGTTTTGTCCTTGAATGTGCCATGAACACAAGTACAAGAACACTCAAGGGATATGCATGTCTTGAAACATAAATAATGAGACAATTAACCAGGGCCTTACTCCAGTACCCTCATTTCTATCCTTCACTGTACTCCCCCACTCTTCCTGGCCTTTGTAAATAGGTTTCACTTTGTGCTCCCTCGTTATTGAGCACTGCAACGGGAGGTTTAACCATCACAGGCCAAGTCACACATCACAAGCACACAGGGCTTACAGCACCCTTAGTCAGAACAAAGGATATTCTCCTATTCAGTGTCATAGCCGCACTCCGCCTTTGTTAATTCTTTTATAAATATTGTCAGTGTGTGTCAAAACCCAGAATCTTACATAATAATAATAATAATAATACACACAATAACAAATTCAAAACTGTCAAAGCAACTTTAAGATAATGCTGGTGAGGACAATTTTGTCTAAATAAATATTATTTCAGGGTATTGTTATAGTCAACAGTTTTTATTTCACAAATGGAAAAATCAAACTTGGAAATGTGGAAACATTGCTTTTAAACATCGGCCAATCAGGCTCCTGGACTGAGGCCACTGGAATAAGATTTCTTGCGTCATAGCGTTCAATTCCTATGATGCCACAGCCATCTGCAGCCCGAAGACTGCGAGAGCACAATTGGCCATGCTCTCGTTAAGTGCTTTAGTTCCTCTCTCCATAATACACAGCGAGGCTAGTCAATCGGGAGGGGATACGCGGTCACATACAGAACTAAGCAGTTAGTGCTCTCTCTGAAGTTGGCGTGGAGAAGCTAAAAGCATGCATGTTTTCAAGAGTAGGCTTAAGGGCTGCCCCTAACTATTTATAATGATTAATCTTTAATGACTGCATATAGCCATTATCTAAACAATTCCATTTCTGCCAGAGGTTCATCTAATAAATCTTTCACAACATCCCTTTAATTATACCCATCAATATAACACAATCAAATGTTATCTATGGTGTTTATGCCATTTACTGCACAAATACATGTTCTTAAACCATTTGGATAACTTAATTAATTAGATAGGGTTTCATTAAGATCAAGGTGCAAGAACACACACTCTGACCAATAATAGATGCAAACAAACACTAAATAATTCTCTACCAAGAGAAATTTAAGATAGCTGTTAAAACAACTTTGGTGCTATAATTAGGAGTATATTTAGCAACTACAAGGGCAAATAAGATATCTGTCCTACATATGGTATTTCAATAAACAAACATGAAAATTACTTCTTGCTATGTATTATCTCTTCAGGATATAATAATAGAGATAATCTCTTCATTATCTCTTCTTATACTGTGCTGCTGTGTTTCGCCATCATTGAAAACTTCGTAGCATACAAAACACCATTTAGATCAATGCTAAAGACAACAAACTGCTTAAATTACGGATCTCTGCTTGCTGATGTCAGGAAATCTTAATTGTAAAGTAACACATGGAGGGTATTCAATTATTTATGAACCTGATTTATAAACAACAGTAGAATGAATCCTATTCTCAATTCTAAAAACCACACAACTTTGCTTGTGTAGGCAAACAGCAAAACTGCACTTGCATTATTGAGCTTTCTCCCGCTTATTTTCCACATTCTATGTGTATTGTTCAATAAAAAAAGTCAATATTTTATAGACGGAGACAGACAGAGAGAGAGAGAGAGAGAAATCTACAGAGTGCTTAAACACCAGTGCTTTAAATCTGTGGCTATTCATCACAGACAAACTGCGTAATAATTATATGGTTTTTAGAAGATGTATTTATTAAAACACGGGCATATATGGAAAAAAATAATGGTCCAGATGTTCAGTAAAGGATGGTGGTCTAATGCTAAGGAGGCATGCCCCTGGACCAAGAGGTTGCGAGTTCAAATCCTACCTTCAGTCCTACTGTCACTGTCCCTGAGCAAGACCCTTAACCCCAAGTTGCTCTCAGGAAAGTCCGTCTCTGAAATTAGGAAAATGGAAGTCGCTCTCAATAAGTGTCTGCCAAATGCCATAAATATACCTGAAGCATCTGGAAACAACAGCCACATTTTATTGAAAATAAAAGCTGTAGACCTGCTCTCAAATAAAACTGTCCATGGAAGTAATCAGAATAAAAATGCAGTTCTCGTGAAACCTTGATTGGCAACTAAAGTGAGAAGGCAGTTACTGGGGTGGTGTTGCTGAATTAAACACCATCTCTCCTAAGCTTAACCTCTACCGAGCAGTGAGACGGCTCAGCTTCTGTTTCTCACCGCTAATATATTATGATGGGGAACTTTTTCTATTTTAGAGACTATGGAGAAGACTTTGCTAACAAGCTGAAGGAACAAAGGCAGTATTCAGAGACTCTTTTAAGTGTTGAGAACAGCCTGAAAGTTCATGAACTCTCTTCCTCAATTCTGCAAGCCATTACTTTTTGGTATTTTTTGATGTTGCATGTTGTTTCCCTGCTGAAGAAGCCATTGATTTATGAAGGACATTTAGTTTTGAAAGTGTGTATAAATGATCATGGTTTTAAAACAAGCTTTAGTTTACTTGCCAATCTCTCGCTTGGCAGCAAAACAAGCATGTAGTGCCCAGACCATAAGTATTTCAGAAGTATAAAGGCTTCAGGCTGACATAAGTATATAGAGCTAAACCTAGCTTTTGCTAAAGGGCAGGCATGAAACATTTGAAATACTGAAAGTCACATCATTCTAGAAAATTATTATATACATCTCATTTAGGGCTGCCACCAACAACTGTTTTTATTTCACTTAATCTATTTATGATTATCAATTAGTCCAATTAATCTAACCAATTCATTTTTGCATGTATAATTGATACTACCATCAATAATATTCCTGTTGTATTTAATTATACTTTGACCATTACAATTGTACATGCAAATGCTTATGCTATTTACCGTTTAATGTAAATGTGCTAATAATAACTGAAGAACAAAAAATGATGAAATTAGATAGCGTAAGTTCAATATGCAAGAAAATGCTCACCATGCCCAAATTCTAATCTAAACATTTTCTCAATCAATTTACTACGACGCATTCAATGTAGCTGACAACGAGTATATTTACATTACAAGGACAAAAGATTTCTGACTGAAGGTACTAAAAGATTTTGCTGTTGCGTCCATTCTCCAAAAAATAGCACCTGTGTGTTTTCCCTTTCAGGAGCTCATGTAGCTGCTGCTGCAGCCATTAAAATTTTGTCTAGTGAATAAAACCCTTTTGTTTTCTCATAATTTTAACGCCTAAATGGGGTTTTCAGATACCAACATCATGTATGGTTCATTTAGGAAATTGAATAATTAACATTTATTAGAATTATAAAGCATTTTAGGACAAAAGTTATTCTGCCCTTTAAAATAATGATGATTTTAGCTATATAGATTCTGTCAACTATTTGTGGCTGTAATAATCTTATTAAAGCTTTTACTTGTCGAGAAACTCGCATTGACATGCAACAAGGTGTGGACTACAACACATTTATCAATTACAGTACAACTCCAGTCTATAAGACAGGCCTACAATGGAGAGTTCCATAGTAGCAGTCAGTTGTTGTGAGGAAGTTTGGTTAGCAAAGCCCTGCTCACTTCCAATCCGCTTCTGTCCTCAGATGCTAATAGCAAAGCTCTGAACGCACAAGGTGACAGCACCACGCTTTTGAACAGAATGTTCCAGATACAATGGAAATCAGCGTAATTCTCCCCATGCAAAAACATTGTCTTCCTAACACTTTGAATGCCATTTCAGCTACCAGCCGGTATGTACACACACCACAGGCTGTCAACAGGGCCTCAAGTAGGGCAGCTTGCATTTTTAAAATGTACCAGGAGGAATGGTTTTATGAGCTGCTACACAGCTAAACAAATATGTTTTTATCACACTTACAATAAGCTGCACACACACTGACATGATGGAATGAAAAAAACTGCCGTGATCATAATTTGTCCTCTTATTTATGGTGCAAGGTTTATGAGAACAAAAACCACAGGCTTGAAGTGTCTCATCAGGCTTTGACAGCAGCAGACCCCCAGATCTAAGGAAGAGGGTAAATGCTTTCTGTTAGAAGTGCAGAACTATTCTCGAGAGATTCACGGACAATATATAGATGTAGACTGTTCCATAGGGCTCACCCTATTTTCATAACCTCAAGAGAAAGCAAGGCATTTTTAAAAAAGAAGACACACTGCATGTGAACGCAATTCAACTTTTCTCTTGCAGGACTGATCAAAGCTAAGCAAACTAATGAAGTGGAATATTTTAATTTCACACACACATTAATTACTCACTGAACTGCTCAAGACTCTCAGAAACCTCAGCTAACACCCTGGAAATTATAGCGGGCTAAAACAAACCTCAACATATCTTCATTTGCGTTGAAAGGTTTTAGAACATAAACGCTTGCTGTGAACTCTATCTCTATGTGAGCTGAAGCAGCAGCATTGCACTCTCTCAGCTCTGATCAGTTGGTGTACATACTGCTGTACATTTAGTCTTGTCAAAACTCACACACACAGCATAGCATGGCTACAAAGACACACTGCTAAAAATCATACAGAAAGTCTCATCTGGGCAGTTATAGTAGCTGCTAGGGTGTTCACCGTGATCTAAAAGTCGCCAGTTCGGATCCTGAACCAGTAAAGGTACCACTTGAGGTACTCATGAGCAAGAAACCTGTCCCCAAACACTGCTGCCTGGATACCACCCATGTCAGCTGCCCACTGCTCCTTCACGGGTGGGTCAAATACAGGGGTCACATTTCACAGTTGCACTGGTGCATATGGTCACAAATGACTACTAAGCACTCACTTCACTTTTTCTCCAACACATACAACATTACATGTAAAACAAAATCACACACATAGAGTCACACCCAAAAGCACCCCCACTCGCAAACTCAAGCATCCTTGCCCACCAGCAGGGGAGATCCGCTGCATCTGCACTGCTCTCCTCTTGACTCTCTTTTTTGCCCTTATGATAAAAAGGGCCAGTGGAGCATCACAAATGTGGCGCGATGTAGAGGAGAGCGAGTCTGACTAACCCCAGTGTTGCCATCTCCATCTGTGCCTGGCAGCATGAGGCCCCCAGCCATGCCAAACATGCGTGTCAGTCAGGCCCATTTCAGCTGGCCACCGTCTCCTCCATTTATCTATCTCTCTGTTGTTACTTCATTTAATCTCTCTCAAATTGACTCATAAAGCAACACTTCACCCACCACGTAATCACATGTAATAAATCCCACTATTAAAAAGTTTTTATTCTACAAGGCTGACTATCACGTTCTAATCTGGAAACAACACACAGTTTTGTGAGGCAACGTTTGATGATTCTATATGTACAGCTCAGACAGTCCTCGGGAGGCTTTTTAAGCAGAATGAAAATCATCAATGTGCTACGGAAGAGATCATCTGCACACACACTCCACCATTTCTCCAGCAGAAGAATAATGCTACCAACAACTCACCTGTAAATTTGTAATTTGGTGGTGAAGCCCTGTTGGTAAAGGCCCAATGAACTCTGCAAATTCCTTAGAGTGATGAAAAGGCCCTTTGTCTGAAAGGAGCCACCCAAATGTAGCAGCAGCAGCATCACGGGAGCCTGCGGCGGAAGCTAGAACCCAGCAGTGGAGGCTTAGCACAAAACACTCCCATGGACACATCAGATACGCCAGTCTAAAAGCACTACAGCGGCAGCTCATGCTTCACCCCACGACTCGACATTCTCTCAGACCTTTCCTCCCTGAACTTTAAACAGATAAAGGCTGGTCAGCAGTCAGAGGAAGGCTGAAAAGACAGAAAAAAACTCATATTAGAAGACAAATACAGTAGGGTGAAGCCCAAGACTCAAAAACATCCACTCGTACCAAGCTTTTGAAATTTCACTGAAAAAATGCACATATATACATATATATATATATATATATATATATATATATATATATATACATATACATATATATACATATATATATATTATATACATATACATATATATATATATATATATATATATATATATATATATATATACATACACATATATAGAGAGAGAGAGAGAGAGAGAGAGGCTATATTTTGATTAACTATTTTAAAATGTTTGGCAAAGCAACGCTTTCATGAGTGAATTATGGTCCACACATTTTTTCAAGTTAAAACATTTTTGCTCTCTTCGGATGGTCTCTCAGGGCAAAAACAATATTGCAAAGTGTTGAAAGGTTACGTTTTCCTCCCACATATCCATAGGGACTCTAATAAATTTTAATTGCAACACTGCATTACAATGACAGATGTTTACATTAATAGTGTGAGATATACCCTGAAACAATTAAATATACAACTGACATTTTATTCTAAATTAATAGCTAAATGAGAAGAGATAAAGCCCCTCAAATATTAACAGTGTAATTTTCTATCCAGGTGCTACTGTTCGTATTATTGTTGATTTGGCTAGCTTTATATTTAGGGAAATAAGTCTCTATTAATTGGTACTTTGCAAGGTCATTATTATATCACACACACACACACACGAATGCAGAAGAATACTTCGAGGTGAGCTGTTTAATGTTTAGAGAAGTGCCGAAAACGGGAACAAATGAGCAGAATCACGAAAACCGGCGAACACGGCGTGTGGCATTGGAGTCATTACGTCCAGTAACGGTTCTGTTCAGACTAGTCCAGTTTAGCAGTGAAGTCCAGCAGTTCAAAACGATAAACACACGATTTAAACACCAAACACAAACTGCTGCCGCTCGCTCCAGCGTTTCCACAACTCTTACTCTGTCCAGGTTAAAAAGAAAGAGATGAAGAAGCGAAGTTAAGGGAAAGCCGATCATTAACTGCGTCGGCGCTGGCTGGCTTTTTATTTTTCCTGACGGTGAAATGTTCGATGATTTTACGCGCCGCGCAGACCGCCGTTGGGACGCCGAGCTCGCGCTCCGTAGTCCGTGGAACTGCGGCAAGCTGGATGCCCTTCGCGCCACCAAAACGTCCAATTTATCGGTGCGCTGGACGTCTTCCTCTGATTATTGAGTGGGCGAAAAGAGAGGCGGACTCAACGTAGCTTTTGGTTCGTTATTGGCCGCGGGCCA
Organism: Distichodus sexfasciatus; assembly: GCA_032718565.1. NCBI lineage: Eukaryota > Metazoa > Chordata > Actinopteri > Characiformes > Distichodontidae > Distichodus > Distichodus sexfasciatus. The sequence continues at coordinate 6,687,427 of JAVGVS010000003.1, forward strand.
CAGTCTGCTCTCTGGGGACGGAAGCGGAGAGAGATAAAACAGCCTGTGAACTTACAGAGACGCAAACCTTAAAAGTTAAAGTTGTATGAAAATGAAATGCTTGTTAATTAATACATCACTATTTTTCAAAAACCATTTTACCACGTTTGCTATAATTATATGTGTGTATATGTGTATATATATATATATATCAATATCAATATATATATATATATATATATATATATATATATATATATATATATATATATATATATATACATATATATATATATATATATATATATATATATATACACACATAATACATATACACACATATAATTATGGCAACGGGTAAAATGGTTTGAAAATAGTGATGTATTATATATATATATATATATATATAGTCGCAAAAAATACTGAGACACTTCTTTAAATGAGTTTTAATAGTTCTGTATTATTATGTGTTTCTCATTTTTAAATTAGTTGATATATTAGTTGAATCCATTTATAATGTTTTGCAAGAGATATTAAATACCTCACAATTGTCATTCATGGCTAGGGCCTGTTTCTGGGGAAACAATAGCGAGATAATTAAAGTGTGTTTGGTAATATAACTGAGGCATATAAAGCATATTAAACATTAGGTCTTTAAAAAGGAATGAAAAGTTTTTATTTTTATTTTTTACAAAAATATTAGCAAATGTATTGTATTTACAAAAGTATAAGCGATGTTCTCTAATCCAGTGCACATTTGCTCCAGTTCAGTGGAAGCTACAGTATAAAATGGCAATTTACACAGTTCAGTGCTTATCTTTTTTGGAAAAAGAACCTTTAATGCTTGAGAGAACTTGACAGGTCTTGCACAGAGCCCTGACCTCAACCTCATTTATGATCTTAGGTTGATCATGTTTTATTGCTAACGTAAGTGCCTGACATCACTAATATTCTTGTGAGTGGATGAAAATGCATCTATGTACCCTTGTGGCCAAAATCTATTGTTGATTACTGAGAGATGAAGGAAGATGTGGGGTCAACTCCATTTTAATACCCATGGCGTTGAAATGAGATAGGGCTGGGTGATATGAACTTTTAACTCAAACACTTCAGAAAACTAGAAAGAGGCTCAGGTGAGCTTTTCATTGATGTTTCATAAATAGCATAGTTTGTATTTGTTGTTTGGTCTCCAGTATTTTAGACCTGAAATAACCTTAAGCCAAAAGAGCTTTTATGAACCACACAGTTATATGTGATTAAAGTTGCATGTACAGGACAAAACGAACACGTAAAGTATGATGAAATGGGAATTGGAAATTAATGAAGATACATCCACAGCTTGTCTTGCAGGGAAATGTTTCTAAATGGAAAAGAGCACAGAATAGATGATGTGGACTGTGTAGAATGTGCATGCATGCACAAGGTGTTGGCATTAAAAAAAAAAAAAACTAGGCTGAAGCAGGGTGTGAGATCACTAGTCAGAAGTATTTATCTATGCACAGACAGCATGTCATTATGAGAGGTAGAAATTCACTTAAAATGCAGACGGCTTCACGATGCCACACCACTGATGTCTTAGTGAAAAGCAATCTGGGGAGAGAGAAAAGATAATATTTTAATTAGCCACCACCTTGACAGCTTTGTCAGTGTATTTGTGTGTTCTTTCTCCCCTTCTCTCATCTTTGTGGAGACAGACCATATCAGGTTGCATGCATTAAGCTCGGCTTTATTTTCAACCTTTTTCTCTGCCTAACAATATGCTTCCTGAAAATAGATCCGGGCTGTGAAAACATGTAAACACGTTCTTTGGAAATTTTTGTGTGTATTCACAATAATAATAACAATAAAAAAGTCCGCCGGAAAGGATTCCACTGGCTTTCTCAATTAGAAGTGTGAATAATATACCGTGTCTTTGACTCTCTTAAAGTCAACAGAATAAAGAGAGTGTTATTGTTTTTCATCAGCATAGCGTTCTACTACCATAAGCCAAATTTTCTGGATTATTAATTGCTATTGATGGCTGGGGGTTTTAGTGCCTGCCACCATGCGCTTAGCAGACTGTCAGCTTCTCTACAGGCTGTATGAATCACCTGAATAAAGATGAGGCCAAGTCGTGCTCTCCACTAATTTATCTGACATGTGCTTTATTCCACTCTAAAAAGTGCCACATTACAGCTGGAGAGGTCTAATGATGATATCTATGATATACCGTTAATACTTATTCTCAGGTCTGTTACTAAATAGTTGAAAAAGGCAAATTAATTGAATGTGACACTGTGGTGAGAGGTTTTAACTTATTCACTTTAAGGAAATAGGATTAGTCGTGTTCTTCACACGTCTTCAAATCATGCTGGCATTTGTTCAATAAGGGAAGGCAATATGTGGCTCATTTCTCAGCCCCAAGAAAGTGAGGCAAATGGTTTGCATTATTTTATTTAATTAGTATAAATATAGAAGCACAACAACTGTACAAACTTCTCTAAAATGATTTATATGAAAGATTGAAAACAGGCAGGAATCTTTCAAATTAGGAAAAGTATTTTATGTGATATTAAATGTTCAGTGTTTTAGGTTAGTCATGATTTATAAACAACAACCTGCCTCCATTACTGATCGAACCTTTAATATTGCCAAAGTTTTAATTTGTGTTCCTTTAAACAGTGGAAATAAATATAGCCTTTATCACGCCTGTCACACCTGATAATGACACTGACCCTTTAATTACCTCAGTAATTAGAGATGCCTTATTACTCTGCAAATGCATTATCTTTATACAACTAAACATGACACTTTGCAAGTATGTCTTCATGACAGCTTTGGTCAGTAATGGATTTAGATGAGTGTTTTTTGACTACCACCATTTTACTTGATTGTGTCTGCATTCTCACACTGATTCGTGAAACAAATGATGTATGACTACCAATAAAATCATCACTTTAAAGTCTAGAGATATAGCAGGAAAAAGGAGAAACAGAAACATGCTTTGGTTGATGCTAAAATAGAAATACTTTTGTCATGTTGTGTGTTAGATCATGATGACGTGATCTTTTTAGTTATTGTGTGATTTACATTTCCCCCTTCAAAAATATTTGGGGAAGCTGTACTTAAAAGAGAAACTTCTATCTGTTTGGCATAGCAAGTGTGTGCTTGTGTGTGCCTGTGTATGTGTACTGTTATGTACTTTTTTCAATAAATGTTCCACAAAATCAGTTTGGATACAATCTCTTCCATCTGTGAAGAAAAACATGATTATAAAATGAAGACGCAGTAGGGACATTTGACATTTTCTCAAAAAAGCGTATTTCTTGTTTTATACAATCTGCAGCTTTTATTTGAAAACTATGTGTGCAAAATAAACACTGGCGTGTGTGTGGGCGTGTGTGTGTGTGTGTGTGTGTGTGTAGGTGTGTGTGTGAAAGAGGTTTCGGTTTGGGGGTTGTAGGGACAGTGGTGTATTGAGAATAGGAAGAACCTTGACCTATAGTTATTATCAGCCCTACATGCCCTTGTCAGCGTCTGTACATCTAAAGTTGACAGCTATAGCAGAGCCTCCAACTGTGTGGGTGTGACTAGGGTTCCAACATGTTAAAGGTTGTAGAATGAAAAGCATGTAACTGCCTGATTTATTTATATATCTATACTTTGCTGTCTTGAATTTGCAGCTTCTTTGTGTGCAGACATAGTATGAAGTCTGTTATCGGTTCGCTGTGTGAGCTGCTTAAACACACAATAATTGGGTGTGAAAGAATGGCTGCCATCTGGGGAACAGCAGGAGTGAGCGTGGGGTGTTGAAATGTTTTGATAAATACTCAGGTCTGTTTTGGGCCAACCTGGTCTGACATAAATTTGATTAATTCTGATCCACAGCTTCAAAGTGAAGACAGTACAATGTGGCATCTAGACGTTCAAAAATAACTCTTCTAAAGTCTCCACAGATTTTTTGAAACTTCTGGTGAAAAAGCAAACAAATGGTCCTCAAGGGGCTTTGTTACAATGTTCAGTGAGTCAAAAGTGAAACCGCCAGTCAAGCGGAATCGGAAGTAGGATTGAAGTCTCCAGATCAAGACCCAACTAACGTCAGATGTTCATTTGGAAAGGCGGCATGAAGGGAAAAATCATTACAGATCCCCAGTGTGCTAAATAAACAAGTCCATAAGCTTTACTATGGCTTAATCAGAGTGAAGTTCAGACCTAAACTGCATTAAAGCGCCCTGCCAAGGCTTGAAATGAGAAATTCATGCTTTATCTAAAGTCCTAGAAATGTCACCGACTTGAGAGTATTCTGCTCTGAAAGAATGGGCCCAAATTCCTTCACTGTGATAAAGTGTGAAGGGCTGATCAATAACTGGAGAAATATTTTGGTTGCAGTAATAATTGCTAAAGGTGGAATAGCCACTTTATTGAGCCAAGAAGGCCAGTACTTTTTCCCAAGGTCACAGTGGGTTGTCTTGACAGAATTGTCTCTATAAATCATATCTGAAGCATAAATTCTGAGCAAATTAATAAACTTCTTTATTAAAAATTCTGATGGATTTTCCATGCTGTTGGGTGACATGGTGGCCCAGTGGTTAGCGCTGCCGCCTCACAGTGAGAAGGTCCTGGGTTCGATCCCTGTGTTGGCCATAGGGCCTTTCTGTGTGGAGTTTGCATGCTCTCCCCGTGTTCGTGTGGGTTTCCTCCGGGTGCTCCGGTTTCCTCTCACAGTCCAAAAGTCCACAATATAGGTTAATTGGAGACTCTGTAAGGTGTGAGTGATGTTTCATTGTGATTTTCTTCATGTATCTTATAGGTCTTCAAGATGAAAATCCTGTGATTCCAGAAGTAAATGAATGAATGAATGAATGAATGAGTATTTATATGGCACTGAGACAGTGTTTCTCAATGTGAAGCTCCACCTGGATAATGCCAACCATTCTGCATCAGCACACTAACTACACATTAGCTAAGATGGTGAAAGGGGATAGGGGATTATAGATTTGATCATTTTAGCAAGACATCAGAAATGTAGTCTCTTATGTTTTAAAATGATGGCATCGTTTATAACTTCAGAGAGTCAAGATGTTGCTTTTATGTCTCATCTGAAGCGCATACCATTTTTATACCATTTTTATTCTGCTGCTCCCATCAACATTTCTAACTGCAGCAGCCAGCTTGCCAAATTGGTCTCCCATCCAGATACTGGTCAGGCCAAAACCTGTCTCAGTTTTTGAGTAATTATGTTTTGTGTCAAAGAGGTACATAAATGTGACCTATAAACAGTTATATACTGATATATTAAACCAATCTATAATTATCAAGTGATTGAAGCCATAAAACCTGTTAGACCCAACATCTGTTTTTAATAATCATATTCCATTAAATAAGTGATCCATCCCACTCTTCACCTCCATATTCTTTAACAACTACCATTGTGGCATCCAGGAAACTTCATGCAACTGTGTGCAAGACCAGTGACATATGATATGTGAATTCAAACATCAAATGCTTATTTCTGTTCTATTTTGAAACATATCCTGTAGCTTTTTAAAATTATAGTTTGGTTTACTTTCTTTCTTTTCTTACAAATATTGCAAACTATAAAATTTTCTTTGTATATTCTGTTGTGCTCATATGTTTTCTGTGCTTTACTTTGTTATTAATAGAGTTTCTAATAGAATGTGACAAATTAACCATGCAAAAACTTATCACTAAAAACGTAATAATATATGGATTTTTAAAGTAGTTTTATACTGCAAACAAGTCTGTTGATAGAATATATTTTGCCCCAGTCTTACATTAAACATATTAAAATGCTCCACATTCAGCACAATCAAGCAGTATAGAAAAATTGTAATATAATTAGAATTTTATTGAATGTTATCTGAGTTTGAGTGGTTGAGACGGATGATGCAGTGATGCAGAACAACCATCCCTTCCAACTATTAATACATGGAGCTGGATTACAGTTACTTGAGCTTGTTTTGACGTTGTGAGACGTATTGTACTTAACAAATTGCTATTTACAAAATGTTGTTTACTCATTATCTCTGAGACAATGTACACGTCACTTTAATTATCAGTGTCTGCTTTTATTGCACTTGTGTTTGTGGTTAGATAAGACATAATTAGTCTGCTGAAGCACTTGGAGTCAGCATGGCAAAGGTAATCACAATAGTTGAGTTGAAATACGTCTAAGACAAGAGCAGGACAAAGGTTAAGGCTGCTGATTAGAACTGAGCTTTTGGTCTAATATGGCCTTCTCATTTGACACATGGGGAAGTCTTATAGGACATACTCCATTCACTGCGGGATGGTGCAGTAAATTAACTAAATCCCACTGCTCGAGTGTCAGGTAATGATTTCCCTAATTACAGTTTAATTCAATTTTAGAATATATTGACACCCTTCAGTGACTCTCTAGTACCCTGCGTCTCTCTCTCTCTCTCTCTCTCACCCCTTTTCTCTCCCTCTCTCCTTTTTTCTCTTTCGTTCTCTCACTCACCTGGGGTGCTGAAGAATGAAAAAGAGAATGAGCAAGCTACTAGAGAGAGTGAGAAACAGACTAGATCTCCTCCCATGCTTGACATATGTGTCTGGCTTTTTTGGTTTATTCAAAAGGTCTTGGTATTTTTGCTGCAGTGCAACAGTATCTATCCTCACACACATGTACACATTTCAGGATGTGTTCGAAACTAGCCCCTGGAATCTTTTGTGTGTATGTGTGTGTGTGTGTGTGTGTGTGTGTATGTGTGTATGTGTGTGCGTGTGTGCATCTTATAGATTGCAAGAAACCCACACTGTACACAAAAGCCAATGGCAGCAGGGCAGAAAAAACAGTCATTGTTAGGATAACAAGCAATATGTTTTCCTCACCTAAACCATTGTACATAGAAATGAGCACAGCGTTACAGTGACAAGGGATTTTTGGGAAGAAGGTTAAACACTGTGAAGAGAGAGGGAGAGGGAGAGGAGGGTCACAGTTCAGAACTCAGAGCTAGAACAGGTGCAATAGCAGAGCACATTGAAGGCAAACAGAGGAGTCAGTGTTTGGCTCTGCTGGAGGAGTGAAATATTTAGGGGAATTGGACACAGCGAGGGTTCTTAGGCTCTCCCTGACTTCACTAGAGCCTGCTGTGTATTGCCAGAAAAAGGGAGCACTGAGGAAACCAAAGAGTCTGTAGCATTGTGTATCCCACCCCGAGGGCCTAAATTCACGCATGCACAAACCCAAATCTTTAATCTGTGCTCATGTAATCTGCAGTGTGATATTTGGTCATATATTCTTTTGACACTTTTGGTATTAGCGTGACTTATATAGAATTGTTCAGATTTATACCAATGTCTATAACAAGAGGATTTAAGAATCTAATGATGAAATATTGGCCAATTTCTCCAAACATTTATTATGCATAGTTATTATAAACCTAACCAAGATAACATTCCATAATGTAGTATGTGTAATATGTAATAAACAGTGTTGGGCAAGTTATTTCCAAAATATAATACATTATAGATTACTAGTTACCTTTATTTTTAAGTAATTCATTACATTACAATATTACTATTTCTGAATTGTAATGCATTACATAAGTCCTGCATTACTTTCAAGTTACCTACACCAAAATGACTGCAGAAGTTGGACTCTGCATTCTATAAAGCTGAAAGTTTACTGCAGCTTATTATACATCCAGTGGAGGGCAACGTAGTGTAGCATTTACATGTACAACATTTAGCAGACGCTCTTATCCAGAGTGACTTACATTTCCCTAATTTCAAGGATAGTCTCCCTGGAGCAACTTGGGGTTAAGGGTCTTGCTCAGGGACCCATTGGTGGTAATGCCAAAGGTGGGACTCGAACCCATAACCTCTTGGTCCAGAGACGAGGGTCCTAACCTTTAGACCTCCACTACCACCTCCGCATAATGACTGTAGGCACACAATCTGTAGGAAATACTGTAGCTCGTTTATTCATCATTTTATTTTTTGTGATAAAGGTCCTGCAGTGTTGTTTTTTGCACAAAAACAAAACAGCACTACATTTCGGGTTATTAAGTGTGTTGTAATAATGTCTTTTTACACATTACTGTTACTTTTGTAACATGTTACTCCCAACACTGGCAATAAATATACTGAAATTGTGATCAATGAGAGTCAAATGTATATTTTCCTATAATATCACACATTCCTATTCTCTACCAATGAATTATAACGAATATGACTTAGTACTAGTTCTTTTAGTAAAATGTTAAAATATCTCTCAAAATGAGGTGAAAGTGCTGATATGTCAAATTAGATAAAATTATGTAAAAAATGTACTGACTATCAGGATTCTTTCAGGTTTGACAGTATTCCCCATAGACACAACCCATGTCTTTAATGCTGGAGATTTTGGAGCGTTGAGAGAGATGTCGTTGTCATTTCTGCTTGACAGCGTTAAACGACTGATGAGATCCTCCCCCCGAGGCTAATGTTGTTTAGATGGAAGAGATTCATTGAGTTTCTTATTCAGATTGTGAGTGCTCTTGAAGAGTTCTGTTTAAGCCAAAGAGACAGCTGCTTTAATACAATGTAGAAATGTGACAGAAATCCATTTATTCACTGTCACCAGGAGAAGTCAACAACCTCCTCCATGTTAGTGCATGCAGTATACAAAGTGCAGTTCATGAATCGTCCTACCTCCCATATGCTGGAAAGAATTTTCTGGAAAGCATTTCTGGATCTCAGCGTGGGAGCTTTTAGGAACATTTCGGGTTTAGCTGTAGTGGATTTAATAGGTGCTTGCGTGTGTGTCTAAAAGCAGGTATTGAATACCATCCAGTGTGTACTAGGCATTTGTCTGTAGATGGTAATTGAAATGTTCATGGGATTGTGCTTACCCCTCCCCCTCACACACATGCACACACACACCATCACATGCGTAGGAAGTGTAGGAAGAAGGCACATCTTATGCTGATGCTGTGAACTTTAATCTGGTCATGGTATTGTGTATTAGTAAGTAAAGGGAGAGAGGGACCTCGTGGGGTGAGCTGCCACCAGGGCTGCTGCTGCTGTTATTTACTGAGACATGTGGTGTGAAAATGATGAGAACATTATGCACAGGCTTTCAGAGCCACTGCCCAAACTAATCATGCTGGAAAAGAACTCTCTCTCTCTCTCTCCTACTCTTTTCACTGTAGGTTCCTTTTAAAACTTGAAGAACGAGGAAGGATGCGAAGCTCTTGCCCACAGTTATCTGTCTAGAACAGGATGCATCCTTGATGGGGCTTTCTGGAAGGAGTGCACCAGGAGAGGTTAAGCATGTGTTCTCTTCATTATTAACTATGTTGGACAGACGTTTCCACGTCCTTTGCCATGCTTGGCATTTCCTTATCTGCCCTTCACATTCCAGTCAGTTCAGGCCAATTGTGACTGAATGTCAAAAGCGTATGGGAAGAGAAATTAGACTTTCTTATCAAACAACATTTTATATGCATCGCTGTTTTTCTCCACACTCATTTTACTTTAGAATTTCTTTAATTATGTGCATTTCTTCTATATCGGATGACAGTATCACCACCAGGTAGGACAAAGGCCAACATGTGAATCCTGACAAAATAGAAATGCTCAAGCGGTTTGTCACAGGCAGCACAGACACATATAGAAAATGCTTGCATGGCCATATACCAACATGCCTGGATGTGTACACGCCAACACACACACATACACATACACATACACACACACTTACTTGCCATCTCATTAGGGACATGCTTATCCACACAACCTGTTATGTAGAGCAGCAGTATGTTCGTTACTCTAATGACACATTGAGATGCAGAATGAGCTGTGAGAGCGCTCCAGATGACTAATAATTACAGCCCCACTGAAGACCACAAATTATCATAATCCCGCTCCTGCGCTGAGGTGCATATAATGCCACAGTGGAATTCCATAAAAAGAAGCCCGGATTAAAGTGCACTGAGGAAATTTCCACTCCAAAGCAGGCATAGTAAATGCCTCCTATACCGAAGAAATACTTTTTAAACACAATCAATACATACCAACAAAAGCACGTCTCAAACTATTGACGTTCTCATGTGTGTCCTCAACGCTTGATATCTCAACCTCCAGAAATTTCATCTTCATGCACTTCTCATCACAAATAGCCATGTCATAAGGGCTGTTCTCTGCTGCAGCCGTCTAGATTCTCAGTTACACATTCAAGCAAGCCTATGACGCTGTGATGTAGCTGTGGCAACGGGAAGAGCAATATTGAATATCAGTGTTATTGTGTTATGGGCTGGTGGTGTTATATTGAGCCAAATTTCCAATGATAGCTTGTTCTTCACAGTGCAGATGTAATAAACTATTGTTGATACCACAGGGTTATGACCTTGTTTCTTGCTGAAATGTGAAATGCTTTACAGTTTTATTATCTATATATATTTAGTGACTGAAATATAATTTCAGACCTGTGACAACCCCTCAGAATTGCCTTGAGGAATGTTATAAAGAATAATTTGTCAGCAGTTTCCCAAGTATCAGCACTTTAAACTTTTTCTACAACATACCATCAACTGGATTGTGTGTCCCAGGGCAAGTGACAGTATTTCATAAAAGTTTTGCATCATGTGTTATAGTTCTAATCTATTTTTATTGAAAATAAATCAAACACTAACCCCCAACACACTTACATATGTGTGTGCATTTGTGTGCATGATGAACCAAAGCAGGGCAGCACAGTGGTACAGTGGTTAGCGCTGCTGTTTCACAGCAAGAAGGTCGTGGGTTGATCTCCGGGTCGGCTGCGGGGCCTTTCTGTGTGGAGTTTGCATGCTCTCCCTGTGTTTGCATGGGTTTCCTCTGGGTGCTCCGGTTTCCTCCCACAGTCTAAAAGCATGCACTATAGGTTAATTGGCAATTCCAAATTGGCCCTATAAAGTGTGAATGTGAGAGTGACTGTCTGAGTGTGTGTGTGCCCTGCGGTTTGTTGGTGCCTGCCCATGGTTGGTCCTCGCTTTGCGCCCGTAGTTCCCAGGATAGGTTCCGGCCCCCATCCCCCCCGCCACGACCCCAGTTGGGATTAAGCAGTTTGGATAATGAATGAATGAATCAGCCAAAGCATTATGATTTTTATAGCTGCTTTTATCTCTGACCCACTGACGCCTGAACTCTCACTGCAGTATCAGCTACTTTGACATTACCATAACAGTTTTTATTTTGTGTATGTTGCAAGCTGAAGCTTTTGCCAGTCAGACTTACTTATTCAACCACAGATGCTTGATTACAGTTTTAATCAGTAAATTTGGAGACCATCAGAGAAGCACCATGATCCTGTAGTCCAGTGGTCTTACAATGATGACCAGCTGTGAATGACTGGCATTTAAGGTTTATCTATGTGCGTCACCCTGAAGCAATAAAAAGGCAACAGTGGCACAAATGACGAATTATTTTCAGATAAAAATTCTAAACTGCAAATGCAAACAATGTGGTCCTGAACCTACCGCCAGTATTGTCATGAGGGAGTAACTATAAACTGCATGTAGTCCAGATTTTCTGATGCGAGGGATAATGAAATATTGTTGCCTATTCTAATATGAACCTAAATAATGGCTATTGTGGAATAAATTGCATATATATATTAATTATTTTAATTATTATCGCTGTACAGAGCGGTGTAGTCTGTGTGCCACCCCACTTTCCAAGCTGAACATGCCTGTGAGTGTTTGAACTGGACGTTTAGTCATTAATAAAATGTCATCTGGTCCACTGCATCCTGTTCTTTCTTGTATTATGTGGATGGCCCAGTGCCATCATTTGTGTATTGTTTACCTGGAGAATAAATGTTTAGCATGAGAGCTCTGATTAGCCTGTGGCAACACAACCTCATACACAGCAGGATTTCATGCACTCTTTGTCATGGCACATTACTCTGTTCACCATCATTTGTGATTTTTACCAGAGAAGATGATCTTCGTTAACCTTGTACATCAGTGACTCTTCCCTTCCTTTTTTAAAATAAAAGCTGAAATAAAACTTTTTTACTCTGAAGAGTTTTTGAGAGCTGTCTTTTTTATAAACTTTTCCAAGAACACTTACTTTTAAATAGTGTAAAGGATGTTATATCAGAGGTCTTTTGTACTTTAGTCATGAAAAACAAGAACTGTACTTGTATAAAGCAGCAAAAAAAAGCTGTAGTGTGACATGTCTGGTTTAATTTGACCTTATTGAAATTGTACACCCTGCAATAAAACTATTGTCTGTGCAGTGTCTTGTGTGTGCTAAGTGTGTGTGTGATCATTGCCGTTAAACCTGTCTCAAGTATATTATCTTCATTTAAAAATTTGCTTATCTTTTAAAAAATATTATAATCACCCACATCTCTTACATGTTAGACTAGACACTAATTGCAAGAACAATGGGTCTGCATAAAACTTTGCAGGTTCATGAACCCTGCATGGTTTAACCTCCAACATAGTTTGGAATGGAGTTAGGTTTAACCCAAAGTGACTTTGCCTGCAAACTTGCCACTGGCCCTTTTTCCGGAAGCCAGGCTTCATCTTTCACTTTCCTGCACCATCCAATATCTTTACGCATCCATGGAAACAAGTCGTGCTGCTGTATGAAGAAGGCAAACAGGGCCGATATGTAATTAGCCCGAAGGTGAGTTGTATTTTACATTCACGTTTGGGCCAATCAGTACTGATGAGCCAATTTAGCTCTGAGCATTTCACAAGCCAACCACAACATTAAAGGGGTAAAAAGGTGGGGGCAGGGGGGTGTTGCATTAAAGATGGATGATAAAACAAGGTATGCTGATTAAGTAATTATCAGAGGGATAAGATGAATTTTTGCACACGACTTCTTGCTGATGAATGACGTGTCACCATAATTTCAGCTGCGCCTTGGCATATCCATTAGAACATGTTCGCCTCTGGCATTTGAATTTTTCATGAATGTCATTTTTTGCACACAGTTAATGTGTCTCTATTGCACTGTTGTTTATTTTCACCCACTATAGATGCAAAGCATGGTGAGGTAATGCAGGTTTTGCTGCATGCCAACTCAAAAGACATGAAACACTGAAGGTGCATGATTAAGGACAGTGGCAATGCTAGAGACTCTGTTGGGGCCCAAGGCCAAAAAAATTCACAGGGGGCCCATCCAACCACCATCCATCATCATTATGTTATAAATAATCTGCCACCAAAAAAGTTTCGGTTCCTATAATTTTCAAAATAGTTTCGTATTTTACTACAGCCAAATTTTGCACATTGCCAGCCCTCAGGAGACACCAAATCACCCGGGGCCCAAAGCGGTTGCCTGCCATGTCTCCTGGCAAATGACAGCACTGATTAAATGAGTCTGTTGGTTTGGCAAAGCAAATCTTTTGTCATGAAATTTCATTTAAATGAGCAGCATCAAAAGCATAAAATCTTATATTGATGGGAATTAGCAGTTCCTAACAGAACAAACAAAAGCAAAACTAATATTACAAGTCTTTTACTATTACTATTAAACTTAACAGTAAACAACTGATATGGCACTAGCAGCCAGACGTGTGATAAGCAACTCTTATTACTGACTGAAAATTTGGATCAAGAAGTCATGTGCGATGTAAAAATACGACTTACATCACAACAGCTCAAATTTTAAAGTTGGGTTTATTACTTCCTGCATTTAGTGCTCAGATATTCATATTTTGGTACTTATATAATCTATGATTTTACTGCTTCTAAGACAGAGTAGAAAGATGATCATATTGCATTATATTAAATTGTTTTTGTACAATGTTGGAAAATATGAAGCAAGACTCGCGTAAACACCATAATTAAACTGCTAAAAAGCCCTGTTTCCATAGTAGCTTTTAGCCAGCCTGTTGTTGGGCTCATTACTGTGAAACGTCCAACCCAGTTTATGTTCAGATCTCTTTTGTTTCATACTTGTGTATGCAGGCATAAAATTCTTCACAGCTCATATCCCCATAAAGCATCACATCTTTGCAATCTATTGACTGAATCCTTTTCTCAAATATCATCTGTTTAGGTGCTTTCAAGTCTCAGGCTTTAGAAAACCAGAGTCCAGATGGTGATGGAAGATGTGATGATGCTGTCACTGTTGACATAGCAGTTATTCCCTAGGATAGGCCATATTTTTGCTGCCCTTCATTTATTTTTGTAAGTTATCTGAAGTGGTTTAGTAAAAGAAAATAAGAAAAAAGAGAACTTAATCAGTTTTGCATCTCAGCATTCTTCTCTTTCACACCGAGACATTATTGGTTAGGTATTAAAGAGAGATTTGTAAAAGGTTAGATCAGTAAATCTTACCAAATAAATTACAGATAAAGGATGTGTGTAATATAACACACTAAGTACCATATTCATATGACCCTGAGATTTTTATATTAACTTTAGTTTTTATTTTTCTTGGAGTTACTTCAGTGCATTTTTTCTTTATTACTGACATTTGGATATTCTTTGTTCAAGTATCCATTGGCCTAAAGGAGAAGTTCAGTCATCAGTAATTATCTGAACTGCTTTATCCCAACCGGGGTCGAAGGGGGACTACAGCCTATCCCGGGAATTTACGCAAGGCGGGGACCAAGCCTGGGTAGGCGCCAACACACCGCAGGGCATACGCACTCACACAATCACATTGTCACTCACAACTTGGAGGGCTAATTTAGAGTCACCAATCAACCTATAGTGCATGTTTTTGAACTGTGGGAGGAAACCGGAGCACCCGGGGGAAACCCACACGAACACGGGAAGAGCATGCAGACTTCTCACAGAAAGGCCCTACGGCCAACCTGGGGACTGAACCCAGGACCTTCTCGCTGTGAGCTGGCAGGGGTAACCACTGCGCCACTGTGCTGCCCTAAAGGAGAAGCTGTTAACCTTAAAGATTTTTGACATTCATTCATTGACTCACTCGTTCAGAATAAGGTAATTTTAATACAAACTTTTAAAATAAATCATAGTGTGTATGTTCAGTTAACCAGCAGAATCTCACAATCTAACCCTGCAAGACAATGTGCAAACAAACAGTTAAGGGAAACATGTGTGCATGGGTTCATGTGATCATTACGTCTTTATCTCATAGATACAATAATCCAAGCATCACAGACCAAATGTTTCAAACTAATTCAGCACTATGGCTCATCTCCTAATCGTTTGGTCCTGCAACTCGAGTCCCCTGGCATGTAACCATGCAAAATATATTGATTTCATAAGGCCATTTTACATACAGCATTACACCTGGACATTATTCACTCTCCTGTGGGAAAGAGAGGGTAATTACTCAAGCAGCCACATTGAGCGTTGGCTTTGTAACGTTTTGCTCCATAATCACAGAGGACCGGTGTACATGCACTCAGGGATAAAACTGTAATATCAAGCCAATTTTGAGATGATTTACCTGCAAGGGAAGTAAACAATTTAGCGGGAGCTTTTATCGACTGCTGAGAATTGCTTATTGTGCAGGAAGATGTAACTAGAGAAAACTCCATTAAAAAGATGACCAGCTTAGGATTTTTTCTTCATTCCTCCCCCTCTCTATTATTGCTTTTATTACCCCCATCCCAGCAAACCTCTGTGACTGTTATTACTAATAATAATTTAGCCAGAAGACGTTTGGTGCAATCTAGGCTTTATTAAAAGCCTGGTCTGTATTGCAACTCTCTCTCTCTCTCTCTCTCACTCTCTCTCTCTCTCTCTCTCACGCTGTCTCACTGATCATGTGTCTCAAAGGCTGAGTGGGTTTTTCTGTGTCCATTTTCTCCTTCGGATAAGGTACAGCTCACTTGGACCTTTTAAGAGGTTTGTACTGAGGTTGTTTTACAAGAAAATGTCACACTGCATTTAATTGGCTGCTTTTAACAGCATTGTTCTACCAGGACAAAACAAAGCTGCTAATGCTGTGATGCATAACATCTAGAAATAGTTTTAAATAAAATATCAGAATGAATCATTTTGTATCCCTTGAGTACTTTTTGTTATCTTGTTTAGTTATTATTAATCAATGTCTGACTTATTAGTGTTACTTTAGAACTCCAGACCTAAAATGATATGTTGTGATTATTACCACTTCCCAACTCTCTATATTAGTTAAGCATTCACAAACCATTCCATGATATAAAGCAACTAAAAGACTACAGTAAACGCTAGAACCTCCAAATATTAATACCACTACTTTTACCGTAACCCATTGACAGACATAATGTATGTTTTTTTCCTCCTAAATTGTGAAACACTGAAGAGATTATCATATGTTTAAAGAAATTAAAGTGAATGTGAAACACAATATTGAAATGGAAGCCTGTTTTGGGGCAGAAGTTCTGCATGGGTTTGGTTTTCTGTTTTTCAAGAATCTGTGCTACGAACTATAGTCATTACTGAACTTCATGGCTTCATAGCTATAATTGAAACTCATCCATGCTTTATGAATTTTGTTACATCCACATGCCTTGTCTTATTATCACCTTTTACTCCATTAGCATCAGTCCTGCTGAAACATACTGTAATTATTCCACAAATTTCTGTCCGTGTCGACCATGTCTGATGAGTGTCGCAATGATAAAAATGGTAAAGTCTGTAATGTGTCCTACTTTACAGTCAGAGTGGTGGCTGTACATTCCCTACAGTTCCAATTAATTGTGACCACTATCTCTTACTTTCCCTGTTCCACTAGACTTTCATCTTTTGCTTGTTTCTGGAAAAATAAAAAGAACTTTCATTCCATCTGACTTATGATCTACTGATCTATCCATCAGTTTTGAGTGCACTGCTTAGATTCTACTTCAAACATCCAAAAGGTTGATAACTTTCCCAAAACTGCTGAAAGTGAAGAATTCAAGAACTATGGAAGAAACGCTGAATAACTTCCTTTATGCAGAGTGATGCTGGGAAGAAATGTCTGTTTCCAGCACAAAAATCCAATTACGTTCTACAACAGAGCGCTGACAGTCCTGTGCATGGAGGAGAGACAATACAGCGTATTAGACAAGGCCTAGGGCGGCCAAGCTATTATACAGACAAATGAACCTAACTACCAATGTGCTGTTGTGTGAAGTACAGGCAGAGACATGGCAGACAATAATAATCGTGTTCAACACCGTCCTTGCATTATCCACCGTGAAGGTTGGTTAAGATGAGGCCTCATGGTACAATAAGGAGCCATTGCATCTTAGCGCAGTGACCCAGTTAGGACTAGAGACTCTGGAAAATTTATCTGTGAGGATTTGAGCAGCCAAAGGGCGCGGGAGATAAGTGACTAAAATGGAAAATGCCGTAATGACGATCAGAGAGGTCTCGTGTTTGCAAGTGCCCAGAGAACAACCTCGGCATCTGCTCACGCTGTTTTAGATGCTCGCATGGCAGTCAGGCGGGAAAATGCATTGCCTGCTCCCACAAAGTCATAAATTACCCCGGAGGACTCGGAGATTTTGCATAAGCAAATAGCCACTGTTGGGAATACAGATTGTTATTTTCTACAGGAAGATTGTGTGTTGGTGTACGTGGGAAATTAATGTGTCTGTCTAAAGTACAAAGTGGTTAATGGGCAGAACCTGAGTGAACTGAAACGCACATGTGAAATCAACCGCTGTAGGTGGATTCTGGAGATTTAGTGAGAAGTTCCTCTGGTGAGGTACAAAGTGCAAAAAAGACAGGAAAACCCTGTATAACTGTAGCCAATATAAACCAATGCCATTATTATGCAAAAACAAAGATAAAACCTATCAGCCCTGATCAAACAATGTCATGTATAGTGTTATCTTTTTAGTACAATTAACAGTCAGCAGCTAATTAATTCCAACTGGTCTCAAAGTCTTAAAAAGTACTAATTTAGCACTGATGCATTTCATGTTTAATTACCACCACTACTGTTTAATAACCACATAAATATCCATAGTAAAATTCACTCTTAAGTTGCCGCTGTTTAATTTGCCTCTGATTTTGCACACCCAGTCAAGACAAGACCTCAGCGTGGTTCAAATGTGGTTCTCATCGGGGTGTGCTGTGTGCATTTGCTCACGCTGAAAAAGGTGTTTTAGTGCTAGAGTGTTGCTCATTCATTATATTATAATCAAAGCAATGACCAAATACAAATGCATATACTATGCACCACTGCTAAATATTCTTATTTACTCTTACAACACTTTTCCATCTTCAGTGATCTTCACGTGTACACTTATTGTTTTCCAAGTTTCCCCTCTGTTTCCTCAGTTCTTGCCAACATTGAAAAAAAAAAAAACTTCTACAGTCTTAATTTTGCTCCACATTGTTCCCTTTTTCTCAGCAAGCTCCTGTTCTCAGCATGTTTCTTTGTAAGGACATTGTAAGTATGAGGAAAGTTAGATATTTTCTGTGCAATATTTATAATATATATATTTATTCAGTAAATAATCCAATGATACTATTACAATATAAAGATTATTCCACCAGAATGATAAATTATTCTCATTTTGTAACTTTAAATTTTTAAACTTTTTTTTTTCTTCTTTTTTTTAAAAATCCCGCCACCACCCTCCCTCTTCGGAGGACAACTTTATTTTTAATTACATATTTAATTGAGTAAAATTTTAAATATACATGCCCTGACACATCTTTTGGAAAGGAAGGGGACTGATTGAGGGAAAACAAAACAAACCAAAAAAACCCACTTTAATTACTTAAGATTTACTTTAGATCTACTTTAATTCTTTTAATTTAAGAATTACTTTAATTCTAAAGATTTTGACAGTTAACTAAATGTTGCATAGCCATCTCACAGCTGAGCCCCTAAGTGATTGTTCTCTTTGTCTTTTTTTTCTTCTTTTATCTATCCTCCATTTATAGAGTTACTTGTCTGAGGAAAGTAAACGTCACCCCCAATCAGTGGTGATGATTTCTTTCAGGCTTGTATTGAAGTTAATGTCATAAATCAATTTATAGTAGTCATTGGAGTTAAGCAAAATATTCTACACATACTGTACAAAGTGTAATTAAATGTGGTAAATATGAATTTATTTTCATTTGATAGTATGTGTCATGTCTTTGAAAATACTGTTTTACAAATCTAACATTCCAGTGTGGTCGCAGAAAGAATACTGTTTATGAATGATTATTTAATACCTAAATTGTGAAAGGATTTGTCCTGTGTCCAAATGTCTTACAATGTCCAAACATTTCCCTTTATACTCTATTAAACATTTTCCCTAACACAGTCAATCGCCTTTGTTACCTATATTTATTTATATCTTTCTTATGATTTTTCCTCAACACCGTTGCCATCATTGACATGCTGTATACATACTTCTGTTCAAATTCTAGGGTTACATATTATTCCTGGATGAGCAAACTGAACATTGTGGCCACTGAAGAGGCTCAGTTGCATGTGGAGACATGATAATAATGAACCTTTCAATTACTTTTAGCTTTTTTGCTCTATTTCTTAAATCCTTTTTGTCAGTAAATCTGCCTGTCTAGCTCCCATTGGAAATCATTCAACACACTTCTAAACCTCACCTGCCCTGAAAATATATTTTATAGGTCAAAATGTTCAAATAAACCAGCTATATTATTATTATTATTATTGTTATTATTATTATAGGTAGTAGTAGTAGTAGCAGTAATAGTAGTAGTAGCAGCAGCAGCAGTGGGAGTAGCATTTGTACTAGTGCTGTAATTAAGCATGACAAACCAATGTTGTCACAGGTTTCTTTCATTTGTGCTCATATAGTGAGAACAACAGCCTACTCCCTTTAGATGGATTTGCATCGTGAAGTGGAGGATAGTGTTTTGCTCCATACTCTGTGTAGGAGCACTGGCAGCACTGTGCAGATTAGAAAAATGACAGCTACCATTTTTGGTCCGTTTATAATCCTCTCAAGAAAAAAAAAGACTTTTGTGACAGAGAGAACTATGTTGACATATGACATCAGTCATGAGATCAGGTCCGTGGAGTGAAGGTCACTGATGGGATGCCATGGTTCAGTTCTCTTGGTCCTGAGGCCAAAGATATTTGGAAAGTAACTGCAGGCAAAAAGTGTCCACATAAATAAGTATATGTAACAATAAATAAAACACATTAATTCTAATTCTATTTTTTTCTTCTTAAAAAAAAAAAAAAATCTCCAGTCTCTCTGGAGCTCCACGCAAGATCTTGCCTCATGAGGTGAGGAGGATCATAAGAAAGGTGAGGGATCAGCCCGCAACTACATGGGAGGAGCTGGAGCCACAGTCATCAAGAACACCATTAGTAACACACTACGCTGTAATGGATTGAAGTCTTGCAGTGCCCCCAAGGTCCCCCTGCTCGAGAAGGCACATGTATAGGCCCATCTTAAGTTTGCCAGTGAACCTCTAGATGATTCAGAGAAGGCATGGGAGAAAGTGCTGTGGTCAGATGAGACCAAAATTGCGCTCTTCGGCATCAACTCCAACCGCCATATTTAGAGGAAGAGAAATACTGAGTATGACCCAAAGCACACCATCCCTACAGTCAAACACGGAGGTGGAAACATTATGCTCTGGGGCTGTTTTTCAGCTAAAGGTACAGGGCAACTACGCTGCATTGAGGGGTCAATGGATGGGGCAATGTACCGCAAAATTTTGGATGAGAACCTCCTTCCCTCAGCCAGAACACTGAAGATGGGTCGTGGATGGGTCTTTCAGCATGACAATGACCCAAAATATACAGCCAAGGCAACAAAGGAGTTGCTAAAGAAGAGGCACATTAAGGTTATGGAATGGCCTAGCCAGTCTCCAGACATTAATCCTATCGAAAATCTGTGAAGGGAGTTGGAGCTTCGACTTGCCAAGCCGCAGAAACATAAAGGACGTAGAGAGTTTCTGTAAAGAGGAGTGGGCCAAAATCCCTCCTGAGATGTGTGCAAACCTGGTGACCAACTACAAGAAACGTCTTACCGCTGTGCTTGCCAACAAGGCTTTCTCCACCAAGTACTAAGTTGTGTTTTGTTTGGGGATCAAATACTTATTTCTCTGAATAAAATGCAAATCAATGTATAACTTTTATGTAGTGTGTTTTTTTTCTGGATTTTTGATTGATGTTCTGTCTCTCTTCTTTAAAATAAATCTACCATAAAAATTAGAGACTGTTCATTTCTTTGTAAGTGGGCACACTTACAAAATCAACAGAGGATCAAATAATTATTTCCCCCACTGTGTATATATAGTTTTTATTTCATTATGATTATTCTTATTCTCGAGGAGGATGTAAGAAGTGAATTATGAAATATGCACACCAGTTGTACGTCATGTCTGTTATTAGGGTCACATGACCAATTTTTAAATGGCTGTGTGAACTGGCGCGTAAATGCTGGCATTGCAATATTGTGACACCAAAGTGAGTAGCTCTTAACTAGCTACAGAACCCCCAATTCAGCAATGATTGTTCCATCATGACATAAAATACATGAGCTCCTTCATTGGTCTTTTGTCCTCTTCATCTAAAATGGCTACAATAAGATGTACCAGTGATGGTGATGGGCCAGTAGATGGAGAACAGAATTTGGAAATTACGTTTTTTTTTGTTCTTTCAAGGTTTCAGAAAAATATTTTTTATAATAGTTTTTTATAGAATGTAGCAACAATTATAAAACTCTATATACTGATTGGGTCAGGTTTTTTTTAAACGTTTGGAACCTCAAAAAGTTACATTGTTCCAAGAAGCTCTAATTTTTAATGAGGTTGTTTCAAAAACCTAATTATGTTGACCTGCAATACACCACAAATAATACTTTCCTTTATGTTTTCATATGAACAATTAAATCTTGTGTTTTCACTATAGTTCATATGCACCCAATCCCTTGGAACAGCTTTACGAAAAAAACAGAGCCACTGCAAAGCTATCAGTCTTCACAGTTTGTGCATTCAGCTTCTAATTCCTTATTATTCAAGACTGAGCTACTAGGTGTGTTCAATTTAAAATAGGATTAAAGACAGATCCTTCCCCCAAGAGCACCACAACCACAGTATTTTCCAATATATATATATTTTTAAAATTATAGCTTAACTCTCAACGCTCAGTGTTTGCTAAATTTTGAGCGCAGTGGGGATTGTCATAAGCAATGTATTTTAATAATGAGGAGGTTTTAGAGTCAGACGGAGGTTGATTATGGTGGATAGAGACGCGTGATTGTCAGCCCTGGGGCCAGTGGCCCTAATGGGGATGTATTACACACCAACGGGGGTTCACATGCCTTCATTAAAACATCTCTGTCAGTGTTCCAGAGGCCTCTTTTAACTAAAGCAAATAGAGTTCAGGCAATTAGTTTATTACTACATTCATTGCATTTGTACAGAACAAACATAATCAGAATTAATTGTCAAAATTAAACCACTTTCTCAAAGAAAATTGATCATTTACAATCTTAAGATAATCATACCATATTTTTTCTCAAATCAAAATGCAATTACTTCATCTCTGGTTATACTGTGAAATCACCAATGTAGGGAAAAATAAATGTGCTAAGTAAATGCTTGTAAACATAATTGTTTTGTCTTCTGAAGCATTACTTCTCCCTTTAGGTACCTTGAGGATAACACAGCTGTGTATTCTGATGAGGTGCTGTAGGTTATGAGGGTAGGATAGGAAGTGATGTGTTATGATGCTCTTATAACACTTACCATTCAATTTAATTAAGTTCTACACATACTGATGATGAATATGTGACAATTTGTGCCAAAGGCATTCCAAAACCCCTGCTTATTTTGACATAACACAAGGAAAATCGTTTGAAAGGATAGACTCTAGACTCTCATCTAAATAAAAACCTTCCTAAATATAGATAATTAAACCTTGATCACAACCTTGAACTACTGGGATTAATGTCCAAAAAGCACTAAACTCTCACCAGCCCATTTATTATCAACATGTACCTTGCTGGAAACCCTTTGTTGGTATAAAGTTAGAGATGATATCCCTGCTGTTAACATGCACAGTTGTGTTCGGCCTCAACTACACCCTCATTAATCATATATTTCAACCTACCAGTGAAAGTCCTGTATAAAACCCTAGCAATACTGTTGTGATTTATACACACATTCCAGTGCATCAGATATTGCCATGTCAGTGTCACTGCTGTGTTGGGAATGTAAGAGTAAGAATATGATTTTTTTTATAAACGTAAGTTTTCAGAAATATGATACAGGGCACTGGGGTGAAAGGGAGAGGACAGCATGCATGGCAATTGATGAGGTAAAATATGTGACAACAAACCAAAAAAGTCAAGTCTGCAAGTGACGATACAAGGCAAGTTTTATTTATGAAGTGTGTGATAAGTTTATATTTTCTAGCCCTGGAAATTTATTGCCTGTATATCATACAAATCAAGTAAATAGTATATCACTTCCACTGTTAAAATGTTATATAATAATTGGTGAAGCTTTAAAAAAGCCAAGTTTTCAGGATTGTCTTTTTTAGAGACAATATGTCATATCTTCAACCTCTCCTCGAAACATACAATGGTCTTGGTCCATGCACCATTAGCCAGGTCTTCTGATTTAATTTTTGGTTTCACATGTGTCGAGCCCTTTATAAATTCTGTGGAACCAAGACATTGGTTCCTCTTCTCCCCTGGCTTTGTGCTCCAACCTACAATAATGATTCTTTTGTTTTTACCCTCATACCATATCTTTGGTAAATAAAACTCATGCACTTGAACCTCTTCCTGTTTTTAATAACACAAAACCTGAAACAGTAACAGTACTTTATTTTCATTCAACTGGCTTTCACTGCTCTGGAGGCAAATCAAAGTCTATGTGCTTGTGTTTTTCCAATGGATTCAAATAACGAGTAATGAGTTCGTTTTTAACCATAAAACAGAGTGAAATCATCCAGGCATTTGCTGTCTGGGATGTGTGTAGTCTAAGATGCCACAGTAGGGGGGAGCTCATTAATCATTCCAAAGCCACTGGAACTTGCAGCTCTGCCTATGCTTTCAGTTTCTCCATTACAAAAGAGTCACTTGTAGTCTGAGATATCCTTCTCATTCATCACTAGAATCATCAACATGTCTACTTAATAATAGAAGAGTCCTAAATGTACTCTCAACTTGGAGAGTGTGGCAAAAGAAATGAAATAAAATATTTACCATTTACAGAAATAAGGAAGTACCACAGTAACATCCAACCGCTTTAATAGTAACTTGTCTTATACCTAATTTTACCTGCCTGTGCTGGCCTTTTAAAAACAGGTTTTAACCCATCAAATGCCATCCTTGAAGTCGTTTCCAATTTATATTAGTTCCTTTTAACACTTTTCTCGGAAATTTACCTTTAATTCCCAAATCTCACAGTAGCCTTAAAAAAGCAATAGCAATAGCTTTGCTGAATGCATTTGTGACCCGATCTGCCGTAATGAGTCGGAAGTCGGCGTTCTATTTATTTAGATACGGGTCGATTATGTTGACAAACATCAAAAATATCGATTTTTCTTTTTTGGTCTTATATGAAAGAAAAGGTCTTCAAAATTAATCTGGTCTCCAGAAAAGAAAAATCACTATTTTTGTGATGTTTTTCAACATAATCAGCCCATATCTAAATAAATAGAGTGCCGACTTCCGACTCATTACGGTAGATCGGGTCACACTTGTATTATCAACAAGTTAAATTGTTTGTCTGTAGTTTGTCGCTGGAAGCAATACATTGTTAAACATGTAACCAGCTCCTGCACAAACTAGAATTTTGTTATGTTTTTAAGGCACTGGGCTGAAATAATTTGAGCTGAATAGAGATGACAGTACTGGTGTGTTGATACAGTTCTTACATCATATCCTGTTTGTGTTACCTTGCACTGCATTAGACTTTCATGTTCATGCTAAGCATTTCATGTGATGTTTCTCCTAACAGTTTATTTTACGCATGCATGCTGTTTTAAGCTTTGGTCACAGCATTAGTGAGGAAACAGAAAAGCAGTTTATTTTAAAAGCACAACTCACATGACTTTAGCTGTCTCACGCAGCACTATTAAAATTCAATAAATCACACAGGCAATTATTGGAGAAGTAATTGCTTCTTAAAAACCTGAGAGACGGTGAGAATTTCTAAAGCAACAAAAGAGTTTCCTACCTTTCAAGAGAGTACCAATAAACATTTCAAGACCCTAATCACAAGAAAATTCTGTTTTGCCACAATAAATGATGAAGGATTGCATGAAAGCTTGGTATTTATGTGAGTGGCATTTCATTTTTAATTACTTCATTATTTCCAGCAATTGCGTCTTCGAATTCCCTTGATTGCTGCAGCTGTGTTTCATGCTGTGTCATGATGGCAGAATCGCAAGGTCGTAAGCAAACACTCTTGAACATACTCGCTCTTATTTTCCAGATGGACACATTAAATCAGTGCTCACTGGACTTAGCATTTGTTAATAGTTAGTATGTTGGAAAACCATGAAACACCTTGGATTTATCAATCAACTGTGATCACATGTCAGGATAGGATCATATTGTGAAGGTGTACACACACACACACACACACACACAGTATGTAGATAATTTTATCTAACGCTCAGCTGTGCTATTGGAGTACAGTGAGGATTAAGTTCATTCATTCATTCCAGGGGGACCAGAGCCTATCCCAGGAGCTTATGGGCGCAAGTTGGGGACCAACTCTGGGTAGGCACCAACACATCACAGGGCACACAATCACACTCTCATTCACACCTTATGGAACAATTTAGAGCCGCCAATTAACCAGTTGTGCATGCTTTTGGAAAGTGGGAGGAAACAGAGCACCCAGAGAAAACCCACGCAAACACGGGGAGAGCATGCAAACTCCACACAGAAAGGCCCCACGGCCGAGCTGTCGAACGAACACAAGACCTTCTCGCTGTGAGGCAGCACTCGCTAACCACTGTGCCGTCTGAGGATTAAGTTATTAAAGTTATTACATATACACATTTACATTTAAGTCATTTAGCAGACACTCTTATTCAGAGCAACTTCCATTTTCCTAATTTCAGGGACAGTTTCCTTGAGAGCAACTTGGGGTAAAGTGTCTCGCTCAATGACCCAGTAATGGTAGTACTAGAGGTAGGATTCAAACCTACAACCTTTTGGTCCAGAGGTGAGTATCCTAACTGCTAGTCCACCATCACTGAGCACATTTTAATTTAACATCATTGTACATTCATATAGGAATATAAAACATAAGACTAAATAAAACATTTTGACAGGTACTTTATAAGCAGTGTTGGGCACATTACTTTAAAAAAAGTAACTATTTATAGTTACTAGTTACTTCTCCCAAAAAGTAATTGAGTTTGTAACTGCTTTACAGCATTATAAAAGTAACCATGGAATGTAACTACTGCTTTATTGTAAAGCGAAAATGTTCAAATATGTCAAAGAATTTGGATCCCCCTCCTTAAATGTAAGCATGTGATGATGAGAGATAATTCATCAGATTAGAACAGATCAAAACCGACATGGAGAAAACCACTTTCTTCCTGGTTATAATCTACATTTCACATATACAGTACATTCTAGCCTGTTATCTCGGTGAGGGAAACAGTAATGTCTGTACTTCCAGTTTCTTTTGAATTCTCTGGTCTCGCCACTGTTTAGTGTGTCTCTTGGTCATTTGTGTGTGTGTCTGTGTGTGTGTTTGTGTGTGAACGCCCACCCAACTCTGTGTCTGATTGGCTTACAATGAAATTTTACTCTTCCTTAGCCAATCATCACTTATTCGGTTGTTTCTCCCCACCCCCTAGCAAATAAAAGAAAAAAAATAACATTGTTATTCCCATCAGTGTTTATAGGTACATATTGTTTCCAAATTAAGGCACACAAACTGCACAATAGATGCCCTGCATTACGCCATGGAGTCACTGTTACTCAAATGATTAGTTGATCAATTAATATATGAAGCCAGATTTGTTATATAGCATAATGTTCAAGTCAGAATTCTACACACCATATAAACATTCTACTGAAAACATATCAAAAAGTACGTTGATTGGACTATAATAAAAAATATTGGTACATTGGATTGCATTTACAGCACTTAGCAGAAACACTTCCAGACGGTTGCTTACACCAGAATAAATATTTTTCTCATAATAGGCACATTTTTCTTAGTCCTATCATACCTCTATGTGTTACAGAGAAAAATCTTTTAAACACATTGCATGGTTTGTTTGTGACCTCTTGTTTGTTAACATTTCAGGAAATACAGAATTAAAATGCAGACTGTTCTATTTTGTCAATTGTTGGGATGAGGCAGTTATAGATGAGTTATAGCTAATCACTCAGCAGCAAGGTGATGGCCAACTCAGTAGCTCAGGATAATGATAAATAGTCATGGGTTTCTTTGGCAGATAGGGTTTTCCTTGGTTCTGCTCTGTAGCACAGTCTCTGAAAATGTCACTACCACCTCACATATGACTTTGTTTTATCTCAGAAAGGCTCAGCTTTAGAGTGGGGAGAGAAATCCAACCTTATCCAGCATGGCAGGCCATGGTGGCTCCATCAAAACTACACATGGAACCGGTCACAGAGGCCTTGCGGCTCCTGGTGGCAGCGGGATTTTTCATCCCAGTAGGGATTTGCACAATCTTAGTCTTGTGAACACTGATCCTGGAAAGCATTGCTTTCTTGCCTGAGGTGAGTGTCAGCAGTGTGTGAGATCACCACACAAAGCTGACTGGTTGATTTAAGCTGATACTTTACTGATACTTGGCATCTAATAAGCAGGTCCTAAAGTGTATCAGCAATCTAATTATTTTTCCTTGAAATACCAACTGATTGCACACCATAGCATGCTTGTCAGAGAGTCTCAGCAACTCTGCACTGCCTTCTACTCAGGATTGGAACTTTACCAACACTGCTCTTTGGGGGTCACCAAACCAAGGCTGTTAGTGATAGAAGAAAGATGCATCTAACCCTGAACCCCCAACCTCTCAGACTGTGCTCAGAATGTTACCACTTGACTATCACAGCCAAACATCAGCGGCCAAATGTATTATGCATGTACATTTTGCTATAGTTGTGGACTGTTGCTGTAATATTTTAGTAATTCACCTTGTTAAATTCACAATATATTGCTAGGCATAGGATATAGAATACAAAATCTGCATCCTTTTTGATATAAGGCAGAAATGCTGGTGCCAAGCATGGACACACATCAGAGAAGACAAAAGGGCCTGAAGTGGGTTTTACTGAGCTCTCTTTCTTATTTGAGACAGAGTCTATAGTGCTGAAGAAGCCCTATAACAAGATCTCTTTATCTAACAGTCACATCTTTAGACTCAGCACAGTGGGAAAAGACATTTTAACTTAGGTTCCAATGTAGGGCACACACATAGTGAGTGATATTCTGAGATTTTAAGTAGTTTCAAAATCTTTTTTTATTAAACTTTATTTTTTTATTACATTTTATTTTTACTCATTTTGTATTAAGTTGTCCACTGCATAAATATCTAGTATATATTAATTGTTTAGTGTTTTTATTGCAAATAAACAATATTCCAAATCCTGAACAAATATCTAGCTAAACTATTCATTTTGTACAGCAGTGCATACAAAATAAAATGGACTTGATGATTAATTGACTTAACGTATGGGTGTAGGAGATGAAAACATAGGTATTTAGTTTAGCAGAAAAATCTCTGTACAGTAGTCTTTGGTAATAAAAATGTGGTGACTACAGGCTGGTCTTTATACCTGACCTTGCAACACAGTGCTGCAACTTGACCACATATTTCAGAAAGCATAACTACTTCAGCTGTGAGGCGATAAAGCTGCTCCTGTGCATTTTGTAATAGTTTCTCAAGTAAAAGACAAACTTAGTGGAAGAGCATAATATTCACAGACGTTTTCCCCAACCATCTCTCTACCAGCATCCCCAGAGCACAATTGTCGAATTGTGTACATGGTCATTGCAGGAGGTCACATTAAGATTTCAGTAGCTCAGTTCCCAAAGCTTCATTGACAAATCAGCAGCGGGACCCCTGCAGCAAAAAAAGTATGACATACCAGGAGCCTGGAAATGGCATCAGTTGGATAGGATATATACACCATGGAAATATCTGAACTACTAAACCAAATATCCTATTGTTTGTGAGACCACTGAAGCAGTAATGATGTGGGCATCACAGCATGTCCACTTCAAGGTCATGGTAATTGAAAAACCCGAGGCTAGGTCAAGACTTCACATTCGTTCATCCCACGTTCCTTAATCTCTAAGAAACTGCACACCTCCAAGTATATTTCAATTAGTCTGTAAAACCCTGAGCCATGTCGTAAGAGTTTTTTTCCCTGTACCTAAAATACATATATTAAAGAAGCACAAGCTTTTAGCTCAGTAATAGGTCTGCAGTAGCTAACTTTCTAATACTATCCTGTGCATAACATGATTTTCTAACCCGTCATAATTATACCTGTGTTATCAAAATGACATTTCATGGCAAAGACAATACAGAGTTTGCAGCTCGCTAACATGAATAGAATCATTTGGTTGCTCAGTGTAGAAAAGTGGCTTTTCTTCTCCCCAGTTACCACTTTTGTGTTATGAAATATCATATAAGGGGCAGGTAGGGCTTAAGCTGTTGACTGGCAGGGGCTTCTATAAGCTGAAAGAAAGCTTGATGGCACCCTGCAACTGTTGTTAAAACAAGATCAGCCAGAAGAATCTTCAAGGAGTGTCATCCCCAGATAGAGTGCTTCTCTCCTCTATTTTGCAGAGAGTATTCTATGGAGTCCTCCAGTGGGGATCAGTAGTTCTTCACCATGAACTGTGATTTCAAGGCAATCTTAGAGCCCATGATTATCATGCACAGCTATAAGGCAGTGGATGAGTGGTGAATAAAATCCGATTTCAGTAGTGGAGGTTGAAGCCTATTTATGGAAGTACCAAGAGGCTGCTATCGGTGACTGCATGGATGCAAAAATCTGACTAGAGCCAGGGGGTTAACCTGTGCAGATGGCCTTTGATCTGTCTCTGTGACTGTTTGTAAGCAGTGCTTTGAGGGCATGTCAGAGGAAAAGCCTGATAGCGGCAAACAGAGGAACTTTGGAGAGAAAATGGTCAGGTTACCATTCCTGTGTTTAAAGTCCTCTTGATGAGAATGACTTAGTAAGTGTAACAAGTAGAAGAACACTTAATAATTTATGATGTGTTATAGGGCACATGGAGTATGTGTTAATGACCATTAACATGTTTTCTTGTGTACAGTAGTATCTCCTTACAATGGCTCATTAAACAGATTCTGTGGTGTTTTTCCCTTTTACAACATGTATCACTTTTATAACAAGTATGACATTCCTTTCATCACTAAGTAGAACACTCCTACGCATATCCGAAAAGTCAAACACTGACCTAATATGCCATAAGGCACAGTTATAAGGTTTTAATAACCTTCACATGTGTTTAGTCTGCTAATTAGCCATGGTTAATAATTAAAAACCTGTACTGTTTACCTAAATTAAGCACTGTTTACCTGATCTGTTTTACCTTGCTTCTTCTGTGGATTTATGTTGAGCCAGTTGCTTCTGTTTCTTCATGAAACAGAGACTAAATGATGTTGAGATCGCGATTCTGTCTAAGGCAGTCCCACCTCTTTCAGGACAACCCTGTTCTTTTGTTTCAAGATATTTATGACATGTATGTACCACAGAATGTGTTTATATCAGATGCCATTTGATGCTACTGCATCAACGGATAAGCATTTGCCTATACATTTCAGCTTGGAAGAGAACATAATTTTGCTCAAATCCCCAACCCCATTGCAGAAACCTGCAAAGCACCTCCACCATGCTTCACTGTTGCCTGCAGGCATCATGCTTGTAAAGCTCAGCAGGACTTCAACAGCTACCTGCTTCCTCTTACAGCCAAATATTTCAAGTTTTGACATCAGTCCAGAGCACCTGCTGCCATTTTCTGCACACCAGTTTTTATGTTGTGCATGGAGCTGCATGGTCTTATTTCGCCATCAGGGGTATGGCTTATTTGTACAAGACTTCTCCTTGCTAGTCAAAAGATAAAAATAGTGGCTTTTGATGATAAATCGCATCAGTGATATCTGCAAAGATCATACTTTCATGTATATAATAAATGCTGCATACATTTATGTTTTGTTTATTTTTGCAGTAGATTTTAACTAAAATGAAATATAATGATTAAGCTATCAATTTTGATTGTATAGTATAGTATAGTATAGTATAGTATGATGGATCTTGATCAAATCTGAATAAAAAGTTTACTATTGCCTTTTGACCTCTTTATTGTCTTCTCCCATAGTATTTTTATGTTTGAATAGCTACTTATTTTGATAACTTTTCACATAAATAAAAATAACTGTTGTAGAAAAGTGTGACATATTATATAAATGTTTATATCTTTCTTGCAATGCTTTGTTCATTTAATTCAATTACGCTATATACTGAAATTAACAGCCAGATTCATAATTTATCTGGCTAACCTGGTAGCTCTTTTCAGTGCAGATTAGATTTCAGTGTTACAGTGGGCAAGTAGTAAATAGGGGAAATCTTTTTTTTTTTTTTGTAAATACCGTAAATAAAAAAAT
The DNA here is from genome assembly GCA_032718565.1 of Distichodus sexfasciatus. NCBI lineage: Eukaryota > Metazoa > Chordata > Actinopteri > Characiformes > Distichodontidae > Distichodus > Distichodus sexfasciatus. Next base: position 6,718,891 of record JAVGVS010000003.1, read on the forward strand.
AAATCACATGTAGTTAATCTATCCTGGGTAGCAAATGTTACTTTGATAAGCTATTTACAGTATTTACAGTGGAGTTGATTTACTGCATTGTGGGAGACTAAATAGTTGTGAAATGATGTAGGTGGACGCATTTTCAAAAAGAGTGCAGGGTAGCTGTGTTAACCTTCAAAACTTTAGCCTTTGTTATTCCTTTATTGTTTCACATTTTATGCCATATTGCATCATCTTGCTTAAAAGCATTTCCATTTCTTTCCTTTCCATTTTGTGCAGTTCATGAGTGATCCTGTGCTGAGAAGCACTTTTGAATAAAAGCCCTTTTCATTACCAGGTTAGAAATACAGTAAATATAAGGCTGTAAGTGCTTTTAATGCAGACTCTCCAGAAATATATGCTGTTATATTATAGGGTGTATCTGTGTGATGAAGCATATTAAATATAATCTGATCTGCCAGTGACACATATCACATATTTATAGCTTATGCAATTAGAAAATTAAATTGTACTATATGGTTATTTCTTTGAAATTCACCAGAACTTTAAATTACAGATCTCTCTTTCTTGCTCTCTTTCTCACTCTCACACTTGTAAAACTATCTTTGTGGGCAAATTTCATAGACTCCCATAATGACTAAATGTACTGTATATAATTCTACAGCTAACCCTAACCCTAACCTTAACCTCAGTAACCAAATGCAAATATTTTACCTCTTTCAGTTTCTCAAATAAAATCTGCATATTTTCTATAAAGTCATTTCTCCTCATGGCGATCTGGAGAACAGATCTAAAGTACAAAAAGGCACTGCAATTCATTTATAAAAATCCAAAGATAGTAGAAACATGTAATAAAAGAGGGAAGAGAAAACCAGACCTTACCAAGTATAGTGTGATTTATTTGCTCTTCTCTCTTCCCAAAAAGCAAAAACAATAGAAGCAAATAATTATGCAAATAAGGTACACTTCGCAAAATTGGAGGCAAACAAAATAAATAGCCTACTACAGTAAAAATCAGAGCACCTTAGTGGTGGACACTTTAATGAAATGCAGGAGCACCCCCAACACTTGGCCTCGCTGCTGTGATATACTTAAACAGTAGTATTTGGTCAAATGAAATGCACCAAAAGGTGTCTGAATGCAGCAACAAGGGGTGATGGTGGTTTAATGATTAGTAAACTAACCTCTGGACCAAGAGGTTATGAGTTTGAATCCTACCTTTGAATTACTGGGTCTTGGAAATGAGGCAAATGTAGGTTTATATTTATTCATTCATTCATTTACTAACATTCAGTGTTCTTGTTGTATTTACAGAACCAGTTATGTAAGAATGTAAAAGGTCACATTAACGAGTGAAGGAAAAACTACACAATGGCATTTTGAGACCCTTTGATAGCTAACCAGTGTCTATGACATCAAAAGTCCTTTTCTCATGAAAGGGACATGAAAGAGTTTGGACAAAAGCTTAGTGAGTCCAGGTGAGAGTATAAGCATTTCTGATGATGGCCAAAGCTCCAATCAAAGGTCACATGCAACAACCATCCAACACTGATGCTAAAGAAGGGGGCGTTTGGGATTTCAGCACCTTGGACAGCAGCCAGCCTCACAATGACACACTGAGGAAGGCTGAGGTGCAGATTGTCACAAGAGTATAAACCGTAATTGCTTGCCTATGGGGCGGCACAGTGGCGCAGTGGTTAGCGCAGCCTCCTCAGAGCGAGAAGGTCCTGGGTTTGATCCCTGTATCGGCCGCTGGGCCTTTCTGTGTGGAGTTTGCATGCTCTCCCTGTGTTTACGTGGGTTTCCAAAAGCATGCAGTATAGGTTAATTGGCAGCCCAGGGTTGGTCCCCGCCTTGTGCCTGTAGTTCCTGGGATAGGCTTCGGTCCCCCGCGACCCCAGGTGGGATTAAGCAGTTTGGATAATGAATGAATGCCAATGTGTTGGTAGAGAAGAGCACATCACAGGCCATACACTTCCCTATTTGTCAGGACAAGCACAGAGTGAAAAAATAATATAATGAAGTTTAATGGGTTTTAAAGCAAAAAGAGTGTCATGAATATGAGAGTGTCATTTTGAGGAAGCCACCGAGATCAAGTCATAATCACAGTAATTAAGTAAATGGAAAAAAAAATTGAGATAGAAGTTGGCAGATACCTGAGCACTAAAGTTATGCAGACTGGCCCTTCAGTACTTCAAAAATAAAAAATATAATATATAATTAACAAATACAATTTCATCTTTAAAGTGTGATAAATGTTATGATTTTGGACATTTGATTGACCCTGCCGCTTGCTTTCATAACTGCAAAGACATTACCGCTGCTAAAGGTAGCGGTAGGACAGTGACACACAGCTTCCTATCAAGTTTTTCAGGTTCTCACCCTTTTTTAGCCATCACTTGACATTTCTAAATAATGAATTTCACCATCACAAATTAACATTCCCGTAGAGAGAAGGTAAGCTGCAGGGTGAAGTGAAAGTGGTAATATATTCCAGATAATTTGGCCCATTTTATATTTTTCCCTGTTGGTTTTTAAAGTTTAGTTAAAGACATTAATAGACTTTGTGATGAATATTGTAAGATTTTTTAAATCAAAACTCCTTGACAGGTATGTGCTTGTACCATTTAGTTATGGTAATTTTTTATTCCGTCCTGCTATTTTCCTGTAAAAATTTAAGGGAGGTATGACAGTTCAATTAACGGCAATATGAATTATGTATGTATGTAAATCTTTCAATCAGCCAAACATGACAACAGAGTAACAGTTGTATGAACTGTCAAAGAAATCCATGGTAGAATGAAAACAAGGAAAACAATAAGAACAGGAAGGCAGTGATGAAAACTAATGATTACAGTAGCCTGCCTGAATGTGGTTACTGGCAGTAATGGAATTGGCAGATGGAGGTAAGGAGTGGAACTCAAGAGACACATATTGCATAGACAACTGGTGCCAACCCAACTGTGACTGACAGGAGGCTGGGATATTTAATCAGACCTAGCACTGAATCAACACAAGTGCCAGATGTAATTCAAATCCCTTTATAACCCTAAATGCCAATTAACTGAAAATAGCACAGGGCCACACCCTGCTGTCAAAAGTATTACACTGCTATAGGGTCATCTGAGACCACTGGTGAGTTGTCAGGGAGACAATAGAAGGTGAAGCAGGTAGAAAGCTCACTGGTACTTAAACGTTTGAATAGAACTAATTATTTTGTTGTAATAGTTTACTGGTTGCTTCAGTGGGCGGCACAGTGGCGCACTGGTTAGCGCTGCCGCCTCACGGTGAGAAGATCCTGGTTTTGCATTCTCTCCCCGTGTTCACGTGGGTTTCCTCCAGGTGCTCCGTTTCCCCCCACAGTCCAAAAGCATGCAAGATAGGTTAATTGCTGACTCCAAATTGGCCCCATAAGGTCTGAATGAGAGTGTGAGTGTGTGCGCCCTGCCCTGTGTGCAGTGTTGGGGAGTAACGGAATACATGTACCGGCTTTACGTATTTAGAATACAAAATATGAGTAACTGTATTCCGTTACAGTTACCATTTAAATAAGTGATAATTAGAATACAGTTACTTTGTTGAAATAAATGGATTACACGGCGGTCTTTTCCTGTTTCATATGTTAGGCTATCCCCTCTCTAATTTTGGTAATTCCACGCATTGCCGGAAACCCAAACAAACACGCAATAAGAGGCTCTAATGTAAGCGTCCTGTTAATGTTGGTCGCGTCAGTTACACAATGGACCCAGAGCCAGCCGTGCCTGGGCAGGAATGCATTTCTTACTCGGAAATTTCGTCTTCGCTCCTCTACAGTAAATATATTGTCTATTCAGGGAGATTTGGGCTTAACAGCCAATTGGTAGAGAAAAAAAAAAACAAGAATTTGCAGGATGTGATTGCTACATTTATGTAGTTGTAAAAAGCATGACAATATATTAAGTAATCCAAAGTATTCAGAATATGTTACTCACATTGAGTAACTTAACGAAATACGTTACAGACTACATTTTGGGCGTGTGTTCTATAATCTGTAGTGGAATACATTTTAAAAGTAACCTTCCCAACACTGCCTGTGTGTGTCCTGAATGAGTGGTTGCTTCAAGGTCCAACATTAGCTCCTAATGGTAAATGTGGACAGATTTCACCACAGTTACAGGTACCTAAAATATGCCATAAATTGTTTCTGAGAAACTAGTGGATTCATTAAATATTGATAAAAATTCAAATCCAATTCGTATAATGTGACGCTGACTGCAAATCTGGTCAGATGTGTGAAGACATGGCACATTCATGCCACTGACCTTCACTTGAGCACCATGAATATCAAAGTTATTCGAAGAGATGGATTATTTGAGGTATGTCATGCATCTTCAAATCACCAAGCTTGATGTGTTCATCAGAATTCATTGAGCAGTCTTTGTTTTTTGTTTTTTTTGTTTCTTTTTGGATATTTGTGTGAATTTACTTGCTCTTTTATTCAGCTTGCATGCAAGATAGACAAAGGAAGACATTGCCTTAATCATAAAGAATGTAACAAGCACTTCTCTCACTGCTGTTCACACTATAACAGATTTGTGTCACATATGTGTAAAAAATTCAAATAAGGATATATCAGTTGGCAGTTTTCCTCTACCCATGCAAAGACGTTGACAACATAATTCTGGAGTTTCCTAGTGTACCTGCAAATCTGTACAAAAGCCAAAGCAGATGAGGTTTATGGCGCAATATGCTGAACCAGCCAATTTCAAAGTTATTCAGTCAAAGAATGAATAAATGAATGAATGAATGAATGAATGAATGAAGAAAGAAGCCATTTCATTTTTACACACACCACATTTAAGACTGGTCAGGTTGAGTAAGACACAGCAAATATTTCAGCTAAATACATAATGTCAAAGTGACTTATTGCCAATCATTTAAATGGGTGATTTTGTTCCTCGTGTACAAATGTTTCACTTCAAATAAAATGTCACTTGCTGTTCTGGTACTGGAAGTTGCATGCTGTTTTTTTATTAAATATAATTTGCACTTCAGCACTGAAAAACCTGAGAAATGAATGCCATAAAATACATAGTTCAAAAGAACAGGTATGAATTCCAAAGGAGCCTTACAGTGGAGTTTAGTTATTAACTATACAGAATAAATGAAGTGCGGAAATTCCTCAGATCTTGTTGACATTTTAATTAACTGGAATGTCCCTGTGATTAAGATTAACTTGAGAACAGTTATTATATAGGAGCACACTTGTGCTGCTGAAGACGTCACTGGTTAAAGCATGTCTTTGCTCCACAGAGGTTACACCATGTTAGTGGGATCCAGGTTGAAATCACATTTATACATAGCATAGTAATCTCTCTCTCTCTCTCTCTCTCTCTCTCTGTATATGTATCTTCCTTGGTTCATGACGCTCCTTATGACTTTTATGGGTTTTAAGTACCACTGGAATACAAACACACACGCAAACACAAAGTTTCATAGTGGGTTAACAGTGTGGGATTATAGGAGTCTAAAAACGTAATTACTACATTGAATCATGCATGAGAGGCTAGCAAAAAAATCTCATTTGTATTTTGTTTGCTGTGTCTGTTTCTCATCTTGGAGACCAAACCCGTTCCAACAATTGTCTGTGCCAGTAAAGCAGGCCACCATGAAGCCGTTCAGCCGGAGATGCCAAAGCCACGGGTATTACATGGCTGCTCTGATACATGGAATGCATTAGCAAAAAGACTAAATCTTTTTATTAGAACCCAACCGATTTATTATTCTGTTGAAATTATCAGCTGATATTAGCTAACTACAACTACATTGGTATTAATGATTATAACAAGAACTGCATTTTTACTTATAAAGACAAGCCGTAAAATGGAATACAGTTACATCAGTATTCAATATTCAATATTTCAGTCCCTCCAGGACTTTGCAGGCTTTTTTTGAGATTCTTGCGGCTTAAAATTCCTGATTTTGTGGCAGCTTTTCAAAAAAATGTGTTGAAAGTCAAAATTGCAAAGTTGCAATGGATTCGCGGGGATTGGCATAATTTTAACTAAGCATATCAAATGTTAGTGTAATGCTTTGTACTGCTTGACAAAAATAGATCATCTGATTTTTAATCTTATAGTTATTAAAATTAGGCTTGAAAATCCTATATCTGTCACTCTTAAGGTTTTAAGAGTATCTTTTCACATAGATTTATTGGCACACATCCTTCAACAGTCATACAAACAAATAAAAGGTGGAGGGAGCAGAAGGATGAGCAAGCCTGACAAAACCTCCTCTACGGACAGCTAGTGAGTTTGCAAGAGGCCTGCAGCAGCCGTCAGCATCATGTGACGTTACCACCAGTGTGTCACCTACAATAATGCTCTTCCTTTAAAAAGAGGACAAGGGGCTCGGGGAAACCAAAGAGCTCTCAGCACAACAGAAGAGATGAGAGTGGGCTCATTACTCCTACTACATATTGTATTTCAAAAACTGTGTAAACCTTGCAACAGTCTGGTGTCTGGCCAGAGATTCTATTGAACTGCTTCTGGCCATCTCTTCAAACAACCAGTGAGTCAAGTGAGAACTCTTTTTATACACTTAGACAATATTTTGTGCACTTGAAAGCACAGATGCATTTCTCCAGAAGGAGTGCAGTAATGGGAGATTTATCATTTTTAGGATTCAAATTTTTGGATCTTTACCTTATAAGAACATGTTTGCAAATGTTTGAAAAGGAACTTCTAAACTTTTTAAATCATTCATTCATTCATTCATTATCCGAAGCGCTTAATCCCTATCGGGGTCGCAGGGACTGGAGCCCAGCCTGGGAACTACGGGCACAAGATGGGGACCAACCCTGTGCAGGTGCCAACTCACTGCAGAGCACACACACACTCACACAATTACACTCTCACTCATATCTTATGGGGCCAATTTAAAGTCACCAATTAACTTACAGTGCATGCCTTGCGACTGTGGGAAGAAACCGGACCACCCGGAGGAAACCCATGCGAACATGGGGAGAGCATGCGAACTCCACACAGAAAGGCCCTCCGGCCGACCTGGGGCTCGAACCCAGGAACATTCTCACTGTGAGGTGGCAGCGCTAACCACTGTGCTACCGCGCCGCCCTTCTAAACCTTTTTTCAGAATTGAATTCAACAGTATTTAAGAACCTTAAAAAGTTTAGAAATGGCATGTAAGCAAAACCACCAGACGAAGACGAAGCCTGAATAACATTTACATGAGCATTTACACATTTATCAAACATTCTTACCCAGAGTGAATTCCACTTTTTCACTGAAGAAACCTGTAGTGAAGAATCTTGCTTATGGCCTCAATGCTGACTCAAACCCAAAACCTCTTATTCCATAAGTGGCAATGCTCAAAGCAGGATGCTTTATTAAAGTAAAGTGATGGTAGAAAATAGAGAAATAAAACATCAGATAATACTCTCTAACACATATGCAAGTCTAGCAGAATTGCAAACACCATACAGAGACAAAGAGGAGGGGGAGCATTAAATAGGAAGTAAAGCAAAATCGTTCATCTGCTTTTCTTAAAAGTAGACTAGGAGAGGTGCCAACTTGGGTCGGGGACCAAACCTGAGCAGGCGGCAATGCACTTTAGACACACCCACTCACACAAGCACACTCAAACTCACACCTTACAGGCCAATTAAGAGTCGGCAATTAACCTACAGTGCATGCTTTTGGACTGTGGGAGGAAACCGGAGCAACCGGAGGAAACCCACACAAAGATGCAGAGAGCTTGCAAACTCCCTACAGCCGGGATAGAACCCAGGTTCTTCTCGCTGTGAGGCAGCAGCACTAACCACTGCGTCGCTGTGCCGCTCCGCCAGAAAACGTGTTTCCCAGATATCTAACAAAGTGAGTGATTATTTGGCATTGTGAACTCCCCACAATGCAAAGCACACAGGGCACCACAACCAAATGTGACCTCTGCATTTGACCCAACCGTGAAGGAGCAGTGGCAACTAGCATGTGCAGCGCCTGGGGAGCAGTGCTTAGGGACGGTGCCTTGCTCATGAGTACCTCAGTGGTAACTTTACTGGTTATTACAACCAATATAATTTGAATTTCAATTGGAACCCTCTAACAACTATTTCAGATACAGTTCAGTTCAGACAGTTCAGTTCAGTATGCTATTTAGTAGCTAGAGTGATAGTAAAGATTAGTGCTGTTAGTATGGTAGAATGGAATAAAAATGGGCAGTTAAAGGATAAAAGTTGTATTTTATTATAATTCTTCAGTTCAGGCAGGTCTGACAACTGAATGAATATTTTCCAGTGCATTATAATCATAGTAGAGTCATGAATTGTTACAAAAGAGTTCCTTTTCATAAGTAGCAGAATGAGTAAACCAGTATCTGGGGCTTTCTAAAGAATTGCCATCTTTTAGTTTTGGGGCTGTATCAAACCAGGCAGCATATTTTTCTTCTGTTCATTTCACCCCCTGCCTTGATATGTTTAAATATATATGAACTGCTACAATATTCTTGTTCCTACAAAATTCCTGAAGGTGTCCATTTGACATATTTACACTTATACTGCATGTACACGTCCTATTTGCATGTCATGATAGTTTTTTTCCCTGAAAAACAGGGGTCAGTCTTATAGGAAAAGGCCCTTATGATTCTCTCACGGTGCACAGCAGGTTTCCAACAGCTAAAAACAGAATGTAGCCATTCTCCTGCAAATCTAAGTCAAAAGCAGTGTGCAGTTTGCTGATGCTGGTTTTCAGCAGTGCCTGAATTCTAACCTGAGAGCAACAGAGTAACATTAATAGTGATGATCAAATGTGGACCAAACCCACAGTGTAGGTCTGATCTGATTACTCTTTCATGTTATTAATCTTGCCAGTGGCTTGTTTCTTAAAATGGTTTCATATAGAATGAAAGACAAGTGGGCATTACTTGGAGGCAATTTGCGGAGACAAAATAACATGGCAACAAAACCCTGTTTATGCATTCTGGGCTTTTCTCTGACTGCTCCAATCACGTTGAAGTTAACTGACATTGGAGATTTTTTTTCCCTTTTGCATTTGAGCAGTCAAAAAGAACCATTTAGCAGATGACTTTCAAATCATAAAGCACAGGAAATGGGATTTCTTGAATCAGTTCCCTACCACTCAGAATATCAATGCATTTGCAGCTTTATTTTTATGCTGAAGACAAAGCTTTCACTGGGCCAATATTAAATAAATGGAAGTCAAACAGACAAGACTGTGACTTAATGGATGGTAGAAAGTGCTCCAGATTAAAAAAGCGAACAGTCATTATTACCGATGCTGAATGGGACAAAGTTTTATCCCTTCTCCAGCAAAAAGTAGGAATCCATAAAGTTTATATTAAAAGTTGAATATAGATGTTTCTTGATTACATCTCAAAGCTCGGGCCCCGAGTTCAATTTACAAAAGCGTACGCTGTATTACTCTTGTCATGAGAGCATGTCTCAGCACAGGGGGAGATCTTACAATATGTTTTCCAATATGGTGTGATGAGTGAAGTGTCATCTGTAAATTGTTCCACATCAGGTCTGCGTTATTGATTTCTGTCTGACGTACTAAAAACATTGTGCCGTCTGGCTCCTTCTGCTGCGGATGGGATTATTACTTTTTCATCAGCTCATGGATATTTCATCGTTTCCCCCCCCCTCTTCCAAATGTATTACCAGCTGCCATGAGAAAGGTAATATGACCTGGTCATGTCGATCATATGAGGCAAATGAAGTCCCAGCGCCAGTGTGAGCTATCGACCCGACAAGCTGTGCATGTGCCATTCTCAGACATTATCGCTCACAGCAACAGGACATCTGTTGTAGCAAGACTTGCATTTGTTCCAATTCGGAAACAGAAAATAATTACCTCAAGCTTAAAATGTGATTACTAATGGGAAAGTGACAATTAGTGCGAAAAAAACAAGATCAACCGAATTTACAAGGGTTATAATAACATGGCTTTTGTGGGCCCACCACTAGGGCTGCCAGTAATGACTATTTTTTTAACAATTAATCAAGTGACTATTTTTCTGATTAGTCAATAAATCTAACTGACTTTGTCTATGAATGTAGAATGATTGCAACTTCCAGCCTAAATGTATTCTTATTAGGTTTGGGTACCTTTCACATTTAAACCGATATTGGTACAGGTACCTGTACCTGGTGTTTCGTAATGACAATCAACAGTATTTCATTTCGATACCTTGCCCTGAATCTGTAATACCTGGTTTGTATCAACATAAAAATACACTAATAATAAATAAGCATCAAACTAATTTCAAACATTTCTCAAGTTACAACTACAATATAAAATTATTGATTTTTTTAAATAAAAATATCCCAGAACAATAACTAAAACAGACAACACTTCTCAATGTTCCAATTATCAAACATAGCACACTTATCCACCCGTAAATATATTTTATGTCTAGCAAGGTGTTTCCTTAAGTTATTGACGTATTGCTAGCCCTAGTTCTGCATTTTGCGTGGCAAATGTTGCATGTCACGCTGTCTAAGTCGATTTTAGTAAAGTTCAGTCACACAGTTGACCGCTTTCTCCACGGATGCGCTTTCTTCCCCTGGCAACCACTGTTATGGTAAACAAAACTAACACTATAGCTTAAATAGCAAATGAAAATTTAACTGCAGTACATTCTATCTGTTTCTATAGTATTGCTGCTGTAAATGTAAATTGCATTAAAACGCTGAGATAACTGTTGATTAATTTAAAACTTTCACCCAGTTCTGTATGTTTGATTTGATCTGACGTGAGCCGATATCTGGTAGTACCAACATCATTCTGTCAGTACAGTTAAAAGTACAGACCTCGGTACCCAACCCTAATTCTTATACGCTTATTTAATGCAGACAAAACATGTTGTATATCTCTGCTTATTAATGGTTCAAGGTGGTCTTCCCTTGATGAAGTTATCGGTTCCACCAAGGCTCCTGTGTTTTCTCTTCAGGATCTTGTGGATACGGCTGCTGCGCCCGTCAAAACTTTGATGCATAGTGAGCAAAGCACCTTTTTCTTAATTGAAGAACTCTCACACTTTTGAAGCCTTGGGTCTTTAAAATCTTTACATTAACCTCTTAAGTGACAATACTGAAAAGAAGTCATTCACTTAGCTTTTACATACTGATATTAAGGAAATATGCATGTCAAACTCTGATACCCAAAACCCCCCAATGAATCGATTTAAAAATACTGACTTCTAAGCATGTTCAGAATCGATACCATAGACATCGACATCTCACAGGAGCCCCATCTGCTGCAAAACAGCATAGGAACTGCCACGATGAGAGCAATATTCCTCCAAATCAATGTTGCACTGCTGGGAATGAAGAATGGAAAACACAGCACTGCCTATTCCGCTTATCACCTGGGGAGTGAACAAACCTCCTGGTGTGGCAGCAGCCGCAACTTGAAAAATGTTTCTTTGGGAGGAAAGCTCTTGCGGATGCGGCAGATGACTCGCTTTTAGAAAAAACCATCTGAGCAAGACAGCCTAAGCTCTACCGCTTCAAATGGACACGTAAAGAAGAAGGCATTAATGGACTTGGGAGAAGTATAAATCTGTCAGGAGAGCCCTCCACCAAATGTCACTAAATCCAGCTAGTAGAGAGGGAGGACAGTTCTGACATCTGGCAAATGACTCCTCCTCCTCCTCAGCCCAGCTGCGGATAACATCGGAGTTGTCAGTACAAGAAGAAACACGGCATTACTTAGCTGCTGCTGGTGTGGAAATGGGGGGCATCGTGAGTAAGCTGCGTAGGGGTGTATCAGCTGGATGCCATGGAAATGGGCTGTGTAACTAGTAGAGCAGTTCCTTAGCATAACATTATTTTTGCAAATGGCTTCCTGTATGAAAGCGGGATCGGAGTATAAATCTTTTAGATTATAGGGGGTCTTATTTTCAGGTAATATGGGCACATCGCTTCACACACAGTTTCACAGCGTGTGAGTGATTCTATTTTCAAATATCAACTGCCGTATGTGATTTAATATTATAATAGGATTTTAATCATTGGAAACAGGAAAAATCTCTCTCTCTCTCTATCTTTTCTCTGTCTATCATCTCTATCTATGAACAGGTGGCTTGACCACTCTTGCTCCTGACTTTGTAACTTAGGTGTGTTATCCTTCTTGTGCATCATGGTTGTGAATCAATTTGGTCTGCCTTCGTCCTGTATACTTGAGCTAGTTTGCTTTGGTTACATGGGTCAGTCTCTGTGTACAGTGATCACAAACACACTCTTAATATAGCTTCTCATAATTTCTTCCAGCCTGTTTAGTAGCGTATTCAAGGTTAAAAAATAACACTAACCCTAGATTTCCGCAGCTCAAATGTGTTGTCGAGCTGATGTAGTTTTTGTCTGAGTGGAGATTTGAATTCTAATTAAATTTGAATGTGAAGGAAAACAAGGTTTTAAAAGCAGTGGCTGCAGGAATAAGGGGCATTTTTGAATTATTGAAACAGTTCAGTAATTTCACCATTTTTTTCAAGCTTTTCTGCAGTCATCACAGAACAAAACATTGCACACACAGGCAGGGCAGATCCACTATCCACAAGACAGAGTCACAGTGTGCTTGGATCTGTTTCCGCAGTTTTAATGCAGGTTCAAATGTGGAAACAGTTGCATTGTATTTCTTTACCTACTTTAAAGGCAGTGATCAGTTAAAACTAGAAAGTATGATAAAACTCACAAATATGCAAGACAATTTCACCAACCCATCTTCAGTAAATAAGCATTTTCTTAATTAAGGTTTTTTTTCTTCCGTCACCATATCAAATTTAGAAATATGTTGCTGAAAACATTTGCAAATTACCACCACCTCTGGTTCTGATTGATTGCAATCATGTTTGTTTATTATGTTGTAGTTAAATTCTAAAGTGGGCGTATAAACATGTTGGCCTACATAATACTAACATTTTCCCATCCAAATTGACAAAGCGTTACATTTTCAGGAAACATACAATTGGCCCCTTTCACAAAATTTGGGAAGTACTTCATACCGGGTAAACCAACGTCCGGAGAACAACCATCTAGTGCTGCTAGTCACAATCTCACAATTTCCGGGATCGATATTCGATTTCACCTTGGCTGGGTAAAGCGTGTTTTTACCACAACATTCTACAGAAGTAAACAATGGCAGAAATGTTACTGGAAATGTTCATTTTGCCAGGGAGGTATTTGGTTTGTAAGCACTAATGAGACAAAATGTAGGTTGCATTAAGTAGCACTTTTTACATGGCAGGGTTATGCGTTTTATTTAAGCCAATACAGTCAATTAGTAATGAGCAGCAGCAACATTAACATGTTAACATGTTCGTTTACAAATAAAAGGGATGAACTTTAGTTTTACAGTACTTCTGATGATTGAATCTTTTAACATTAACTGCCTGCCAAGTTTGCCAAAAGTTAAAAACAAGTTGTCATAGGCATCAGTTAGCACGTTCTCTTACTTCGGCTAACCGGCTGAGGGTCTATCTGGAAAATTGGCAACTGCACACAACCCAAATTTTTCTTATTGAATGAAAGTAAAGTGAAAATCAGATGAAACCATCTAGAAATGTTGTTGCTTAGTTGTGCATAACGATTGTTGAACACGGTTGACCATGAATTACAAACGTAGCATTTACGGGTTAAAGCAGTTCGATAGCTCACATCTCTGTGCTTACTGGCAGGGGCACGTGTGGCGTAGTCATGCTCTCTGGTACCTCTCTTGTCTGCTTGTGTTTTTTATTGCTTGTGTTTGTGCTTGCCAAGCTGTCACCCGTTCATTCACCAATATTTTTGCCTGGACTGTGGTGTAGTTGTTCCAGCTAAAGCGACTGAGAACAGCTCCCATCTTCAGCCACGCACTCTCCGTGCGAATAACAAAATTATCGCCTTTATCTCATCTGATGGCCCTCACCTACTGTCGTCTTTAGCCTTCATTTGTTGGAAATGCATGAAAATGTAAGTAAGCTTGTTTTTGTTTGGAATTCTACTGAGGTACACAACAGAAGCTCTTATTTTTTGACTGCGCTATGGTTCACTTCCGTACAATGTTGCAAGCAGAAGACCCAATGGCAATAAACCTACACATTAACACAACATGTAGTATTCCGTCTGATTCTCCAGCTTTTTAGCCTTTTTTTTCATACAGAGATCATTGTTCCTTAAAGGGATGTTGACCACCAGGTCCTGGATTTGAAATCCCTGGGATGCACCAAGGAATGTTTGCTCAGGGCAGCAAATGGGATGTTCGTCATAGTCTTTCTCTCAACAGGATAAACATTTGCGACACTGAGGCAAGCAGCAGTATGTGTTGCATCAACATTTTTTCAGCCTTCAGTAACCTTCATGCCAAATCTATAAACATGTTTACATGACCATGCATGACAAAATGTCGTGCGACAACCATGAAATATAGACTTCAATCCCATTTTGGTTTGAGAAAGCCTGCGTTTAGCTGAAAATTAATAAATAACACAACACACACACACACACAAAACTGTGACCCAAAAACCGAATCTTGAATTTGATTTAACACCAGCATTTGTCACTCTAGCAAAGGCCAAGTGAGATGTTTGAAAAGACAGTTTTTACTTATAGCACAAAACTTAGTAACAATAGTCCATGCATCCAATGAAAACTTTGAACTTGATGCAAAATTAGGTTATGGATGTTCAGTTCACACACTATTGTGCACTTGGTTGCGGAAAAAATAAGTGAAAGCAGTGCAAAGAATATTTTTCATTTTAAAGATTCCAATAGACAAAATTTGGATTTCTGACTCACAAAGTGTCTTTTTACTCCCATGTCTAAATGTACTGTGCGACAGATGGCTCCAAAGTATTAGATACATTTGGCAGTAGCATTAAAGTTTTTCAAATAAAATCTGGCAGTTTCTTTTTACTGTACTCAAAGATTGTGACGTTCTTTTTAAATCACTGGATCCAGTTGCCAGAATGTTCAACATGCCAAACAGCATCCAAACAGATCTTAAGTTCATAGAAGTATAAGTGTCAAAAGCTTATGTCATATGTATATGTTTATATATATAGTTCTTATTATTTCTTTTCTTCGTTCATCTAAATACTGTATACCCTCGCATTATTAAATCAGGCATTTTCCTTTGAAAGCGCTCAGTTTACAATTCAGCAAGTTCAAACACACCATAAAACTTGAAGGGACTTGTGAAGTTACACATGAGACTGAGGCATTTGCCATTTCTCTGTCTGATGGAGGCTGTAGGCCATAGAACAAAACAAACACAGCCCCGAAATAAGAATACCTGCCCCAATTCTTCTGCTCCAATTTTAAATGGAATTCAAATTAGGATGGGGTGTGATAACTGGAGGAGTCGATTTAAATGTTGAGAAAACCAGCATCAGTATGTGATAAAGAGCAGAAATGTTTCTCATCAGTAATTTTGTGTGTAAACAATAAACAGCATACAAATAGTACAAATGTCTCATATCTAAAATGATATAACAATAACACTTCCTGTCATTAAAAACATATTTACAGATTGTTTAAAATTGATTTTGCATGTAGATGTAGAAGGTATTTTCGGGGGATAGAATGTTCCAAATGGAGTGCCCTTAGTCAGAATTATCTCACCCATCACTTTGTGCTTTTGCACTACAGAATTCTGTCCCCTTTGATGCTCAATTGCTCAGCTTCATATCAAATTATTATTCTAGTGCACACAAGATTATTTTTACATCTTCTACAAATAGCGATGTCGTGTAGGTCAACACCGCTGAATTAATGAGAGAAGTGATAGAGAAGTACTGTATGTTGTTTCTTCCTTTGGACCACTGTGATGAAAGTGATCTATACTGATGGTCTATTCTTGGCACACGTTTATGAAAACATAGAAAATATCTTATTTACACAATGCAAACTGGGGAAACCAACAAATGCAAGAACAAAATTGAGACTAATGTCTGGTTTGAAGTGGTGACTTTAATCATTGCGATGTTCAGAATATTCAGCATAATATGCACATTTTTCTAACAGTTCCTACTAAATCTCCCTAATAAACCTTCATCCATGCTTAATTGTGGTGACAAACATCTGTTTATGAGCATTTTCAGCAGAAGTGTTTCCTGAGGTATCTGGATATCTGGAAACTGGCAGGGCTTGAAAGAGCATCTGTTCATTGTGGAGTAAAAGTACAGTCACTCATGATGTTGAGATGCACTGTCAACTTATTATATCTTATTACAACTGCTCTGATTAAATCTGTTGATTTTTTATTTATTTAATTGGAAACATATGGTCCATCAAACAGTCTCAAATGTCATTAAATGGCATAAAAACGCTGAACTGGCAGGAACCATATTTAAGTTAGCATTTAACCAAAGCACCAGGCTGGTGCTATTATCACAATCTGTACTGCTTATACTGCTTAAACTAAATCATATTTACTAAGATTTTACATTATACACAAAGGTACAGTAAACATTTAAAAAACTGAGAACAACAACCACATTGAACTAACAATTAAATAAAACACATATAACATTACTATTTAAAAATAATAATAATATTCAGTTTTCTCCTGTGGTTTCGCTGTGAATTTGTGTAGAAAGCCCCCCGGCTAAAGCCCCCATAAAATAGATCTAACAATGTCCATGTCAACCAGTGTCAGTGTTCACCCATCGAAGAGCAATCAACTGAGAGTATTATTTGGTATTAAGAGAGTTGGTTGTGGGGAAACAGCAAAACAGTGTAAAGATAAATATTTTTGAGTTAACAGCAGATTTTCCAACCTCACTATTTTCTTTTCCTTCTAATGACAGCTCGCTCAGGAAAACAGTTTTTCTGGTCATTGGTTTTCAATTATCTCTACAAAGCCAGGCTAAAAGATTGCTGATCAAGTAAGAAAAAATGCTCAGTTTGCAAATTTCACACCATTACATAGTACATTAGTACTACACTACATCTCTTAAAGAGGAATAAAGGTTAATAAATCATACAATATGTGTGTTTGTGTTCAGAATGTCAGTAACTTAAAAACCCTGCTAAATACGAAATATTCATGCAAAATTTACCAGGATGTTGTGTCAGCATATTAATTTTGAAATTCTATATTTTAGAAGAGGACAATTGTATAGCAATATAATCAAAAACATTTAAAGCAAAAACTGTACATTTAGAAGTGAGAAATCCTGCTAGAATTGAGACAAACTGATTAAATAGTAGGAGAAGATACAAATATATTCTGTTATTTCTAAATTATAACTATGTCCAATTATAACTTAGAATATAATCTAAAGAGCTCTCGATTTTGTGAATGTTTGCTAAAAGGTACACTTTTATAAAAGTTCAGATTTTCATCAAATATAAGCTTCCAATAAATGACTGCAGACTTCAGCCTACTATGATAAGTGTATTTTGTGCATCTAAATAAAAAGTAAGTAAAACATTTCCACGTTTTATATTCTTAAAAAGCCTTAAACTTCCTGTTATTTTATAGGTTTTATTCTCAAAACTCCATATTGCCTCTTTTGAATTCCACTGTTTGTACTATGAACTTGTATTTGTGTAGACATTAACTTTATTTGACATTGAAAAGTATTATTAAATTCTATACATGTGTTCATTTCTGTTCTTAAAGATCTGTTCTTAAATAAAGCCTGTTTTAAATTATTTTTTTTTAAACTAGTACAAATAATCATCACTTTAAGAAAGTATGTCGTGGAATAAGGTGTCATGTTCATTTGCTACTTTGTGAGAAAAGAATGGAACAAGGAATGATTTAAAAAAGAACTGGGCAAGTAGATATACAGAGCTAATGAAGTGCAGCACTCCACAGTCTATTAGTTGTTTGATGTTCACTATCTACTGGCCAAATCAATATTGATGTGGTCAAAGACTCAGGGGTGCTTGAATTAGAGCTTTTACCTCAATGTGTCTGTGCCATTATTGGCATTTGGAGCTGAGGTTTCTCATAAACAACCAGCATGTTGTCACCATCCGTCTGAGCTTAGCGGGTTTACGTCGTACGTAGCACTCACAAGGTTAGGTTCTTTTGTAAAATAATTCACTTTCATCACAGATGGTCAAACAGACAAGGACAAAGCAATGACAGATTTTAGAACATATTAATAATACTGTTTGTTGTTTTTGCACTGTTTAGCTGTGTTTGTGAAGGTGCAGGCCAGAGGAACTTAATGTAGTTGTAAGGAATGTAATCCAGTCTATTAGATGTGTCTCAATTGATTTATGGTTCAAGATAAGTATCTCTATTCTGGGTGAAAAGATGCAAGTGACAGCCCCTTGCTCTTACGGAGAATGCAAACTAAAGGTTTTGAAAGTTGTATACTAAGTACACTGCTGCTTTTTAGATATGTCTCAAAACACTCCCAGTCATGCCAAAGAAAAATGTTCTTTAAACTATTGTAAAAACTGATGTTGTCTAGTCCATTGTCCATGTTTGTAAATGGCTTTTTAAAAATAATTTAAGATTAATTTAAATATTAAACATACAATATTCATTTAGGCTTTTAAAATAATTAAGTATAAATAAAACATCCAAATGTTGTTTTCATATCTAATCAGAAAAATATACCAGATGTCACTCTTTTAGAGCGTCATGTTCTTTGTTTTTTTTTTGTGAATATGACATTGAAATGATGGCTGTTGCATCATTCAACTAAACATTTTTTCTTTGAAAGAAAAACACTTTGTTTCAAACAGGGATGTCAAACTGGAGTACCACAGTCCTGCAGAGAGTAGTGTTTCTCTCTTCTAAACTCCAGATTTAATTCCTGATGATGTTGCTAATTAGCTGATCAGTTGAGTTGGGTGATAATTATGTAGAGGCATATCCCTGCAGTGCTGTGGCCTTCCAGGCCTCATCTCATTTCAGTTGTGGAATGGAGTAATGTCAGCAACATGAATGCTCAAACTGTATCTGTATCTTAAACTGCATTCACTGTGATTAACTGTGATTACTGTGATTTATTGTGATCCTTGGCGGATGCAGAATACATTTTCCTGTTCCTATACAGTTGACATGTAATTGAATGTTGACTCCCCGGCTCAGGTAACCCCTTATCTTGTTACTTGTATTGAAGAATTTAATTGAATCAGAACTTCGTGCAGTTTAACATGTGCTCCCAGACTAATTATGGAAGGCCAAATTACTAGTCGCAAGAATACTTTAGCATTTATTCCACCAAATGAACATCTATGGATCAGTTGTATTTTTAGCAAGCTTGATTACTGCAATTCACAATCTTTCTAAAAAAGTCTTTGGGAAATTGCAGCTTGACCACAGTCAGCTTTATTTGACATCATGTAACTTGTTGAAATAAACATATGCAAAAGATTTTCTTAGATAAATGAAATTAAGAGAACTTAAGGTATGTTTGTGATTAGTTGTCATTGTGAACACACCACATCACACCTCAGCGAAACGTAACCTCTGCATTTGACCCATCCATGAACAGGAACATTGGACAACTGTTGGCAGTAGCCAGGGAGCAGGGCTTGGGGATGGTATCTTGCTTATGAGTACCCAAGTGGGACCTCAGATCACAAGGCTAACTCCCTAACCCAGTTATGTAAAGCAAGTCAGGCTGAGGCCCAACAAATACATGTCACATCTCGCATCAAGCTACAGTCAAGGTAGCATAGTAACAGAAAGAAAGAGAACAGGATGAAGGTGTGAGGTTTTTAAACAGTAACTTTATAAACTAAACTGACAACTAAAGCCTGAACCCTGACACCAAACACCTTGAACCCACCGCACCACCACATAGACAACAAACACTAGACAAAGGAGAGAGGCAGGCTTAAATACTCACAAAGCCAGTTGTAGCACATTAGAGTAGACACACCCACATGAAGACAAGGAAGACAAGGTGACCTCTACTGGCCAAATAACATAGTGAAATATTTTACATTTCATTAATTACTCACACTATATTAGTTGGGCCAATATAAAAATACTTTGCCCCTCATGTTTAACACCTTTTGGACAAAGCAGCAGGGAAGGAAACTGCCTTCCTAACTTTTGTAACAATACAAACTTTTGCATGATGACCAGAAATGGAAAATTCCAGCTGACATAAAAGAATGCAAAGTACAGAGTTAAAAAGGACAGTCAGATATCCAGAGCATAATTCAATCCACATTGTCACTTGCATGTGACAGATGTAATTATTATGATTCCCCATCCACCTCCTACTCCCATCTCTCATTCTATCCCTGAGGGAAGGCTTGTTTGAAATGGGCCTGTAATCATTTCCATCATATCACTAAATTAATAAAACTCAAGCAGCAATCTAGCTTCCTTTTAGCAAATATATTGAAATAACCCACAGTGAAAGAAAATGAAATAATGTGCTGCCAATGATGTGAGCGACACTTTTCATTTTCCTTCCAATTTGAAAGGATGGGGATGGGGGTGTTAATGCACTCTTCCTCTGTCTTGCAGCAATCTGATCAAATCCCACATGAAAAAGGGCATCTTGCACATATGAATGGGAGACTGAACATTGTATGTAATTACTGATATCTACCAGAGTATTTTACAGTGTGTGAGATAAATTAAATGATAGACATTCTCTATGGTGTCAAGCGGCTTTTTAGTGGTGCAGAATAAATTAAAAGTAGACTACAACCAATTAGAGAACGTCTTATGTTTTTGATGGCTTTCACTGTAAATTCTAACTTGACAAAACTTAATTGCTTTGTCCTTCATCCTTGTGCAAAGTGGTTGACAGAAACAAATCATATCCATGAATCCATTAATTCTGTAATGTCAGCTCTCAGAGGTGAGTTTCTGAGTTTTGCAGTGGCAGTGTGTGGAAGGACGAGAAAATTGCATGAATGAATGAACTCTAAAAATAAGAAAACAGCTAATCTTAGAATATAGTTTTTAAAAAGCATAGTACAAACACTACCGAAAATGAAAGCATAATACAAATAATTGGAGTTAAAAAAAGAAATCATGGAATCAATTTATATACCAAAATGTATTCTAAACTTTTGACTCATCAAAGTAGCCACCTTTGGCAGATAGAACACACTCGTGGCATTCTTTATAAAATAGAAATCAAATATTCTTCTGAAAGTTCTTCCCCTATCTGCTGCCATGAATGCGTGGCACTTATAGGTTACTTTGCTTTCACTCTTTTGTCCAGTTCATCTCAAACCAGCTCGATGAGGTTTAAGTCTGGAGACTGTGCTGGCCACTCCATGTTTTCAAGCTTACCATCTTGTTCTTTTTTCCTGAGGTAGTTCTGCCATAGCTTGGGCTTATGTTTTGGGTCATTATCTTGCTGTAGGATGAACCCCTGACCAACTAGGCACACACCAGAGGGTATTGCATGGTGCTGCAGAATGCTGTGGTAGCCGTTTTAGTTCAGGGTGCCTCTCACTCTGTACGAGTCACCGACCCTGGATCCAGCAAAAGCTCCTCAACGTCCAATGCCGCAGAACAGCTTTACATTGTTAACCCATTTTGTGTTCCCTGAAAAGGGCCTTTTGTATAATTCTGTAATGTACATTATTTCTTTAGTTTGGGGTAACCTTACTTTTTTTAACCTCTGGCAGTTCACCACTTAGCTTTGTACCATTTCAAGTTATTCATTGGACTTGAACGACTTGAATTGCAATAAATAACTGGAAAAATTGGGGTGTTCTAAAACTTTTGACCAGTAGTGTAGGTCAAAAAGATAAAGAGGCTCAGACCATTAACATTTGGTCTATCCACAAGAAAAACAATAGCACAATTCTTCGTAAAGACCTAGTAAAGTGAAAACCATCCTTGGTAACGTGAAATGTGTCAGAAAACTGTGCCTGAAATGTTGTGGAGTTATGCACAGTTTAACAGTTTTTCACTGCATTTCAAGTTTCAACTTGTTTCAACAGTTTCAACTGCTTACGTAGAGAGGTGATGTTTAGCATAGCCCTACTCAGATCTACAGCTCTGGCCCTGCTCACCTGCATAGCATCAGTAGCCTACCTGCTAGTCTGGGTAAGTTCGCTAAGAGATTCTGTCATATGCTAAGTCCAAAGCGTTTCCTAATATCTCCATTCCCATTCCTGCCTATTAAGGTATAAGTTTACCTATTTTGTATTGTCAAACTGTAAAATATGACGTGCATGTTTAACCTGTTGTAAAGAACTCCAAATAATTAGCAAATGCATGAGAACACGCTGCTAATCCGTATAAGCCAGCGCAGATGTGAATTATAGCGGTGGCATAATGCATGGTAAAATGTAAGTTAGCAAACTATCTGCACTGATCAATCATTTTTTCAGCAGTCCTCTGTCATTTTAGCCTTTCCCCCGCCATTATCCCATGTTGTATTCCATATTAGCCCAGACTGTGCTCACTATCCTGTCACTGTCTTCATCACTTCCAGTGAAATGTGTATTGCCATGGCACAACAAGGGGTAATTTTACATAGTTTTACTTGCATGACTTTAGAGTGATCTTTTTTAACAGTGCATGTGCTGCATGTATTTTACAGTCGATGGGTAGGGGCTCTGTAGAAGTGGGCCGTGCTTCAGCATAGAAAGTAGTGCCAGTATTTGCACCACTTTGATTTTACCTATGTAGCAATGATCATATTCACTCAAACTTGACGAGGTGATTAGTGACAACTGTTTCTTTGATATGAGGATATTGTTTTGACCTTACTCAGTCTTTAATGGAGGCACTCTTGTGGAGAAAATTAGGAAATATTTTGACAATGACAATTATTAAAAGAAGGGAAAAGGAGAGGTGCAGTTTTTCAACTTCTACTCTATGGACGCCTATGGATGGTGTCTCTATGATAAAAACAGTGGAAGGACATAAGCGCAATTCCTTTCCAACTCTCCTGGACTTCATTCCATATTTTACATAAAAAAAATCTGAGCACCTTCGCATGTCAGCTTCTTTGCTCTTCTCAATATGCAGTGTGCAGCATTCCTGAAATATGGAGCTTCCCGAGTTGCTGTCTATTAGAAGTCCTGATTTAAGAGCAGCTGCTGGAAGATATGGTTTTTATCACTACCAAACAGGTGGAGTCAGCTGCTGACAGCAGCACCAACCTGGAGGACTTTCCCTTAAATGTGCCCTAACAAGACAAACACTATTATCTGTTAATCCACATGCCATCTGACTTCATCTGACTCATACCTTGGCTGTGACAATTTGTCACTCGGACTTGGACTGAAGTATTTTTGGGCGTGAAGTACTCATGCAACATCAGAGCGATATTAGAATGTCAATGTCAGCAAAGGCCACATTTAAGGTATAATTATCAGAGAAAAGAGAGAAGAGAAAAATGTACTGTTCTGTTAGAACATCACCTGTTTGTTTGTCAGTGAGCTTGCTGAGTTCTAATCTTCTGGGGTTTGTTGACATTTGAAGATAAAGCATTTCAAGAAAGTTTTCTTTGTAATTATGACAATTTTATATATTCATTTACTCTAATCTTTGCAAAGCTTAGGCTTATTTTTAATTTTAGGTGAAATGTGTATATTTTCTTCCAAACGTTGTCACACTGAATTCATAATGTTTTGCACTATTTTAATTTAATTGAATATTGTTTAACAACCATTTTCTGGTGAGAGTTCACATTAAAAATATGATGTCATGGGGTCTTACTGCCAAAAGCTGCATACAAAATTCCAAACCTAAATATTCTTTAGTAAAAAGCAAAGGTGATAAATAAAGAACAAGTACAAAACAGAGGTTAGGCTTGGCCTATAATCTCATTCTTAGATTTTCAACACTGACTACATGTTACAGTTCCTATAAAATCCAGTGCTGGATTTAAAAAAAAAAAAAACTTCATCCAAGAGTGGGCTAGAGGGATGTGATCAGGGTTTAAAAGATAACCTATTTAGTTGAAAAGTGTGACTGAGGGGTGAAGAAAACAACAACAAAAAAAGGTAAAGCTAAATCATATAAAGTTCATTTTCACCTGCATCTGCATTTCATTAGAAGAGAGTGATGTAACTTTGTATTTTCAAAACATATATATTTTATTAGCATTCCTACAAGTAACAAAATGATCAGGATGTGGGATTGGGGATGTTCGTATCTCTTGAAACTCTCCTTTAATCCGCGTGTCTGAACTGTCTCGTGTCCAAAAGTATGCATGGATGTGCGTACACGGAGATGAAGTGTCGTTGTGAGTGTCAGTGTGTGAGTAATGACAGAGACATGGTCGTTTCTGAGAAAAACCTGCACAGGCCGTATTTCTCTATTCTCACCAATGAATTAATCAGAATCTCTCTACTTCCGCTAGTCACGGACACTGAAATCGCTGTCACCTTTTCAACTTATAACTAATCCTAGTGGCATTCATTAATGACTTCACACTTTGTCAGCAACTCATGCAAGTTATCTGCAAGTGAACGTCTGATCTGTACAGAAAAATCTTACTTTGCTATATCCTAGTAAAAAAAAAGAAAAGAAAAGAAAAAAAACTTTACAACCTGGGGTCTAACGCTGTTATTAATTTTAATGTCATTTCATGCCAGAGGGAGCACCGTGGCAACCAAACATCACACTGACAGCAGATGTGTCACCTGTCTTTTGCTATGAAAAAACGGCCTGAAGCTTTAAGCACTTTCCTACTAGAGATGCTGGCAGAATTAGTAGTAAACCGTGAATTCAACACTTAGTGCTTCAAAAATATTTTTATTACTTGAATTTGTAATATAGCATTATGTAAATGGAAGGAACTTAATCTTTTTGCTTGTTGATGGCTAGGTTGGTGTTGAGTGCAGGCCAGAAGTTTTGCTGGTTTATTGGATTACTTGTTTGTCTGCTGTGGTATTGCTTTGTTTACTTCACAAGACGGTCTACATGGGTTTCGAACTTTGCCTGTTTAACGCCAACGACTTTTGCAAGCCCTGTTTATTTAAACTCTGCACAAAGATCCTTCTGGCAATCATTAATTTAAGAGAAAAATACACTCTTTTCAAAACACATATTAAGCAACTCTAACTCATATTGGCTTTGACAATTTTAACAAACCATCATCTAAAGATTCAGTGTTTAAATGTCTTTACTGTTACCTATTTACTGTTATCTTTTTTTGGTTTGGGTCTCCACACAACTTTGACACTGATGTGTATTAAATCTTTATGACACTGCTGGTCTTGATACAATCGCACAATCATAATCAAGGCCATGCCACTAATGTCAGCATCTGCTGTAATGAAAGGATTCTGCCATCCAAAAAATGAAGTCCAACATTCAGCCTGTGAGCAGTGTCAGGGAATAATGGAATACGTGGACCGACGTTACGTATGCAGATTACAAACAGTATTTTTCAGTATTCAGTATTTTTCTGTATTGACAGTATTTTTCTGTTTCACATGTTTATCCTCTTTCTAATACGTTTCACGAATTCCATTCATTACCAGAAGCCCTTCAGAACATGCAACCAAAGATTCTAATGTAAAAGTCCATTTAGTATGAGTTGCCGCAGTCACACAATGGAGGAGTCAGAGCTGGAGCCAGCATGACAGAACCAGGGTAGAAACACATTTCTGCTTTGGAAATTCAGACAACACAACATTAAAAGACTAAAGAGGGGTGTGTCTGCCACGGTCATAGAAATTTGTAAAAAGTAATCCAAAGTATTTAGAATATGTTACTCACATTGAGTACTCTTACGGAAAATGTTACAAAGTACATTTTAGGGCATGTATTCTGTATTGTGTAGTAGTAGAATACATTTTAATAGTAAACTTCCCAGCACTGCCTGTGAGAAACTCAGTACTAAATGAAGAAGATGGTAGCCCAGATTGTTTGTAGAAAAAGACAATACAAATTCCAGTGCACAATTAAAATGTAAAAAGTAGATGCAAAAATAAATATTAAACTGATACAAAGATATTTCAAATATGGTTTTCAGCAATAGCATAACACTTCAAATGTAAGCATAAAACCCAAGCAAAGTTATACTGTTACAATTAATAGGACTGCCTGATCTGATGAGTTAATTTAGACGATTAAACTCACCATGTACAGATACTTTCCATTAGCCTCACTTAGCCGGCACCTTTCGTAGTTTCTCTCATCAGTTCTTTTTTTCAGGTTCTCATGTTAGCGTTCTGTCTGAATGGAGAGCAGCCCAAGGCTGCAGGGCGTCGCTCTACTCTTACTTTCCTCTTCCCCCTCACATATAAAGGCACAATTTCCAGTTGTACATTTTTTTCATTAAACTGGAATTGAAATACGAGGGGGTGGATTCTTTTTCCTCACTACCCTCCCCTGATGAGTTCATACATTTGAAGTGAGGCTTTGTCAGTTGGGAATTAGCACACTGCACATGCACTCTCTTAATGTCCCAGGCAGGTCTCACATCACAGTCGCGTGACGACCACAGAGAGATTGGCTGTTTCTTCTTGAAATGGCGAAAATGACACACAAGCCTTCATTGGAGGCTCAGGGTCATCACTAAAAATTATTTTTTAAAATTTATCCATGATGAATACTCATAATGAAAGATAACTAAAAATGTGGGGAACAGTTGCAGTTATTAAAAAAAAAAAACTAAAAAATTAAATGCATTAACGAAAACTTACTTCCCACCGCACAAAATCATGTTCATTTGCTCCCCTGACCAAGTGCATTAGACAGAATTCATTAAATAAACAGGGGAAAAAATTCTATTATGGGCGCTGTTAATGGATATTCTTCAAATATTACCATGCCAAACTCTTAACCAAAAATGAATATTCTGACAAAGACACCTTTATGACAGGAAACCCTATTAATGATAGGAGTGTGGAAATCTAAATAGCTGTATTTATAGGACAATGTTCTGGAGAAGAACTCAAAACCAAAGGACACAAGACTAAGGAAAAATTAAACCTCATTTGCGCTCATCTATGCATTTTGACTAATCCTGACTAGATCGATGCAAGCAAAGAAAGTATATTTTATTATCTTATTCTTCTGTTTGCTCAAACTCTGTTCTCCAAGTATCAGCCTTTAGCAGGAGAGTAGCACACAGACTCTATACAAGACTTGTATGACCTTCTAGCCCAAGGACCTTTGAAATGAGAAATTGAAACCACTGAGACAAGACCCAAAAAACAAGCTATATTTTGCTGCAGAAACATATTCCCCATTCACACCTTTGACCCAGGCATGAACAACACTTTCTTTCATCTACACTTCCTTTAAATCCTTCTTAATGGTTTCTTTTCATTTTCCCTGTAAATTGTTGGAAACATTGAGTGGAGATGTAGATTTCTGGGTTGGCTGAAAGAAAGATAGCATGTGTGTCAAAAATGACAACCTTGAGAGAAGCAGGTTGCTGCCAGTTTTAGAAATATTCAAATCAGAACGGAATATTGTATGTTTGAAACAGAATTAGAGTCAAAAACAAAGAACAAAATCAGAATGCTTATAAAACACTTAAAACAATAAACCTACACAGACCATTGTAGCTGCTGAACACACTGTAGCAAAATCCTAAGAATTGGTTCATTATTAATTTAAAGTTTAACTCACTCCTGCCCCTAACAATCAATTTTTTCTCTATGTTTAAAGGTTTATTCAGTCCCTGAGTTGGGTGTGCAATCCGGATCATTCCGTCTGATTCACTCTGCTTTCTTCAACCCTCCAACCAAAACAATAAAAGCTCAGTGGCCCTTAATGAGCACAGTGAGAGCTTTTCCACATTTTAATACGTTGTTAGCATTCTATTAGAAGAACTGTGCATATGTATAGCAAAAATATGAAGAATAATATTAATAATAATGATAATGGATTGGCTCCTTAATTATATGACTAACTTGTCAAATATTAATTAATTAATTATATGATCCACTTAATCCCAACCAGCGTTGCAGTAGGGACCAGAGCCTATCCTGGGATTTACGGGTGCAGAGTGGGGGACAACCCTGGGCAGGCGTCAACACACCACAGGGAACACACTCACACAATCACACACCCATTCACACCTTACTGGGGCAATTTAGAGTCGCCAATTAATCTATATTGCCAGCCTTTGGACTGTGGAGGAAACCCACACTAACACAAGGAGAGCATGCAAACTCCACACAGAAGGGCCCTACAGTCGACCCGGGGATTGAACCCAGGACCTTCTCGCTATTTGTATAAATCAAATTAAGTGGAGGTCCACATAACCATATGCCCTTGTATGTGAAAGTGAAAATTTTACTAAAATGTCTGATAAAATGTTTGATCCTGGTTTGATGCACTGTCTAGGCATTTTTTCATGTCTCTCTCTATGCATCTTTCTCTCTTTTACCCACACACCACACACATTGTAGTTCAGGCTGCAGGGTATGTAAATCTGTTGGGTATAATATAGAACATTAGCATATGTGTTAATATCTGCTAAATGTCAGTTACAGTTTTATGAATCATATTGTGTAAATAATTTAAAGCTGACACTCATATGGCTAAATGTTTGCCACCAGGAAATATCACTAGTCCCAACACATCAGGTGATACGGAGTTCAATACCAGGGAAATTCTAAACACTATAGTCCAATTCAGCTTAAAATTGGCAATTCATACTTTCCTAAAGTTAACCACTTCAACGATTGTATATGATTGTTATTCTATTAACATCACAACTTACACAAATGCTTAGAAAAATGTTCCACATTTGATCTGTTGGGCAAAAGTTTTACAGAAATATCTTCATCCCAGTCTTAAATGGCAAGAAAGCACAGTGTGCATTAGCACAACAGACTCGCATTTCCTGCAAACTTTCTCTAATACAACATCAAAGTATATTTGAAAATGAGTTACATAAGTGTGTACTTACACTAGAGAAAAAGCCACAGCCACAAGCTTTGGGAATAAATCTATATTGTTAAAAAAAAAGTTATTCATCCCTTATTATATCATTCCCTTCATTTTATCTTTGCATGGCTTGTGGTGTTGCATACTTGAAATTTTATGAGAACAAAAAGAATTATTCATTTTTCATGTGTTGCCAGCTAAAGAACAATGTGATATCAATAAAGTAATTACATAAAAGAGATGGTTTTCTTAAGTCTGTTTTATTCTGTCTATATTCTATGTCTTGTTGAAAGAAATGTCCAAATACAAATCACCTTTTCTGTTCTTTGGACATACATTTGGGTATGTACTAGAGGTGTAAACCTTCACTGATCTAACGATTTGATTATGATTATTAAGTCAACAATTCGATTCGATACGATATCATGATGCATTACGATGCATGTCATCAATTTTTCTATATTTCTTCACATTATACGCAGATTGGGCAGCCACAGTTGCTACCAGGATGTTCATTTTAACTTGAATTTTTATGTCGTAGCCAGAAAATCACCAGGCAGGGGTTTTCAGCCGCTTCTGTCCTAGGCACCACCACTCAGACCACCACTCAGGGAGGAAGATTTTTTTCATATTACTTTTAGATATTTGCTTTGAATTCATTATTCATTAAGATTATCTTGAAATGTTTTGAAAAATGAAAAAAGGAAAAGTAATTTCAGTAGTGAAAGGTGTTTGCATGTCATGACCCACCTGCAATGTCGCCATGGACCACTAGGGGGCAGCGGACCGCCGGTTGAAAACCTCCTTTATTATAATCGATTATGGTCTGCCATTGCATTAATGCAGAATCATCCACTTCCGCATCACGATGCATCGATTATGCGATTACTTTCAACACTGTACTGCGTCGATACACATTGTAAGGTTGATAATAAATGGTCAATTGTGTTAGTATTAATTTACGAATGTCAGAAATCATGTACTTAAATGAGCTAATTTCTCTCCTACTTCTACATCACATTAGGGGACATCTGAATATCTCTACCCTCCAATCTTAGAAGCTCCGTCCACCAGGTAGAACTGCTAGCGCTTCCTGATCCGCCATGTTTTCTTGCAAGTGTCAGCACAGGAATCGCAGTGAAGAAGTCTACAGGCGGAGTGTTGTGTTAAACATGTATGTCTG
This sequence comes from Distichodus sexfasciatus, assembly GCA_032718565.1. Lineage (NCBI taxonomy): Eukaryota > Metazoa > Chordata > Actinopteri > Characiformes > Distichodontidae > Distichodus > Distichodus sexfasciatus. Next base: position 6,748,816 of record JAVGVS010000003.1, read on the forward strand.
TATGGATGGTCTGTTAGCATCAGCCATGTTGATTATTTTCATGTGAGGTAAACTCTCCCCGTGCTGTCTACACCCCAGTTCCAGAGTGGAAGGTGGGCAGCAGCAGCTCATTTGCATGTAGGAATACTAATGAGAAACAGCCTGTTCTGAAAGGGACTGAAATAGAGCAGTAAAAATCAGGTGAAAATGCCTAATCTGAGAGCAAACTACTTCAGCGACACGTTTAGCGGAGCTCACTACACACTGTGAATACTACACAGTACATAATACGCACCCCAAGCAAATGTAACCCATCCCTGGGCATCTGACATGGTCAGCAACCTGGGAGCAGTATGGGCACCTCAGTGATAACCTGTCCAGGATTTCAACTGGCAACTTTCTGACCCAACAGGAGCAGTCTTCCTAACTTATTTGATAGCACTGCCCCAATAGAAATGTTTGCCTTTTCTTTTGCATCTAAAAAAATCCCTCACAAATTTAATCCGGATAAATTTTTACAGAAAAAAAATGTGCTATTAACCTTGTGGCGCTCATTTCATTTCAACCAACAATAAAGCGAGACTCGCTTCCCGTTTATGAGCACAAGAAATGATTCAGCAGCCTAAAGGTAAATCTGGCAAACTGGGAATTGGAGAACTGTTTGAATAACAGAAAAACTTTCCATAAAACAGAGGGAAATTTTAGTGGCACAAATATTATCATACGCTGATGAATAACATCCTTTAGTTGAACTGAAATAGGACTGTCCATGAGGGTGAAATTCACTATATGGGGTCTGTCCCCCACTGAGGGGATGCGACATTTCCACAGACACAGCATCATTCAGTGTTGCTCTGGGTAAAGTGGGCTATGGTGGATTCCATACGGCAGCTGGAAGCCCTACCACGCTCCTTGTTCAGAGGCCCTCCACTCAAATCCGAGCAGCTTTTAAAGCAGCCCTAACAGCCCACTAATGAGGGCAGACAGCAGAGACACATGACTCGGCATGACATCCGTCTCCCTGTGCACATCTAAGGACGTGCCTTTTACTCCATTATTTATTTATTTATCTATCCATCCATTCATTCTATTTGTCGCATTATTACTAGCAGTGCTGCTTCTGAACTGTCATGTGTGAGACGAGAGTTACGCTCTTATTGGCCCTCCACGGCTTTGGAGAGATTCACTAAGAACCCTCGAGTGACAGGGGCATTTCAGGGGCATTGGAATGCTGCTATTAAATCCCTAATCAGGAATCACTAGAACAGTGATATGCTTCCCTGAAAACTGACTCTGGGCAGATGCCATGCTGCTTTTTAATGTCCTAAACACAGCACATCACTGACAATTATATGTTTTTGAAGACTGCCCACAGTGTTTTAAAAGTGTGATATTCAGAGAAAGTACCTGCTGTTGTTGTTATTGCACTTTTCCAGGTGTCATTCACATCCTAACTCTTATGTATTAACTGTGTGTATAATTTGCTAAATTAAGAAGAGCTACATTGGTCATTTTTCATTCAAAATATATTTGCTTCAAACGGAAGCCAGAAATATTTTGAGAATTTGTAAAAAATGCAGCTTTGGACATGACAATATAAAAACTGATATCAACAGTAAAAATGAGATGAAACCAGAGTCAATTAAAGCAGACACATTGAAAAAGCAAAATATCTCTATTTGAAACTGGAAGAGTTTAGCGCACTTTCCCAAAAGCACATTACAGCACAGAACTGCACATCTATGATGAAAAGCTACTTTAGATATTCAGTGTACTGAGAAGGGTTTAAAAAACATTATATTTCCTTAAATTAAGGTGATATGGTTCTTTTCTGCTTATATTTGCTGAAGAGCCTTAATAGTAGAAATTGCACTCAGAGAATATGACCACAAAATAACCATATAAATCTAATTTGAACACAAATAGAACTGACGTAGGTGAACGGTAAAAAACTGCTAAAAGGAACTAATAATGCTAATCTAAATCACCTTTCAGGTGTAGGAATAAACAGCAGGTGTTCCACTCAGCTCTGCTGCCAGCTCCTCTCCACCCTCCTGGGGTTGCAGGCATTTGTTTTAAAGAATTCAGGCTCCTCCCTGAACAAAAAGCACCTGTATCCAATAATATCAGGGAGGAGCTCACAAACAATACCCAGCATGATGGCAGCACCACCGTGGCCTTCCCACAGCATTTTAATCAAGCGCCGCACATGGTGTTTGTAAATGCAGAAGAGAGGTTCTCCAACAGGCGATGCTGCATGGGATTTAGAAAGTAAAAATGGTTCAACTGCTCCAACAGCATTTCCCAATGTGTGCACTGAAAAGACTAGGGTACAACTAGGGTAGTGGTGGTCTAGTAGAAGGATATTTGTCCAAGAACCTTTACAAGTAGGGTTGGGTACCAAGTTCTGTACTTTTAGAGGTACCGACAGAAAGATGTAGGTACTACCAGGTATTCATTGCACTTTACTAAGATCCACAAACAGCGCAACATGTAATTTTTGCCATGCTAAATGCAAAACTGGGGCTAACAATACGTTAAACTTGAGGAAACACCTCGATAAACATAAAATATATTTACGGGCGGATGAGTGTGCGGTGTTTGAAAACTGGAGTGCCACAGTTAGCACCTGTGTCCACCAAGCAGGGTTTTTGTGCTGGCGATGAATTTATATTTTAGCTTAAAATGTAGTTTAAAATGTTTGAAATTAGTTGGGTCTTATTTATTATTACTTTATTTTTATGATGATATAAACCAGGTAGAAAAAGTTAAAAAGTCACTCTGGATAGGAGAGTCTCCGATGCTGTAAATGTAAATTCCATACCTGCCACCACTTATAATGAACACTGAAGGGATCATTTTCTTGCCCTTAAAATATTTCACTGTTTCAAGCATGAATTATGATCCACTTAGTCAAAAACATTCTCTATAAGAACAGAATGGTTGTAAAATATTAATGTTGAGATTTTCTTAATAAAACATATTTCTATTCTTATGGACAGCCAATTATGTCTTGACTATTAACACCTAAAACCCAATTTTAAAGGGTTAAAATAGGATTGGTTCTCTATAAGATTATAAAGGTTGTAAAACATAACAGAAGCGATTTTCTTGACAAATGATTTTTCATTTAAAATGGCTTTAAAAGTGATGCTTTCATAAAGTGACAGTTATAGCCTTACACTTCCTTTATTCTTCTAAGAACGTGCATCATACATCTATGCTATACTACTGATGCTTACCATGTGTATTGCTAATGTGTTTGGGTTTTTTTGTCCAATTCATTTGAATTGCATTATACTCTTCAAGTCTCTCCAGTTGCTTTATCTGCATCTTCTACACAAGCCTCCATTTCTAATTTTCTGATAACAACAGTGCAAAATGTCGAACCCAGAATAGCTTGAAAAGTTGAAACTATTATACCAGGAAAAAATAAATTTGCATGGCCTGAGATTGAGAAATTGCTTTCAGAAACTGAGGTGAGTGAGGACAGAAACAGAGCAGGTGTTAGTCAAACACACTCCCGGTTCGACTGGATCAACATGACGCTGATTATAAAAATAGGATCTCCTTTTGCTGAGGCTGCTCCCCCTCAGCACTGTAATCTTCACTCGACTTTCTGCACCCAGCTCTAACTGGAGCGCTGCAGCCAGTGGTCCTGCGCCTTGGAGTCTTATCTATGTACACAGACTGTCCTAACAGCCAACACAATCCATCCAGATTATCCCTGACCATGGGTTAAATGGGTAACCTTCAAAAGATTCTAATCAATGGGGTTTTTTTGCCTATTGTGTAACAAGCCCCCCGGTGCACCACAAAATAATCTTCAAATGAGTGAAAGATCATAATTTAGATTACAAAGATTTCGGGTAATACAAGTGTGAATTGCGGGTGGAAGTTTATGCTATAAACTGAAGAAAATGAAGAGCATCCCAGATGATCACCAGAAGCTATTAGTGTCTGTCTCACAAAATTACTTTTCTCCTAAAATGTAAAACATAGTCTTTATTCTGAACATTAAACCTCATTTATAGCAGAAGAAATTATACTCTAATTTGTTAATGTGTGTTTGTTGCTGTTAATCAGGCATTTCACAATGCAGGATACAAATTAAGCTGCAAGAAGCCAAATATGGAAAGGCAATGTCTACAGTAACAGGTTAATATCTTCCTATGAAGTTTAGATTAACTCAATTTCACCCTGTTATAGTTGATGTACTGCAGTTCTGCAAGGAGGACACTCAGGGAGAAAAATCCTTCCTGATAGAGTTTGTATTCGTGGGTATGTGAAGTAAAGCAGCACGTGGTGAGCTATAAGCTTATGTAGTACAGCCCGAGACATTAATTGGCTAATTCCAAATGTTTTAATCACTGGTAAACATGTTGAGTGCAATGAGAAAATAATGAAGATGAATTTGAACTGAAATTGAACTGGATTTAAATTAAGCTGCAGAGGCCTGTTAAATCAAGGTGGCAAAGAGCATTAATTATGACAATATAAAATGCCCCAAGTCTTTTGAAACACTTAATCTGTGTAATTACCACTGTTTCCTTTTGAACATGTTCCAGCACACTCTTGCATTTAGCCTTGTGCTGCATAGGTCAGTAGCCATAGCTGCAGTTTTAATGACATTATTTCAGCTGTCTGAGTGACTAACACATTTATTATTTCAGCTGTCCACTAACACCATCAAATAGTCACAGACACTTATGGCCTTGAGTGTAAATTCATCTGACCGACACCATTTTAGAAGATTATGCTATTGATTTGTAATATATGCCTCAAATGCCATATGGAAAGTCAAGGTTTAAGCTTCTGAAAAATGAAAAATCATTCAGCTTAATAAAACATTCCACCAAGTAAACCTTTGGCAAACTTGCAGTTTTAGAGGTTTATTTGAGATGTATGGAATATAGAAGTCCAACATATAGGATTGAACAGTCTATAATTGCTGATTCAGTTGATTAAGGAGCCTCCAGCTGATAAAACTTTCCTTTGCTCAGTAAGGAATCTGAAAAAGAAAGAGAATGAAGAGAAAAAAGAACACATGAGGTTAGCTGGAGAGCAGTATTTGACCTATTGAACTTCTCCATGTGAACTGCTTAATACTCATTTTTTAAATAAAACCCTATAGGGACAGTAATACATCAACTTTAGCATCTGTCTGCCCCTTTAAAACTGACCACAATGGTGTATGCACTAAAAATTCTGTACTTTAGATAAAAACCCTTTATCTTGAAGATGACCTTTTAAAATCAAACAGCATAAATGATATAGTAATGTTTAGCCTAACCTGTGTGTTAAAGTGATTCATATGTTTAAAGGCATAAGAAATCATGGAATGTGTACAGACATTCTTACATTCGATTAGATGTGGAATTACTTTTGACCCAACTATCCATTTCATTTGCTGGATTTTATTATTATTTTTCTATATTGTGTAAGTTTAATATTTCAAAGATTATCTATTTACATTTTGCACATCTGTAACATGCCGTCTTTTTTACTCTATAGGTGACAGTAATTGTATTAGTTGTCAACTTAGTACAGTGCTTTAAAAAATGCAGATCAGGGCTAAAGTCAAGAAATACTTAAGTAACTATAACCACAGCTCTGACAGATGAAGGACGTTTCCTCTGTTCTTGCCAAGGTGGAACACTGAGCTAGGATTCAATGTGCTGTGAGACCATGGCACATTGAATCCTAATGAATGGCAAGTGATCAAAATGAGGAGAAATGGCACTTGTGCAAAAATCCAAATTTTAACCACTGCATACACTATATCTGATTATGCTTTGTACTGTGATGATGCAGTTGTCTTCTGAATGAGATTTCCATGTTTGAGCACTGGGGCATCTCCCCAGATGGCATTGCTTGGGGTACTATTTGGGATATTTGAGGGCAGGCCAATTGAATTTCCTCCAGATGAATGAAATTGTGCAGTTTTGGACAGCATCGCATAGAAAACATTTCGACACTCATTTGGCCATTGGGATTTTGGAAGCCTAATTCAGAAGCAAGCCAAAATATAAAGAAGTAACTGTTTAATCTTCAAATGAAGGATTGCGGTTGTAGTGCATTGTCTTATTTCTGTTCAATTATTAGTAAATTGCTTTGATTGAATAAAATTCTAGATAGTCAAATGTCTATTATGCTAAGGAACTAGGCAAACCATTAGGTAAAGACAATTTTATCTGGGCATTCTATGTGCAGCGCACAGACCTAGATTTAGTTATTGAGGAGTTATGTGTTTAAAGAGTAAAGGTTTTAATTTAATGCAAAAAAAACTCATTTGTTATTGCATACAGTCAGTGCATTTCCATAAAAAGTCTGGTCACGGATTCTGTTATTTTGTAAAAGTGACTTACTTTTTGGCTGCAAGCCCAGAATTGCATAGTCAGCCATAAGTAACACTTGGGTTTTACCAATTAGGATTCTGACCACTTCTTAAATCTACTCCTTAAATCTTCAAAATTATTTGACAATTGTAAACTAATTCAGGATTTAACAGAACCATGGGGCAAGTAGTCATGTCATATATTGCTATGTGCAGAAACGTTGCTGCAGAAGTGATTTTGAAAGGTTTGCTCTATTTGCAACTCACGTGCGAGGCATTTGCTGCCCTACACATTAGGCTAAAAGCAAAACCATGTTTTAAATGTCATATAGCCCACCCTTTAACATAAATTGAATAATTTGCCCTCGTCACTGAGGCGCTGCCAGACAGTTGTGTGTGACATATGACCCATAAGCAATAACTCCAAAAGGTTTGTAGAGGTGACCTCTGTGAATAGCATGCACATGAACTGACTTTGTCAGAACGATGTATTAATGAGATGCACACTTGCATTCTTAATCTGACTAGAAGACTAAATATGACAAACAGGCCATGCTGCGAGAGCCTCAAAGAGAGCGTGGCCTGAATGCAAAAAACAAACATCTCATTGCATTAAATTAACTTCTTTGTCACTTTCCACACATAAATAACACCTTGTGGCTAAGTACTGTCAGCTAATTGTAGAAGAGTCTCTCTGATAACTGTGTGTAGACATAATAGAGAATGACTGGATGTAGAAAGGACTTGGACAGAATTTCATTAAAACCTGCTGGGCAATGCCACAAGTCAGTTCTACACACGGAGACAAACTCTCCCCATCTGCCACTGGCCGACTCCCAGTCACCTACTTGTATGGAAAAGAAGTTTTTATACCAGTTTTATTTATACTTTGGATCAGTTTCTGATTCTGATGCTTTGAGGCGTTGCACACTGCTGCTTGTATCTCTGTGAGAGCTTTTATAACAGTGACATGCAGCTGGCAGAGAGCTCACTTCAGACGAATGTCTTATAGCTGAACTGATTTGAAAGTTTCTCTAAGCTATATCACCTGATGGAGCACTTTGGGCACCAAAACGAAAGTGATTCCACACAGGTGGGTTTAAGTCATACTGATAAATCCAAAGTGATATCAGTTGTGGCAGTCTGACTCCAGATCACTGACTCCTATTCCATAAGGGATGCTCTATCTGTTGAGCTCAATTCAGCAGCGAGGACTGAGGAAACTACAGTACAGGGAGACCAGCTGAGACCAACTGAACCCAGGCTAACTGCAGTCCCCTTGCTGGCAGAAAGGTTTCGCCTCATCCTGCAGCCATAACCCCAGGCTAACTGCTGCGAGACAACAACTCTCGTTAATAACGTTCTTGTGCTTTATGAATATTCAATACAACTAATATAATTCTCAATGTGCAGTTTAGCATTTTTATTGGTAAGATTATTTCATTAAAATTAGAAAATGTAATCCTGTCTTGGACTGGATATATTGATATGAGGAGGTATTCATTTCAGCATATAATGAGATTTCTTGAACAGAGAAATATGTTTTTAATAGTACAGTTCAAGAGATAAACAGTTGCAACCTACTATATGTGCACAGACAGTTATAAAATGCAATGTAAATTACTGACTCTTTCACCTCTATGCTAATTAGAATTGTCACTGTATGTAGGTTGCAACTTGAGGTTTTATTAACAAAACGGCAATAATCTTGATATTATATGATATGTTTCCAGCAAAGTACACTAAAACTGAGAGATATATATTGGGACAAAAAAGACATGAGATACTATGCAGTTTAACTGAAAAGGTTGTAAGGACCTTTTTTCACCTGAGTAGACAGGTGAAAGTACATGGCTCCTTCCTCTATAGGGAGAAGGCTTTGTGATACTGTTCTTTAGGTTTTAGGGGGATGATGTGTAGTGGAGCATAACAGCGCTCTCTCATTGTGTCAGTTCTCTCTGTCTTTAGACTATTTCACCTTTCCTTCCTCCTCATGTTAGCGCCAGCTATTCTCTCTGTTTTAATCCTCCCATTTTCTAAGGTGAAAAGTTGGTTGTAGGCTCATTTATATCTGAAATTTGAGAAGCACTTCTTCATATTCTGCTCATAATAGAGAGAGGAGGATGTGTTGAGCACTGTCCAGCCTTTCCCCAGTCTTTCATTTATTCATTATTCCAGAAAATTCATACTGTACTCATTATGTATCTTAATATCTGAAGGTTTTTTCTGTGAAGATTACTATGCCTTTCCCGTGGGAGGCTCCTTTCCTTTTTTTTTTTAAACCTATGCTTGAAAAGCTGAAAAGGGTACAAGCTAATTGCAAACCCACTTCTGGCCCATACATGTAACAGAAACATCAAGGTTTTCCTGCACAGTTTGGCTGCTTGTTTCACCAGATGAAATATTACTAGTTCAGTAAAGTACAAAACACATGTACTTATCTGCTTTTTTGTGAGTTTCACAAGGAACATGTGTATATATTTGCCACAGGATTTAGTTCTGCCTTAAATTCTTCAGCTTTATCATTGTCTGACAAAAGGCAAACAACACATGCACCTTCTGTCTAGGATTGTAGATTGCCAAAGCTAGCTTTACAGAGGCTTTTTGAAAAATAAAAACGATTTGATCCTAGAGCACTACTGAAATGTGCGCATTGTGGAGTCGTCAAAGCAGAAAACTCACAAACTAAACAGCGTATGGCACAGCAGGACTTTACAGTTATGAGGTCTATAGTTGCTCCCAGCACGCATCTTAAAATGTCAACTCACAAAGTGTCAGTCTCTTTACTCAGTTGGCTATATACAATGAACGGCTGTGTATTTACGAAGGTGCTTACTGTGTGTGAATTATCTGTGCTATGAGACAATGAGACAACTCTCCAAGAAAGACCAGGCATAAGCATAATGAACTGGTCAGACAGCAGCCAGAATAATCCTACAAACAGAATAAAAGCGGATGACACTAACATTTTTTTAAAGAAAAAAGACAAACCTCCTATAGGGAACAAACCTGGTAATCTTCAAAGGGAAAAAATAGCACACTCCTCAAACAAACAAAAATTATGGCAAAATGATTCTTCATCATAGGACGGCACGGTGGCGCAGTGGTTAGCGCTGCTGCCTCACAGCAAGAATGTCCTGGGTTCGATCTCCAGGTCAACCATAGACCTTTCTGTGTGGAGGTTGCACAGAATGAATGAATGAAAGGATTCTTCATCATGTGTGCCTTGTAAGGAAAGCCCTAAATAATATGGCAAGAAAATAAGCTTCAGAGAACTACATCGAATTAGAGGACTACGAAAAGCTATTGTTACTAAGAAAAGATGGCTAATTTAGGCAAATCTGGAAAGATACATGAGTATCTGAAGACACCTAAACAAAAAATAAAATGAATCATTTTGGGCTAACTGTTTTACTGACTTCTGAAATTAGCCAAACAATGAGTTTTGCTGTGGTGACCCATAATGGGAGAGGCCAAAAGAAGAAGATGAAGAAGAATATTATGGTTGTCACTCCCATGAGACTCATGCTCCATACTACCCCAAAACTGTGTGAGTGTGGGTGTTTACTATAAACATTTTCAAGAAGAATGGAACTTATGTTGTCAGTGCAACTTGACTTTCTCCGTGTACTGTATAATACTCTAGCTCATTCTCGCAGACCGAAATTTAAATGGCAAAAAATATTGAAACATTAATTGACAAAAACAAATGAAGGTATTGATTATTTTGATGGCTTCAGACAATGTCAATTCTTTTGCATATAATTCTTCCTGAAAATCTGAAACCCTGCATGCGGCATGTCATTATAATTAGTAGAGGTGTGAAACTTCACTGATCTAACAATTTGATTCGATTACAATTATTAGGTCAACAGTTCGATTCAATGCATTAAGATGCAGCCCATCAATTTTTGAGTGAGTGAGTGAGTGAGTGATTATTTGTCTATGTGAACACACCACAGCATAGTACAGTGCACCACAGTGGTGCAGTCCGAGTGTGGGAGAGTATTGTATTGTAAGATATTTGCATTAAATTCATTATTCATAAAGATGCCCAAATCATCTGGAAATGTGTTGAAAAATAAAAAATGAAATAATTTTTTAAAAAGTGATTACAGTAGTGAAACTGTCTTGCATGTCATGGACCTCCTACAATGCCGCTGCGGACCACTAGGGGGCAGCGGGCCGCTGGTTAAAAAACCTGTGTTACAAGTGATTATGGTCTGCCATTGCATCGATGCCAAAATTGTCCACGTCTGCGTTGCAATGCATTGATTATGTGATTAATTTCAACACCGCTAATAATTAGTGCTGGAAAATAACTCTTCTTGCCAATATATTTGCAAATCCGGGCCTCTCTATCGCTGTTTTCTCAGGTCACAGAAAGAGAGATGCAGTGCTGGCACTACAGATGGGGAGCACTAGCTACTGTCACGCAAAACATGTCCTTGAACTGTTTTTGAGCTCGTACTGGTTTATGGAGAATACTCAGGCCTTTTGTACTTCCCACTGGGACTTCTACAGAAGTAGTTCAGAACTTCCATTACAAGTATGACATTTGCCAGCAAGTGAGAATTCTTGTACATATCTAGTGCTAGCAAGTGCAACTCCTGCTGCTTCTTGGACTATATTCAGCATCTAGATCCATTGTGCCTAGCAGATATTGTTGGACATTTATACAGATTATTATTAAATGATTTGGATGTGCAAAAAGTAGTATATGTGCTTTACCAGACCATCTGGAGGACGTAAAGTGAATACACAGTGATTTTCGCACTAAAACATGAAGGTGATTAAGTTGGCCTGTAGCTCCAAGGACATAGCATTCTAGTCCCAGTTGAACAGCCACTGAAGCAGAAATCCGGAGACCTGCTATGCGCTGTTTGACAGTCCCTTTGAGAGAAATGTGTGGAACTGCCAGTTGAACTGCACATCGTTTGGGCAAAATATTCTCTGATCAAACTGTTTTATGTTTGCCTTAAAGAAGATTTTCTAAGAAGCTTGTGTTAAATGTAGCACTCCGATAGCGTGGCCTTAACTGCACTTTTACAACACAAAAGAGGCTTTATGTTGCCCTGCATTGAAACTGAAGAAGAATAAAGTTTTTCTTTAATTATGCTACATAAGACCTATTCTCTTCTTCTGAATCATTTTCTTTTCCTAAATTATTCACTGCTTGACTCCGTCTGAGGGAATCTCATCCACCAGCATTTCAGCCATCAACGTGCCAGCCAATTAAACTGCTTGATTCAACTTTCTAATGAACTGCAGTGTTTTCAGGATTCTACGATGCAATTAGAGGCAGCAATGCTGCTTGGCACCACAATTATAAGTTTGATTACGCTAGATAGCTATCAGGGCAGCGGCGACATCAAGGAGAATCGGCCAACATCTGAAATGGGGGGGATTGCTTCAGGATTAATTGAGCGCTGACTTAATGAATTCTATATTTGAAGCCACTGCCAATTTTGGGTTGTGACACTGAAATGCCTCTTAAGCAATTTCAACCTGTCCTCTAATGGTAATAAAAGTGGCTGGAATGATGGGAGAAACATGACAGGAATTCAGTAAAATCCGATAATATTAACTTTTTAAAATCCATCTCACAGCTACTACAGGGATATAGCTATTTAATAACCAGCATTCTAATAGTCTTCCAGGTTTAATGGTGTAAAACAAACACAACAACAAAAACAACCACAACAAAACCTAATAGCACTAGATGTGTACAAAATGCCGGGAAGTCTGTGGCATTACTGTTCTTTTCTACCATTGCTGGACTCTTGAGAAAGGTGTTGAAGTGCTGACTGCTCCAGGGTTACATACAGGGTTTTATACAGAATCACTGCTGTATGAATGGCTTATCTTCAACTCTGATCTCAGCATCTACTCATGTCTGTCTGTATGTCTGTCTGGTGTATTTTGGGAATGAAGCTGAAACATATAAACAAAAAATTGTGATGTAGCAATACAGCAAAAGTGAGTGATTATTTGTCACTATGAACGCAGCACAGCACAGCACAAAGTGCATCACAAAAAATGTGACATCTGCATTTGACCCATCCGTGAAGGAACAGTGGGCAGCTAACATGGGCAGTGCCTGTGGTGCAGTGCTTGGGGACGGAACCTTGCTCATGAGTACCTCAGTGGTACATATACTGGTTGGGGATTTGAATCAGCGACCTTCTGATCACGAGGCGAACGCCCTACCATTACGCCACCAACTACTCCCATCATTAAAGTTGTTCTAAAGAGATGGAATAATAATTTTGGTTTTCAGCCAAACAGCCTTAATAAATAACCAGTCAATCAATCAAACAGTCAGACAATCTTTTGGTCTGCATATAGTCTATACCAGACTATGAGTAATTGTGTTACTCTGACATATGTGAATATGCTCAAAGTCAAGACATATGACTGGGACACCAGCATGCATATAAACTGAGCACTTTTGCAATTGCACTCTGTTATATGGTTATTTTCATTTTTGTGCATAGCAGGAAATCTGTCAATCATTTGCGAGTAAATCAAATCCATTTTCATGGCTGAGTAGACTAATTCAGCTGAAAGAAATAGACGTGAAAAACATGGACAGTCTGAACTGGAGCAGTACATATTTATGCATTTTTTATATGTCTATGTCATTCTCCATCAGATTTGTTATAGAACTGATCAGCACTCAGTAGAAGTTTTGCTTGTAGTTCTGCAATTGTAGTGCAGGTTCTTTCTGAAGCCCCGGTGGTGCAGAATGCAGGATTACAGCAGGATCATGGCTGTGTGATAGCGTTCTGCTTTGGGGCTGCTGGCTATGAAGCAGCACAGACCGAGGAGGAAGGCAAAGGATTAAATTTAAACTCTATTGTGCAAGTGTGAAGGCTTTGTGCTTCAAACATGAACTTTTTCCTTTCCACCACTCAGGCTAACGGCACTTCTCCTTGCTTCCCTCACCTCGTTGCCACACACACACACACACACACACATACACGCCCCTGTGTCTTCACCACTCTTCACTGTGCGCCTCTAATGAGCCACAGTGCTTCGCCGTCACCATGGTTACCACCCTATAACCCCCACCCGGAGCTTCGTCACCCCTCCGATCGGAGACTTTATCCCCAGCAGGACTCAACATGCACAACCCTACCCCCTAACAATACACACCCACTACAGCACACACCTTCCGCTCATCTCTAATACATCACAAATGCACATGTGCTGGACATTCTTTACCACGGTCTGAGCAAATTATACTGGAGCAGATAATGATCTGAATGCCTAATTAGGAAAATAATTCAGGCTAAACACCAGAACTGCAAAAATTAACACAAAATGCTATGTTTACTTTCTCCTCATACAATATCTCCAAGGCTTAGATTCCATATCAGTGCATCTAACATCTGGACAACACTGATAAAATTCCTAATCCCTAATCTATGATTGAGTTCTATATTGTTTTGGGAATAAACAACAAACTGAAGTTACTAATAACGCCTAATCTCGAGCATTCTACTAATGCACGTGCACTGTCACTGTTTACTGCAATTTGAGAAAATTATACTGAAGAGTAAAATAATTTAAATAACTAACCAAGGAATTATTTGTTTAATACTCCAAATAATCTGCAACACTACAGACAAAATGCTGAGTTCACTTTCACATCACACAGTAACTCATTTGGACTGCATTAATGCAACTTAAGACTATCTTTAATACTTCACTAATGCACATGCACTGTACCTATTACAGACTATTTACAGAGTATTACAAACATGCTCAAACCCATATACAAGATATTGTGTTCAAATACAGTCTTACATAATACAGCATATCCGAGGCTTGGACTCCATATCAGTGCTCATATCGGGGCAACATTCATACAAATCTCAATCCTTAATCTAAGATTAATTTTTATATGTAGTCTTGGAATATACAACAAAATGAAGTCAACAGATGGGTACCTCTCCGATAATTATTCTCTAATCCCTAATGCACATGTACTGTGCATTCTCAGCAAATTACTCTAATGGAGAAAATGATTTGAATTTTAATTAAGTTTATAATTCTAATTATTCTGACCCAAAACTCAATGTCCAGTGCTCAAATTTTCATGTCATACACTATCTCTGCGTCTTGGACATCTGTGCTCCTAACATCTGGACAACATTAATGCAACTCTCAGTTCTTAAACTATGAATAGGTTTGATATATTTTTGTTGCAATAAACAACAAAATAAGTCTGTCCACCCATCTAATGGAATTTAAAATGTTTTCCAGTCTTTACTTACTATAGAATATGGAACAAATATAAATGAAAATCAATTACATAGACAGAGCACTGAGGGGGTAGATAACATTGTGGGACGAGGCGTTAGCATCTGCTCTATTTCTTTCTCCGCTCTCTCTTTTTCCTTTTTACATTCTTCATCAAGCATATTGATGTGGCTCAAGGTCTTATTAAATCAGACAAGTTCATTTGTTTAAGTCGTTAAAGCCCCACAGGTCCCTAATGGCTAATGATTTATAGCGGGGGAAGAATTCGGCATTCGGGTGCTTTCGGACCCGCTCACCCTGTCACACTGTGGAGGTGTCACATTACTTAGGAAATTAATGTAGGAGGAAGTCACTGTTTCTGGCTGGGAAATTAATCACCTGTGAGTCGGAGGAGATGGGCGAGAGAGCACCACCGTGCCAATGCCACCCCTCCGAGCCATAACGGCGGTCCGCCAAGGCAAAAGGTGTGACACTTCACCATAGAAATAAACAAAGCTGGGGTGCAGTGGGGCAAGGTTTCCGCCTGGTGCTGCATGCAAATAATACATCATGTGGCTCATAACCTGGTGCCAAAGCGAGCTGTTTGTCATAATGGGCCCCACAGAACAGCTTGGAAGTCGGCATTAAATCACTTATTGTTCTCACTCTGCTTTGGGAGGGTGAAGGTGAAGTCAGCTATTGGCCATGACTGTACTTCTCTCCCCCTTCCATTATACGAAGCTGTTAGGAGGTCATCTCTTACTGTTCAAAAGGTCATGTCTTAGTGCAGAGGATCTCAAAAGCAGCTCTTCTCAGAATCAGTCAAAGACAGAAAAAAACATCTTAATCTTTAGAGCACAATCAGAACAAGTTTGCTTCTGGCAAACCATTTTGACATTACAGCAAAGAATGTAACTCCACATGTTTGGAGATCAGCAGTTAGAACCTGTGCCCAGTTTTTGAGTGCCTGAGAGGTGAAGAAGTGGTATTATTGTAGGTTTTATCGCTAGCTTCAGTCTACTGTGCATCACACCCATGGTTGTGCTTCCTGACCTTCCATTTTGTTTGCTAACGGCTTGTCATCAATCCGAAGCTTTTGATTTGTGAGATAGCACATGAAACATGACTGATTCTTTCGGACCTGCATGTGGCGGTGCAGTTTATCCAACAGCAGTACAGTAGCGGAGGACACAGAGAGCAGGGTTTGATGCGGTAGTTTATTCTGTATTATGCGCTGTGGGATTTGGACATGGCCTGATTATGCTGTATTATCTGATATATCACTACTATTGCCATATTTATTCTCTTCAATTCTCAGGGTGCAGAGCTATTTCAGCGCAGGCGGCAGCCGTGTTTTCAGCTCGTCAGGGTCGATGACAGACAAATTAACACTGCTACACCATATGAGGGCGTGGGGATATAAAAAATCCACCTTGAACCTCCAGTGAATCTCGCAGATGTTCTGACTGAAACAACAACATTCGTGTTTGTGTTTTCAAGGAACCCATTTAAGAGATATTGTTTCCCTTGTCCTGATTTCAAGCGTAATTTCTAGCTGAGATGCAGAATCACAAATGTGTTATCGCAGAGATGAAAATGAAATTTATGCAACACTCTCAAGCGTACTCGGTGAAGAACCTTCAAAAAGAATCTCGTCCTGATAAATGAGATATTTTATTTAAGGGATGATTTGCGTAAATTTATTTTTGTGGCATTGGCAGATGATTGAGTTTATTCATGCCAGTCAGTGTCTCAGAGGTACAGCAGGAAGAAACTTTGGCTTTCATCGTCTTCTCTTGCTCTCCTTTTTCTATAAACAATGTCATTTATGCGAACAATATTGTCTCACATTACACCAGTGTCACTTTAAAAAAGGGACAGTTTGCCACCTGCTGTATACTGACCCATACAGTCACAGCGCAGTACTTTATTCTCTGAACTTTACATAAATTATGAACAAAATATCATGTTTATGTCTGCAATGACCTGTTTTAAATGTCCCAAGTGAATGAATACCACTGGCTAAAGAGGCGCAAATGTCAAACTGCATATTGTCGATAATTCTAGCAGATATAAATTATTTATAGCATTTATACAGTTCTTTTCTTTCCAAAATTGCCGCAGTTTAAGCATAATTAAATATCCATCAATGGTTATTCAGCCATTGCATTTGCCCTTTTCTTTAATTTATTGCCCAGTAAGATGACTGATTTGATACGGGATCTGGAGGGGTGAGATTCTGTCACATGCGAGTATCATGAGTCTCACTGAGAAAGTGCCAACTGACACTGCGACTTAACAAGTTTAAACTAAAATTTGAGAAAATGTATTATCTGCAATGCCATCTGGCCTACTTTGCTGTATAATAAAATGCTGTAGAAGAGGGAAACCCAAAGCAATAGTGCCACCCATAGGTTATAAGAGGTACATGGGCAGAGGAAATAAAATAATAGAGAAATGATAAAGTAGCGGTAATAAGATGGATTTTCTTTGTTTTTTTTATTAAATGTAAAAAAAATTTCATTAACAATTTATAATAATTTGCTATTTTTAAAATATTAGCTTATTAACTTATGTTATTAACTTATGTTATTGTATTGATTGTGAAACCAATTAACCACCTGCTTTGTCAGGTTTATTATGAAATGTCGCACATGACAGAAGTGGATGTTGAAGAGGGGAGGAAGGAGGAGCTAAGCAAAACGCATATGGCCTCGCTTTGAGCCGGCTTGGCTGAGACATTAACAGATTGTCGGCGCTGACCCAGGGCACCTTTAGCTGCTGACAGAGATGACACCTGATGACACATGACGAAACGTGCCCAAGGCCTTCAGCACACGACGGAGAGCAAGGAGCTGCTCCTGCAGATTGGATATCAGGTGAGCTGAGAGGGGTCAGATCTCCAGTGACCTTGAAGGCTGTCTCCACTTTTCTGCCAACAAATGGAAAGCTGATGTACCTCCAGCGACTGATGAACTCGACCAAGCACTCCACTCCACGTGCATGCACGAACACACACACCCACACACACACATACCTCTGCTACTAGATGGGGATGTACTCATTTACATTTTTAAGATGCTGGGCTGGTATAAAAGCAAATTTGTTTTAGTCCTTCTTTTAACAAATGCAGGGATTGTGTCATTGTTGCATTGATTATGATTTCTGCGATTAAACACTCACTCAATTGTATAAAATCATGATTGTTACACAAACACATTAAGCATTAGAAAAGTAAAAAAGACTGAAATGCTTTAACTTTTTAAAAGATCAGAAGGTAATATATTGAAAGCATTAGTCTTTAAGGCATTTAAAAATATTTTTTATATTAATTGAGTGGACAATAAGGCTGTACAACGACAACACTCAACAGGAAAAGAAAGGGCAAATTAAAAAGAAAAGATCATTTGGTTTTACTGCTTGTTGCAAAACTATAACATATATAGGACAGAAGTGTGTGTGATACCATTTACACAGATTTACAGAATTCTTCAGTCAAGTTTAAGAAAGGATGGTTCAACAAGTCTTTTTTCACTAATTTTGTACAATCATTTTTATTTTTATGCACACAAAATAAGCCTTAATTCTTTTCAAATGTTATTTAAGTCATTTGTTTAAAAATACATTATAACATATACTGCAGGAAAAAAAACATTGCAATGCCAATCTTTTCCAAAATCATGTAGCCGTATATGCCACACACCCACACACCCACCTTCATTTGTTAGTCTCTCTGGAGATGCTCTAACACACTACCAACACACATGCCCTCCGAATCTCACATCCTGCATCTCACAGCTCTCTTTCTGCCGAAAGGTGTCACCAGCTGGCATGGTGGAGCGTAATCGCATTTCTCTCTCGAAATGTGACACCCCGGCATCTCAAACTGGTGCATCCACTCTGCAGCGAGCCAGCACGTTTGTGAAATATTTACCATGGATGATGGTTTATGAAGAATACATGGGGAGGAAGTGGGGCAGCGGTTTATAGCCTTGTTGGTGTACGGACCCCTGCCAAGTCGGGCTGCTGCTCATTCAGCCAAGACAACAACACATGAACATGCACAGCTTCCTGTGATAGATATGAGACTATGACACTGAAAACAAGGTTTGCATGCATGTTATGGAGCAGAATGGTGGGAACAATTGTTTAAAAAAAGTGATAGAAAACAAGTCTAGAAATTGCCCTCAAGCTTAATGTTAAATTTCATGGTCCTTAGCTAAGGTAAAAAATTATGCCACAGAACTATATTATCTGATAGGCATATTCAATAGGGTTCAGGGGGATCTCTTGATTGGCTAATTGATTTGTTTAGTCACGAACAATAGATGTTTTGAATACACTAACAACAAGTCTGTTAACTTACATCCACGTAATTATTAATTATTTGTGACCCTGTCTATGATAACCCAGCTAAAGTCATTTTTTGGCAACTCTCTGTTTTATACATAAAATAATTCTACATAATTTAAAGAACATTTTCTGAAAATATCACCTTGATATCTTTAATACTGACCAAGTAAGGCCATGTCAAAGATTTGCAAAGAATTACAGGCTCAGAAAAACAGGTTTTTGAGAAATTTCAATGTAAAAACACACATATTTTCTTACATTCTCCTATTTCAAGTGATACATGACACATTTATGGAAAAATTCTGATACTTTTCGAAAATGGGTCTATTTATTATGATATGCATGGCGAAAAAGCACGCATATCAACACAAAAAAGCATGTTTAAACACTCGGCTACCTTCTTTTCCTTGCTTATTGGAGCCGCCATGGGGGATGGAAAAAAAAATTACCTCAGAATTACCTTAGAGTTAGCGTCGAAGTCTTTTTTTTTTTTTTTTGAGAGATACCAAGCATAAAATCTCGGTGAAATAGCCTGGTTAGATTGACAAAACGTTCATCTACCGAAAACAAAGCACTGTTTCTGATGTGTACACAGTGACACAAAGCAACACACACAGAAAGTGGCACCCGGCTAAAGTCGCAATTTTTCTACCTCCTCTTTACCTGACGTGGATACACATTGATCTTAATATCTGTATGCACTTTATAATGATAAACAGTAGTTCCTAAACTGAATAACACCCAAATCACCAGTTGTTTTTGCACATAAAGTAATCCCAAAGACGTTAGAAAAGCAATGTTTACGAAGCCAACCTCCAGTATTTTCCGGTGGAAAATGGAAACGTAAGGTGAATAAAATCACGAATTTCGCTATTTATCCTGTTAGAAATTACATTTCAAACATTACATCTGAAAACCTCAGTACATAATCTATAATTTACTGCAGTAAACTCATATGGCATATTGTTGACATTTTTCTCACTATGACTACTTTGACGCTCTTTATTTCATAATTATATTTGGTAATTTTAGCTGGGTTTTCACAGGCGGGGTCACATTTCAGCTGAGATTTGCTGATGAAAATTGTTGACACTGACATCAAGGATTGCATGCATCCATTGTGAAGGTCCGTTCATCTGTCATGTTGAGTGCAAGAAGTCAGATGCAAATGCAGGAATACAACTGAGAGAGTTTATTCACAAAAGGATAAAGTCCAGATACGACAAATGGAACACAGCACAGCCAAGCCAAACTGGTAACCGAGATGTAAGTGCCACACTCCACTGAATAATAGATATCCCAACAGTGATGGGAACTTCCTGCAGGATGTTAGTGTGTGCCCCTTCCCAGACCCGTTCTGCCTTCCAGAACCAATCATCCACCTGAGGGACCTCAGATGAAGAACCATCCTGGGGACACAATGGGGGCTGATGCCCCAGCACACACTCAAAGGGGGTTAGGCCAGTAGTGGAATGGCGTATTGAATTCTGGACGTACTCTGCCCAAACCAAGAGCTCTGCCCAGCCATGCTGCTGGGCACAGCAGTAAGACCGGAGGAATCTCCCAAGCTCTTGGTTGGTACATTCGGCCTGACCATTGGACTGGGGATGATACCCCAAGGTCAGGCTCACGGTGACCCCCAGCTTCTCCACAAATGCTCGCCAGACCCTGGAGACGAACTGGGAGCCATGGTCGGAGAGGATATCCTATGGCAACCCATACACCGGGAACATGTTCTGGAACAGGGCCTCAGCTACCTGCAAGGCAGAGGGAAGAGAAATGGTAGGCACCCAGGATGGTAGGTAATTTGGAAATTGAACCAGGTAAAGAACAAAGACCATTAAGCTTGTCTAGGGTTGAGTCTTTTAGCCTGATGGATGTTTTCCAGATTGTGGTGATCTGTGAACACAACAAAAGGATGATGAGCTCCCTCTAGCCAATGACAACATTCCTCTAACACCACTTTGACAGCTAACAGTTCACAATTACGTATGTCATAATTCCACTCTGCCTCTGTTAGCTTCCTTGAGAAGAAGGCACAAGGATGGAGCTTCTTCGTGGTACCAGACCTCTGTGACAGCACACCCCCTAAGCCTACCTCAGAGGCATCTACCTCCAGCACAAATGGCTTTGAAGGATCTGGGAGCCTGAGGACCGGGGCATGAGTAAACAGCACTTTTATGTCTTGAAGGCCTCATGGGACTGCCCAGTCATGGTGAGTTTCTTGGGCTTCCCTTCCTAGGCCATGAGTGGTGCTGCCACAGTGCTGAAACCCCAGATGAAGCGATGGTAAATGTTGGTGAACCCCAACAACTGCTGCATCTCCTTTACTGTAGTGGGCTCAGGCCACTCAGACACTGCTGCCACCTTGTTTTCATCCATACCCACGCCCTGTGGCCCAATGTTATAGCCAAGGAATGCAACCTACCTCTAGTGGAACTCGCATTTCTTGGCTTTAGCGTACAACCCATGTTCAAGCAGATGATGGAGGACAGCCCTCACGTGCCGAATGTGAGCCAACAAATCAGGGGAATAAATAAGTATGTCATCGAGATAGATGATGACATACTTACTAAGCATGTCCCAAAATACATCGTTCATGAACAATTGGAAAAATGATGGTGCATTGGCGAGCCCAAATGGCATGACATTATACTGATGGTGACCCGACGTCATACTGAAGGCAGTCTTCCATTTGTCGCCCACACGAATGTGAACTAGGTTGTAGGAACTCTGGAGGTCTAACTTGGTAAACCACTTTAACCCCTGGAGTTGTACAGTGGCCGAGGGAATGAGTGGAAGGGGGTGCGGATACATCACCATGACCGCATTTTGCCCTTGGTAGTCGATACAGGGTCGGAGTCTGCCGTCTTTCTTTTCTATTAAAAAGAAACCAGCAGAGGCAGGGGATGTGGATCAGCTAATGCTCCCCTGCCTGAGCACTTCGGCCACGTAATCCTCCATTGCTTTGGTCTCAACCTCCGACAATGGATAGACCCAGGACCAGGGGGGTGCAGTGCCAGGCAAAAGGTCAGTAGCACAATCCCACAGTCGATGAGGCAGAAGACGTGTGGCCCTAGATATGCTAAACACCTCCATTAAATCAGTGTATTCTGGAGGGAGTTTGTGCATTGGGGCTTTCAATCGATTTGGCGTGAACTGGGACAGAATTTGACAAGTGAGCAGGGGTACAAACAGGTGACCAAGAATGAATGCAAGCAGAGTCTATAACAGGGTTGTGAGTGTGAAGCCTGGGTAAACCTAAAATTATCACTGGATGGGTGTGATCAAGAAGCAAGAGTTGGATGTATTCCAAGTGATGTGGAGGTACAGTACTGTGCAAAAGTTTTAGGCAGGTGTGAAGAAATGCTGTGAACAAAGAATGGTTTCAGAAATATAAATAATGATTGTTTATTTTTATCAATTTACAAAATGTAAAGTGAGTGAACAAAAGGAAAATCTAAATCTAATCAATATTTGGTGTTACTACCTTTTGCCTTCAAACCAGCATCAGTTCTTATAGGTACACTTGCACAAAGTCAGG
This sequence comes from Distichodus sexfasciatus, assembly GCA_032718565.1. Taxonomy (NCBI): domain Eukaryota; kingdom Metazoa; phylum Chordata; class Actinopteri; order Characiformes; family Distichodontidae; genus Distichodus; species Distichodus sexfasciatus. Next base: position 6,771,276 of record JAVGVS010000003.1, read on the forward strand.
GATTTTGTAGGATTATAGTCAGGTGTATGATCAACCAGTTATACCAAACAGGTGCTAATGATCATCAATGTCACACGTAGGTTCAACACAGTCATTAACTGAAACAGAAACAGCTGTGTAGGAGGCTTAAAACTGGTTGAGGAACAGCCAAACTCTGCTACCAAGGTGAGGTTGTGGAAGACAGTTTCATGTCATGGTAAGATTGAGCACAGCAACAAGACACAAGGTAGTTATACTGCATCAGCAGGGTCTCTCCCAGACAAAGATTTCAAAGCAGACTGGGGTTTCAAGATATGCTGTTCAAGCTCTTTTGAAGAAGCACAAAGAAATGGGCAACATCAAGGATTGTAGATGCAGTGGTCGGCCAAGGAAACTTAGTGCAGCAGATGAAAGACACATCGAGCTTATTACGCTTCGAAATCGGAAGATGTCCAGCAGCGCCATCAGCTCAGAACTGGCAGAAACCAGTGGGACCCAGGTACACCCATCTACTGTCTGGAGAAGTCTGGCCAGAAGTGGTCGTCATGGAAGAGTTGCAGCCAAAAAGCCATACCTCCAACATGGAAACGAGGCCAAGCGACTCAAGTATGCATGAAAACATAGGAACTGGGGTGCAGAAAAATGGCAGCAGGTGCTCTGGACTGATGAGTCAAAATTTGAAATATTTGGCTGTAGCAGAAGGCAGTTTGTTTGTTGAAGGGCTGGAGAGTGGTACAATAATGAGTGCAAGCAACAGTGAAGCATGGTGGAGGTTCCTTGAATGTTTGGGGCTGCATTTCTGCAAATGGAGTTGGAGATTTGGTCAGGATTAATGGTGTTCTCAATGCTGAGAAATACAGGCAGATACTTATCCATCATGCAATACCATCAGGGAGGCATATAATTGGCCCCAAATTTATTCTGCAGCAGGACAATGACCCCAAACATACAGCCAAAGTCATTAAGAACTATCTTCAGCGTAAAGAAGGACAAGAAGTCCTGGAAGTGATGGTATGGCCCCACAGAGCCCTGATCTCAACATCATCGAGTGTGTCTGGGATTACATGAAGAGACAGAAGGATGTGAGGAAGCCTACATCCACAGAAGATCTGTGGTTAGTTCTCCAAGATGTTTGGAACAACCTACCGGCCGAGTTCCTTCAAAAGCTGTGTGCAAGTGTACCTAGAAGAATTGATGCTGTTTTGAAGGCAAAGGTGGTCACACCAAATATTGATTTGATTTAGATTTCTCTTTTGTTCATTCACTGCATTTTGTTGATTGATGAAAATAAATGATTAACACTTCCATTTTTGAAAGCATTCTTTGTTTACAGCATTTTTTCACACCTGCCTAAAACTTTTGCACAGTACTGTATATCTAATCGAAGCGGTGCAGTAAAGCGAGTGACGGGTGTGGAATTAACGGGGTGGCCATCTACGGCTTTAACAGAGGGGGCTGGTGATGTCAACCACAGGAACATACACGGAAGACACCAGGGAACTCAAAATGAAATTACCAGCTGATTCAGAATCTAAGAAAACAGAAACAGAAAAGGGTAAACCATCAACATAAACAGAGCCAGAAATAATAAAATGATTAGTGCTGAGTGTATGGTTGGGTACCGCCAAGGTTTGTGGTTTCTTCAGAGGACAAACCACTGCATAATGACCTGCCACACCGCAGTATAGACACAGTCCAGCCCTCCTGCATCGCCCCTTTTCCTCTGCTGACAGACATGACGAACCCAGCTCCATCAGCTAGGGGGCGGGGTCAGCTCTGACGGGTGGTGGCGAAGACATGCAAACTGGAGTGGAGTGTAGCATGGGGCTCCTCATCCTCTTCCCTCAAAGATGCTGATCCAGGCATATGGCCAATTTGATAAGCTTGTCCAAGCTCAACCTCTCGTCATGGCATGCCAACTCCCTCTTCAGCTCTGAGTTGAGCCCTTTCCAGAAAGCAGCTCGCAGCGCCACCTTATTCCATCTGCTATTGGCCGTGAGGATCCACAACTGCACGGTGTAGTCGGCTGCTGATGAGGCTCCCTGGTGGAAATCTAATAGTACCTCAGTGCTGGACTTCCAGGATATAAAAACACCACCTTGCAATGCTCGAGGAAGATGGTGTAATCCAATAAGGCTGGTGCCCCCACCTTCCAGAGTGCAGTAGCCCAGTTCTGAGCTCACCCGGTGAGACACTGAAGGAGGGTGAAGACCTTCTCCTAGGAAGTCATCTCTGGGAAGTATGAAGTGTGAAGTACAGCTCTCAGACCATGATAAATTTTTGGCAGCCATCTGGATCTCCTGCATATCATTCGGGTAGCAAAGCATATGAGTGCCATGGTAGTGGGGTCATAGTGACCAGTGGGGCTGAAGCCTGGGATGCCTGTGGTAAGTGCAGGAACTGCAGACAGTTGGTCCACGCACGAGTGACCTGGTCGATCTGTCCCTGCTGGTGAGCCACTCAGTGAGACAGCGTGGTGAGCTTGTCGTCAGGCAGGGGAATTCCTGCTGCATCCATTGTGAAGGTCCATTCATCTGTCATGTTGAGTGCAAGAAGTCGGATGCAAATGCAGGAATACAACTGAGAGAGTTTATTCACAAAAAGATAAAGTCCGGATACAACAAACGGAACAAAGCGGTTAGCGGTTAGCTCGGTCGGCATTGGCTGGCTTCTACGACAGAGCAAACATAAAGTGGCAATCATGAGGGGGAACAGACAAACTATGACAGGATCGGACTGGTTAAATAAGAAAACACAAACTAATTAACCAAACACAAACCAATGAGAATCAGACACATGAGGGTTGTGAAGCTCAGTGCAAGACGCGACAAACCAGGAAGTGACTAAGAGGGTTTTCTTAAAGGGACAGACACACACACACCAAAACAACCCCGACACAGACTCGTCAAACCTCAGGTTTAATACTCTGACGAGCCCAGGCGTCTGGGAGGAGCCGCAGCTGTGACAATGCTGAACATTACCTTAATTGTTTGTTTCTTCAATTCCACAGTTGGGAACAGTTCCACAGTGGAATATTAGAAGAATGTATATTGGTGAGCTGAATCCCATTGTTTTGATTGACTGATTTGTTCAGTCTGAAACAATAGATTTTTGACCCTGAATATCAGGGGTGTTTCCAGCCTTTAAGGACACCCTGGGCTTAGTCTGGTTGACATGTAAATTCAAAGAGGAACCGAGGATTTTTTCAATTTGTATACAGTATATAATGGTGTTATAGTAGACTACAGACTATAGTAAACTGCCTAAATTATCATTATGCATGTCAATAAACTAAATAAGCTAAACAACTATACAATTATTTTGGCTACCCGGGCTAGACTCAAAATACCCTGTAATATCGGCTGGCGACGCCCCTGCTGAATATACTAATATGTTTTCAGTCTATATGTTATAAAGCAAGATTAACTTATATCCACTTAATTTTAAGATAATTTTAGCTGAGCACTAAAGTTGACTGTATAGTTCAAAACTCTGTGTGTTGGTACTGTCTGTAGTCACAACATTAAAGAAATTCTCATAAACCCAGCATTTTATCTTGTGATTAGAAACATTACTCACTTATCAATTGTTTCTTCTTCTGTGGCATTCCAGGTTATTTTACATTATTGATCTTTACCCTATCAGCAGTAGTATATTACAGAAACCTTCTCTAACTACTGATTGCTGAAAGAGCAGTTGATTGTGCACACAAATTTTGCAAAATCCAGGCATTCTCACTAAATCCATATATGTGCCTCAACTTTTTTGTAATTTAATTTCATGATTTTGTTTTTATATTAAATGGTCTTGGGATGTGCTAAAGATGTTCACCAAACTTCAAGTCTTACATGTAACTGTTGTGAGCAAAGTTTGTATCGTTGTAATACTTGTTTGACTCATATTTTTCAGTCTTGACTAGTGTTGACACATCTTAGTATTTAATGGTCAGAAACATGATCCAATCTAAACATGCAACTCTTTTGTGCACAAGTAATGATGCAACAGCATGCAGGTGGACAAGAAATAACCATGCAGTCTGGGCTGTGTCCAAAAAGGTCTGTAATTTCTGTATGATTCACCCATGATAGATGTATCATGACTTTCCACCAACAGCATGTAAGATACTGCTGTTGTAGCCAATGTTTCATTAAATAAAGTGAGATAAACATAAAGTAGAGCCAATGCAAGTATGTCACTGTCAAATTGCTCTGCTGTATATATTCGAGTCACTGGAAATGGTGTTTGGGGACAAAAGTAACATGCTAACAATCTTATTTGTATCTTTTGTTATTATGATGTCGTATCGGTGTAGATATTATTTTGACTGATACAAATTTGTTTGGAAGTGACCTTCCATTCGGCCAGCTCATAATTTTAGATCATCTATTACTAAAGGTAAAGGTACAAGTAAGGTACTCATGAGCAAGGTACTGTCCCCAAGCACTGCTACCTGGATGCTGCCCATGCCAGCTGCCCACTGCTCCTTCACAGATGGGTCAAATGCAGAGGTCACATTTCCTTGTGGTGCACTGTGTGCTGTGCTGTGGTGTGTTCACAATGAGAAATAATCTCTCACTTTCACTTTACTAAGTACTAAGTTTTCAAGACGACTCTTTGCAAATCCACCAGTCCTTTAACTAAAAGTCAAGAGTATTACTGTAATTTCTAATTGATTACTTCTCAGTGGACATCCTACTTGAGTTTTTTGGTGGGAAAATTTTATGACACCCAAGAAACTTTATAAATGATTTCAAAAATAATTTTAAAGAAGTAGCAAATTTGGTCAAGGTCAACAGTATGATTGCAAGTTCCATATTTATTTAGTTTATATTTCTAGACTAGAACTAAAGCATTAGAGTTCTTTGAATTTATATTTAAACTGAGTTGACTGTCTAAACATGCTGAGAGGATAATCATTTTTAGTTGAATAAATTCTGTCTCCTCTCTTTGCTGCTCAAGGTCTCGGTGTCAACCTCATTAGCTATCACACGGAACATCACAGTTTGTATAATCCCCTGTGAACTTTTGGCATCAGAGGGTCCCTACAGGCTTACTTCTATTACACATCTAAAGGCCCAGAAGGTCAGTATGCATACACAATTAATTATATACACCATCAGAGTTAATAATAAACACCTCAACCTGAAACTGCAGGACCTTACTGACCTTATCTTATGGGTCATTTAAGAGAAAACCAGAAAACTCTGCACGGCCTGCCATGATAAATGAATGGGTGACTGCACATTGTTTTTCATCAATCATGTGGAAGAGAAGAAAAAAAGGTGACAATCTATTCAACAACTCTTTCTGTTAATATTTCATGATGTTTGACTCAGTGAACAACAAGGAGGAAAACAGAAGATAATGACAGATTTCTGGTCCTTAATTACAGCGAGTGTTTGAGGATAACAGCCACGTCTCGCTGTGTGTTTTGTCATATGCCATCAAAATCTGTCCATGGCGTGCAACAGAGGAGCCTATGCAGAAAACAACACAAGCTCACCATGTACCTGCCAGTTGGCTAATTATGTTCAGTTCTGTTTCACTGACGGCTTATCTCTTCTTTATATGATTTAAAGTCATTTTTAATATGACTCAAAACTAGTTTGTCGAGGTAATCTCAGCATCCTTAAAATATCTGTAGACTACTCTGATATACTTCTCACTCATTTTTTCCTTGTATTTTATACAAACTGTTGCATTAAAGAAGCAAGAGAATTTGTACAAAGTAAAAGAAACCTTAATTCAGAAACATTTGCTTGCTTTTTGGTTATTATTTTTACCAAACACTGTACAATGTGGCACTCAGTGACCAGGGCTACACACAACATGGTTGAGATGCGAGTGTATACATGACTAATTATTGAGGAGCTTATGAATTATTTACTCAGTTTCATTTTACAAGTCAAGCATATCAAAAACATTTATTATTATAAATAGCCTCACCCCAGGCTCAGCCCTCCCATCACAAATCACCCTGTGGCAATGCAGAGCAAAGCCATATGCTGTCTATAAATCTACACTTATAAACATCAATCCAAAAATCCTTAAATCATTTCATACAGTTTAAACTAATCCATGTAAATACATAACATTCACTGGACACTAGAGCTTATAATCTGGTAGTGTAGAATCAGGGTGATAGTTGTATTCTCATGTTACAGCGTGTTGAAATGTTCTGGTGCAGTGGTCCGAGAAACCCTGTGTTGGGGGTTCAAATCCTGCAAGAGTCTTAAATCCACAGTTGGACCATTGAGCAAGACCTTTAACCCCAAGCTGATCCAGTGAGACTGTCCCAGTCAATAGGAAATATAAGTCACTCTGGATAAAAGGATCTGATGAATACTGTAAGAATAAATGTGGCTTAAAGCAACTCTGTGTAAGATTTGCTTGCAGGGCCCCCTACAGACGAGAAATGGTATTGCCTGTAACAACTGTCGTAAAATCTTTGTTGCAGTAATACATGTGCATTTGTTGACAAGCCCACGAGACCAGCCAACTTCCTGAAGCAGGACAACTAATGTGCGATTAATGTGTTCAGGCCAGGTAAAGTAACCTTACAGCATTTTACTCAAACATGAATATTGTCAATTTTTTTGATATATCAGAAATAAAAGTTAACTTGACAAAAACGACTAATGAAAAGATAGTGTTTTGGTTTTCATCCCATTGTGGAAATAGGCTATAGTCTTACTGTAATGCAATGCTGTTTGCGAGGTGATGATAATGTTCCATGTTCCATAGAAATGTATCCATATTGTAATAGAAAACGATCTGCAGGGTTGAGAAATCAGTTTGCATTAACCAGAGACATGCCTGAGCTGTTTGTCACTTGGAGAAATACAGTTGATGACAAACATAACACTCATGGTCTACTGTCAGCAGTTAGCTAGTTGCATAGAAGATGCTTTGGTCCATATTTGTATCATTCAATGCTCTCAAGTCAAAATGAGAATAGCGATAACTAGCATGCTAACTATCGATAACTAGCTAGCATGTTAGCCACCAGCTCAATAAATTGCTGTAGGCTACTACTTGAATAACTTGATTTATGGACTTAAAATGAGGGCTATGATTTCAATAACACAGCCTAACACACAGCAAGTTCAAACGCACTAGCTATATGATAGATGATAAGCAAAGAAATTATACTTACTACTCCAACAGTAACAGCACCAGGTCACCATCGCTCCTCCTCTTTCAGCTTGCGCCAGCGAGTGAAAGCCAGGCCAATATTCACCCTAATCGCTCTCCCTCTTTCTTAAGCTTTCTTTATCCCCTCTGACAGCACTTTTACCATCTTCATTTTCCTTGCCGCTTCAGTCATGTTTTCTTAGTTCGTAACTTCATAACTTTGTTTACCTGCCTCGACTTTTGAAGGGGGAGGGCGGATCTGACGCATAAATGTCAGATAGACTGGAATAGACTGAATAGACTGGATATAGAATTCTTTTCATACTATAACTGTTTCTAACCTCCTGCACATCGAGTGCAAAAGTGTAAAAGTCAATTCCACATTGTAGGTAATACTGCATCCAAACTGTCTCTCTATCTACCTCTATTTCTAATTCTAGTTCTAGTTTAAAGTTATATTTAATATTCCATGTCTAGTTTAAAATGTATATTTTGTACTGTATTTATTTTTGTTTATTCCATGTGCCTTAATTGTTCTTTGTTCCCTTTTTCCTACTGCACTGTTAAAACTGGAGCCACGTCGTCTCGTCTCTCTATGTATCTGTACAGTATATAGCAGAGATGACAAAGTTTACTTTGACTTTGACTTTGACTTTCACATATGCTGTAAAGCAGTCAAATTTTGTAACTCTTTTTGTGGCGAGGTTCCTACCCGGAAACCCGGAATTTCATAGTGCCAGTTTAGGTGATGCAGATGGTCTCTTTAGCGATGATAAAGGTGTAATTAAACCTACTCTGAGTTGATGTAACATCAGAATGATCTTCTAAAATATAGTTTGAAGGCTAAAAAACTACATAGTGTTGCTTTAGAATGATCAACCTTGATTTGCAAATAGAAGCTTTCAGTCATTTTTTCTCTTATTGGTACAATTGTTGAATAGCAATAACACAATATATATTAATTAAATAAAATAAACCTCATTAAAATAACATTGTTACATCTGCAGATGCCAGCCTCAAATGTTCATGTGATGAGAGCCTCATGATGACAAGCTGTATTTAAATTTTTAACATTAGACATTTACAAGTACAAAGTGCTAGTAAATAATGATGGACATGCTTGCTGTTAGAGTGATGATGTTAAAACGCTATTATAGGATGCAGTAAGTAGTTACATATTTTAATTGAACTTTTAATGCATAAATAATCAATGAATCATTTCAGCCTGAATACCTCAAAATGTCCTGATATTCCTCTGATTGCTATCAGCACATCATGTTGAAAATGGAATGTGAAACTTTTTTTTCACTTGTCAATTTATCTAGCTGCTAAAAGCACATTACACAGATTTGAAAGGGACAATACACACTCACTAAAATCTGAACAAATGAGCAATTACCTATCAATGTGTAACAAATGATGATTGTGTAAAATGGAGATGACTGTCCCATCTTCATGTTTGGTAATTATGTTCCATTCATGGATTAAAAGCATTTCTAATATTGGTTTCATAAAAGCAGTATAACAGAAAATATGCAGTTGTGGGAGCTGCCGTATCCCATTAAACGAAATCCATTTGACACTGCTCATTTACCTGTTCTTTTCTGACATGAAATGACATTAAATGAAAGCAGCCTATTCATTTGCACAACCTCAGTACTCTGCCAAGCCATGGATTGACTACAACTGAATGAGGCATCAGTCACAGTTGATTCTAGTTAAATAATTCCATCTCTGTAAACAGTGGCCACCATGGAGGGAGGGAACATTCTGATTTGCTTTAATATGGAATGGCCATCAGGTGGATCTGTCCTTCCTCTATGTTTTCCAAGATAGTATTCTCTCTGGAGGGAAACACATTCTGTCTACCTTTGTTTGTGCACCATTTAGTAACACAACAGCACAATCCTCCTGAGAGACCAAACATATCTTCAGTCTGCAGATGTCCAACTATCTATTCACCGGTCCATTACTTATCCCATGATCTCTATCCTTTCTGTGCGCATCTTTAGACTTTAACTGGCACAAATGCTTCTACATAAGTCATGCATATGCTGTAAGAATGTATGCTTTGCATCATCCTATGTAGTACCATATATTTTTAACTACCATGCTGACTGTTCCACGTTTTTCATCACAAGTCACAAGTTGTACATTTCATCTAATCAATGCGCTTGGAACGCCCCCCCTTTTATCAAGAAAGCTTGATAAAAGCAAAAATATGAACATTTCTTGTGCAGAAAAACACAAAAAATAACTCAAAACCACCTGATTTTGTCTTCAGTTTAAAAAAAAAAGAAAGCAAACAAAACCTAAAACATGGCACTCTAGAAACAAAACAGAAGATTGGCCACTAACAAGGACAGACAAACGCTCCACCAAGACAAAGGGGAGAAGTCAACTTAAATAGAGTGAAACACAGGTGCAGCACATCAGGACTAATGAGCCACAGAAACAAGAAAAAGACTGAAGGAAACAAACACAGGAGGGATGTAGAGGCTACTAGTGGCTAAGCAAGATGCTGCAGGCTCCTACACAAAAATGTAAATGAGTGTAGCACCTTTGCAATAACTACTGTGTTTTAGATATACTTTTTATTTTATTTTGAAAGGCAGTAGTGTTTGTTTTTGCTACATATATTTTTTTGCTATGTAAAAGCTCTTAAGTTAGCTTTTGTATGAGAATTTAGTAAAGTGAAGCTGAATTACCACACATTTAGCAAACACAATTAGCAAACTGACAACGGTTTCTTCTAATACAAACTGGCAATTTGTTTCCAAACTATAAGACAAGCTGTTCAGTACATACAGTATTGCTGAACAGCAACCTGACTGCTCAATACTGCTACATTATGAATGTCCCGGTGCTCATTTGTAGCTTCTCCTTGTTGGCTCTGTGCCATGTGAGTCTCTATGAAAACTGATTCTGTATAATCTGACCTTTATTGACCATTTTTTGCTGAATCATTCAGGCAATTTGAGGTGGTGAAGTTTAAAAACTGACCACCCCAAGGTGAAATTTGTGTAGTGCTGTTAAATTTGTTGACTGATGCATTGTCTCCTTTCTGCCACTAACATCCTTCTTTAAAAAAGTTGCGTTATGCCTACAGTGTCAGCATCTAACGGTTCTTTCCTGGCTTGGCAGGTCAGTTTGATAGGACAGTTTGGTCGAGGTTTGGTGTCTTGCAATTCCTGAGTTAATGGTGTGTGCAGGGATGCTGGATGTTGTACAGACAGAGAAACACAACTGAATGGTTGGTTGGTTTAATTAACATCAGAATTCATTTGGAAGAGTATGAGGTTTGAAAACGTCTATGTAAATTTTTTTAATTATATTGATTTTATAGAAGTTCTTTTCAGTTTGATAATCAGATAATAGTCTATAACAGAGGTTGCTGGTGGAGACCGGAGCCTATCCCAGGAACTATGGACGCAAGGCGGGAACCAACCCTGGGCTGGGGACACACACTCACACAATCACACCTTACGGGCCAATGTAGATTCACCAATTAACCTATGTTGCATGGTTTTGGACTGTGGGATGAAAACCGGAGCCTCCGGCGGAAATCCATGTGTACACATGGAGAGCGTGCAAACTCCACACAGACCCGAGGAATGAACCCAGTACCATCTCACTGTGAGACGGCAGCGCTAATTACTGCGCCACTGTGCCGCTTGGTGTTTGGTTTTTAGTGTACAAATGTGGGAACTCTTATTCTTTAATCTTTCTCTCATTATTCTTCTAGGCTTTTCATTCTGGATGACAGGAAATCTGATGTTGGTGAAAAGTATTTCTGCAGAACATCTTTCAACATTTCAAACTTTGTTGTGGTCAACACTAAACTTTACTACCATACTGATCATCAATCCTGGTAGCAAGGGTGCGAACAGCTCTTGTTTGCAAATTAGCTTTTTAGTTTAATGTCAGAGCCAACGCTAGCGGAAAAGCAGTTTGAATTCAAGCCAACATTTCATCAATTATTCAGCGGTAACATGTAAGGCCATCTGACCTTGAGCATTGAAGCTGATCCACTGATGAGCAATGACACAGAATTATACCCACTTACCCACATAACATCCTGTACACGAACAGCATGATAAGAGAAAAGAGTAAAAGCCTAGGAGCAGCAGCTAGAGGGTAAAGGAAAATTATCTAATATTACAGTTAGTATGTAAATTTATAAGAGCAGTGATTAGATTTTTTTCTTTCAGGCATTAAGTACCCATACGGCAAATTGCCTTATTCATCCAAATAATAATAAAACACATTCCTGGTCCCAGTCTCAGTTCTTTGAGTCCGCATGCACTACACATATTATTTTCTCTGCTCCAACACACCTGACTGAACTCATTAGTTAAATAACAGCCTTCTTGAGGTTAGACGTGGGTGTATTGTAGTGAGGGGAACTCTGAGAGGTGCAGTGCAGAAGTGTAGTGTAGGCTTAAGAAACCATGAAATAGAACAGCAATAAAAGAGAAAACAAGGGAGTTAATTGAAGGTATAGGACACATTCCATGGCCCTGCTTCTTTTCAGTGGCACTCCAACATTCAGGAACAGCAAAGACCACTCAACATTTACAGCAGGTTAATTGAAAATTGTTTGCCATGCATCTCAACCATCTGTACAGATCAAGGGTCAGCACGCTGAGTAATGACCCATTTGTCTGACGTACAACACCTTATCATTTGTTAAATGTCACAGTGATCAGGCAGATATTTTAAGACAAAAAACATTTGACCCCACACAATGAACATGTTTGTTGTTCTGCAAGTGGTGGAGGTGGTGCAGGAACTGGAACGTAGTGTTGGTGACCTGGAAATTGAAAAGAATCCTGGGTGAGCCTAAAAGATGCACCTGGAAGCATAACAGTTCCACCCCACTTGGGCCCCTGAGTAAGGCCCTTAATACTAAGTTGTTTCAGATAGCGTGCCCCTGTCATTAGGAAAGATCATTTGCTCTGAAAAAAGAGTCTCTGGCAAATGGTGGTAATGTTATTTTGATAGCCTGTGCATCCAGGCTTATTTAAATACATCTAAACAAATTAACTGACCCCATTAACACTGTTTAATCTCGCATTACTTTTGTAATGAAAACTACACAACTCATCTTAATGATAGAACGACGGGAAAGACATTAATGCAGTGGAACAGTGTTGTGCAGTAATTATAGAAAATATAAAAATGAACAAGATTTGGCCATTAAAGGTAATAATATATGACTACCTTTCATAGTCCAAGACCAGTAATGAGCTAAACAGATCAACATTGCACTAAAGGGACTAATTAATACATAGCAGAATCTGCCAGAGCTAGAAAATAGCACAGATATAATCACGGTGTAATTGAAAGAATCTTGGTTTATGTTTAGGCCTTTGCAAGGTGACGCAAGGTGACGGTGGGTAGATTAAATATTTATTTGGCAATGTCATTATGTGGCCATTATAATTTAGATCACTTCATTAAACACCAAGAAATTGCAAGGGTGAGACAATTACAAAAGTTAAATAAAATAAGATGACAGGAGCCAAATAAAAGCTTTGCTTTTATGTTTTTTGAAACCATCATAGCTGTTACCGGGTCGGGGCAGCAGGCATTTGCTCTCTTGATAAACAGTAAACTATAACTAGACGTGCACTGACAATCTCATGTCTTCGTTAACTCATAGCAAGGAGCGGAAAATTTAGTTTGTGTGCTCATACATGACTATTTTACAGATGCATGTACCGCAAGAGAAATACAGGGCAAGAATGAAAGGAAAAGACATAAAAAGAAACTTGAAATTTTCTAAAGAGATGAGGTGGGGCTCTAAATGTTAAATTGATAACTAATTTCACAAAACAAAAAATTGTAAAGAAAACATCATGCTTTGGTATCATGTTTAATTTTATGTGTTTGCATATGATTGCATATGCGTACATACAATTACATCAAACAATTTCAAAGAAACCATATTGTTTTAAGACTGTATTATCTCATATGTTTATGAAATAAATAGAAAATAAACTTTGAGCTGCTCATTACCAAAGCTTAGCACTACATCAACTCTGCATTACACACAGAAACTTCATTTGTCATGCAAGAACTCCCTCTACGAAATGTTGGGGTCTCTACGACGCTGATGAATGCTTTTGCCCTTTGAGCAAAAATCCCATTTCCACTCCTTTTATTATTATTTAGAATTTCTTCTATGTAATCCTGATTTATCTACTTTCAAAGAAAGGTTAACAGCATTGAGAAACACAAAATGTTAGCTATCCACTCAATATCCCAAGCAAAGTAATGCTTCTATCCGTCTGAGTAAGGTCCCTCTATAAATAAACCTCATTCACAGATTTACTTCATGAGAAACACTTATGCATTGCCAGCCATTTCAGTCTGGAGTAGTCTGCCAGAAGGTGAGTGAAATTTATAATGAAAGCATTTTGTATGCATTTCAATAGCTTATGTTTTCCTTTCCGCTTGCTTATTCATATTATATTCATTTGAGTTCTGCTTTATGATGCATACCTAAGAGGACTCTTAACGCAGCCTGGTTACTTTAATGGATTCATCCAGGTCATGATGACTATTTGATTACTTCATTGACAACATAATGGCACTTTAAGCAGTAAAGTATATTTCATATAGGCACTATTTAAGATATGCACTCTGAATTCATTAAGCCAATACAAAAGGCTGCTACCAAATGTTATTCCTGCTTAGTTCATTTCTTATAATAATAACTGGTGCAAGGCAGTCACGTTTTCACAGTCAGGAAGGAGCAGTCTGGTGAGAATTACTCATTCATCGATCTGGGTATAGTGAATCATAAAGAGAACCGATCTAAGTAGAACAGACTGTAAAAGGAAGATTGCAATGACTGTAGACAGTTATTACTGTCAGACGCGAACTATGAGTCATGCCTTTTAAACCCCTACATAATATTCTGATGATCAATTATCTTTTGGTCTTTAGCCGTATCAGATTAATGAATGACTGTTCCCACCATGCAAAAAAATCCTCTTAAGTGTAAAAAATGTTGCAAAAGTTCACTAGCTCCCGTTTTGCTCCATTACTCTACTGTTGTATGGGTGTTTTCTATTTGTTTGTGTAAATCAATGCACACACATGCATGCAAACAGTTTCATACAAACATGCTGTATTATTTATTTTATACCAAGTTTTCTGCAGTCTGACTTCTTTATATTGGTAGAGGCTTTAAATTATCCAATTAGTCAATAGACAATATAGCAATTCCTGCATGGTATAATATTTGTTACGCTGACATGTTTTGACATCTACGTTTTAGAGGGCTTATATAGAGGGTGGCACAGTGGTTAGTGCTGCCGCATCACAGCGAGAAGGTCCTGTGTTTGAGCCCCGGGTCGGTCATGGGGCCTTTCTGTGTGGAGTTTGCATGCTCTCCCCTCTGGGTGCTCTGGTCTTCACCCACAGTCCAAAGGCATGCAATGTAGGTAAATTGGCGACTCTAAATTGGCCCGTAAGGTGTGAATGTGAGTGTGATTGTGTGAGTGTGTGTGCCCTGCGGTGTGTTGGCGCCTGCCCAGCATTGTTTCCTGACTCCTGTAAGGTTCTAGGATAGGCTCCAGAGCCCCCACGACCCCAGTTGGGATTAGGCGGTTTGGATAATGAATGAATGAATGAATAAATCTTATATAGAATACAAAATGAACTTAGCTTGCAAGTTAGAAAAATTCATTTCAACCTGATTATGTCATAAATATATGAAATGCCACACAGCAAGTCCTTAGAGCTGTCAGAACCCCATAAAGTCATGCGTTAAAAGCAGGAGACCAACTGCACCAAGCTGAGCCTGGCTAGGGCTCATTTGTGTAACGTAAACTTACATTGTGTGTCTCTACAGCCTGAGGGAAGGGTCAGAGGAAGTTCACAGTATCATCTCAAGAAAGTACTTAACACTCCCTCTTCTCTTCAGCTGGCATGGGAGGAGAGAATTCATTTATTCTGAGAGGGAAAAATGTCTCTGTCTGAACTGTCACATACACCCACAGTCTCCAGGTGCCGTCTGAATATTAAACCTGCAACAGTGCAACAGGATTTATTTGGGATTTATTGATGAGAATTGTCTGTTATACATGTGATTAGACGAGTTAATACATAAGCAAACAATTTCAGAGCAATAGATCAATATTTCTTTAGCCTTTAAGAGTCAACTTCATGTCACAGAATATTGATAAAACCACTGCAGAGATGTGGAGAGTTTGTGAACAGAGGGAAGTGATAGCGTGTTGTTTCCAATAATTCAAGCTCAAGAGCAGCCTACACATTTTCCAATAGATCTCATCACTAACAATGAAACAGAGAGCAGAGTTCAGGTCTGCGTAAGGAGACGGTCAATAGTTTAACTCGTCCTGTTCGCAAGTTTCCATTCACAACTTCACCAAGGTTCGGAATAGAATTTAAAGGGTTTCTTATCTATCTTCATCTTAGTTGTTCAATGGCTATAGGCTGAATGAAACGTTGGCTCACAGAGAACAGGGGCTAATGCAGCACTTGCTGTGACACAAAATGCCTTGATTATTACCAGTAGCTGGAAACTACTTTGGTTCAGTATATTCATTAGTAATTCAGTCTCCAGGAACTAGTCTAAAGCTCATTAAAAGATCAAATGTAATTACTGCAATGAAGAAAGTACCATCATTTAGCGGCAAGGCTGCTCTGTATGTATTTCTCGGATAAGGACATTGAAGTTTCTCAAATGGTATTTTTAACAATTACATTTAAATGTAAAAAGAAAATGTTTAGAATGGGCATTTTTTAAATTGATTGTTCATATAATACATATAAGGTCACCTGCTGCTAAATGTAGTATGTGGTTAAATATAGTATATATAGTACATACATACATACATACATACATACATACATAGAGAACTTGTAATAACATTTTATATTTACTTGTAAGCATCAAATGTTACAAAAGCCTTACTGTTGCAATCATCCTCCTTACTGTAAATTGTCTTGCACCTTCACATTTTACTCCCGTTACTACATCATTTTTTATTATATATTGCCACGTTTACTATACAATGCAACCATTTTGTTGCATTGTACTGATGCACCACTTTAATGTTCAAATGTCTGTAGTGAAGAGTTTTATGTTAAAACATTGTGTATCTTATACTCTTGAATTAATGCATATGGCAATGAAACATGAAATCATTCAAATATAGATTCTTCTAATACTCCCACACTTTGTGAAAACCGACAAGTTATTTATTTTAAGCCATAACGTGACCTAAAAAAGTATCCCTGACTTTTTTTTTTTTTTTACTTTTCACCAAAATTGTGTGACTTGTTTTATAGTCGATACAGCTGGCTCTTCATAAGAGGAGCTGCCATGGTCTATGGAGCCGGTTGGAAACAGCCCCACGCAGTGAGAGCAGATTTGAAGTGAGGAGACACAGTGGGTTTAAGCAGCAGGAGCGGAGGCCTCTCCTGTCAGGTGGAGGGGGTCTTTGGGTGGACACTGACAGCAGAGCGTTCCTGTGGGTAATCATTTCCGGGATGACAGGCTAAGTTCCTAACGCTCTATATCCAGTGCTAAGAAGCAGGCAGGATGAGGTTTATATTGACACACTAGACTCATTACAGCCAAATGCATCTGCGGTCAAGTATCATTGTGTCTAGTGCTTCAAGGACTATAGATTAAGCCATTCTTTTTAATAGTCTGTGGTTGATGTAGTCTTCCTGATAAATGGACTAAAATTTTATGCATCCTGGCCAAGATATATAAAAAGAATACTTACATGCATCCTCATGCTAATCATTTTCCAGACATTTTAACACATCTTTGCGAAAAGACTCTTGAGGATGCTTTTTAATCAATGTCAACTCCAGTTTCATGCATTCTGTCTCTGGCCCAAGGCTGTAAAGTGTGAGAACCTCCAATTTGATTGGTATGCCACACTTTAATTGCTTCCATAACTTTAGTAATGCTCAGAGACTCACATTTGTACTTTTATATCTCTAATTTAAGTTGCATAGGAAGCTTTTTGACTTGCATCGTCCTACAAAAACTATGTGAAAGCTTTACACAAAAACACTAAGTAAAAGGAACAGAATTAATTTACTCAATATTCATTAATCTACAATGAGTGTGAGTTGTTTGCGAAGCAACATTACTGATAGCAATTTGATGGCTCACCAATCAGCTGCAGACTTTCAGCTTAGAGTAACGTGTCAAAAAGGCACCTGCCTAGAAACACTTTAAAAGCGAGCCATTGTTCACCTTGCCGTCATGTCAGGAGACAGATCAGTGCTCATTGTGTGCAGCCCAGTGATGTCAGCGCTGCTCTGCACGAGTCCATCAAAGTGAAGGGCGAACATCTCCATGCTTTCTGATCACAGAAGACATGCCTGGCGGGAGACTTCCTCTCATCCCATCATCTCTGGATGGAGAATGATGGCTTCTGGTAGATTCTGAGAAGGGGGATTTTTCTTTTATTCTTCATCTTCAAGTCAGAGCAGGAGAAGCCATTTGTCAGAAAACCACACATCAGTGCATTTATCATGACAGAAAGAGAGAAATAAGGAAAGAAAGATGGAGATCATTAGGACCAAAAATTTTGGTGATCAATTGGGTCAATATTTTAGTTATATCTGTTAAATAAGACTGTCATATCATTTACAAATTCATGTGCTTTATTTTTACTTTATTTGTATTTAAATGATTTATGTATTGTAATTATGTTAGTATATTCATCTCATAAATAAAATAAAATGAGTCTATGAATGAATAGAAACTGAATGAATAGATCATACAAAACTAATTTTCTGAGGCAAATCAGTAAAACTGGAAAAATATTAAGAGGTTTTCTTTTTCTTTTACAGTTCATCATCAATTAGTGGGTGTTGTCTGTTTTTATTCAACAGGGACAGAGTCTAAACAAACAGTTTGAATATTCAAAGAGACCAATGTTGGAAATGGCAGTGAAGATAGTTTCTGCTTTTCTTCTCTCTTAATGCAAGTTTGATAAATAGGTGCCTTTTGTGAGCAACTGTCCTCCTCTGTTCCTCCTGCAAGGTGTGGCAAAAACAGCTATTGACAACCTTTCGTCCATAAAGAAGTGACATCTATTGAAATTGAAGGAAACGTCCATGGACCCTCAGTTCTGAGCTGCCTCCACCTGCCATTTATCTTGAACCCTTCTGAATTCTCTTTTTCTCAAAACAAAGAAATGGTCCAGTCACAAGAGACCCTCTTCTCTGTGATTATTCAGCAATTAGTCAGCTGTCTCTGTCGGCCACGCATTATTGAGCTTGAGACAATTTCCTTACAGCCTATTCTTCATGTTCTCAGTAGGTTTCTGGTAATTATTTTCTGGCCATTAACCAAGTTTTGGAAAATCCGAAAAGAGCAATTTTCCTTTTCAGAGTAGCAGATACTTAAGATACTTGACTAAACCAGAAGTAGTCCTAATTTTATCAGCACACAGCAAGATACACCTTGTTACATTTAAGCACATAAAAAACATTATGATCATAAAAAAATCTTGAATAAATCCAAAAGGTCCAAAAATTTCCTGTGCAGTATTAACCACTACAGAAACAATTTAAGTCAAGCTAACAAAATAAGCACTGCAATGTGAAGTGGCCAAAAGCAGTTTTGCCAGTAATCATAAAATTGGTTGTAGGGCAAATGTCTCAGAAATGGAACTAGAAAAATAAGGTTCTAATTACAAAATTGATTCTAATTACTATCAAGTGATCGACTCTGAACATAAAATACCTAAAGTACTAAACTAAAATAATTAATAAATTAATAAATACTAAACTAAAATAATTAATAAACATTAACTGATATTTTAATAGATTTTTTAAATATACTGTATATCTTCATGTTTCAAAACATTATTAACCCTTTCATGCATGAAAATTATTCGCAGACTCCATTTTTTTTTTATCATATACTTTTTAAACAGAAGATATTAAAAAAAAGAGGATTCACATTGGTCTGACGGAATGAATAGAGCCCTATTTTTCTGTATAGAAAATAGACTTTCAAAACCTGTGTAAGCCAAGAACAGTGCCCGTGCAGTTACACCCCTGAGCAAAAGTATAAAATCCAGTTACTCAAGGTAATATAAATTATTCTGGATAAGAAAGTCTGATAAATGATGTAAATGTAAGTAGCTGTCTACTCAAGTGGGCAAAAGGCATTGATGCACATGAAAATAAACAGGTAGCACAAATGACTGGGTTACTGATTTCAAGTATAATCATATGATATCACAGAAACAAAATGCTATATAATATAAAACCCAACACACCAACATATATACTTCCAGAGAAACTTCTACATAGTTTTTCTTCATCAGTATGAAAGCAATAGTAACATCAACAATTAAAACACTGAAAAGTGAATTCATCACTTGAGATTTTGAGAGACACGGGACAAAAAAGATCTGATGAACATAATAAAGCAAGTATCAATTCTAATGAAAATTACAGGTCAATGTCATTCCTTCATTCCTTCATTCTCATTAATACCTATCAGCACTGCAGGTGGACCAGGGCCTATCCCAGGAACTACGGGCACAAAGAAAACATGATTATAAATCAAATATTTAATATAAATATTGAATATTTCACTAGTTTGTCTTACTAGAGGCTGAAATCCATATCCAAGTTTCAAGTGGACAGCTCCTGAATAAACAAACCCAGAGAAACAGTGCAGTGGTGTGATGGTAATTTTATTCTGATAGTTAAGGTTAAATTCCCAGTTCCAGCTTTAAAGTGGTGTGAAGTTGATGTGGGGCTGTGCACTGATGGAAAACGTATTGGAATCCAAGCCTGAGCAGAAAAAAAAGCTTTAGACGAATCTGCAGATCTTGAAGCAGGAAATCTCTCTGAGTGAAATAGCTTGAATTTCTACCCTTATCAACGCTGCCTGAAGCTGCTGTCTTGCCCTGAATCAACTGTGAAATTGTATTGGAAGGAAGCTAAGCAGGTAATGATACACTACGCATTATGTCCTCACAGTGCCAAATCTATTTCTTACTGTATCTTGCTACTTCAGGGAGGGTCTGGGGAGGAGGCTTTTCAAGCATTCATGTCGAAAAGTATCATCATGGTGTTAACGTAAGAATACGGAGAAGCCCAGTGTGTATCAGCATCAATTGTTTTGCATAATTCACCACAAACAATTTTTTTGCATTAAAGGACCAATGTAGCAGTGTGTTTGTGTGAGTGAGATGATAAGAGTATTTTTTGCAAATGAAATGTAAAAAATAATTTGTGAAAAATAAGAGATATTCTATTTATAAATCTTTACTCTGTTTAATTACTAAAGATGGAAAACAATAAACTTATTCATGCATTCATTATCCGAACCGCTTAATCCATTTTGTGGGGAACGGAGCCCTATACTGGTACTACGGGCGTGAGGTGGGGAACAAAACTAGGTGCCCCGACAACACACCACAGGGCACACACACACTCACACAAACACACTCTCAGTCACTTCTTACGGGGCCAATTTAGATTAGCCAATCAATCTATAGTGCGTGCTTTTGGATTGTGGGAGGAAACTGGAGCACCCGGAGAAAACCCACGCAAACACAGGGAGAGCATGAGAGCATGCTAGCTCCACACAGAAAGGCCCTATAGTCAACCTGGGGATGGAACGCAGGACCTTCTCGCTAGCCACGGCGCCACCGTCCCTCTTGCATTAAATTTATATAATGCGTATAATTTTTCACTGATTTGTGATTACATTCTCAATTATTTATTTTCATTTTTTCTAATGTTTATTAATTAAATTGATGTGAATTATATGTTCTGGTGACTATGACTGCAGATTAAGTGAGACTATATACCAAAGTAATGATAAATTATGCAGAAACATCTGAGTTTACAAACTATCCTTCTCTCCAACCCAAACCCTATCCAAAGAAAACAGTGAAGGTGTGTCAGTGATGTGTTCAGCTATAGTAGGAACATATGCTAGAACATTAGGCTATTTTACTTTAAGGATTTTAATTGATTTCACAGATTTTCAGTAGTTAGAGATTCTAAAAGACATGACTGTTGAATCGAAATCAAGTAGTTCCTAAGTAATTGATAATCACGTCTTGAAGAGAAGTGTTAGCTTTCCTGCCAGCCTTTTTTCTAGACATGTTAATTGGTCTGTTATGCTGATGGACGTCTTATTTAATGGCAAACAGCCTGAGTGTTGCATTTTGTTTGCATGCTTTAGTGTGCCAGATATATTTGTCTCTGAGGTGAGCTGACAGACTGTTCTTAGAAAGGTAAGTCCCTTGTCTCTCATTACTTTCTTGATAGCTGGAGGAACAAAGGGGACGGACTGGTAAAGGAGTAATGAATATATTTGTGCAACCCTTAGTTGAACCTCCACCCTGAGAGTTTGCAGGTATTTACTTTGAGTATATTGCAACACTTGGTTAGAACCTGCTTTCACAAAGTAGACAAAACAACAAGAACGGCACAAGAAAAGGATTTTAAAATTGATGTAGTACAACACAATTTCAAAGGCATCTACAATGGTAGATCTTTTATGTGGGACGTCAGTATATTTCAGCTATCAGTGTAGCAATGAGAACTTTGATATGTGAGTGTTCAAAACAACACAAGGCAAAGTGCAATGATCTTCACCCTCAACCAGGCTTTTTTGATGTCACGATCAGCTGATTAGCTGAAACGTTTCATTATGATGAAAACAGACTGACTGAAGAACAGACTTTAGAGACCTTCGTTCAGTAGTCATTAACTTGAGTCTCCAACACATTGTCACGTTAAGCTGTCTTTCATCTTACCATCGATTTCTAAGGAAATATGTCTCTTTAGACTTGCTGTATCAAATGATATTATATGATGTTATATTATGGGCACCTATAATTAGGAGAAAAAAGGCGTAAGCCAACACTGATTTTAAGCTGGACAACCATCCACATTTGCTCATTACTTACTTTTCAAGATGGAAAAAATTTTTTTTATTCATTCATTATCCATATTGCTTAACGCTTCAGTTATGTTTGTTTCTCAGGAACACCAATGATGTTCCAGGGTTAGTTTGACCCGGGCATGTTTAATTATCCAAAAGTGTCAGAAACCAAAACATTGTTTATAACTCCATTACTAACAATTTCAATCAATATTTGGTGTAATGGTGTTATTTACCTCTCACAGATCATGGTTTAATGAGGGTATTTTACTTGTTTTTCATTTTAAAAATGCATTTTAAAACTTTTTTTTTATTATACATTGGAAAGACCTACATATAAAACACTGGTTTTACATTAAATTGATTATTTTAAATTCAAATTGATCTGAACAGTATCTATGTAATATAAACAAGCAGGAGGGGTTGCACATATGTGAAATGAACCATTTTTATGTTAAATGTTGATTACCTTTATTAAGCCAAGGACAAAAAGTTTTATACTGAAAAAATACTTTATACTGTTTTTTTTTTTCAGATTTAAAAAAAAATGGGTCAATTTGACCGGCAACATAACAGGAGGGTTAATCCCAACTGGTGTTGCAGAGGGACCGGAGCCTATCCTGGGAACTTATGGGTGCAAGTTGGGGACAAACCCCGGGTTGATTGGCTGTCAGCTAAACATTTTATATTAGAACTATAGCATGTCTAGTAAGAGCCTAAATCACACATTTGTCACTAATTTGCAAAATGATTTCATGTGTCAAATGGATCTGCATGAACAATCCTAAAAGCATGTGGTAAATATGAACATGCAGCTTTTGCCAGGATGAACACTGATTACAGGATGTTCTGACAGTGATGTACAGGCACATGCCAAAATGTAAAACAGTACATCTGGTATTCTGCCTCAACAAAACCTGGGAATTCTGACATTCAAAACGTGGAGATGCACACATGGTTGATTTTGAGTGTTATTTAAAACCCATGCATAGGGATGGATAAAAACTGAAATGTCTCTCTCTTTTCCTGCACACAAATGTGTTAATGTTTGGTAAAAGCCAAAAGCAATTTTTGAAGCCAGCTGTTAGAGATGGAGGTGGACCTCTAATGGTATTGTCTGCCATCTTGTGGCAGTCACAGGTCCAATTATTGTTCTGCATGGTCATGTGGAGGCAAAGAAATATGTGCTGTTTTTCACTGTGAAATACCCACTTCAAAGACTGTTGCAAATGTGACATATTTAAAGATTGTAATTATAAATATGTTGATACAGTATAGCACCATGACAGGAACTCATGATCCCTTCTGAAAATTTAAAGTGTGTATAATGAGCTTCTGGATATATTATAATACCATGCATGGCCTCTCCAAATACAACTTAATAATAGGAATTCTGTATAGTAACCCAGAGGTTAATTTTCATAATGTGCATAATTCAGTGTTACATCAGATAGACTTGAGTATTTGCATAATCACATCTAATGATAGTTGATTTAGAGCTTTTAAAAAACTTATATATAAATATATAAGGGTTTGTTTTTTTTTGAAAAAGAAAAATAAGTAAAGTTACTGCTCTGAACTCTGAAATATCCTCACAATGCTCATTTTCTTTTCACTGTAACGGGGTTCATACACTGATAATGAGATATTTTTATAACAAACCGACATTTTAATTATACATAGGCCCTAAATGTGTTACATTTAACTAAATCCATGCTTCTTATATGATATAACACCAAGAGATCCAAGAATATTAATAAATATGCATAAATATGTGAATCTACATTAGAAGTGAATATGTGTGAAGGATCATAAAAGTTCAACTTAATATGGATGCAATACGGATGTATAAAAGGAAGATATATTTTACATTTTGCAGTGTACCAGAACTCTGTCTGCAAGCACAACGCACTTTAGCAATACATCATGTTGTCTATAAGCCAAATGGATTTGTACAAATCTGACACATCGTGATATGTTTTGACATGAAAGCTCTTTATTAATTAATTAATTTAATAATGGTTTGCAATTAATTATGCATTTATTTAGTTAATCATTTGTTTGCCTCACTGGATGGGGAGGTGGGGAAAAGTGCAGTGGTGGGAACTGAAGGGTATCTGTGTTCAGGTGACCTTGGAATTCAATTTAATCTCCCAGCACATCACAAACTCCGACACCAATGAGATTCAAATTAGTGCATTCAAAATGAGTGGCACAGAGCAAATGTGGCCAGTCTGAAGAGAGAGAGAGAGAGAGAGAGAGAGAGAAAGAGAAAGAGAGAGAGAGAGCGAGAGAGAGGAAGTGAAGAGGAACCAATGATAAAATCACCATCTACAGAGAACTTTTTTTCTTTTGAAAGCATTAAGTGAATGCTACTGCAGACAGCTCCCTTATCAATTACACCAGAAATGAGCCATTAATCAATTGTCCCATGTGATTTGATCACAGGACTTATTTTTAAACACATCTTAAGTGATACATTGCGGCTTGAGGACCAGCATATTTGCTTGTCTGCTTTCAAATGTATCACACAAATGTACATTTAGTTTAAAATGTCACCCTAAAAGAGACTTCAGAGCGAAGTCTGTAGGGAGACTATCCACTTCTAGCTAGGTGAGTTAATGAGATTCTCAAGTGTCACAACCAGTTAGAAAGGCCATATTTTTGTGTGCGGTGCCACAGGTTTATTAATTGCCTCCAATATATGTTTGCCAGCTACAATTAGGTGTTGCAAAGATTACATATGGAAGTGATTTAGGAGGAAAAATATGCTTGAGGAAGCACCTTCTTACTGAAATTCTGCAATTTATTTCAACTTTGCTTTTGCCATTTTTGTCGTTTATCTAAGAAGGTTCATATGAAACATAAAGTGAAAATCAGTGATTATTTGTCATTGTGAACACACTACAGCACAACACAAAGTGCACCACAACAAAATGTGACCTCTGCATTTGACTAATCTGTGAAGGAGCAGTGGGCAGGTGACAAGGGCAGCACCCAGGGAGCAGTACTTGGGGATGGTTCTTTGCTCATGAGTACCTCATTGGTAACTTTACCGGTCCGGGATTCGAACCTGTGCCGTCTGATCACAGGGTGTACACCCTACCGTTACGCCACTAAATGCCCCATGCTGGCTAAGCTAGATTGAATTGAACATCTGTGGTAAATGAGTCAATATATCTTATTTTATTGCAGTTTAAATGATAAACCTTGACCATAATAGCTTTAGATCAGGGTGACTCCTTTTTCCTTTTCTATAGAAAATGGCCAAAATGCTGGTTTCTATACTTATCCACATACGTCTATACTTCATATTTAAGGCATTTATCATATACTGTTCTCCTGAGCAACTTAATTTCCTATTTACATGAATAGTCTCCCTGGAGCAACTTATTTAAGTTAAATGGGGTTAAGAGGTGGTAGTGGTGGAAGTAGGACAGAGGGTTAGGGTTAGGGATCCATTATTCTAGATTACAGTCTTTATCTACATGATGTCATCATCATCAGTTAAGCAAATAACTGGACTGTCAATCCTGTTAATGAATAAACTTTTAATACTGAGGACGCTATTTGTCATCTATGTGAAAGCCCCCGTGCTTAGTCAACGGCTAATTTACAGTTATGACATGTCTTCCATATCCAATCTTCTAAATATAGTATTCTTGGTGTCACACATCTGGAAGGGAAATGGCTTTAATAACAGGGACCAGAACTGACATAAGGAGCCTCTGCAGGCCAGGGGCAGTTACCATGGCGCCAGGGCAGCCTCTCTGGATGCTTGGCTCATCCTCATGCCATGGGGAAGATTAAAACACCCAGGAAATGAGGTAGAGCTCTTGCCATGATTTATGTCCATGAAGTGTAATTAAAGACTTTTAGTTAATTCCCTTGCCTTTGGCCTCTTTAACTAATTTTAATCATTCAGTCAGTCCGGTCATGCATAATTGCAGAGACTCCATAACCTGACAAAATGTGAAGTCCCTCAAGTAGTTATAAGGGAATAAACATTATAAGGTTTTCACATCACATTTGGTACATTTTCTGAGAACTTATTTAGTTTAATTACAATGTTCATGATATGCAGTGATTTGCTTTTGATTTATTAAGCATTTGCACAAATCCAACTCACTGTCGATATTCAAGCAAGTTTTTACACATATAAACAAGCCCCTATAGAATTAATTTTCCCATATTATACCTCTCTACAGGACGTTCAGAATCAGCATTCCGTGATACTGACTAATTTATTCAAATTTTAAATTAGAACTGGGCATGTGATTTCACTTAGCATATTGTTATAGTGAGATAATCACCTCATTACTTTAGGTGGTTTGTAGATGAATTACCTGAACCTAATTTATTAACATAGCAGTTGTGAAATGTTTACTTAATATAGTTTGACGTATGTCAAATGCAATTATAGTCATTAACCTAAATCAGCAGACATAAGTGATGAATGTGAAAGTCCTGACACAACAAAGCAACAACAAATCAAAGCAAGTATTTTCTGGACTGGACATTAAATACACAATAAGCATGTGGCAAATTAATTACATAGACTTGAATAGTAGTTGGGAAATAAATAATGGTGTGATTTACTGAAAGCGCCACTATTACATTTCCTCCAGCTGGGAGACATTATCACTTGTAAAGTATTAGACCCACCTTAATTGCATTCAGCTCACAGCTTTAAGGCTTAAGTGACCCCCTTCTGAGGCCTGTATAATGGCAAGGACTGTATGTCCTTTTCCAAATGACTTTCAATGGCCAGACTATAGAACTGCAGTAAAGAGAACTTCTGAGCAATCTGAAGAATGTGAAATTGGAAATAAAATTGCGCTGAAGAACCCATGCAGAGGTCTCACATTGTGTCTGAAAGCAGGAGGTCATACAGCATGAGGCTTCTGGTCAGCACCGATTTAGCTAATTTAATTTCAGCTTCAGGAATTATGTTGCCTCTTTTCAAATGACAGTGATGCTTGAAATGTCAAAAAAACTGTACAAGTATCAAGAAACTTTAGATGCAAAATGGAGATTTAGTTTTTTCTCAGTTTTACCCAAGACCAGATACTGTTTTATTTTCTTACTTCAGTTAAATCATTAAATTAGTTTATTATAAAAGAAACTAATGTTGAAAAACATTAGTCACGTATGAAAGAGGCTGGACACAGGATTTCACAATGCCAGTGCAAGCTTCTTTATCTACAAACAAAACATGCTCAATAGCCTTGAGTTAAGTAACTGAAAAGTCCCTTTCAAAGAACAGAGACAGACAGCATGCCAACTTCAGGACACAGTAATGGTGGGCTGACTGAGACAAAGGGAATAGACAGGTCTAAATAGGAAACAAATGAACTAGAAACAAATGCAAACACTAAACAGACTGATTAAACTAAACAAGATGCTTAACATTAAACCAATTGATGAACAGAACTGGACCAACTGGAGGAGGGAACTATACAATACTATTCCAGGACCAATTAAGTAAAAATATCAAGAAACTAGGAACTAAGGACTAAGCAAACTCAGGTGTAATCAATAATTAAGCTGACTAACCAATAATTAAACTAATAAAGCAATCAGGACATGGGAGCTGGAGAAAGGGATTTGACAGACATACCACACTAGACAGCACAGGGCAGGACAGGGGTGCCTTCTGGTGGGCAGCTGGAGTAATTTCGAGGGGGAGCCGTGACAGTTATTTATGGTACCAGAAAGCATAAAGAAATTTCCCATGTTCATTGTTTCCCAGGTCCATAATGCAGTATGTGCACCTTATTAAAAATAATAAATGGAAATGTGTTGCAAAACCCCCCAAAACATTAATAATTAAACATGTTTATATTACCATCAGTTGTGGACCAATTTGGTAATGAAAAAAGAAGGTATTGTTATTCTCCATTAGAAACAATTTCCATATACATTACAGGTCATCAACATGGTTATTCGATGACTAAGTTCGCTATCATTTCCACCTCCTTGAGAGCGTCTACTGGATTCTACGAATCAAAATCTCAATTAGGTCATGAAAATCACAGCCTGCGAAAGGCCACAGGAGTTTCTCAGCCAGGGCCTTATTAATGAGAATACTTTCCACTGCGCCACTAGATTTAGGCTACTCTCAGAGGAAATAACTTACGTGGCTAGAAAATTTGCGTGTGTATATGTGTGTGTGTGAGAGAGAGAGAGGGAGGGAGAGTGAGAGAAAGAGAGAGGGAGAGTGATTTATATACTAGGGAGGACCAATTAGCTCAAAACAAAGTGTTGCATCATGAACTATGTGACAAAAAGAGGGCAGAGGTGCTCCGCTGCCCGTTTGACTGTTAGTGCAGCTGATGGCTCCATCGATCAAGGACAGATCTTTATGTTTGACTGATTCGTAATGTCATGGTGACTGCCACCGGAGCTCTGAGGCAGGAAGTGGGTCATGAGAAGACTGTATCAGTGAGGACTTAGAGGGTAGCAATTGAGTTGTGTGATATGATATTCACACACACACAGAATTTACAGTGTATACAAATGTGGTGACCAAAAAACTGTAAAAAATACATATTTTAAGTTAAGAAAGTATGAACGTTAGAGTAAGACCATCAAACTCTCCATATTTTCTTCTTGAGAGCAATTGACGCTGAAGTGTTGTTCCCGTTTTCACACTTTTTGCCTGCATTTGAATGCAGAAAGGTCAGTGGAACCATTTATGAGCCTGCTCTTGGATTACTCATTTCAATGTTTCAGTTTGACACTGCAGATCCCTCAGGACTCCAGGGTGCCTGTTCTGTTAAGGAGGTATTCATAAATGCAAACTAGGGGGAAAAATAAGCACACATACAAACACACACACATACACACACACAGACTAGCTGATCACACTCTATCTCTTATGTATCGTAATTCAAACTATCCAATATTATTGTCTTAGAACTCAGGTAACTCTTTCTATCATTTTCTACTTTATCATGTGAGGATGCGTCTCGGTTGTGAATTGTACAGTGATTGTGGAAAAACAAAAACAAGAACAGTTGTGTTCAATATGTCTTGACTAACCTACCATTCACAGACATGCAGATAAGATGTAGTAAATTTAGACTACATAAAGTGTGTCTGCAGAGCAGAGTTATAGTTGCCAATTCATACAGAAAACCATATTTCTCATGATATTTATAATAAGTAAGAATTTTTTTTATCAGTCAAAGGTAGAATATCTTGTTGATGTACAGTATGTATAATTCCTTACAAAATCATTTCTTACAAAATCATTTTGAATAGATTATAATCTAAAATCATTGTAAAACTTTGGATTATATGGAGAAATATGAACACTAGATCATTCTAAAATGTTAGCTCTTGATGTCAGTTCAAACTTTGTCGGGTTCTTGCTCAAGTCAGATTGAAGTTTTGTAGAAATGTTGCTATCTACATTTCACACATGTAAAGCAATTCTGAAAAGAGAACATAGCAGAGTAAGAGAGCATTCAAATACATGCTTAAATTTAATTAAAACATGAAACAGATCAATATAAAAGTAATTCTGTAGTTGCCTTGAACAGTTCCACTGAAAAACGAATTTATCAGGGGAAAAAATGCAAAGAAATACAAAATCACAAATAAAATATACATTTTTTATCTTTCAGCATGTCATATGTAATGCCTCCTGATTTATTCATCTGGTTGCGAAAAAGACATATTTGTAAAACGAAACTTGGATTGTTTTATTATCCACAACAAATATGACCATGATGTGTTATTTTTGCCCTCTACTGCATCATACACAGAGATTTTCACACTGCACACCTGTAGTTCCTGTATATTACGAGGGACAGTCTATTCATCCTCACATTAGCACCTCATGTTGGTACACAGCATGCAGGGAAATGCAGGAAGGGCATTTTTAAAATACACCACACTTAAAGTGTGACCCACTTGCAAACTGAGAAAGACACACTTCCCTCCTGCACACACACGTTCAACCCTGCCGTAATAAAGCTGTATGTAAAGGGCTTCCTCAGGCAACTGGGAGCAGTATAAAGTCAACACTAGATCTTATAAAAACACCCCTTTCACTGTTCTTGTGAAAGTCTGCAGCCCACAAATGACTACTAAAACACCATTTTGGATGCAGCTCAACCTGCTGGCACACAGGCACACAGTGCATAGGCAATCTGGTTTGTTTACAAATGCAGCATAAAACTAGTCTTAAATAAATCAGCATTTTGCTTCTTTATTTTACTGTTTTAATTAAATTTTTATTGCGTATATACACATCGTCCATCTGTCCATCCATCCATTCATCCATCTATAAGTCTGTCAGTACTGAGGAGTAGTGACACTAGTTGCTACCTGGGTGATGGTGGTCTAGTGATTAGAATGCCCTCCTCTGGACCAAGAGGTTATGGGCTTGAATCCTACCTCCAGCGCTACCATCACTGGGTTCCTTGGCAAGACTCTTAACCTCAAGTTGCTCTCAGAGGAGACTGTCACTGAAAATAGGTAAGTCTTACTGTCCATCTCTCTGTATCTATACATGCATCCATATATACTTCCATCAATGCACCTACTGGATAAACCTGAGATAATATAGTAGTTCACAGAGCTGAAGATCTTGTTCTTTAAAAGTATAGAAATAAAATATCCTCCTGTTACAGGGAGTTACATTTATTAGTTTTCTTTCTTCAGGAATTCATCCTGCTACAATGTCTGTTTTACACCTTGCCATCTGACACATTCTCCACATCCTAAAATCTGAAGCGGACTAAAGGTTAGCTCTGCCTTCTATTCTAGCGGCCACTTAAGCAATTAAATGTTCTTCCAGCGGAGGGCCTCGGCTTGCCGGAGCCTGTGAAAATGCCATCTGTCATTGAGACACACTTCATGAAATGCTCTGCTCTGCCTCGCTTTGACTATTTCCTTCAGGGAGTTGCTGGGATCATTCGAGTTGAATGGAGCTCTGAAAAAAAGGGGGAAAAAACAATAAATTGTTTGCTGTGAAAAATGGTTTGGAAGGAGCGGAGGTGCTGTGTGCTCTGGAGTGTGGAGATGCTCCTTTTCTCCCATTCGTCCTAAATAGAGGACTAAAATAGAACTTAAACCTGGTTCACTGGCCTGGGTTGCTGTGTAATATAGACATATATAATAGGCTCATTAGGTCGTATAGGCATAGAGATGTAAGGTGTCTGAATAATCTGTAGTGTGAAGCACATATGGACTAACTTTGCATTTCAATGTTGCTTTAGTGGCAGGATTAATCATGTTAACATTACCAAACATTATATTAGGCTGTTGTTCCATCTTAAATAGATTGATTATTCTGTCACGGCTCTCACTAGCTTCTTTCTTGTTTCTTGTACTAGCTTCATTTGACTACGTCACATAATCTACTTTATACTTTTTTCCTAAAACAAGCAGGACATATACAATCACACCTGCAAATTACTTTTGTGAAAAATATGCACTACACTGCATTTTATATAAGCTATTCTTTGTTGGAAAAGCATATCAACAAGACAAAGTTTGCAGCCTTGTGAAACTTCCTGCTGTGCTTTCTGTAGTGGATAATTGCACAAAAGGGCTTATTTGCATTTGAATTTGCATCAGAACATTTATGATTCTTTCCTTTTTAAAAGATTTTTTTGCTGATAAGATTTTTGAAGTACAAACTTCTGGCTGACACACAATCATCACAGCATATGCACTTACTTGTTTCCATAACAGAAAGAGAGGTATACAGACGTGGACAAAATTGTTGGTACCCTTCCGTTACAGAAAGAAAAACCCACAATGGTCACTGAAATAACTTGAAACTGACAAAAGGAATAATACATAACAATTTACTGAAAATTAACAAATAAAAATCAGACATTGCTTTTGAATTGAGGTTCAACAGAATTATTTAAAAAAACAAACTTATGAAACTGGCCTGGACAAAAATGATGGTACCCCTAGAAAAGACTGAAAATAATTTGACTGTAGGGACGAGTTAAACTAAGGTGTGTCCTGTAGCATCACAGGTGTCTTCAAGTCTGCCTATTTAAAGGGTGAAATGTAGTCCCTGTGCTGTTTGGTATTATGGTGTGTACCACACTGAACATGGATGATAGACAGAAAAGGAGAGAATTGCCTCAAGAGATTAGAAAGAAAAATATAGACAAGCATGTTAAAGGTATCAGCTGTAAGACCATCTCCAAGCAACTTGATGTTCCTGTGACAACAGTTGCACATATTATTCAGAAGTTTAAGGTCCACGGGACTGTAGTCAACCTCCCTGGACGTGGCCGCAAGAGGAAAATTGGTGACAAATTGAAAAGATGGATAAAACGAATGGTAACCAAAGAGCGCAGAACAACTTCCAAAGAGATTAGAGGTGAACTCCAAGGACAAGGTACATCAGTGTCAGAATGCACCATCCATCGCTGTTTGAGCCAAAGTGGACTTAATGGAAGACGACCGAGGAGGACACCACTGTTGAAAGCAAATCATAAAGCGAGACTGGAATTTGCCATAATGCATATTGACAAACCACAAAGCTTCTGGCAGAATGTCCTTTGGACAGATGAGAAAAAACTGGAGCTTTTTGGCAAGTTCCATCAGCTCCATGTTCAGAGATGCAAAAATGAAGCATACAAAGAAAAAGAACACTGTACCTACTGTGGAACATGGATGAGGTTCAGTTATGATCTGGGGCTGCTTTGCTGCATCTGGCACAGGGAGTCTTGAATCTGTGCAAGGTATATTGAAATCTCGAGAGTATCAAGCATTCTGGAGCAAAATGTGCTGCCCAGCGTCAGAAAGCTTGGTCTCAGTCGCAGGTCATGGGTCCAGCAACAGGATGATGACCCAAAACACACAGCTCAGAACACTCAAGAATGGCTAAGAACAAAACATTGGACTGTTCTGAAGTGGCCTTCTATGAGCCCTGATCTAAATCCTATCAAACAACTGCGGAAGGAGCTGAAACGTGCAGTCTGGAGAAGGCACCCTTCAAACCTGAGACAGCTGGAGCAGTTTACTCACGATGAGTGGGTCGAAATACCTGTCGACAGGTCTAGAAGTCTCATGGAGAGTTACAGGAATCGCTTGATTGCAGTGATTGCCTCAAAAGGTTGTGCAACAAAATATTAAGTTAGGGGTACCATCATTTTTGTCCAGGCCAGTTTCATTAGTTTGTTTTTTTTAAATAATTCTGTTGAACCTCAATTCAAAAGCAATGTCTGATTTTTATTTGTTAATTTTCAGTAAATTGTTATGTATTATTCCTTTTGTCAGTTTCAAGTTATTTCAGTGACCACTGTGGGTTTTTCTTTCTGTAACAGAAGGGTACCAACAATTTTGTCCACGTCTGTATAATTTGATTTCTCAACCAAAGAGGTGGTACATACCTCTATAACCATAACCAGTTATTAGTACATTTCTGTACAGCGCATTATTACTTGAGATTGGCAAAACAGGGGTTCGTTTCCCAAAAGCATAGTTGCTAACGTATTGCTAAATGCATATTACTATGCTTTCGAGAAACACACCCCAGAGTGGGTGTGCAGACAAGGGCTTTTGAGAGAATTTTTTGTATTATTGCAGAAATTGATCAGAGAAATAGGTGACAGTCAATTCAAGAATAACGCCTAGTGGGAAATATATCAGAGCCTCTCATGAGATAAGCCACCCTGGTTGAGCCTCATAGTCTAGATCTATAGCTGCTGAATGTCATTCTGAAGTCTGACCAAAATAAATAAATAAAAATGATCCCCAGTGTTTTGGAGAACTGATCGAGGAGATGTGACATTCAGGAAAGGAGTGCTGTGATGTAACTATAGCTGAGGAAGGACTCCTGGCAAAGAGACAGTGTGCAGGGACAAAGCTATTGTTAAATTGAATCTTTGCAGTTATACCAGACCAGACTGCACATCACCAAGGAAGATTACAGCAATCTAATAAGGCCTTGGAAGTGTCACATTTCAGCTTGTCATTAGATGACTTTTACTGCTTACAGAAATAATGAAAACCCAACTAGCTGCTGGCTTCACCTTAATAAGGCTGCAGACTTTCTAGATGAGTGCTTTTAAAGGCAGCATATGAGAGGGAACAGCCTTAGTGGCCATAATGTTGTGCAGGAATAGCCCTAAGCAGTGCCAAATTGGCATGTCTCTATAAACAGGCGTGTTGAATGCCGGACAGCCAAAGATGCTCACCAACATCTGGACGCCTGTCAGCAGGAGATTAAGACTGTTGCATGGACATTACTATTGCAACAAAATAGGTAGAACACTGCTGCTGTCTGTGATAGTGCTCTGAGCAACCCCACTGTTCTGATACAGTGTCTTAAGCAGAGGGCAGTAGAGTCATGTAAACCGTTTGCTGCAGATAGACAGTCCAGTTTGAATAGGATGGCTGACATGCTCCCTAACTTGATTGATGTTCTTGCTAAGAAAGAACAGAAGCAGCCCACAGCGTTGAGTCACCAGAGGAAAAGTGCAGAGTAATGCAAAAGCTTGCAAAATGTGTTGTGAAAAATGACAAAGATTGCTACTTTTGAACATCACAAAGCAGACTGCCTCTGTATATTTTGTGTACCATTTATTATGCCAAAGAAAACATGATTGTCCAGCATTATCCATTCAACCCAAAGCAGTTTCACGTGTGGTAAAATCAACAGCTGTTCAGGGAAAATATAACTTATTTTTGGAAGAGAAAAACTGTAAAAACTGCCTCAGCGATGATGTTGACACTGAGTCAATTTGTTCCACTTTTTTAAAAAAAATCCATCTGGTAACTCCCAAAGTCACACTTCAGAACACACTGTGTGGCAGTAGATGTGATGGGCTGTTACGCACATATGAACATTAATGGCCCATTTACAGTCAGTATTGTGTAGAATACAGAAACCCATTGGCATTTACACTAAATGTCAATAGAGCTTTGACCTGCTATGTGGAAGAGAATTCAGTCGTAGTCTATCAAGAGACGTCTGCTTATATGAGCTTAGAGATGATCTTTATAAATGTGCTGTTAGGGTGTCTATCCTGTCATCCCATGCCAAGAGGATGGATTAACACACTCAATGGGATAAACAATGTCATTCACAGGCTCAAAGAGTCTGACAAGGTTGCTGGGATGTGAACACCAGGCTGAGTGGATGTAATGCAGAAAGTGTCCAGCATACATCACTATATACATAGCTGAGATTACAATAAAGTTTACTTTTACTTTGATTTGTTAAATGTTCTTTATTCCCAGGTGAATAACATTTCCTAATTACAGAGACATTCTCCTAGGAGCAATTTGGGGTTCAGGGTCTTGGCAAGTGCTGGCCCTTTGCTGAAATTAGGATAGAGCCAGACTCAAGCCCACAATGTCTTGCTGCGTAACCAAGTATCCTTCCACTAGAACACCACCACGCCAACATTTACTAATTCCATAAATATCATGTGGTTTTCACAATGAAGTCAGGGTTTTAAAAATCTGGCTTTTTCGAAGAGATCTGCAAATGGAAAAAAAGCAGCGCTACTGGGTTCTTAATGGAACAGAAAAATGCTGTAAGGCAGAACACAAGAGTACAGGTCTGTTTAAGCATTTATATTCACACTAGCTTCATAAATGTTGTGACTATCTTTGATTATATTAATTTGATGATGTCAAGTTAAACAGAGTGTTAAATTCACCTATATTTCTGTATATACAATTAGAAAGCGGATTCTATTTCATTATTGTGATACTAAACTTTTTTTAAATATTTATAGTCAGTCATAATAGATGAACACCAGAAAAAAATGTAAAACATTAACTAATGTTGTGACATAGAAGCGGCATTTTATTGGAATAATTTGGAATTTAATTTGGAATTACCAATGTATTTCAGGTCAAGGAGGCATGACCAAGGTACTGTCATCACGCGCTGCCGAAGCTGCCCACTGTTCCTTCATGGATGGGCCAAATGCACGTCACTTTTTGTTGTGGTGCAAAGTTTGCTGTGCTGTGCTGTGGTGTGTTCACAATGACAAATAATCACTCACTCAGGCAAAGCAGAACAAATGGTAGCAACACTGAGAATTCCAAGTTGCAGTCACAAAAGGGTGGCAAACATTAACATCAGAGGCAAGGCAAATAACTAAGTAAAAAACAGGCAATGAGTTCAAACCAGAGGCAAATAAAGTTAAAACTGCCATACATTTACAGGATTTACCAGGTGAGTGATGTACATCAGTGATTTGTCGTGCACAAGTAGCAATACAAATGGCATAGAGGCTATATAAGGAAACACTGCTTATAAATTCAGACTTATCAAAACTAATCTTCATTCATGAATGTTTAAAAAAAACATTAACTAAAACATACTCTAAAACATACAACCAAATATGAAACATATTGTATTGCAGCATATCGCTGCATGTTATACTGTCTATTATATCTAGTGCTGGAACCTCACAGCCTAAATGTGGCCAAGTCAGATGGCCAGATGCTCAGATGGCCAGACACAGCACCCTCAGCTCTGTTTCATACCAAGCAGATGGTAACTTTAACATATGTTGTTTTCCAGACTCGCTCTGAAAGAGAAAACCACCTCACACATTCTAATTCCACAACAACTACAATTCAACTGTTACTTCCTAAAGTGACCACAAAATTGTTCTTGCATCACAAATGTTATAATTCAGCTAATTTACATTTTTATTTTTACCGCTGTGCCACAGAGTCAACACCATCAGTTTGAGGCTGCATATGTGAACTCTGTCAAGTTCTGATGATTAATAGGTGGGCTATGGTGAGGTCGTCATCTCAGATGACCTCACCTGGACCACCAACACCACCTCCATCACCAAAAAAGCGCTGCAGCGTCTCCACTTCCTGAGACGGCTGAAGCGAGTCAACCTCCCCCCTCCCACCCTCACCGTGTTCTACAGGGCACCATAGAGAGCGTCCTGACCAGCTGCATCTCCGTCTGGTTCGGAAACAGCACTGTTGCCGATAACAGGCGGCTTCAAAGGATTGTCAGAGCAGCTGGCAACATTGTCGGTACGTCTCTCGCGCCGCTGCAGGACATCTTCTACAAACGCTGCATCAGAAGGGCCTCCTGCATCGTGCTCGACCCCTCACATCCTTCACATGGACTCTTTACACTCCTCCCATCCAGCAGACGCTATCACAGCATCAGAACTCGATTCACCAGGATGCGTGATGCCTTTTTCCTACAAGCCATCAGACTCCTGAACACACTTCCTGCCCTCACACTTCCCCCCCCACACACACACCCGGACCGTCACGGTGATGCACTTTATTTTTGCTGCTATACGGACTATTTCTTCCTAAAATGACTGTTGACACAACACTGCCTTTATTTTTTTTGCACTGCTGCCACTATTTGCACAAATATTGAACACAATGTATAAATAGACTTGATATAGAATTCTTTTCATACTATAACTGTTTCTAACCGCCTGCACATCCAGTGTAAAAGTGTAAATGTCAATTTCCACATTGTAGGTAATACTGCATCCAAACTGTCTCTCTATGTACCTCTATTTCTAATTCTAGTTCTAGTTTAAAGTTATATTTAATATTCCAGGTTCAGTTTAAAATGTATATTTTGTACTTTATTTATTATTGTTTATTCCATGTGCCTTAATTGTTCTTTGTTCCCTTTCTCCTACTGCACTGTTTAAACTGGAGCCACGTCATCTTGTCTCTCTGTGTATCTGTACAGTATATAGCAGAGATGACAATAAAGTTTACTTTGACTTTGACTTTGGAAAAAAAAAAGATTTTAAAACCCTT
Organism: Distichodus sexfasciatus; assembly: GCA_032718565.1. Classification (NCBI taxonomy): domain Eukaryota; kingdom Metazoa; phylum Chordata; class Actinopteri; order Characiformes; family Distichodontidae; genus Distichodus; species Distichodus sexfasciatus. The sequence continues at coordinate 6,809,074 of JAVGVS010000003.1, forward strand.
CCATAAACTAATGACAAGACCAATGCTAGAGATTAAAATGTCCTGATAATTTCTAAAAGTAGATGAAGATATACAGAATGATTTTTTAAAGAACAGAACAGAAGCTACATTATTATCATTGCCTGAAAGCTATTGTAGTGATATAAAGTGGCAGTTAGCTCTTAATGTGCTTTTTTCTTACCTTATCAAACATCAGCAGTCATGAAGGTTTCTTTTCTTTTCATTATATAATTCAAATCCTTACCTTAGACCAAATGGTCTTCACTGTGTGGCCCATGACTGAATGAATTCAGAATTTAGAATTCTAGCTCTTCTTAAACTCCTTAAGTGACAGTTCTTTGCTGCAACAGAGATAAATTAAAGACCGAAATCATGGAAGAGGTATCGCAGCCTGGACGCCAATGTTTTTGAAACATGAAGACAGCATGAAGGTGTGAAGAACAAGCTCCTTTTATGAGGGAATCTACACTTATGAAGCCACATTTTCTGAAAAGAAAACACAAACAGACTGTCATATCCACATGCTGACTGTCTCTCAAGAATTGTGACAACTCACCACAAATGCACAATGTCTAAAGTGAAGCAACATCAAGATTACTTCCAGCTAGTCAGTTTTAAGAAGTAAACAGTGGTCCCCTTGTATGTGTGGTCCTCGCCTAAGATTCTCTGAAGAACACTGCCTTAGACAGTCAGCGATGATCCCACTCTCAGTAGCTAAATTAACAATACTGACTTATCACCGTATGACATCAGGTCTTTGGTGTCAGATTAATTTCAGTTATTACAGGCTTACTTTATTATTCTATCTGTAATGCATGTGATCAATGCGTGACTCATTGTAGAATATTCATTGCACTTGAACATGCTAATTCAAAATGCCATGCTGCTTATTACTAGTATTTGAGCAGGTCTTATTATTCGCTCTGTTTTCACTCAGTGATACAGCTGCCATTACGCCTTGCACAGAAAGTGACATTTGGAGAGGTCGCACACTCTCACACAATTGACAGAATTCAAAGCAGCCAAGGAGACTCGCTAACATTCAGCAGCATACCTACACCTCCCCCAGTGGAATTTATGATATTTAATTCTCTCTCTTTCTTTCTTTCTCTCTCTCTCTCTCTCTCTCTCTCTCTCTCTCTCTCTCTCTGTGTCTCTTTCTCTCTCTCTCTCTTTGTCTCTCTCTCTCTCTCTCTCTCTCTCGGATAATAAATATTTTTTAAACAAAGACTGAAGGATTTAAAATATGCATAAATACTACAAAGTAATAATGAGCAATATAGTATTAATGTGACAATATAATCATGTGGGAGAGTAGGTATAATTGCAAAATTTACAAAACATTTTATTTTTAGAAGGTCTGTATTTGGATGAGCATATTTAAGTCTAAAATATGTATATTTTACAGTAGAAATACTAATAATTTTGCATTAGTTTACTTGAAATCTATAGGTGTGTATTTACGAAGAATTTTTAATGATCACATGGTCATTTTTGTGTCTGACTTAAGTACAAAACACATCACAAGTCATTTTGTTACCTACAAATGTAACCAGGAATGTAACGTAATCTTGATCATAATAGTTATATTGGTTTTACCTGCTGTCATCCTATAGATTATAGCAGCATTCCATTAATCTTAGTAAGGCGGAACTGAAGTAATACATTATGCATTAAACTATGCTAAAACTATGCTAATCTATGCCAAATCTTTGTTAACCAGGAATATTTGGGTAAAGCTGGTCTGTTACATTGGACTAGGAAAATGGTATCTGAATGTCTTTATTCTCCTGCTTCATAGAGCACTGGACTGCCAATGTGTAACAGATTCAGTCATCCAATAATACTCTCTCTCTGTCAAACCAAACCAATCCATGCTCTTTAAATGTTCTTTTCTACACAAATTAGCAGTGTCTGCAGATTTGAATAGTAAATGTCTGCACACACATCTAAAGATTAATAAAACAATTTGAATTTTTGAAAAGGTCCATAATTAGACAAGTTATCAGACCGTTTGAATTAGTCCATCCCTTTGTGGAAAGTGCAGAGAGGGTTAAAGCGAGTAATTGATCTAAAGGGCTTCCCATTTATAACTGGACACACATTTGTCTGAGTATTGTGGAAATCTGTGGAGACAAAAGGGAAGCTGTTAATGTGTGTCAAAACAAGGATCTCCCCCCTTCCTATAATTTTCTGATAACATTGAGTCTGTCTTTTGGTTTGGAAGGATGAAAGACAGAACTGGCAGACTAGGATTCCAGTCACCACAGAATGTGTGTGTGTGTGTGTGCATGTACTTGAGTTGTGTGTGTATATATAAGAGAGAGAGGGAGAGAGAGAGACCTAGTGCTAAAGAAGGGAGTAGTGAAAGAGAAGGAGTGCACCCGCCTGCAGTAGGAGATAAACTGACAGGGGGTGACAAATTCATAACGGCTTTGTGTTCTCACAATTCCAAGGGATTCAGAGGTTGGCCTCAAATAAGGTGACACAGCTGACAGGGATTTCATCTTCCTGAACTTGAGATGCTGCCACTAAAAGACAACTTCTGACAAGATGTCTCCTGGAAAGTCAAATGTAAAAGAATGTTTTGTCGTCTGTTTGTGATAAGTTCTTCACAGAAGTTTTAAGTGTGGATGCTTCTCAACAATTATAGCACATAAAAGGTCATTTCAGGAGCCTTGGACAAAACTACTAGGATCCTCTGTATTCTCTATATGAATGAACAGTGTTTTTAAAATTTACTTAAGTATTTCATATATATATATATATATATATATATATATATATATATATATATATATATATATATATATATATATATATATATAGTTAATGCCTATTTTTAAACAATAAATATTAATTTTGCTATATATATTAATGTATATTTAATGTTATGCACTGATGTTTACTGCTTAGGCTATAACATATCGCTGCATAACATTCACTAAAATGTATTAATTCATGTACTCATAGTACCTGGTTTCCCAAGAAAAGACTGATAAGTGAAATGTACAAGGAGACATGGAAAAGCAACATTACAATAAGGCAGGAATGTCAAGAAAACTGAAGACTGGCAGCTTTACCTTTGCAGTGAAACCTCATTTACATTCTGCTTGAGATCACAGATATGTGGTAATCCTTCAATAATATTTCAGCTATGTACCCCTGCGTTCTCTCACAGAAACGGCTTCTCCTTTAAGTTTCAACAGTGGTTCCAGGCGTATACATAGTACTTGAACTGTGTACATGTAGCATGACCACATGAATTCCTAACACACTATACTTGGGACAAAAATAAAACCCCATGTAGATTCCTTTACATGAATGCTACAGAGCCATGAGACTTACTGTATTATATTCTATGTATTCTGAATTAACCTAACATCTGTTACCTAATAAAACATCTTTCTTCTCCGACTCCATTGTCATCAAGAAGGTCATCTTCAAATGCTTGGCCCATCCTTTACTTTCTCTCACACAAGTAGATTCCCAATGTTATTGAATGTAAAATAAAGATATCAATTAATTTGCAATTATTTTAAGAGTAAATTAATTTAAGAGTTAATAGCTTTCCTTTTCCTTACATAAGTGAAGTAAAATCACGAAGCGGCTATACAGGCACTTACTTGTACTATACTGAGGTCTTGAAATATTTGGTGTTGTGCACTATTATCCTTTTTCAATAAAATGGAGTGACACAGATGCCACGAGTTTTTGCTCCCAATTCCAATCCCAATCACTATCTCTCTGACTCATTCCTGGGTCTTTTCCTATATTGCACGGTGCTACCTATATCACCTTTATCCATTTTAAGGCAATGAAGGCCTCACAATCCACAAAATGCAGCATATCTCTGTTCAAGCACCTAAAGTCTGGGCATCTCTTGCAGATTCTCAATGCACTAAAGCCTGTACATCAACTGTGGTTTGCATACTTACTTTAGAGGAAGTCATTCTCGTCTGGTGGATTTCTAATAAGAGGATTGCATGCTCACTATAATGAAAATAAATAACTTTTCAACAGCACTTAAGGAATTATCCCCAGAGACTGCAGCAAGCTGTAAATGGTGGGACTAATTTGATGGGCTTCATTACTGCTTGAGGCTCTTATTAGCAAAAGAGTTCCTGGTGGAACCATCCTTATATTTTGCCACGCAGTGACCCATGTTTATTTCTTGAAATTTTCCATTCAAATTTTTAACACACACACAGACTCCTTTACTTCACTGTACTTTTAGGAACTTTCCATAAACAGTTGGTGACATAACGGCAGGGTGTTCGCCCCGTGATCAGACGGTCACAGGTTCGAATCCAGGACCCGTAAAGTTACCACTGAGGTACTCATGAGCAAGGAACCATCCCCAAGCACTGCTCCCCAGGGGTTGCCCTTGTTGACTGCCCACTGCTCCTTCATGGATGTGTCAAATGGAGAGGTCACATTGGGTTGTGGTGCAGTGTGTGCTGTGTTGTGGTGTGTTCACAACGACAAATAATCACTGACTTTCATAAACATAATGATGACTGCAGCAAAATAACTCTATACCTGCCACTAAACCTAACAATAACTACAATCTCAGTAGTCAAAATGAAACTTTTCTGCTCTATTAGTTTTCTTAAATTCATTTTAATACAAAGATATCTTTGCCCAAAAAAATGGGGAAGCCATTTTTTGTTTTGAAAGGTAGATTGCTCTCCCCACCTGTAGGTGCAGAGTCTGAAATCAGAAGCACACACAAACACAAACAAAACCCTAACCAGACAGAAATGATTTACTACCAGAAACCAACGTACCAAATTCATAATTAAAACATATAATAATACTAACAAAATATCTCAGGTAATAAAAATTAGATATGAAAACAATAATGCATTTGCATAGTTTAGATCATATCACATTTAAGAGTTCACTTTCTACATCATCTTAACAAAAAGTTCCATTCTACAGCAGAAGATGTTCTATATTTTTAGACCCATGGTAGGGTGATATGGCTTTTGAATGATTCACAGTGCCAGGAAATTTATTAGTCTATGTATCACGGTCTATACTCCCCACAGGGGGAGGCACTTGACAGACTCTCCCCCCAGCTCCTCAGCCGCCATGCTCATTGATTAATGCCTTTGACAATTATTGTAGGAAGCTTGAGTGGTGAAGACCACCAGTGTGATTTTATTATTTCGCTCTGTTGGACAATCTCATGCCTGGATATCTGATTGCTGTGCCACTCTGCAAGACTTACTGTTCTGTCCTCAAATTGTTCTATATTTATTTACTCCCTTGAAACATGTCTACCTTGTTTTCACTTCATAAATATAAGGCCATCTTGGTTTGTTTTGCCTCAAGAAGGCACAGAGATGTCAGGCTAGTGATTGGAGTAAAAAGTTGATTTTAAAATGGTTTTGTTTCATCAACGGTCAGGTGGTTTGTGCTCTCTCAAAACAGCCCAGCAATTAAAGCATCATCATTTAGACTTGATCAACTTAAAATGTAAATATTATTGAAAAAGTTAGAGTAATAACTGATGAAGTCATTTGACATATGTTTATTATACATGGTTGTTTTTTAAAATGTAATGTATTTATTACATCATCTTTAAAGATCCAGTAAGGTCTAAATAATATCGACTCTGCGTTCATCATACCAAAGAAACAGTTGTCACTAATCACCTCTTCAATATTGAGTGAATAAGAACATTGTTACATAGGTTAAATTAAGTCTCAAAGTGGTGAAAATACAGGCGCTACTTTCTATGGTCAGATGATGTAGGCGTGTCGGCTCAAAGAGCTGAAGCACTGCCCACTTCTACAGAGCCCCTAGCCATCGACTGTAAAACACATGCAGCACATGCACTGTTAAAAAAGATCACTCTAAAGTTGTGCAAGTAAAACTATGTAAAATTATCCCTTGTCTTTCCTTGGCAATATACATTTCACTGGAAGGAATGAAGACAGTGACAGGATAGTGAGCACAGTCTGGGCTAATCAGGCAAAAACACAGAAACAACAGAACCAAGAACAAAAATAGAACCACTAGGTCTGACCTGAATCACGAAAACAAAAAGGAACTCCATATTTGGACCAAGGGGAGCCAGGGGGAGACCAAACAGTGCAGCATAGACACAAGACCCAGACACAAGGGAGAAACCAACTTAAATAGGCCAAACACAGGTGAAGCACATTAGCGCAAATAGATGAAACATCAACAGCATAAGACAGGATATGGAGGCCTCTCGTGCTCTATCAGAAGAATTACCAGTCAGACCATGACAGAAAAACACTCTTCCCACAAAGAATAGAGCTATAACGCCGTGACTTCTCACAGGATCCCTGAATTTGATGAAGGAAGAGGAATGGAAAGAAATCAGAAAATCATTTATAAAGACTGGGCTCAAGAATATATGCTTGAATAATAAAAAGATGCCATTCGTCAGAGCAGCATGGAGTGAAAGGAAGAGAAAGTAGGATGCGGGTGGAATGTTGTTTAAATTCAAATGTTAATTAACCAAAAACGAGTCAAAGTAACCCCCCCGAAATAAAACAAAACACAAATAAACAAAACTACAGAAACCAAAAATGCCGATATACGGACAACACTTCTACATGGCAGGACAAGGGATGTCAACAGCCATTTTAACCAGGGCTTCAGCCCAGGGTTTTTGAGTCTAGCCCAGGTAGCCAAAATAATTATACAGTCATTTAGCTGATTTATTTCATTAACATGCATGCATCTGGATATTAAATGATTATTTAGGCATATAGTATTCTATTATAGTCTGTAGTCTACTGTAACATATTTTATATACTGTATACAAATTGAAAAACATCCTCAGCTCCTCTTTGAATTTACATCCGGTCCGGACTAATCCCAGGGTGTCCTTAAAGGCTGGAAACACCCCTGGGCAGGACCGTCACCAGACAAAGGCGAAGCCAGTAGCAGAACTTACATAAACAGAAAAAGATCAAATTAATGTAATTAGGAAATTTGAGTTGCTCCAGATGGGAGTGTCTGCCAAATGTTTTAAATGTAAGAGTAAATGTAATTAAACTTACTATGAGAATTGTTAAGAAACTGTTTACTAGTCATTAGCATCAAAACACAACACAGTCATTCATCAGATGAAAGTGGGCACACTAAAGGTGGTATGGCCATAAACAGAGGTGGGCAAAGTAGCTAACTTCATTACTTAAGTGAAAGTACAGATACATACCACTAGTCAAATGTTACTCCATTACAAGTGAAAGTTGTACAGTCAAATTTTACTTAAGTTAAAGTACTGAAGTACTTTACATTTAAAAAAATACTTAAGTATTATAAGCTCTTCTTCTTTCACTGCGTTGTTGCATTACTGCCACAACACTTATAATACCTAATGCCTCTGACTAGCTTGTAGAAACTGTAGAATAAGGAATTGGTAGAATGTTACAGAATAAAACACAACCCGAACTGATAAAGAAAACCAGTCTTTAGTTTATTTTATTAATTAATTGTAAGACTACACACCAAACAAAACAGCATGGTAGTGTTCTGACCCAGCTCTGGCAGTGTGTACACATACAGTATAAGTGTATGTTAATCAGGAGGACAGTGTAATAGCTGTAAATGCAGCTCACAACATAACATCAACTTTCCAACCGGAACAAAACCCAGCTCTACACCTCTAACTTCCAACAGCAACAATGTTTTAATCAAGACAGAAAACGGCAGAACTGTCTGAACTTGGTTTTATAGTTCCAGTCTACAAGCGTGACGTAACTTTACTGATTACTGATAGACTGTCATCTGCCAAACAACCAATCACCTTTTAGAAAAGGGGGAATAACATCCACTTTATCCACAGATTTGAAAGTAGCGAGAACCTTGATAGAAATGTAGTGAAGTAAAAAGTACAGTATTTGTCTTTAAAATGTAGTGAAATGGAATCATAAGTTTCCAAATAAAATACTACTCAAGTGAAGTACAGATACTCAAAAACTCTACTTAAGTACAGTACTCAAGTAAATGTACTTAGTTACTGTCCACCTCTGGCCATAAACACCACAACACAGTCATAACAAAAATACTTTAGAAATATATTGACTAACCTGTTATGGCATGTGTTTTTAGCAGTGGCAGTACATGACAACAAAGAGGAACGCAACATTAAGCAATATATAAACACCACTGTTAGCCTCAGGGTTTAAAACATTTCTGGTTACCTCTCTCACATCCTTTTATCTTTTTGATGAATTCCCTTAGACAGGAGCACACAGGATGTAGAACTGGTGCTATGTTGAGCAACTACCATTATTTTGTGCTTCATCACCCTGATTGAGTGGTAATTTAACATTCTTGTCTTGAGAGACTTGACCTCCCGATGGTCTAACTTAGATATGCAGGCCCGGCATTTGCAAACTGTCACCATGGATAATTACTGCTGAAGCTCACTAGCGCCTTTTCTGCTGTGCCGTTAAAACCTATTCAACCCACTGGTCAATATTTATCGAGCTCAGATTGGATCTTTGATAAGGGCTGACTGGATTTTGGATGTACTGAAACTCCGGCATTGGTAATCAAATGAAATTAATCTTCATTATGTGTGTATGTGTATCTGCTATAATGCAATTCAGGCCCTGTGGTGTTACTACACACTCTGGTGCCTACTGGTGATATATGCCCTATTTGTGCACCAGGGCATGCAATGTACAAGCAAGGCCAAGGACATTAACTTTTCCTTTTGTTGCAACGCGTCTCACATGGTGGCACATTTGCTACTGAGCTAATAGCCAAGTTGAGTTTCATGTTCTGTCTTGAGAGGTAGGATTTCGAGGTTAATGAGGGCAGATGAACGCTCAAATGCATGTCATCGAGTCAAACACGTTTTCATTCATGCATCATTATCGTTATGTGAATTAGGGCTATTTGCAATATTTTGTTATGGGTGTTTGGATTTCTTAAGACAACTCCAGGCAGCCTGAGCAATTTCACAACCATAGCATATTATCATACATTGTTTTCTCATCTGTTTTATGCATGAGTGAAAGAGGGGGAGAAAGTAGTGTTTTGGTAATGCAATGTAAATGAAGCCGCTCATCTGTGAAATCAGATTGGGATTACAAAAATGCTGAGACAAATATTTTGCCTTACAATACATTAAGCCCTACTCATATTCATAACAAATTGGTGTTGCACACATTAGCTTACAAACTGCAACGGACACCAAAGCAATATGGGGAGTCACTAAAGGAATTTCAGAGCGGCTAGACTAGCTGTACGATAGAGGCTTAAAATGGAAAGGTATAGATGGGTATGTCAGATGGAATATGACTCTTTTATCATCAGAGTAGAATGAGACAAGAGTACCATTAATCAGAGAGGGGTTTGCAGACTGGGGGCTCCAGGTGTTGGGGTAGTAGGGAGATGGGGGGTCAGCACCTCTAGAGGAAATGGTCAGAGTGAGATGGAGGGCAGGCCAATGGGAGATGGAAGGGATGACGGAGCATCGGAGAGATCACAGAGGGCAGAGAAGACTCAGCTCTGGAGGGGAAAATGGGGTCAGAGGAGCTAGATGGAGGTTGGAGGTCGCTATACACATTGGAAGCTAAGGATTGACCTTGATATGATGCGCACCCCATAGTCTCGAAGTATCATTAGAGGATGATGATGAAGGCACATATGCCTTATGTCTTGACTACATAAAGATTCAAATGTGGGCAAGAGGAAGGTGCTAGAAAACCAGTAATGGTTTAGTAGAATTGAATATAGTGAGAAATTAACAAAATGTGAAAACAATTAAACCTGTATATCTACTGCCACATCTAATTTAATTATAAGGGAGATTAAAAGCTCAATAGGCTTTAGGACTATTCATTACATTTCTAAAGAAAAGCAAAATCGCTTACTATAAGAGGAATTGGTTGTGGTTGTTATCTGGTTGTCACAACAATTATTTTTTGCTTTGATTATCATGCTGAGGTGTTTTACTTGAAGCCGTAGATATGAGTCATTTATCTCTATGGATCATGTTTCAGGCCTGTTGTAGCACAACGTGGCGTCACAGGAAACACTACACAAGACAACAGTGTAAATACTCTTAAATACAGACAAACACAGGCGTAGCACATTAGAATAGACTAAAATAAACAAGGACAGACAATATGAGATGTCACCCTCTAGTGACAGAGAGGGAATTGTGGGAAGTGGCATGTAGCAAGAAATTGTGCTTTTCTGCAGAGATTGTACACTTTGAAGTGTTAGTGAAAGTGATAGCAGTAACAGTGATAGCAAATCATAAAGTAATTATTTTTGGACAATTTATGGCTTCTTATGAACTTTGAAAGTTAAAAAATTGAACAGAAGGCAGTGGTGCTGATAGTGGTAGGATGCTCATCTGTGGGCCAAGAGTTTGCAGGTTCAAATCCAACACTGGGAACACTGGGTACCTATACAAGACCCTGAATCACAAGTCGTTCCAGTGTCTGATAAATCTCGTAAATGTGAAAGCATAAAACAAATGATAAAGTTGGATTGTCCGGCACTATTACAAATAGAACTTGTAAATTCAATAACATTTGTTTAAAAATTTAAGCTAATATGACTGTATAGCTGCCATACTGCATAGCCATATAAACATTACACCATGATTAATATCCCTTTAAAGCTAAATAGATGGGCTTGACAGGCTACAAAACAAGAACTGAAACACAAGCTAATTCCAAAAATACACAGAACAAAGCAAACCAATGTGGGGTAGCATAACAGTAGACCAACAGCCACAAAATGCCTAAATAGGAGACTCACTAACCTAAAAAAGATTAAACAATTCGTTAACAGCTTTAACCAAACACAAGATATTAAATGCTAAACCAATATATTAACAGAACTGGTCTAACTGGAGGTTGGAACTAAACGGGAACCAATGAAACAAACAGATCGCAAAACTAGGAACAAAGAAATAAGCTAACACAGGTGTAACAGATATGATAGACAATGATGACAATTCACACAAGACAGCCAAAAGACAGGACAGGGTTTCCCTTCAGTGAGCAACTAGGGGTAAGGATAAAAACACACAAGGAATTAGCTTCTGGCCATTAGACTCTCAATAGTATTAACATAGACAATATACAGAAGACACATGAGCCAGACAGTAAATATACTATGAAACAGATCAGTATGCAATATACAATGAGAACTAAACAGTGAAGAATATACAAGACAAAATATAGAATACAATATTCAGTGAACAGATTATGTAAGGTATGTAGTGAAAAATATATAATATATATTCAAAATATATAAAGTAAAGAGATTATGGTACAACAGATGATAGAACTGTTCATATATTTATGAAGGAGGCGGCATGAGTAAAGAAACTGTTCCTATATTTGACAGTCTTAGTTTCCTGCGATGTATCTGTCTATGTTATGACCCTGATGAGCTACACTACTCCAGACTTTCAGATGTCACGGACGGCAGGGCAGCCAGCCGCTTTGTGCTATGGACAGCTGTTCCTCATGTAGCCACAGCTGGCTCTCACCAAGGAGAAACATTTGTTGCCTCTCACCTTCAGCAGAAATATGGTCTCATCTGCACTGTAATTTTCCCTGCTATACACTGATATTGCTGCAGAAAAGTTGCTTTCCGTCTTTGGCAAACTGAGATTACAAATCCACTGTCTGTGTCAATGTTTCACAACATAGCAAAACATTTCCAAGTCTCACTGTGATCAGGGATTTATAAAACAGTTCTCACAGATCTTGTTTTTCTAATATTAAAGGAAATTTGTCAGATTAACCCAAAATATTTACTATTCATTAATGCATATTGTAAATAAGCAGGCCAAAAATAGTTTTGTCTGGTAGTTACATACTCTACAAGAAACCATATGGTCTTGAATTGGAGTCTGCCTATATCTTATCTCCAGCGCTACCACCATTAAACCTCTGCAAGATCCAGAGAGATGTCCCTGTAATTAGGAAGCTAAAGTGGATAAGAGCGTCTGATAAATACCATAAATGTAAAGAGGAAAGAACATTTGGATTGCGGAATCTTAATTATAATTCTGCTATGGGTCTTATTTCATACCACATTCCTAAATGATTTTTTGTATGGATTATCTTCTACCAAATGTCTTATCCCTAAATAGAAAGTACACAAGAGTGACAACTTTAGTCACAAAGGCATTTTGCACAATTTTATTTCTGACACAAACATTTGCTCTATCTTCGTGGGATGAAAACAGCAGTTTCCACAGCAGAATACTATGAGAGAAATGCTTGCCAGAATAACACCTTACTTCAAAGGTGCATTTTGTAGACAGACAACATCTAGCTGATTTCCCTCGGCACTTTAGCTGAACACTGCACTCTGCCTAAAATGACAATTAAAAAGGGTTTTCGGGTCCCTTCTGAATAGAGCACAAACACAGGCACAATAAAAACTCATTTTGCCCAAGGCTTTTCTCACCTGCCCCAAACCGGGGCAATAAATTGGAAAATATCTTCAAATATTTCCAGATTTTGAAACATACAGTAAATATTTCACTGCAGGAATAACCACGTTCCACAAGGATTCTTAGAAAATATCACCAAGGTCCTCTATTTGCATGACTGTAACAAATACAAATGTCGAGCAAGAAAAATCAGCAGTGGCAGAGGAGGCCTTAAGGACTTTTAGAGGACAAAGGTGGCATTGCTAAATAGAGTGGGTACTTTATAATTTCCTAATACCAACACCGACTTGTAAAATTTACTCATTACTCATTTTAGCTTGGGTATGAATAAAAAAGGGAAACTGCACAGTGCTATGACATACTACTATTTTTATTGTGATATGTAGAAAAAAAACAGTCAAGGAAAAATAAAATAAACTGGTGCTATGGGTATGCTGAGGTTGAATACTTCTTTGAACAGGCCCTGGGATTAATTAGCTTTGTGAGACCTACACAGCCGATGTCAAGGTAATCTGGGAATGCTGGCAGTAGAGGTCAGTGCAATATTCCAACTCTGAAGATGAAATGTGGTCTCTCACAATGCACTGGCCACACACCGGCCTCCATCCCTCACAAACAAGTTTGGCTCTAGCTCACAGCTTCTCTTCTGGTCATGGCCTCATTACTCCCCGAGGGCCACGTAATTAGGTCACTTTGAGGATACAACATCATGTAAAATGGACAAATTAACTCTACGTACATGTGTACCGCCCGTCACTTGTGCAGCTTCGTGGCTTAGAGAAAAAAATTATTGTGCTTATGTTATACTGTTTTATTTCATAGACTGTATAGAATTTTTCATATTGAAACTGACCTCATGCACATTCAGTGTAAAAGGCAACTCCAAGACCATACTTGTAGGCTGAATACCTAATTGTCTCTCTTTTTACTTCTAGTTTAAAGCATATATTTTATATCCTATTTATATATTGCTTATTCTATGTGCCTTATTTGTTCTTTGTTCCTTGTTCTTTGCACATTTAAAACTGGAGTCTTGTCTCTCTGTATACTTGTACAGTAATATAGCAAGATGACAATAAAGTTTACTTTGACTTTGATCTCTCATTAGCTTCCATTTCATCCAAATTCAACGATGACATAAAAACTATCATAGATTTGTTTTCCACAGTTAGACCATGTAGTAAGGCCAAGAATGAGGCCAAGTCCGCTCTGATGATATTTATTGATTGCTTGTTGAGATTTGAAAATGCTTACAGAGACCAAGGAATCTGAGCACAATGACGTATTAAGACTAAAACTAAATCAGAAAAGAATACATAAAATAAAAGTAAAATGCAGTAAATTGTGTCATATTAATATCATTATTTTAGCCATAATAGAGGCTTTAAAAACAGGCTGATGCACATATGGACTAGCTGAATGAGGACATATTGTCTCTGAAATACTTGAATCAAGTGTTTACATCTGTAGGTAAAAGTACGTGTCTAACAACCTGTTAGACACGTACTCCCACACTCCCACGCACCACCCCCACAATGTGTGCCCCCCAAATTACAAATGCTTCTGACGCCTCTGACTTTGTGTATTAAGCAACTTCTAGTTATATAATGTCTTCAATCTTGCTCCATACTGAAATGTTTTCTACTTGTCAATGGCTAAGTAACAAAATGAAAAAGAGTCTTCTGCCATTCTGGTTGTTGCCACTCACCGGTTTATGTAGGCTGTATTTTCTTACACACTTCAATAATTTCTTTGCGACATCAGGACACTATGGTGAAAAAATGCCCATAAATCCCTCTCTTCCAACGTGTGATGTTTGTTGAGTTCTGTAATTATAACATGTTTGCATTTTCATCTGGCTTGTCACTTGCTTTCAGTCCCAAACTGCTTCATGAGGAGAGTGCCGTGGCTTTAAAGGGAGACAGATGCTCATTGTGTGGTGGCTGCTTTCCCATTTTCAGTGCTGAAGCCTGCCAAAAGGCCACCACCAGCAATCTGAATTTCATGTGTGGGAGGCTGCCTTTTAGCTTGAGAGATTTTAAACACATTAGGACCTTTGAATAATCAGAATGCACTTGAGAACTATGAGATGAACTACTGTGGATATTAAAAATGTTCTTTATCAGTTTATTTATTGGCTCCAACCAACGTCACACTCGTCAGTTATGAATGTTTTTTGTTTAAAAACAAATAAATGAATTAATTAAATGTATTTCTGTTTTGCTCTATTTGTTTTGTAGCAGTGCCATATGTCAAAGCTTGGAAAGACAAACTGTATATTTGTTGAGACCAGTAGATCAGTGGAACACAGTGATGAACATTGAACTGAAAATAAAGAAGCCTAAGGAAAGGCTCAAGAGGCAGGTGGTATTACAACAGTGATTATGAAGTCCCGGACCAGTAAAGGTACCACTGTGGTACTCATGAACAGCTCTCTGGGCGCTGCAAATAAACTACCCACTGCTCCTTCACGGATGGGTCAAATGCAAAAATCACATTATGTTGTGGTGCCCTGTGTGCTGTGCTGTGGTGGGTTCACAATGACTAATAATCATTCCCTTAAAACCATCTTTGACATTTATGACATTTTGTAGACACTCTTATTCTTTTATTTTATAATATATTTACTTCATATAATTACTCATTGGATTGTTGCTAAGTAAAAACAGAATGCTGAAGAGCAAATTTAGCTGTTTCGCAAAAAACTGTGGGAGGAAATCGGAGCACCCGGAGAAAACCCATGTGAAAACAGGGAGAGCATGCAAACTACACATAGACTCTAGCGCTGACCCGGGGATCGAACCCAGGACCTTCTCGCTGTGAGGTGGCAGCGTTAACCACTGTGCCGCCCAAGGAGAATCTTTTAAAAGAAAACATTGGAGAAAGAGGTGAATGACTGACACAAATACAAATGTGAGTGTTAACTTCTACATTCATGACACTTACTATACAATCTTGTCTAGAGCAATTTCCATTTCCTAATTACAAAAACAGTCTCCTTAGGGCATTAAGGGTGATGTTGCTGAAGGTAGGTTAGCGCTGAGCTTGACCTCATGACCTCTTGTTCACACTCTGACACACACCGTTTCAATATATTCTATAAAAGTCCATTCAGTTTAAATGCATCCAATGTAATATAAAAACTTTTGCTGGAAAATAATTCAGGAAATTCTTTTTTTTTCCTTCACACAATAGAGAATGAATGTAGTATTTTTTTCATGCATGAAGTGCCCTCTGTCTTGGTGCAGCTCTGCCCCTCTGTAGTTGGAGGGCATTAGGCTCTACAGTGGCACGCTGCTAATGATTCAGAAAATGCAGTCAGACACTTTCTCACCACAGGAGGCCTGCAACGGCCGCCATTAACATTCTCTCTGCTCTGGTTAATAAGCAGCTCGGCCACTTAAAATGCAGGCCTCATCAAATCTACCAATTAATTTGTTTAGTGTAACCTTGATGGGAAACATTTATTCTAATAAAAGTCTCCCGCTCAAAGGCATAAAGGGATGGAATGCTTTGCAGCAATGAAAATGTGACATATCCCCCCAAAAAATTTGTACAATACGATGAAGATTTTTTTCTTAATATTCAAATCAAGAATGACATGAATGATAGCAATTAGAGCAGCATCAGCAGGCAGCAGGCATGCTTTTGATCACAAAGATGAAAAGGTTTTCTGTTCTGTGTTACTATTTTATGTTTGCTAGTGGCAGTTCAGTGACTCATGCCTTTTTAATGGGTTATTTTCATCTCACTTGGGAAATGTCATGTCCATCTCCCTGCTGCTTAAGAGCACCCAACACCAAATCACTTCTACTGAGTGCTGACCTGTAAACCTGAAAGCTTCGGCTTGCTGTGATAACACAATCAATACGACAGTGGAACCAACTCCTGTTCTGCACAGCAACACAACAGAGCACCTTTGTTCAGAATTCACAAGGGTAAATATCATGTCTGGACCATAAATCAGTGATAACCTGTGAGACTTGCCGAGCCATGCCGAATTTTTGGAATATTTAATATCTAATATTACTGACCTACAACTTACAGAATTGTGTCACAGTGAAAGTTTAAGATGCAGCTCCGGGAAAAAAAAAGAGACCACATCACTTTATTTCTGATTCATTAATTAATTTGTGACTGTGTGTCTGTGTATAATGCACTAGTCAGTGTTCTTTTATAAATTTACCTAATGCTTATTTCAAAATTTCAAACAGTTTTGGAGTAAATTATCTATTATCTCATGGAGTAAATGATCTTAGTCTAAACTGGAAGTTGCAAATAGGTCTGTTTCCTCTAATCAGCAAACTGAATCAGGTGTATAGTTGTTGGAATATAACACATGGAATAGCTCCTATATAAACAGAACTGCAGTTATATATAAAAATATGGACTGCTTTCTTATTTTTCACAGACCTGCAACTGCAATAACAAAAGAATAGCAACCTGTACATTTTACACTCACAACCACATATTGCAAAGTCAGTGAATAGAAAAAAAGTGATGTGGTCTGATTTTTTTCCAGAGCTGTATGTGTATTTGTCAATTAGTGTAGGTGCAGGAATAACGGAACTGGATGTAAATGTTAGGATTAATGTACACTAAGCACCAGTGACTTTGGAGAGCAGTAGTATGAATGATTATCTGCTGGAATAATATCTCTTTTTTAATAATTGTATTTATTAACTTTTATAGTTATATCAGAGATAACATGCTTATACCAGTAATCACAAAACAAAATGGGTACACCAGTAACAGCATCCTCTCTCTACATTCACAAGGTCCTCCACATATCCACAAACTTACAAACACACACACACACACGCACACACACACACACACACACACACTTAATACTAACATAGATCCATGTAATGTAAGTTTAAACACACTTGAAATCTGCACAATATCATATTCACATATACTGTACATATACATCAGGATTTACTGTTTGGTCAAGACAAATGTAAAACTTACAGGATGGGAGGTGGTGGTGGTGGTGAGGATAAAGATGGGAATGCCAATGCTGCTGCTGCTGATGACTATTATTATTACTTTTAAATGTGAGCTAAAACGTAGCTGTGTCCAAAAAATCTATGTCCAAAGATTCTAAATCTGTACTTGGTAATCACTATTTGAAAAGCTGTTACTGTATTGTAGATTCTAACATTGTAATTTTTCAAATGTAGAAACAAATTTGATTGATCACATAGATTGTGCTTTTATCTTTTATTGCAAAGTAGGTTGCTGAGTATTCATAAATTTAGAGCACTTAAATATCAGTCTCCTGCTGGTTGGACTCAGCTCTAAGCTAATGAGCAGCTTCGCTCCCTGCAATACCCTGACCTGTCATTTAAATTAGGAGTATATTTTATGGTTTGGTGGAACTTTTTATATCATTTGCTCACCGCCCACTTTAGCCTTGCTGCAGGTGTAAATCTGTAAGCTAAATATAAATGTGTTATTTGCATTAATGTCTCTCTGTTTCTGGATTCCAAAGACACTCTTGTTTCCCTAAATTCAACTAGCATTTGGTGTTGTGTATTGTCTTGATATGAAAACATTCTCACAAGAAAATGATCTAATCTTTGGCTAAATGTGGAACATTGAGTTTGATTTATGTGTTTTTTCACACTAATGAAGTTATACTACTAATAATTCTTTCTTTGTTATTCTTACTCCAGAATGAAATCTGTTTCATTATAAAGTGACCTGCAGTAACTTATCAAGCAGCTTCCTGACTGGTGATTCATCACCTGCCATATTACCAGCATGTATATCTTTAGTCCGTGTTTACTCTGTGTGTGCGTGTGTGTGTGTGTAAAGGAGAGAACTCAGTTTTTTTGTCCTATTAAACATAGGAAAATTTGACACATTCCATTATTTTGAGGACGATTTTGCATTCACCTATGGAAGAAATAATTTATTGAAGGATTTCAGCACTTATTTGAAAAGCTAAAAGTCTAAATATTTGCTTTTGGTTACCCAAGTTGTGTATGTAGGTATGTGTGTGGGAAGAATGAGAGAGAGGACCTGACCGTCCTCTAAATGATAGGGAAAACTGAGATGCTGTGTGTGTGTGCGTCTTCAATTGGGAATATCAGGAAAACGTAGAGGAGTGTGTGAGCGGCACGGCGGAGCTGTGGTTAGTGCAGAGAGGAGTGTTTCCCCACAGAGATAGCTTGCGAAACGTGGACAGGAGACATGTAAGTTCAGTAAACCCCAAAGTAGATAAACAGGCTGAGATGATCAATATTGTTGCTTTACATGTTAGAGGACATCTACTGAAATAAAACCCAAAAGTTTTGTTCAAACCTCACATGATTTTTAAAAGCAGATGGTATCAAAGGTAGTAAACATCAGTCCAGATTCTGATCTAGTAACAACCTGAAAATTGCTGTGTCATCAGTCAGCAGGACCTGCTTTCATTCTTTCCTCCTATTCTATACACATAAGGTTTAATTAAAACAAAACAAAACAAAACATACATACTAACAGACAGTGTTGTGGCTGCAAGCTACTTATGGTAAAAAATAACTGAGATACAGATAAGTAGTTATAGCAGTTACTGCAGGCTACAGAGAAGCACCACATGGGTACAGTAGCCAATCAGATGCCACATCTGGAATTCAACACCAATCAGAAACACCTGGTAGATGAAAACGCCCTTAGTTGTAATAAGTGATTTTTTTTTCTTTTGTAATGATGTAGCATTCTGCCACTTAGCATTACTACTCATAGCTAGCTATTCTCAATTCTGCTGTAAGATGACTCTCCATAATTCTTTCAATATTTATGACTGTTAAAACAGTCTCTTTTTTGCTATGTAGGCATTTAATTTCATTTTTAAAAATTGCTTTTGGAAGCTTCCCATTTTTGTACTCAGGGTCCACATAGCCTGCCTGTCTTTGGCACATATTTTGATCAGCTATCAGAAAAATAATTTTGCATTATCACAGTGAATAGGTAACCATTTGGGTATAGCTAATGGATTTTTTGCAAAGCATAATCATAAAACATACTCGAGATATTTTAATGATTAATAACAAGCAAAGAGCTACAAAAGGTATCAGTGTCTAAATTTTGGAGTGCACTTGTTTTCCTTGTTGTGTATGATAGAGTTGAGATTAAAGGCAGATAAAGTTAAGACATATCAAACATGAAGTTAAATTTGAGGAGGTCAGCTAATGAAATGCAGAGAAACATATATATCATTAAAAGGTTCAGGCTGTTTTTACTGTTTGATGAAAGTAGTTTCTTTTTAACAATTTTTATGTAATCAAATAGAATTTACTCCATAACAATGGTGAAAGGTCCACAAGAAAATAATATGGTGTGTTCTACGTGCCTATCTATCTATCTATCTATCTATCTATCTATCTATCTATCTATCTATCTATCTATCTATCTATCTGTCTGTCTGTCTGTCTGTCTGTCTGTCTGTCTGTCTAAATTTCAGATAACAAGCAATGATGGTCTATTATGTCCCATCTGTTGTTAATGAAGACTTCCTACAGCCGTATCAATGCTACAAACAGTTTTCCTCCTTTACAACTGTATACCATTTTTAGGCTACAGATACAGATTATTCTCAGATTAATTCAAAAGTTTCGGTCTCCAACAACATGAAAATGAATTATGTATATTAAAGACTTTACTTTCTGATTAAACTGGTGTTGTAATGGATCTGTAATGAATATGTATAAGTTGTTGAAGGCAGCAGGCTCATATGAGAGGTAATGTCGCATAACTACCCAATAATTTAAATTGCTAGTGGGTAAAGTAATGATGATGATAAGAAGTCAATTTGGAGCCAGTGTTGTTGGTTGTTATAGCCATTATACATGTGCAACAGATGCTCCACATTCTTCAGCCTCATTGCTAAGAGCATCGTTTATCTTTAATGCCTGATGTACTTGACATTATAGATGCTTATGTGTGCATTGCCCCGGTGGAGATGGTCAAGTTTGGCCCTGTTTAATGCTGAGTGATATAGTTGCAATCAGTGTAGAGGTTCACTTTCCTTAAGATAATACTGGAGAATATGGCTAGACCACACTCTCTGGTGAAACTAGCAAACATTACTTTAAGTTCTTTCTCTTGGCATGCCATAATATTTTCTTCTTTTCACTTGATATAAATGTCTTATATTGCACACTAGAAATTTTCTTCACAGTTATAAAAAATAATCTGTTGTGAGGATTGGAAAGGAGTGAAAATTCAAATTCTCACTATTATCAGACATTTCCACAAATTGCACTGAAACTGTCTTGGGAATAATGTTCATGGTTACAGACTCTACAGTACTGTCACTCCAAACTGTTGCTGATCTGGCAAACATTTAATGCCAGATGATCGAAATTGTAGTTCTCTTATCTTGACTGCTGCCACAATATTTGTCACAATATTTGGACTGCTGCTACAATATTTGCACAACTATTAAACATTGCTTGTACATATCAATAACTGTAGTTTCTCATTGACTGATATCTGCACAAATTATAGAAAGTATTGAATGTAGTTCTCCGCTGCTGTTAGAATATCTGCACATACTAGATCCGACTTGAATGTTAGCTCAGACTTTACAAAAGATACTTTATTTATTAGACTGTCTGTATAAAAATGTTTCAAATTGAAACTGTTACAGATCTTATGCACAATCGGTGTAAAAAACAACTCTAAGACCGTAATTGTAAACTGAATACTGCATATAACCAAATTGTCTCTCTTTCTTCCTCTAGTTTAAAGTGTATTTTATATTCTATTTATATTGTTTAATCTATGTGCCTTATTTGTTCTTTGTTCCCTGTTCTTTGTTCTTTGCACTGTTAAAACTGGAGCCACATTGTCTGTCTCTCTGTATACGTCTACAGTATATAGCAGATGGGACAATAAAGTTTACTTTGAAATTGATTTCTTACGATACAACTTCCATTTCCTAATTACAGGAAAGGACCGAGAGACACAATGGCTTGAAGAGTCTTCCTCAGGGACACCAATGGTGGTAGTGCTGGATGTAGGACATAGATAGAATTGAATTTAAGACCTCTTGTTCCCTAGATAAATATTTTGCTCATCACTAGGTCAATGAGATGCCTAAACAATAGCTCTGTAATAATTTTCTTTTTAAAGCTGTTCTACACACGTTTCTCAAAGTCTTCCTGATTGTGCATGAGTCATTAAAAATGCTCATCATTATGCACGTGATACAGGTTACACTGTAATTCTTAGTATTCTGCATAACCTGTATCACGTGCATAACCTGTATAGAATGCAGAATACTAAGAATTACAGTGTAATTTCAGTTATTGGAGAAATGCATAATTTGGTCAACTTTTATTTTTACTTGTTATAACTAGACATGGCACGATACCACTTTTTTATGTCTTATACGATACCGATATTGTTAATTTGGATATTTTTTTTAAACAGAAAATAATGCATTCAAAAATGTCTGAATACATGACTAAGATTATTCTGTTATACTCACTATCATATCAATATGTATTAGTGCAAATATCGAGCGGTAAACCAGCTTTACCGCAGTGCCACTTCCCTGCATAACAAATTGTGTGTGCGCACATTTATAGATCGGCTCCATAGATCGACCCAATGCCACCAATACTCGATCCAGCTATTTAAGTCGTTACTGGACCGATATCTGACCCACGTATCGGAACGGTGCCATCTCTAGTTATGACACGTCACATATGTGCCCGCTGGCTCCAAAAAAACTCAAAAGACACTTTCAACACCATTTGACAGGCCTACAAATCATCTGTTCCTTCTGTCAGACAGTTTGAAAAATATACACCTTCTGTAAGTGTTCTCTTTCCCGTAATTTCTCAGTGACCTCATCCATATTGCTGTGAGCGCGGGTCTAATTTATGAGCTCAGTTCTCAGTATATCCTAATACATACCTAAATGTCACAATACTGCAACCCCAGGGGCAATCATCCCATCTGGCCGATTCCAATTCAGTGCGGCAATGCCAGAGCTCTCGCGACAGCCTGAATGTATATCACACACATGGACACACACTCACAAGAGCATCTGAAATAAGAGTCTGGGTGATGAATGTCTCCACATTGTTTTCAGGGCCAAATTGATTCATTGAGTTCCCCCTGCCTCAGCCCTGCATTCCATTTTCCGCAAAGGAAGGGGAGCATGACCAGGCCGCGGCTGGTGAATATATGACCTGAAAGGAGAAGATCTCAGTGACAGCCAAATAGTGGCAATTTGTTTAGTGATCTTTCTATTACAATGTAGTGAATTCTTATAACGCTTCTTCGAAATAGGAAGTGGTCACTTCTGAATTATCCACAACCACTTCTAGATTCCGTCCTCTTGTCACCTTCTCCAGCATTGTCCTCAATATTCATTTGAACGTTTATAAGTATGTATTTTTTCTGTTCTGTTCTGTTACAATCGTTGACATGCTCAGAAGTGAATAATGACTGTAATTAGCATATTGTATATTGTATTATAGAATAGAATATCTTTTTAAAAAAAATAGAATATTTGATATTCAGTTGACAATGTTATGGTTAATATATTTAGGCTTTTCATTAATATCATAGAAACTAGCCATGTAGTATGTTAAAATTTACTATTAAAACTTAGTAGAGTAAGTTACAGTAGCACCTCAAAAATAATTTAATATAACACATTATATTCATTAGTTATATTATATTATATTATATTATATTATATTATATATTATATTATAGAATATATTATATTATAGAATAGAATAGAATATATTATATTATAGAATAGAATATATATATATATATATATATATATATATATATATATATATATATATATATATATATATATATAAAATATTTTGCAATTACTGTAACACTCTACCAATGATATACGAAAAAGCTCTAAATATATTAACATTGTCAACTGAATATCAAATATTCTATAGATATAAAAGATATTCTATCTTATAATATAATATATTATATAATATTCTATTCCAAACATCTTGGAGAACTAACCACAGATCTATAATCCTATAATCCTACAAATAATATAATGACTACAAAATAATATAATGACTATAATCCCACAAAACCTCTGACTTTGTGCAAAAGTGTAAGAATTGATGCTGGTTTGGAAGGCAAAAAGGTAGTAACACCAAATATTGATTTGATTTAGATTTTTTCTTTTGTTCAAGCCACTTTGCATTTTGTAATATACATAATAACAAATAAACAATCACATTTATATTTCTTGAAAGAATTTTGTTTGCAATAGATGGTAGCTATTGCATAGTCTTACACTCCAGATGAATTTGTCATATATATATATATATATATATATATATATATATATATATATATATATATATATATATATATATATATATATAATATATATATATGTAACTAATCACTGAGCAGTCCCCTAAACTTGCTCCTGAACCTGCAGCTGGCAAGTATATAAAGACAAGGCACAATGCAGCATGGAAGAACATCAAGGAAGAAAATTAACAGGGCCAACAGCCCAGACCAAGAAGAGTAGGGGTGCGGGGTGTAAGGACACAAAACAGAAGAGGCAGAAGAGGTTCAACATTTAGGTCAGTTTCTGATGAAATAAGGCCCAGAATTGTGGACCAGGTTATAAATCATGGCCTTTCAATGGCTGAGGCAGGTCAAAGGGTGCAGCCAAATTTGGGGAGAACAACCATATCCTCAATTGTTCAGACATTTTGCAGAGAGAACAGGTGTGTAAATCAACAATTTTACTCTGTATTTGTGTGTATTACTTATAATGTTACAGTATTTCATATATTTACAATAGTCCACACTAGACAATATGTATGTTACTGTAGTCTTGTATTCAACACTCCCTCGAAGAGGTGGCAGAGGGCCTATTTTCACTCCTCGACAGGAAGAGGCTATTTTTGCTATGGTCATAGCAAATAATGGCATAAGACTCAAGGAAATACAAACTGCCATTATCGCTGACAACAATGTCTTTGAGAATGTCCAGTCTGTCAGCATCTCAACTGTTGACAGAGTGCTGAGGAGAAACCAAATGAGTATGAAGCAGTTATACTATGTAACATTTGAAAGGAATAATGAAGGAGTGAAGGAATGTCGGTACCAGTATGTGCAGGTAAGACTGAGCATGTACAGTAATACTGTAACTGTAATCTACTGTACAGCAAATAGTCCAACATTGTATATTGACATGCAGTACAGTTGATTTCACCTTGACACATTTGCTACCGCTGTGAAAGCAACATGAATATGTTAGATTTGACTCTATATTGTCTCCAAAATGAAAATGTATTTTACATCAAACTTGCTGTATTTTGTTCAATACAGCGTATAATGGAACTAGAATCAAGTGAACCACCACATATTTTCATATACATGGATGAGGCTGGCTGCAACTTGGCCAAAGGAAGAAGACGTGGGCATAATCTGATTGGACAGAGAGCTACTGTTGATGTGCCAGGCCAGCGGGGCGGGAACATCACTATGTGTGCGGCTATTTCGGACAATGGGGTCCACACTCGTATCCCTCTTGTGGGGCCATTCAACACCCAGCATCTGTTTACCTTCTTGAACACCCTCTACAGGGATCTCATTCCTGAAGAGGAGATTGGTCAAGAAAATGTACCAAAGTATGTGATCATTTGTGATAATGTGAGTTTTTATTTTTATTTTATTTTACAATCAATAAAATATTCTTCTTGAATCAATCTCCTGCAGTCAGTGTTTTCTATTTTTATGTTTCCTGCCCTTGTCATTCAGATGTCATTTCCGTGGACGATGATTCATGGACTTGGGATTTTGATGGCACTGACATATTCAAAGACGTAAATACTTGCTTTTGAGGCATGGACTACGATTTTGAAGAGGTCATCTGCTTTTGCCGGTCATCCATGATGTTTTGCCATTTGCACTAAGTGTTTTGAGAAATGCACTCACTGTTATGCAAATGTTAAGTCTGTTGTGAGAAATGCACCAAAGCAACTGAGAAAAACTGTAATAAAAGTCATGAGGTATTGTCCTGGAATGGTTTTTAATTGACAGGTGTGCCTAGTTAAGAGTTAATTGATGGAATTTCTTGCCCTCTTAATGTGTTTTAGACCATCAGTTGTGTTGTGTTGAGATAGGTTTGATACACAGAGAAAAGTACTGTTCTCCACATTATGGTAAGAATCACTCAACTAAGTGAAGAGAAACGACAGGATAGCAAAAATAGGTAATTCGATGAGATATGTTGCATACAATCTTGACCATTACATATAAATGTTACTTAAAACTGACCCAACTCTAAAAATGCAGTTTTGAAAAACTATGATGGCAGATATTCAATATCTAGATGATACATATAATGTGTGATCAAACATACTGGAATCTGTTGCAAAAACAGGTGCACTGTGAAACTGATATTAATTGAAATTGATTCTGCAATCTGGCACCCATGGATCATTAATTTGTAATCTCTTTTAAATCAATAATGCTCACATTTTTAACAGAAGCAGCAATAAGTAACCACTACAAAGCCCTGGCAACATCAGATAAATTAGATGGAACTGAAGGAACATAAGGAACTGAAACTAAAATGAAATGCAGGAATAATGTAATTTCAGTACCAACAGAAAATGCTAAATAATTGGATTTTTACTTGATATACAGTATACACTTCCAAACTAAAATGAGAGGACAGAAGGGACAAAATGGATGTGTCTCTGCACCCTGCCACCATCCTGATGAGTCTGTGATGTTCTCAGTCTCTCTCTTCTGGATTTCAAATAGTCATGACCTTTTTAGGTCGAGTTATTCTGTGAATAGATTAAACCTGCTTAAGTGATGCTCAAGACTCTTCTTATGTGAGATAAGCATTCTCCTCATAGAACAGTGTAGTGGAATTTAAAGGACATTGGTTTTGTACTTTAACACTGCTGTAATATGCTCCTTGAATTCTCCTTAACCATAATCATAACTCACTGATGACAGCAGGCAGGACAGGCTGATATATAACTACTGATGACTTATGTATATAAACCATTACTTTCTTCTGTGTCTTCTTCTTCTACCACTCCTTATACATTTACTTCTACCAGGGTGTAGCAATACATCAATCTACATCAATACATTGATTTGATGATCAACAAGTCTATAGCATTGATTCATATAGAAAAATCACTAATCACCTCCTCCATTTTGAGTGAATATGAATATTGCTATATGGGTAAAATTAAGTCTCAAAGTGGTGCAAATGCAGACGGTACTTTCTATGCTTGGATGCTGTAGGCGTGTTGGCTCAAAGCGCTGAAGCACCGCCCACTACTACAGAGCCCCTACCCATCAACTGTAAAACATATGCAGCACATACATTGTTAAAAAAGATCACTGTAAAGTTGTGCAAGTAAAACTATGTAAAATTATCCCATGCCTGAGTAACATATATGTTTCACTGGAAGGGATGGAGACAGTGACAGGATAGTGAGCACAGTCTGGGCTAATATGGAATACAACATAGGATAATGGCTGGGAAAATTTTTAAGTGGGAGGACAGCGGGGGAAAGGCTAAAATGAGTTGATATATTAGAGCAGATAGTTCAATAACTTACAGTTTACCCTGCATTACACCACTGCTATAATTCACATTTGCGCTAGCTCATACGGATTATCTGAGTGTTCTCATGCATTCTCTAATCATTCTCTAATCTTTACAACAGGTTAAACATCCACATGTCATATTTTACAGTTTATGACAGTACACAAAATAAGTAAACTTACACTTGGTGGTTCAACGGCAGCCGCCAGCGGTGAGGGAATGGAGATGTTAGGAACCGTTTCGGTCTTTGCATATCAAAGTCTTAGCGAACTTACCCAGACTAGCAGGTAGGCTACTGACACTATGCATCTTTTCAGACACACTTTTCCGACACATTCCACATAATACTGTTTTCACCTTACTGGGTCTTCAAGCACGGTGATACTAGGAGACTGTGTGCCTGCCATAGCTCAGGAATAAAAATGTCAAGTCACTTTTTGTGATTTGAAAATGAA
This sequence comes from Distichodus sexfasciatus, assembly GCA_032718565.1. Lineage (NCBI taxonomy): Eukaryota > Metazoa > Chordata > Actinopteri > Characiformes > Distichodontidae > Distichodus > Distichodus sexfasciatus. The sequence continues at coordinate 6,836,549 of JAVGVS010000003.1, forward strand.
CATGATAGTGTTAAATCAGCATATGATATTGTCTACTATCTATTGATGGCTCCAGAACTGGCCTCTTGATTGTTCAAATCCTGGACCACAAAAGGTACCACCGAAATATTCATGATAAAAAGTACCGTTCCCCAAGCACTTTCTTCTTCTTGTTTCTAAATACGCTTTCATCTACTTCTCCCACTACTCCTTCTCCTAAAATTATTTTATTACTACTATTATGACTAGTTTTACCCTTCCTACTACTTCCTCATTCTCTTCTTCCACATGTTGTTTTCTATCATTTCTTCATGTAAAATGTGCCCGTATAGGAGCATGAGTATAAGACAGCAGCTGTAAAAGTGTCATGTCGCCGCAGCTCGAGGCTGGTGAGCTTCTGACAGCATGTGAATTCCAAATAGCCCATGGTGTCATCATGATTGTCTCATTAGAGAGCAGAATAAATTATTGATTTTGATTCTCTCACATTGCACATCTTTGGGGAGACGGGATCAAATGGCTCTCACGCACAATGTTCCCCTCCCTGAAGATGACCCCTTCTTATCATAAACCACGTGTCCCTCTCTACATGGTAATGCCTTGCACAATGTCAATTCTCTTCTAGGACTGTTTTTGGAACTCTTTCCCGCAGCAGCATCACTGGGCCATGCACCTCAAGTGGAGGCGTTAGTGGAGGGCATCTGTGATATGTTCCATGAATCCTGATGGATCATAAATGACTTCTGAGTCGAGTTAAATTCTCTGATGGGTACATGCTGTACCGGAGGATTGTCTAATAAGAGCTGCATTTAGAGGCAGACCAGAGGATCCCCAAAGCAATTCTTTGGTAATTTGTGGCACAACATAAAATGGCTGTCTCTCAGATGGGACTGATTGGGCAGGATTTGTTTCTGTTGGGTCTGGCTTGGCTCAAGATCGGGCCTTTGGACCAAATTATCTAATTTATCTCTGCACTATGCCTCAATGTCATTTCAGTGCTTTTATCCTCCTCTGATAACAAGATGATTGAATGTTGCTATTTAGGCACTTTCACCTGTATGCTGCTGATCCAAAAATAGGATTCATAGATTGCTTAAATTGACTCTCTCCCTCACACACACACACACACACACAGTGAAGAATATTTGCACATCTGTAAATGTTTAAACTGTATTATAATAAGGTTTAATTAAAAAAAAAAAATCATATTTTTTATCTTTAAACCTATAATATGTGAATCAGTGTAAAATCACCTTTCATATTCATATTCTCAACATGTAATACTGAAATATGTGTGTTATAACTCAAAGTTGTATTCTTTGTTAAATTGCACAGTCTAAAGAAAAAGCGGTTCAGGATACATTTCACATGCGTATTGTACCTGTATAACTATGCATCTGACAAAAAAGAATCTTGAATCTTGAATCTCTTGAAGAGAAGGAGAGATTGCAATTTGCTATATATACTTTTTTGCATTTTTGTTCTACTTCAATGTTTAATTTTTTTCAGGTGTGTCTAAAGTGTAATTTTTTGTATGAACTTGGTGAAAGCCACTACGTCTTATATTTGAAATGGTAGGTTTGCCTGTTCAACAGTTCAACATGCATGTTTAATTGTAAACCAAAATAATTTCATAGTATTAAACAAATGTAATGCAACAGTAATAGACAATTTTAATCTTACTATATAGAGTATACTCTTATATTCTATCCGTCAGTTTCAATCTCTCATGCATTTATCGAAGAATGTAATTTAAATGCCATGTGCTGTAAAAGTATGTATTTTAGGCGCACGTTTTTCCAGTTCTACTAGTTTGATTATAGAATGACAGGAGGAGAATTGTCCTTGTCTTGTTCCTCAGGTTTAAGCAGATATAGGAAATGTGATGTAGGAACCTTAGAATTCCTACATAACCTTTGTAAGGAGTGGAACGTGATACTGGCTCTGATCTCTCTCTCTCTCCCTCTATCTTTTTCTCTCCTTTATTATATGTTGAAAGTATCCAGGTTGTCAAAGTCACTTTCATCTCCAAAAATGACCACACACTGCTTTCACCGCACCAATGTCCTTTTTTTCTGTATCAAATAGCACCATGCCCTGAATGGCCACTACATTTTTCTGTTAAGGAAAACACTTACAGCAAAAAAGCAGTGTGTTTTCCTCTGTATCTTCAACATAACTTTTATCTCACATAAATGTCATTTTATTTTCATTTGCTTCAGAATTATAAATCAAATGTATTAATAAAAGTGTTATTACACAGTTTTTTTTGAGTTAAAAAGCACTCTGTCCAAAAGCACTAATGCAGTTAACAGTGAATAAAAGCTGATGTGTTAGTGCATGAGACTACAAGTTTCTATTATATTCCACTTGCTGTTGGCTTCATTAACATCTTTGGCTATTATTATATATTCAAAATGATAGCTTTGCCTGTTCAACAACAGTTATGACCATTCATTACAAACCACAAGCACATTTTCAAGAAAATCTCCAATTACATGTAATCTATATTCAGAGTCATTTGGCTTGGCAATTGTGTCTGAAAATCGCAATGATATCACTGATATGTAATAACGACAGAATCTAATGGGGCATAAAAGGCAAGATTGATCTGGGATTACGGAAACAACGCTGCCTGAAAAACACAGTGCAGGTGATATATTGACTCTGATATTGGCCCAGTCCGAACCACATAACGCCATTGGGATTTTGTGCCGGTGGCTTTTCAGAAAGTGCATTGATCTCCCTGCAGAACCTTTTGTTCTCTCAGGTAATAAAGCTGAAGATCGATTTATTGGCAGCAGACAGTCAACGTTTGCCTCCTTCTCTGTTCCCTCCCTCTTTGTTCTATCTCAAACCATTCTCGAGGAGAGCTACATCAGAAGCACCATTCCGAGACAGAAAACACATCCTTGACCTGTAAATATTTATATTGAAGCACTTTGGGAGACAATGTGGAAAGGTATTGACTTACTGTTTGCCCATGGCTGTGCTGCTGGTCACTTGCGGACGTGAGCTCAGGTCAGAGCTGAAGATGTTTCTGCTAGAGTAATGTGGAACAGTCAAGAGGAGAGACACAAATATATGCTCCTCTCAGTTGTTTCAAGTTCATTATGTCCACATTTGCAATTCTAAAACACATTCCAGAATTGGATCTTTGTCACGATCTTTCAGAAAGAAAAAAGACAATTCTTAACATTTCTGGTGTAATACTGAGGCACTCGTAACTTACCACTGAGATAATGAATGAAACCAATAACTGATGAGTAAAGTGGATAATAAATTACTTCAGTCAGTCTATAGACTTTGTTAAGCAGCCTAGAGTCCATATGAGAACCTTTTTAACCCTTCAATGGGTACTCTTTTCATGGGTACTCTTATGTGGACAGCTGTTTACATTCAAACAGAATCTTCATTCATTCATTCATTTATCCATTCATTATCCGAACCAATTAATCCCAACTGGGGTCGCAGGAAGACCGGAGCCTATCCTGAAGTACCGGCGCAAGGCTGGGCAGGGCAGGGTTTGTTTTTGGGTTTGTCCGCAGGGCACAAACACACAATCACACTCTCGTTCACACCTTACGGGGCCAATTTAGATTCTTCAGTTAACCTATATTGCATACTTTTGGACTGTGGGAGAAAACCGGAGCCCCTGGAGAAAACCCATACAAGCCCGGGGAGAGCATGCAAACTCCACACAGAAGGGCCCTGCGGTTGACCCGGGCATCGAACCCAGCACCTTCTCGCTGTGCGGCGGTAGCACTAACCACTGCACAACCGTGCTGCCCCTTTGAGCACATGTTAGGCTTAAGGATAAATACCCAAACAATCCTAATCACCCACCTAAATGATAGGGAATGATGGGACATTTTTGTATGCAAGGACAGGATCTGATAAGGAAAATCTTTATAGAAAAGTTGCAGAATTTATATGAAAAAAGCTGCAAATGATTTGTAATAACGGTTACTAATGTTAAGGTAAGGTTAGATGAAGTATAATTTCAATACCGTAGAGATGGGGAACAACGGTCAAGTACTTCTCAAAGGTGGCAAAGTTTGTGTGTGTGTGCATTGTGTGGACTTTAATGTTGTGAGGACCTGACCTTCCCCTAAAAGATGGGGGAAAACAGTTTTGGGTTTGTCTGACTTTGTCTATGGTTTTCTGTAAATTTCTGTACAGACTTGTCCTCACATTCAAAAATGAATGGGAGTGAAAAGAGTTTTTATTTTGGTTACCCAGGTGAAGGTTAGGGTTAGGTGTAACTGTATTTACAACTAGTCATTATAAGATCTAATTATAATAGTACTTGAGAAATGGTAAGACGTCTGACTAATTCTGTGTGTTTGTTTGTGTGTGAGTGTGTGTGTGCGGCCATGTATTTATCGCATTGTGGGGACCTTTTGTCCCCTAAAATCACTTTTATCTGATTTTTTGGGCTTTGTGGGGACATTTGAGAGGTCTCCATGAGGAAAAATCACTTTATAGAAAATGTGCTTGTTTTATTTGAGAAACTAAAAGAGGTAAAAGATGTGCTTTTGGTTACTGAGGTTAAGGTTAGGGTTAGGGTTAGGTGTAGGTGTAAAATTATGTACTTTAGTTATTATGGGAGTCTATGGAAAGACCTCACAAAGATAGTAATACAAGACTGTGCGAGTGTGTGTGTGTGTGTGTGTGTGTTTGTTTCTCTGTGTGTGTGTATGTGTGTGTGTGTATGGCTGGAAGAAGACTGATTGCCTCTGTAATGTTTAGCTATTTCTTGCTGTCATATTTCTCATTATGACAACAATGTGTTAACTCATTTCGGCATCACTTGACAGGCCCTCATTTTGTCCCCCTCCCTCTGCCGCTCGCCGTTTATTTGTATATGCAGCCCAGCAGTGACTGTTCCCCTGCTCACTTGTGTTCTCTGAGTAATTGGCCCAGTGAGAAATATCTCACATGTGGAAATGCTGCAACCACTGCACCATAGCCGCAGTCTAAGGAACCTCCACAACTGTGAACAGAACTGCTTATGTTCTGAAAGACTGGTATGTGGTTTTCCTCAAGTTATTGATATATAATTTAGCATGTTAGTCACTCTTCGTGACGTCTTCGGACATATCTTTTACACAAGAACAGCAGAATGAAAGGGTTTATGGGTACATAAATCCTCAATATCTGTTTGATGACCATGAAAAGTCACAGATATTAACACCACATTAAATGGTTGCTGTATTTCAAGTGCTCAGACAAAACGCTGTGAGCAACTCTTTACATGAACAACAGAAAGTGACAAATGTGCAATACAATGATTCTTTTGCAAAAGTTACACTTGGTTTTAAAATGTATTTTCGACAATTTGATTACAAACCTAAACACTTCCTGTGTTGGAAGTGAACGCATTTGACAACATAATCTAAATCCTGATGCATCTATAAAAGGACGTAAGAGGAAAATGTCATTAATCACAAAATGGAGATTCCTAATTTCCAGTTGAGCAGAAGATTCCAATTTAAATACACATGTATATTTGTTTTGGAATCATTTTAGCTATCCTAAAATAGACAGTTGTGTGCATCAGAAACGGATATAACACGCATCACCAACAAACCTCTAGTCAAAGTAATGTAGAATGAAGTGAAATCTGGAGACACTAATCATCAAAGAAATTACAAGAGAATCGAGTCATTGTATCTGAGAGACAGATGATACTCCTTAGAACATTTCCTTTCTTTAATGGTTGAAATGAACAACTGACTCCACTGAAAGGATAGCAATAAACAAAAAAAGCTATGTTTCGTTTGTGCTAATTTTGCATAACAAATTTGAAAACAGATTACAACTGGACTGTCCTGTCTTTGCATGTGTGTAAATGTGCTGTGTCAATGTGTAAAAGAAAATGTTATTGCAAAGTAATTCAGGTCTGGGCTCAATTTAGGGGCAAGGAAACACTTTGACAAATAAGAGAAATTAAACATCCTAAAATGCAAACACAATCAAAAGAAACAGCACTGACTGCAGAAATCAAACTTACACATTTACAAAGGCACTATGGATTCCATCAAGCCCATTACATTTGGATATATTTTGCAGCTTTAGTGTCAGCTTAACATTCAACGGAAGGCTCCTGTGTAATTATGGATTTTTGGAAACTTACCAAAATTAATGGACTTAGAAAACCAGCTGTGGACATTTGGAAAGCCGCAACCACTGTGATAACACAAGCAAAGGTGAATAAACAACATAAAGGAATTCTTCAAAAGAAAGAGATTTCAGAAAAAGAGGTAGCACATCAAAGAAAGAAACCAAGAACTACATATAGTTATATCCCTTATATCCCTCCCCACAAATTCATTCCGAAATGACTTTAGCACATCTTAGACCTCCCTCCGCTAAACCAAACTCTCTGCCCTGCTGCTAAATAATTTAGTTAGCATAACACAGTGAAGAAACTATATTACCTTTCATGTCAAATCTTTCCACCATACTTCATTCTATAGAGGTGCAAAAGGCAACAGGTGAAAAGAAACAGGTTGGAGGGGTCACAGACAGCTATTCCCAGTTAATAATGGCAGTGGGCAGCACTGTTAATAGATCATAAATTAATAAAGAAACAAAGTGGTCACAAGACATTAGATGTGTAGAGTTCATGTAAACCATGCCATTTCCTTTTCGTGTGGAAAAAACAATACAGAGTGCTTTCAGTTACAGCTCCAGAAGGTAATATTTAGGGGTGAAATTAGGACACTGGGATGTCTCTGACTAATCCTTTCAAATTAAATATGAATTTGCCCATAAAAAGACAGCATAGCTTAACAAGCTGTAATGTAATCGCGTTAATGAATCTGTTTCATTATTTTTTTATCAAACTGCTATATCATGTTTAATCTCATTTACATTCCCACTAAGCGGTTTCACTTCCAGATATAAACTGTGTGTGTCATTTTCCTGTACAACCAAAACTGTTGCATGGCTGAGACAAAAGAAAAAATATATATAACAAAACCAATGTTGATGTGATAAGTAAAGGAAAAATAATGATGTAATTACATCATGTTTTAATAACAATTCATCTACAAAACTTACTGACATCACTGTATTCTATTTCAGGAAAGTGCACCGTCACTGAAGCGAAATAACATAGAAAAGTTACAAACAATCAAGTGTGTAAAAGGTCCTTCTTATGGAATCGGTGCTGCACCATACAAGAAATTTGACTTTGAATACAGTTGTCTAGATGCAAATGGGAAATTGTAACAATTCAGTCAGTAAATGATACTAGTTTGTCCACAATCCATAGCTTCTCTTTCTTTTTGCGGCTTTGATTCATGCACTGTCGGCTCCATTTGCTGAACTGTTAGCTACAGAGTTTAGTCGTCTCGTAATCGAGAGAGTTCGGGAGCCGAGCGCTGAAGGCTTGGAGAGAAGAGTGGATGCGGACCACCTCGTTGGCGGTGAGTTTGAGTCGGTGGCGCAGTAGGCAGGAGAACAGGTCCAGAGGCTGCTGTCCCGGTGGTGAGAGTCGGTTCACTCGGTCTCGGATCTCCAGCAGCTGCAATAAAGCTGAATCCTGTGAGCCCTGTGTGTACGGATAATCCAACTGAAGGATCAAGTCTCGGATTGCCTCGGGGGCGAAATGCATGCTGTAACCAAACACTTGAATGCTGTTGATCTTCATGTAGCCCAAGTTCCTGGAGGGGTCAGCCATTTCCAGGGGCTCCAGGTAGATGCTGTCATTGTAGCTAGTGCCTGAGTTTTTGATGCGGCTCCTCAGGTAAATGTGAATCGTCTCAAAGAACGTCTTCCACTTGTTGCCCAAAGTCAGGGTCCAGTTAAAGCACTCAAGTGGAAGGTCCAACTTGGTGGACTGCCAGTCTGGAAAATTGTTCTCATTCACAGGTATCAGCCAGCTCTCTGAGTGGCTCCCACCAAAAGGATTGATGAAGAGAGTAAGGGCAGGTTCCAGGGTGCTGTTTTTAGTAAGGCAGATCTGGAGGGAGATCCCCAGGAGCATGTGCACCAGGTTGGCTTTGTACTTGTTACTCTTCAGTGTCAGGAGCATCCTCTTCCTCCACGAGGGGTCAAACCAGCTGTTGAGGCGCATGTCGTTGCTGATGAAGATGGCGTGAACCTCTAGGCGACGATCAGCCCTCTGCAGGAGGTAGCGAAGCTCCAGGTCTTGCAAGTCCGTCTCGAAGCCCAGGTAGTTCTCGGTGGAATCGGCCACCATGGGCCGACAGGAGCCCTGACTTAGCATGTAGCCGAGATTGCAGCTGCCGCAGCGAGTACGGTTATCGCTGGCACAGGCGGCACAGGCCGAACCCTCTCCTATAGCGCATGGAGTGGCCACCTGGCACGAATTCTGGTCGTATGCGCAAATGCAGGTGTTCAGCTCCTCAGAGAAATAGCCAAGCTGGTTGTTTTCGGAGCAGTAGAGTAATGACTGGAAGTAGTTCAGCCAGTACGATCGCGGCCTACATTTGAGAGAAGAGGGGACGAGGATTCAGTAAGTGTGTCTTAATGCGTTGAAAGTAAAGTAGCGTACCAGACCATATGTGTGGCCATATGCCTGAGGCAGGTAGTCACATGGCAGGGTTAAAAGCAAACGCATTTCTAATAATTATTTTTAGTTATCACATTGCTCTCACTTGCTTTAGGCGGAGACAATTAAAAGAGCACTGAGTGCATAATTTACTTGTAATTAAGATAACAGTTGCCAAATTTAGCTATTCCACTTCTCAGTGAAACGGTAAAAAAGAGGTTGTGACTCTTTTGTTTACTGAAATAGCAAACGTGGGAAAAAAATGCAAGCAGGAGCTCTTCATTCTACTACACAGATTAAAAATAAGAAAATGCTGGCAATGAGAAAGCTGTAACATCCGTCAGACCACAGTGCGTGGTGGATGTCATGCTCTAATTCTGCACTCAGTCACCCACACGTAATTTGTGTGAACTCTAAACTATTCTATCGACTCCACAAGTTTCCCTGCTACCAACTTTAATATGAGGCTTTATCTTCTTGCAGGTTCTTTGTCATAATTGTCAGCAATAAGAAACTAGTCCCCGAGGAGCCGGATTCCAATATGTGTAGCTTGTTTTGGGTAAAGTGCTGCAAAACAAGAAGTGGAGAAATTTTTCATACGCTACCTCTCTGTGAAGCAGACGATCTAAAGTTCCTCTCTCCAGCCCACTGAGAGTTTAATTTAAAATATGAGCCACTTTAGTTCGCTAAGAATGATTTTGTTCGGGATTGGGCAGGGAACTCCCTCTAGTAACACTGCAAGGAGGAGACATCATCCCATTTCCGAATTACTCACCGAAGACTCAATGAGGAGATAACGAGGTTGCTATGCTCACCTTTCGCGCTGCAGGTTGATGAGGGGTTGCTTATGACACCTCTTGCTCAGGCTGAAGAGCTTGTACACAACTCGCTGGGCCCGCCTGAAGAGGCCCTTCATGCTGCTCTCCAGCAGCTCATAGCGCCGCTGAAAGACGCCATCTAGCAACCACAAGTGCTGGATTGTAGAGGTGTTGAGAAAGAAGTTCTGAGGCAACCTCACCAGGAAAGTCTTGAACTCATCTGTTGAAAGTAAAAGGAGTTATCTCTCGCTCTCTCTTCCCCCTCCCGTGACAGATACAGTATTGTGAAATAAACAAGTCAGAGAGGCTGGTTGTAAAGACCTAGGGAGCGCTTTCTTGACATTCCCCACGGCCGCAATAGGAAACAACCGTTTCACTGGAGAGCCGTAAAGTATTTTTCTCCAATGCATTCTCTGTGGAGATACACTCCCAGCGTTTAAATTTAGCTGATGGAGCAGAACGCCGAACGTCTTTGATATCCTCCACCGAAGGACACATTTATGATACCTGAGAAACTACTTGTGCTCGGCACTTTCTACGCTTTCCGCCAGCTCTTATAACATAAACTGCAAAAAGTAATTGCACTCCCAGATATTTTAGGAAAGGAAGAAAAATAGATTAAGTTATAAGAGGTAAAAAAAGTTATTAATTTTAATTTCCCTCCAGCACTAATGATCATTGCAGGGTGACCTCAACAAGCAATAATAACTAAACATTATGTTAAGTGCTCTCATTCATATGCTGTGGCCACTGTGATGGCAAATGGCCGTTTAACAATAAAGCCTTTTTATGGCTGACTCATTGTGGCTACCTGAGGGGTTGTGAGCATTTTTTAAATTCAGTCTTGTCAAGTTCTCGGTTTGCAGGAGCCTCACTGTGGCAAATGCAAGAATTTATTTAAAGTCAGTGTTTTCCAAAGTCTGTCTATGAATCACATTGATGACATGCTTCTTTATTAGCAGCTTTCATTTTTCTTGTTCATTTTTTTTACCTGAATCTTTAAATTCCTTGTAGAGGAGTCCCCATGATTCAGAAATTCGAATTAGACTCTCTTCCATTGCTTGGATGTCCGTGTAAGGACAGTTGCACTCTGGGAACTTGGGGTCACACTTGCACCAGCAGTCCTGCTTTCGACAGACAAAGTCTCCCTCTCCATTGCAGGCGATGTAACTAAGAGCTGCTTGTACAAAGGTATCTCTGAGGTAGTCTGGGAGAATGACCTGTAAACCTTCAGGTAGAGACAGCAAAAGATATTTTTGTGAAAATATTTGGAGCACATTCTCATGCGCTGGCAACATTCTTTACGAATTGTGGAATTATGGTTTGTAATTGCAAAATCTATGCACCAATAGTTAAGGTATGGGAATTTCAGTAGGTTACAGACAAAATGCCAGTAATATACCATACATTTCGTCAATAAATGTTCAAATGTTACATAATGTAAAATTCAAAAACAGCAAATACACACCTTGCAAGTGGACTTTGTTTTCAGGGCTCTGAACCAACACAGAACTAACAGAATCAAGGTTGTCATAGTTACTGCAACCAAGAGGACCAGTCCTTGTTTCAGTTACCTGGGCAACAAAGACATACCATGGAAATTATGAATTAAATATCCTCAAAATGAATGATACATTACTCTACTTGAAAAAACAATATGGCATGCACTTCCGTAAAAAGGACCATTCAGCTTTTACATTAGCTTTCAATTTTTAAAATGCACTTATGCTGAGTTTCCTGTGCCTGCTAAGACACCACATTATAGTTAGACCCTCATATTCCACATGCCACAGGCAGTTTCATCTACAGCATTCAGATGTTCATATTTAAACTTGCTATTTCAATTTAACCTTTGTTCATCAAAAATGCCTTGACAGACACACTGCACAAACTGAACATGAGGCATCTCTTTTTAAAATGTTCACTTCACTGAAATTAGTTTACATTTGTATTTCGTAAAAACTTTTTGTTGTAATTTACAGATATTTCTAATAGATACAGAACATTGTTTTTTATGTGATTTGGTTGGTCACTACAAACCCACTCACATTCTAACACCACAAAATTTCACACTGCATACTTTAGCACCACTAAATAGCACAAAAGTGGTGCTAACACTGCTACGGTTGGGAGTTTCATAACTCAGGGTTAAAAGCAACACTAACCCTTTTTCAATAATGAAACATGGAATATTGCTAAAAGGCAGGTTAACTGTAGTCTTGACCCCATGGAAAACAGACATTAACCTGTGGCTGTGTACTTTGTAAACCTTGGAGATTTTCACCTACGTCTGTGAATCACAGCCAAACACAGCATTGCATTTTATTTTGGTATTTCTTTTCATTCCTCTAAAAGCACTTTATTGATTAGCGTCTTTGTTTAATATACAGCAGTATCTGTACACATAAATAACATTCTATCTTATATGTCCTTTTCTCACCAGGATGGACACAGTCTTTCACTGCCATATTGACACAGGCATCTCAATTTACTCTCGCCTTCAACTAGCTAGCCTGACCACCTCCCACCCCCGATGTAACACACTATTTTTTCCTCATCCTTCTCTCTGCTCGACATGCTGAAGCACACTTAATTGATTCGCATTTTCCTCCACATCGTGCTGGCACACTTATCAAACCGGTGATCTCTTTCTATTCGACCTGTCAGATGGTATCTTTTATGGGCTGACAGTCAGGTAAGCTAAGACAAGGCCGACTCTTGCCTCTCCATCACAAACCCACTGAGGAGTGCAGTGGATGTCGAACAGAAGCACTCCCACACGCTGCATATGTGGTGTACACTTCCAAGCTTTTGTTCCAAGCGTGAGATCTGCTCTGACATCACACCCTGACCTTTAAAGTACAAGTTGCGTAAGTCGATATAAACCTGCAGTCGTATGGCTAAGAGGTTAATGTAATATCTATTGGGTCAATGTTCATACACAAAAGCAAAATATTCTAAAGTTAGCCAGGGAGAAATGGAAGATGCAAAGCCGAGTGAGGATTTAAATGTTACATTTATATAGCACTTTTCTTGACATCAAGAGCACTTCAGGAAGAAAACATGGACCCACATCGATCAGCACCAATGTGAACCTCCACCTGGCTGGTGCACTAGCGGCCATTTTGCACCAACACATTAGCGACCCCTTTTCCACTGCCAATTTTGGAACCAGTGCCGCACTTTTCCACAGAAAAAAAATTGGTGCCGGTGCCCTAAAACAAGCTCAGAACTGGCCCCTAAACTGGCCCCTAGGAGCGAGAACCCGTGACGTCACAAGAGGTGGGCGGAGTGATAGGTAGCTTTAGAAGAGAAAATGGCGGAGAGCCAAAATCCGGTAACGTGGAGCGCGGACGAAATTAACGCTCTTAAGCTCTTAATAAGCTGCCTTTGGATACTGAAATACATCCTCAAAGTTTGAAGAATAACTTGCAAGCATAAACTGAGTTCAGCCATGTTTGTTTCTGTTCAATGGGCGTGACCTGTGACGTATTATCATGCGGCTCCCACTGAGCTCCCTGGTCAGTGTAAACGCGGGCTGGTTCTCGGCTGGTTCACAGCTCAGCACCGGCTGAGCACCAGAACCGGCACCTGGCATCAGCACCAGTGTAGTGGAAAAGGGATTAGCTAAGGTGTTGAAGGGGCAGGAGAGAATTCACCAGTTAGAGATAGAGGACAATTAGGATGCCAAATCTTAAAGGGTCATGGTGGCTCATTTTAGCAGGACGTTGAGGTTCCACTCTGACTCTTTAAAAACATGTTCTGGAATCCAAATGACCGCAGAGTGTCAGGACCTCGCTTTTACGTCTCATCTGAAGGAGTGAGCCTGTTTCACAGCACAAGATCGCCATCACTGCACTGCGATCCACAAACACCACAGGATGGTGCCCTTTGTTGGACCCTCCAACACTACTAACAGCAGCAACCACCTTTCCTAGTTGGTCCCCATATGAATAAAACTATGATTCATATAGCAGACATTTTTCTTGCACATTTCTAACATTATTACTATTTTTCCTTGTGTGTTCCTTATATGATTATGGCCTCATTTATACAAAAAGTCCCATATTAATATAGGATAATAGTTTTCAAAGTCAAAGTAAACTTTATTGTCTTTTCTGCTATATACTGTACAAGTACACAGAGAGATGAGACAACGTGGTTCCAGTTTTAACAGTGCAAATGACAAAGAAGAAATAAGGCACGTAGAATAAGCAATATATAAACAGAATATAAAATATAGTGTTTAAACTAGAAGTAGAAAGAGAGACAATTTGGTTATATGTGGTGTTCAGCCTACAATTATGGTCTTAGAGTTGACTTTTACTCTGAATGTGCATAAGATCTGTAACTGTTTCAATATGAAAAAATTTATACAGACAGTCTATTAAATAAAACTCTTTTATAAAGTCTGAACTAACATTCAAGTCGGCTCTACTATGTGCAGATTTTGTAACAGCAGTGGAGAACTACAGTCTGTGCAATACTTTCTATAATTTGTGCAGATATCTGTCAGTGAGAAACTAGTATCATGTACAAGCAATGTTCAATAGTTGTGCAATTATTGTAGCAACAGTCCAGAAATTGTGCAAATATTGTGCAAATATTGTAGCAAATACTGTGGCAAATGTAGCAGAAGTCAAGAGAAGAGAACGAGAATTTCAATCGTCTGGTATTAAGTGTATGCCAGATCAGCAGCAGTTTTAGTATTCCTTACCATTCTATTGCCTGTGTTAATGTGAATAATAAGTTTATGTACTTAAGAGAATGGCAGATAATTAAAATGTGAATATATACAACTGCTGTTACATTTCTGCTTTTTAAACACGTTTTTGTCTAATATTTACCATACGTGGTTTAGAATAAACCTATAGCAATCATATATAATTTATATAAGTCTTTTCCACATGGGGCTCCCATTCAAGTGCTGACATGGGACATAATGCCTTACCATCTGATGGATTCCCAAATTTGAACTGCAGGTGGCATGTCTGCTGATTTGCTTGATACACCATATGATGCTCCAGCATGACAAAAAAAATGACTTTTGTATCTAAGGAGCAAAATATCAGCAGTCTATATTGAACAGACAGCAGCTGCTATTCAAACTTGTGCATATTGGAATGGTACAAATCGCCTAATGGCAGATTATTGCCCACCTGGACCTATGTGGCCGTCTGCTCTACCGCCTTCACATGTGTTATCAACAGCACGTACCTAATTTTCTGCACAGAGTGCAGCTGTCCTTGGATCAGATGAATTTCCAGATTTCTGGCATTAAAACAACTAAATCTGTTGTATTGCCTCTATTCAACCCAACTGCTAAACAGCTCCAGATGTCAAGCTGTGTAGAACCTGCAAGTTTGTTTCACAGAACTGTTTTGTCTGCTAATGAATGGATAATATAGACTCATAATACAGATGGCAGACCAGAAGTATACGATTTGGTTAAAGTTAGCAACATACAAATCCAAGTGGACAAGTTTTCCCTTTTCCATTTCCTAAAGCTGTACATGATTTGAAAACCAATTTTTGAATCTACCACCAACTGCTTTACTCAACAAGGCTACAGATTTGTCTTTTTTTGCAAAGGCAAATCAACAAAACAGTGGGAATTCTCGCCTGCTGTTTAGATGCTCTGCTACGGTCCACGTTCCAGTAGATACCAAGGTTATGCCTTTTAAAAGAGGATTTGCGGGACAGTGGGTCTTTGTTCTGATTTGGTTTTGGGAAATTGTCAAATCATGAACAAAACGGTCCCTGCTGCTCACCAAACAGTTTGAGTCCTTATACATTAGGCAAACAACACGCGCAGAACCACAACTGCAGGATGTGTCCTTACTTTGTAAAGAGCCTGCTGCATTTTTTCCACCTCCTCTCTCACCTTGAGGCCTAACACACCAGCTCACTAACGGGCTTTTTCTACAAAATGAGTTGCTAAATTTCACCTCGGTAGAGCCCGATGGGGGGAAGCCAGGAGCCTCGTCACGCAGACCAGTCTCATTCAATTTGGAATTCATACAGCAGAACTTTCACTTCTGTCTGTCCTGTGAAATGCAAGCACGGGTCAATGCCCCATGGAAATGATGTGTGCGCAGGAAGCCTGTGGCATATCGGTGATTCATTCTCCTTCACTGATGGAGCTGCACCACCCAGCCCCGCATGTAAGTCCTGTCGCTCAAAGAACACCTCAGCTCTCCTCCCATGAAAACGCCAAGTGCAACCTTCAGCAAGCACCAGACAAACAGTCCTCGACATCCGAGATCTGCTCTCCCAGCTGTAATGAAAATGTCATTGAAAGTGCCACGAAAGTGGTGCGCCGAGACACGACACTCCCGCATGCAATGGAAAGGAGTGGGATAATGAAGGCTTGTCCCAGAATAGGAGCATCGCCTTAAAGCTGCTGGGACAGACCAGATGTAGCTGAATGCAGGATTTAAAAATGTTTGACTAGCCAGCTTGCTGAGTTTTGGTCTAATAAATAAAGTCAAGAGTAAGAAAACATGCAATCTCTCACAATTAGACACACTCAAATACCAAGATCTTGACAGAGTCATATAGTCAAATGTCATTTAAAAAATCAATTGCAATGATGAGGCAGAAAAATATAAAAAAATTTAAAAAAATCTTAATCAAGTGGAAATGTCCTGAAGGTTTTGATTTAACAGACACAAACCTCTTTTAGAGATTTTTATGGACAGAATGGGTAAAGAAGGAAGCACTCATCAATTAGACATTCATATGAGTTTCATATAATACATGAAGCTTTGAAACACACCAAATGTTCAGATCTTTCACATAATCTGTGATTTTTAACGGCTGTTTGTTTTCCAGAAGGACAAAATAGTTGGAAAATACTTTTGTTTTAGACAAACAATGTATACCATCTCAAAAAGGATGTTAAAAGGTTTTCCTTAACCCCCCTTTGTCTTTCAGAGACAATTTGTAGATGGTTTGGTTGAATTTACATGCATTTTTTACTTAAATCACAGTAGTAGCAGCAGTAAAAAGGCATAATATTGGGGAAGTAAATGTTAATGGGATAACATGCTCATTTGATACAGTACTGCAAAGAAAATTTCCTGGAAACATAAATTCTAAATCTGTTTCCATGAAGATATACGTGTAACATAATGATCAGTTAATCAAAGACTGGTTTCACCTGCTGCTTCAGTAACACATTACAACAAAAGATCTGAAAGACTATAAATCAAAGCTGTACCATAACACAAAGATCTTCACACGAACTGTGTCAAAAGGCGCATTTTTTGTGAGTCGTAATAAGTATGCAGGTTTGACATGAGTGGTCAGGAGAAGTGTGAAATCCTCTCAGCGGCAGACATGACTAATGACCCACCTTGATGGCGGTGGAGGCGATCTGGAGGTGGTGCAGCTTGCGCAGCGTGCTCTCCCTGTCTATGAAGTAAGAAGCCGCCAGCTGGTGGAGCGCCTCCAGAGTCACTGCAGTGCCGTTGCTGCTGTAGTCGCTCACTTCGGCCTTCTTGCTGAGTTTTCGCTTGTCCACAAATATGGTTAGAGCCTCCTCTCCTGAAAGAGTACAACGAAAATTAGCAGAATTAGCATTTTTCCTTTTAGGAGAAACAACAACAAAAATCTGACAAATTTCAGATTCTCCTATCTTTAGTGGACAGTTAGGTCTTCATAAATACCTAAAAAAACATGTTGACCCTCAAACATACACAATAAATACTGGATATATGCAACAACTTATCTGGTAACCACTCTGTAGCACATGATCAAACATTCTGCGGCACATGATGTTTTTCAGTATTCAGTACTCATACACTCTGATATTAGGTGACATATTTTTATAATAAATGGTCACTTAATGCCACTTTACGCTGGCTTTGCTTTGACCATCGCAAAACAATATAGTTTTAATTGATATTGGCCATGAAATGAAACACTAAGTACCAATAAACACACTTTAATGAAATACTTTAACTATTCTCTTAAATAAAATGACCTGTTTTTGTTGTGATAGCACTGACGCTATTCTATCTACTCACCATTGTAAATCCCATTTCATTAGACTCTTAACTGCAGCTGATGCTGTTCCCATTTCCCACATCAATCGTTACTGTGTTAGTTATTTCATGAAGGTCACAAGCTTCAGTCAAGATGCAGACATTCAATTTATATCTTAGAAATATCTTTGGCACAAGGCAGGGACCTGGCTCTGCGTTTTCATGTTCTCACAGTACACGAGATTGCTTGTTTACCGCAGCAATGGAGGTCACATCAGTCGCACGCTTCTGAGAGTTTTGCATTACATGTAGCCACTTGTAAGTGCAACCTCCGTCGGGCTGAGAGCCAGGTGGAGTAATCGACAAGCGTGGCTTTGGCCAAGTAAACCCATTTCAGACACGAGTCTGGGCTTTGTCACCAAAACAATCATGTCAGTGTTACACTGAAGCTATCCAGCTGCACCTGCCTCCCACTTACCACTGTAGACTGAAGTAAATATAGGGTGCCTGGAATCGGCGAATGTCACCAGTCATTTTCACCAGTTGGAAAATGCAGTAGAAATATGCATGAGAACTGTCTGCATTATATGGCAGGGACTCTGTTACAATTCAGCATTCAGTGTCATGTAACGGGGAAAATTCCATAAAAAGCAGACAGCTGGAGTGATTCTGGGTTTTTTTTTGGACTTGCCAGTCTATTAGAGCAAGACCAATACATCAATGTGTCAGTGTTATCAGCTGAAATCCAAGTGAATGGCAGATATATTTAAATTGGCTCTTATATATGCCTACAAATGACAATTAACAAAGAAAGGGAAATACAAGAAGCCTCAACCATGCTATGAGAGTTGTCATTGCCTACTTTGTCCACTAGAGGGTGTACATTTAACTCCCATGTTGAGTTAAAATATTTTGCATAACTTTTTGGAATTATTTGCATTTTATTTTCTATGTGCTATTTATAAAAATACAGTGAAATTGATCTTTAAACTGCATTCATGTTTGAAGCATCTATCTTGCATCCTTCCTTTTTTTCGTTCTGGAAAAAAAATCAGATTATATCAGATATAATTGTCATATTTTCAAATCTTTCAATTGTTTCAAATCGTTCAATTGTTATTGGTTTTAAAAATCCTATGTCCTTGATGCTTTGCAGCGCACGTCCACACTGCAACCGCCATATTGAGTACAGGAAATATCGAGTATTGTGTCCAATAAAAATGAAGTATCTGACTGTCTATCTATCTATCTATCTATCTATCTATCTATCTATCTATCTATCTATCTATCTAACCACGTTAGACGTTAGCTGTTGCCTGTCTGTAAATGAGAACCAACATGTCACTGAATTTCAACAACTTTGTTATCAATAAATGTGCAAATCAATGACTGTGTAGGAAGTAACTATTCTTAAGTAAAGTTTAGGTTAAGTAAAACTATTAATACTACAAAAAGTGGCAGTTAAAATAAAATATTAAGGTGTAAATTGTTTACAGACAACAGTGCATAAGTTTTATGCGTGTAAATAACTAAGGAGCTCGCGTGGAGACTAGTTCACCCACCTCCTATAATTCCAAAAGTAGTTTAATAAAGATTTAACAGCCTTCCCATCATTTTTACATCGCTCATTCCTCAGTTTACACACCTTAAGACATTTCTTCGAGTAAATTATCTTATGTATTATCTTATTATCAGTAAATGGAGTAAATGATCTTGGTCTAGCCTGGAAGTTGCAAACTACATATATATTATTTTACAATTATGTCATTAAATGAATAAGGTCCACAAGTCCACGGTCTCCTCATTGGCTGAGGTCTGTTTCCTCTAATCAGCAAATTGAATCAGGTGTATAGGTATTGGAATATAACACATGGAACAGTTGCTATAAAAACAGAATCACAGTTATATATAAAAATATGGTCTGCTTTCTCATTTTTCACAGACCTGCAACTGCAATAGCTCATTAGAGAATAGTAACCTGTACATTTTATACTCACAACCAGATATTGCAAAGCCTGTGAATGGAAAAATGTGATGTGGTCTCTTATTTTTTTCTCTGAGCTGTATTTTTTTGCTACTTTGACTGTGACTTTATGTTGGGCTGTAAGCTAGAGCAGCTCTACCTCCAAGAGTAGCAGAGAGGAGAAAATGAGTCCCATATTTCTTGATCAGGTTTTCAGTAATCGTCTGGACGGAGGGTCGTCGGCCAAGCAGGCGGATGTTCCGGACAAACTCTGGGGTGAGGGGTAAAGGGGTGTCCAGGAAATCCCTCCTCTCCACAGCAAGGTTGTTCACTTTCCAGCGGCCAAACTCCCTGCAAGTGGATGAAAGACACAGTCAACAAGTCTGCTCTAAATTCTGTTATGAACATAGCTTTGTTGCTGAATTTGAAAGGGGAAAACGATGTCCTATTCAATATCAATTTTAAATTTAAACTGTAAAATCAATTGCCATTGGAATATAAATATAATTCAAAGGGAGTTTGCTTAGAAGTTGGAGTAGACAGGTGTACGGCTGAATAAGCACATCATCTCACAGATCTGCACTAGCAGCTAGGCTTGTCGAAATCTGCCCAGTGTTAACACCCTGTGTTCTGTATAATAGTGAGAAATAAAGCGAAAATACTGTTTGTAATTCCCAGAACTGTCTTTCATATGCAAGAAAAAAAACTCAATTTAGTAGCACAGATTTAAGAAATGATCATCATATTTTCATTAAATGGTCTCATATTTTTATCAGAAAGACCTTTCACTGTGAAACCAAAGATAAATAGCTCTTTAGTAATGTTTCTAATTGTTGTGGTCATAAATTAGTCAGTTTTTCGTTACTAGACTGTCAATTCCACTGTTTGCATAAAGGAACTATTTGCACTCTGTTTCGGGCAATTAAAATACCATCTGTTGCCCTCTCTTTCATTTTATGTTTCTCATTCACGCCTTTGCATTAAGAACTGCTGAAAATAATCACCCGTAACTCAATGAAAATCAACGAGTCAACAGCGGTCTTTGCTGATAACACTTCTTCTCTCTCAGAATCACACATCCTTAGGACCCTCGCCAGTGATAACACAATCCCTTTTGCCTTTAGTCATCTGAGAAATGGTGGGCAACCTCGTAGCCAAGTGATGGATGGAGCCGGTGTGGCCTTTTGAAAGGAGATCTATCACATTAAATCAGAAGTAATGACAGGGGTCCTCTCGACCAGATGTTTGATTGATTCATTCCAGAAAATACACTTAATTCCAGCTGCTGTTTTGCAATTCATAAAAGCCAAAAGAGAATTACATACAATTACATTAAGGACAAGGCACGTGTTACGCCGCTCCTCAAGGTTTTTCTTTGGTCGTAAGTGAGTTGTAATTACCAGTAATTTCGTAAGCCTCGAATTTGCTGTGAAACGGTCAATATACCTGGCATAAGCCATTACATCAGTCAGGATGGGGAGTGCTGGCTTTGTGAAATTTGATCATTTATCTCAATTTCACATGACACCATGATAAGCCACATCTTCAGCTTGCCTGGCAGATCTGGTGCGTGAGCTGTTACTGAGCTGGCCCTCAGCAGTTCAAAGGTTCCCTGGAACGGTGAGGCAAAGAGAGAAAATCCTCCCGTAATTCTGTTCCTCGCTTACCGCCAAGCATGATAAGCTCTGCCTTGTCTTATCTAAAACCTTCACGAGGCCTTATGGCACTAACCCTACCACAGAGAGAAAGCCATTGTATTGGCTACTCTGAGAAAAATCCTTACTGAAGCTTTTTGGAAGAAGTACCCGAGATGATTTGTATCGTCATCTAGAGCTGCCACTATATTTCTATCAATAAATCTGCTGACTTTTTTACTGATGAGAAGAGGATTAATTTCCTGCAAAAAGTGTAAGTGACCATTTTATTTACATTCACAAGTACATCATAACTAATTAACTCGCAATAAGTAAGAAAGTTATATGGAAAAACAGAGACAGTTTAAATGTGTGCAATTTCACATTTATAATAAAAAGGTTAATAATTTTTCTATGTTATCAATTAAATTTCAACATTTTTAAAAATCTGCCCATTTTCTTCTTGTTTAACAGTCACTGATGTGAACCACTGTGCCATCTTTCTGCGTGTAAAGAAAAAGGCTGGAAGCACAGGGGCAAAGTCACTTAGGCAATGAGAGCTCATTATAAAATGTGACATGAAACAAAACAAAGTCAAAGTCACAAAATCAATTAATAAGCTCAGATTCTGAACATTTTCTCAGGCACATTTAATAGAAGCAGATAAAGAGCTTATGGCTTTAATAATGGATGTTCAAGTCCTTATTAAGTCCTTAATAAAAATCTCCACCTGCTAATTGTAATTTATTATAGCCCCTGTACACAGAACACATTTTTCTTTTCTGCTAATTTTAAGTACTAACATGCTTTCAAAACTGAGGGTTTTGAAAACGTCTATACTGAACCTCTTTAGTGACCGAGCAGAACCTGCCGCAGCACATAACTTTTGACTGGAGCTGACCAATGACCAAAGAGTTCACATCATTCATGCTGCATTTACATAGGAATATTGAGGAAATAATATTTATTATGGTTGTCTGAAGCATTTTAGAAATCTAAATGTTAATATGATGGTTTAAAATATTGACGTCAACACATTTTCAGCTCGCAGCAGCCTTAATGCTAATGTCCGCTGGCTTCAACTCTTATGCAAAACTAAGTTCTGCTGACTCCACTAAAGGCCAAATTGAAGCATTCTCGTGCCATACAGAGCATATTTGTTTCTTTACAAAGCATGAGGTAATAGAGAAAAAGAAAATGATACGGAACTGAGTAGTAGTAAAGCTTTTGTCCCGTCTTAGAGAATGGGAAGATTTAAAAAGATTAAAATGCTCTTTTATAAGCGTAACTGTCATAAAACGAGCCAGCATTTTACGACATGACCTTTTGAAAGCAATTTGGAACTAAATTCCCCACTTATGATTTCCAGATCTGCAGATACTTTATCTCTATGTGTTCATCCGTGTCTATGGAAACAGTCCTTTGGCAGAGGGTCAATTAAGCAGGTGGTGCACTGAAGCCCCATCTTTGTCTGTTAGGGACATATCAGCTTTCACCAACACACTTTTTACACCGAAGCCACCAAACAGGAAGAGCCATTTTTGAACAAGAACTCATTAAAATTCTTTCAAATTCAATCAAGGGGAAAGGTGAAAAATTGAGGGGGGGATGAGTTGGCACACTTTCATTACCAGGACATTGCTATTACACACCAGTGTAAATAGAAGGACCACTTCAGGTAATTCATCTTCCTTGTGTCATTGAAGATTATTAAAATCTGGCAGAACAACAGTGTCTCGCTCAGAGGAAAAAAACAGCTCCGAAAATAATATTGTCACTTTTAATCTTTCCATGGGTGTCGTGCACTGAAATTATTTGTTATCAGCAAGCGAACGGAGAGAAGAAGAGCCGAGAGGTTTGAGCTAAAACACTTTGCGGCGTTTGTCCAGTACGTGCTATAAAGAAGAAACTGTGCTGGCACTGAGAGAGCCGTTCTCAGCGTTTCATAAGCAGAACATGAGTGTCTCTCTCTCTCTCTCAAGCTGAGACACTAAGCTGTAATACCATTATCATGAAGCCCATTCTGCTTCATCTGGCCACACTTCTCACACACATACTGAACTTGGCCGACGCACACACAGAGATCAAACGAATAATTTGGGATTTCAGCATCTTTGATAGCTTGTCTTTTTGCCAGCGGGCGTAAGCGTTGTCATTGAAGACTCTTCCGGGGAATTTCCCCGGGTACAGAGCACAAATATCAATGCCAATCTCTGACACCCTTATTTTGTAGTGCAAAGAAGGTTCAAGTGACAAAAGTACTTGATTACCCAGAGGATTTAGGGGAAGTCCTAAAAATATTTTTATTCATGGAGTGGCTTACGTTAGGTCAGCAACATTAAAAATAACCCCAAATGAAATGCAAATTTCAGTATGAGAAATTTTGGTGATTCATTAAATTAAAAAAACAATAAATTTTGCCCGATAAAGCAATTAATAAAGACATTTAATGGCATTTAAGGCCAAGTCAGGATCAGGAAGGAAGAAGTCCTGGCAGTCCAGACGTCCTCTTTTTAAGAGGATTCCTGTTCTCACTTACGGACTTGTACTTAATGCTTAACTGCAGCCTTTGTAGCAAACAGCTATGACGAACTCAACTTGACCTTATAATTCTAGCGAGCAGCTGTGACATTAACAAAAGAACAATATTTAGCTAAGAAATCACAAGTCAGAAATCAGTGTATTGTACAGACACTCTGTCAGTGATATGGAGTTAGTGATTGCGCAGCCTGGAAAGCTTTGCCACTGTGTGACTCAACAAAATCTGTCAAAAATGTTCAAGCATGAGGGTTTAAAACACACACTGTTCGGACTATCTACCTTATGTTCCATTTAACTAGCCTGTTAGATAAAAAAACTGGACCATTGGTTGTATATATTGGGCATGACTAATGTAAATATGACTTTTCGCATGATAAAATAGAGCTGGTGATCATGCAGGCTTTCCGTGTTAGTATAATATCACAATCATCTCTCAGTAACAGCCTCGCTGCTAACAGTGGACTCTCAAGGGAATCACGATAACGCAGAGTAATAAGTATTAAGAAGCCACTAATCACTTGGACACATGATAAGACTATTAATCTTGCAAAGTACGCAATGAAAATCTGATGTACAGTGGTTGCCAGACGAAAACGAAGGAAAAAAAATCAAATGCTTTAATGGGGAGCCAATCGTAGAGGTTGTAAAGTAGCTCCCACAAATCCATAGATGTCAGGCTTAGCTGCTGTGACCGGAGGGATGTTCAATATCCGTCGCTGTGATGAGGGATAAGATTTATGATGCTTTGCCACTAATTTAAACACCAGAGTGTATGCTCATGTTCTAACAAATCATCCATTTCACCATGCGCATGTCAACAAATTTTTATGTGCCCACACGGCAGAATATTCATGTTGCTCTAAGGCTCAGAAATGAATGATGCATAAATGTGGAAGATGTGGTGAAAAATGGTAATTAACAATAAAATAAGTCAAAATGCCTGCTGGGGATCATCAGTAATCCGTTATTAGATTGGATTCTTATTGTGAATGTTTTGCCCAGTGTTTGCTGAAATCAATTTGTCATGTATACAGTCATATCAATATCAATTTAGAAGGCAAATGCATTTTAAATCTGATGTTAGTTATTATGATATGTCATCAGCGCATGTGTGTTATTGCTGAGTATTTGGTGGTGCATTCAGGGATCATTTTAAGGTCTTATTTCTTGTGGCGCTCTGACAAACTTTAATGCAGGCTAATGGTCATAATTAGCTAATTCAGCTTTTTTTAAGCACTAAAAGATGTGGGAGTGATAAAGGCAGATCCATCCTAACAATATGCAGAAATGACAATATGAAAGAGCAGGAGAGAAAGCTAGACATAAATGTTGGTGCAGGGTCCAAAGTTGCCAGATGAGGCTGACGCAGTAGATGTACATGAATACAGATATGTTAATGTATGCATTAAATAACCTAATGCTATTTGACATAATGTTGCATTATTGCAAACCAGCGCAGTACAAAATGTTTCTACACTACAAGCCCACTAGCAACATGGGAAAAAAGAATACATATTTATAAATACAGTTTTGTGAGACACCATCGTCACACACACACACACACACACACACACACACACAAGCATTTATAAGTATGCCCTTGCCTTAACACAGAATCAGCAACAACAAATTCATGATGAATATACACATTAAAGTTTTTAATGATGCTTTTATCTGCATTTTCAATTTGACAAAATGTTTACCAAAGTAGCCCAGATATTATCCTCCCACTCATGGCAGATTTTAAGCTTTTACAAGAATAATAAGCAGCACATTTCAACAGGAAAGAGGTAACTAAACGAGTAAATTATGAGATCTGCATACTCAGTTAAAAGCACTGGTGTGACTGTAAACCTAACAATAATATTAGTTCATGAATAATATATTAACAAAGGGACACTAGGCAGGAAAAATAAATAAAGAGTGCTTCTGCTTGTACAAATTCAGATTTTTTTACCCTAAAGCACTGCACACAAAACAAACTCATAAAGCAAACTGTAATATTCCTTTGTATGTCCATCCGGTAGAACCATAAATGTTCAGCTATAAAAGTTGTACCTGGCATGGTGAGATATCATTTCATTACAAGTTAGGAGGCTCCTGCACACGTTTATATGAACAGAGTTGGATGGAGGGCTGCAGATATTAGATCCTGCTGCCCTCTGTAGCACTTAATTGAACTTTAATGAACTATGCTGGATTTCATCCTGGGCAGCTGAAGAGAGATTCTTGATCTGAGGTGGCCACCTTATCGAGCACATACAGGACATGATAAGGTGGCTACCCCAGATCAAGAATATTGTAGATTGTATGATTGTAGATCTTCTTAGATCACATTTTCTAGGGTGTTGTATCAATTATGTGTATTATTTAGAAAGATCTCATGGAATTTTATTCATTGTTTTTACACTGATTGCTGTTAATCTAGTTATGTGCCAATATGAGCTGAATCTTCTGATTCAATTCAATTTATATTTGAGCAATGTGATATCAATTCACAAAATGTCAAAGTCTATTCCTTAATTCACTCAAATGTACGAGTAATTTCTGTCCACTTGCTGAAAATTTTAACAATATATATTTATGTTAATTGTATTTTACAAGTTGGGCGGCAAGGTGGTGCAGTAGTTGCCGCCACACAGCGAGAAGGTCCTGGGTTCAATTCTGTGTGGCGTGCTCTGCCCGTGTTTGCATGGGTTTTCTCCAGATGCTCTAGTTTCCTCTCACAGTCTAAAGGAATGCACTGTAGGTTAATTGGCGACTCTAATTTGGCCTTTCAATTCAATTCAGAAAAGTCAAATTTTAATTCTTTGATTTCACACAAATCTGTGAAATATGTGAAGTTTTTGTCTGATTGCAAATTAGTTAACCATGTAGCAACAAATAAAGACACACTGCTTAAATTCAAAACCTAGACATAACTCACTAAATTGTTCAAAATCACAATTTCACTTGAAGCCGTTAATTTGGAAATATGGAATGAATCCCAGCCCTAGTCTTGAAAACTTGGCAAATTGAATACTTACTGAAAATACTTGCTGAAAAATATCTTTTATAAACTTTCAATGAAGGAGATGAACATGCTTCTCTGATGTGTTAACATTTGTTTAATAGAAGTAGCCTGGTGGATGAGGTGGAGATATGTTGGCCTCCCACTGGGTTTCTGATGGGTTCTGGGGTTCTGTTACCAAGGTTAAATCATACTGCAACCAACCTTTTAAACATGGGTTCAAAGTCACAATGCTTGATCACCATATTATCAGGTGCTGCCCAATCTCATATCATTGTTGTAAGGTTAAAGACACTAAAAGATGTGTAGCAAACCAATTAAGAAACCACTCACACAAAGGATCTCTGACATGCGCAATGACGCACACAACACAAGACATCAAGTTCCCGGCAGCCAGGCGCTACTGCAAAAAGTGTGTGGACATCTGTGACAAGGTAATTATTAAGGCTGAGGTTAGACACAAGGGGATGAATTGGAGAAAGTTGTAGTGTATAATCCCTCGCATCACGTCTGACTTACATAAACAACACTTCTCAGGGGTCCTGGTGATTATCAGCAAACACAACTGTCAAACAGGCTGCTTCTGCTCAGCAAATAACTTCAGGGCAAGCATTAAGCTGCCCATACCATAATTAACTCGAGCTCACTCTGGGAGATGATTTTCTCTCATTACGAAATGCACAATGTGGCATAAAACTGAATAGATAGCATTTAAATGTGCGTCCCACACAACAATCATTGTACACTTATTTGAAAAAACAAAAGCTTCCCCTCAGCTCAACACCGCTGGTGGTTCGGAAAAGTGAGCAATTTTAACTAATTACAAAGTCTTAAGGTCTATTTTAATTAAGCCCAGCGTAATTAAAACATCACTGACAGGCAGTGGGAATTCTCACCTGTAAATTTTATAGCGGGTGGAAAAGCCCTGGCGGTTTCTCTCCACAAAATCGGTGTATTCCTGGGAATGGTGGAACGGGCCCTTGTCTGATAGGAGCCAGTCCAGGGGTCCGGCGGGGCCGTCCTCAGCCAGACCGGCGCACGCAGCCAGCCAGCAGCGCAGGCCAAGAGACAGCAACAGCTCCCATAGAGCCATGAGGGACGAGGCGGCACTGCAGCCTTCAGTAGCACAGATACCGGGACGAAATCAAGCTCGCCCACTCAGCACTGGACACCGGCCTGGCCTGCTGTCCTCGCAAACATCTGGAGAAAGGACATAACGTACACCTGCATTTGGGAACGCACACACACAGGCACACACACACACACACAAAATTAGCAGTAGGCCATTAAAAACTGCCGCAAGACCAGAGCAGCATCTTGGGAAAACTAAGTGTGGACAGATCAGGCGTTATGGGAATACTTTAATTATAGAGTGCTGTGAAAAGATTTATTTATTTATTTATTGAGTGTGTATGTGTGTGTGTGGGCTTGTGAGAGAGAAAGACTTATGCTCCACCAATACATATATATATATATATATATATATATATTAGAGCACCAATATTATCACACAATTTGACT
The DNA here is from genome assembly GCA_032718565.1 of Distichodus sexfasciatus. Taxonomy (NCBI): domain Eukaryota; kingdom Metazoa; phylum Chordata; class Actinopteri; order Characiformes; family Distichodontidae; genus Distichodus; species Distichodus sexfasciatus. Next base: position 6,864,527 of record JAVGVS010000003.1, read on the forward strand.
TCAGAGGTGGATAAATGACAGTTTAAGTTAAGTAACAGAGAAAGGAATTCAAATTATCAGAATGATCAGTGAAGACACTGTGTAGTTTGTCCTTTGAGCATCTCTTGTTGTACGCCTTGTATTCAAAACTTTATCTTATTTTGGTACTGTTTAGTAATAGTTTTGCATAACATTTAAAAACATAACATTTTGTATTATCCTTTTTCAGGCTCTTAATGTTTAAAATGGGAAAATCTTTGTATATGTTTGTGTTTCATGAACAAAATGTACATTGGCCTATATATCCTCAAATACTGAAATTGGTTTCAACCATAAAAATCCTACAGCAGTTGAGTTACTAATTTATGTATTCAAGAGGAACAGGATAAATTTGCATATAAATTCAACAGTGAAAACATGATGTAATATCAGCCTTCTCGGTGCATTCTTACACTGCTAGCTTCAATAGTAAAACCATTATTTTTTAAATTAATTAGCGTAAGGTTAATATTCTTCGTTAATATATGTGCATAAAATTAATCTACTGAAAATGAACCTGATCTGAAACAAAGTAATACACAGAATTCCATTATACTCTAGAGTGATCTAAATGATCATTGCTGTAATTCAGTCCAGTGCCAAACTGCTCCATTTCCATAATGCTACAGTTTTTCTCGCCCTAATCTGTCCTCGTCCTCATTCGTTGGTCTACCTCTTGTTCTGGCCCTGCCATTATTTCCACATTTTTACCAAGCACTGTCAATCATTTCCCCTGGCTGTGACTGAAGCAGATGTTGGAAAAGAGTCTCATTACTGTATTATGATGACAGTCTGCCAACTGAAGTCTGCCATGTGACCAGATGTGTGGGCGGCCCACAAAACCCAAGTCTCTAGTGTGCTGTAGCATGAATGTTGATGCACATATAGTTCATTAAAAATGCTAACGCTATAAACAGGTTCTTCTGCGTTTAACTTATTTATTGATTTATTGATTTAGAAATAATTAAAAGATTCTGGCATATCAGAATCCATGTTATTTATCCAGCGATTTAGAATTTTGCAGGCTTGTTTAATTGCTGTTGACTAGAGTAGCATTCATTTACATCTAATTTAGCTCTGAAAGCTTCCTGATTATGGGGCTTTTAACCACAGCTAAGCACTAAGTGGCCCGAGCAACCAAATATATCACAAATGGACCAAACAGGCTAGTGTGAATCGCTGCTTAGCTCCCAGAATTAAAACTATAATTAACAGCCAAATTCCTAAGAGTACTGTTATGTTATTTCAATAGGACTGGCACACCCTGTTTTCATATGGTAATGACACTTGTGTAATACCTTTGCATAATAACTATTCTGTGTGATTTTTACATGTTTGTGTAATAACTGTTAGTAATTTTATTGCAGTCTAAAAGATGTCCCTATCAGTGAACCCTTGACCTTTTATCCTCACTAAAGACCCATTTTATGTACCACACCCCTAAGTTCCAAATGCAGCCTAAAATCAGATCCATAACACGGCGCCAATCTGCACTACAATGCTTCCACTGTGATTACAGCAAATTTAAACGCTGGCCTTTTGCTGCATGACATCTAATTCTTCAATGCAGACGCCCTCGCTCCTCCATGCATAACGATGAGCCCACTATGTGGGAACGTAACAGTCACCCAGCAGGAACCCCGGACCGCAGATCACTTCAACACTATGGTGGGTCCGAAAAAGAGAGGCCATTCAAATTCCGGCTTCCACCGCATTTCAACAACCACTTGTTCTGACCTGCCTTATCTTGACCTTGTAACAATCCAGTCTCCCTCTGATCTTAAGCCAAATCAGCAATCAATCACATTTTGTCCCATGGGACATTGCTGCTTCATTTCAATAAATACTTGGTGTTTATAAAAATAGCAAGATGGGTTTAAAAAAAAAACATGTGCATAACTCCAGTTGCTGGGGTAGGGCGATTTAGAAGCTGTCAACTTAAAGGTTCCATATTGTTACTTTTTAGTTAAAAAGTTATACTAAAGTATTCCTAAATGCAAATGATCCGTCGCTGCCCACACCCCACTCCGGAACTATGGCGTAGACGGCACAGCGAGTGTTTGCCTCGTGAAAATAGTCAGCATGGCTGCTGCTAATAGACCTCCATACAGCCATATTTCACTGTTTGCAGTGTCCATTTTTTTCATAAAATGGGACCATTAAATTTATATTGTTGAGTCTTACTGGATATGTAACTAAGAGTGATCATAGTAAGAAATCAGAAAAAACTGTCACAACAGGTTAGTATGATATACAAAGTCTCTGCATAAACTGTAGCAATTTTTAGTAAGAATGAGGCACAGTTTGCGTAAACAGCCAAACACTGCGATTGCCATGCACGCAGAAAATAATCATGGTTCTGACATACGAAAGACTGTGATTACACTGTTTGCATAATTGTCTTGGCAGTTATTGAATGCTCAGGACTATAGTTAACCTGACAGGAAGAGTAGGCTGTTAGAGTCAATAAGAATACGAGCCATTAATCCCATTTTTCCACTACAGCTTCACTTCAAATTGTCCCACAGTGAAGCCACTGACTGACTGACCTGATCTCATCGATCTGTATGCATTCCAAAAAGAGTAGGAATTCTCAGGCAAATATCCATCTAACCTGGAATAAAAATCATGACTGAAAAGTCACCGTCACCGTGAAATGGGCTGGTCCAAAAACAAGAAATAAACAATAAATAAAATGTAAGATTTGCACGGTAATCTAGCATAATCTAGCATAATCTAGCAACAAAAGCATAATTACATTATATGCATATTTACTTTCATAGAAGAAGGCAAAAAACAGCATTATTTTACAAAACACAGCTAAAGGAATACTGGCTGATGTGTTATTTCAACCATTGCTGATGCAGATTTGCATTTTAATGCACTACTAAATAAAGGATTTTTATTGTGTTGCTTACATAATTAAGAAAAAAAAAACTTTGTTGGAACAGCCTGACACTTTTGCTCATTTCTGAAACACAGTTAAACTGAACGTGTAGAATCATTTATCTGTTCAGAGCTCATGTTCATTTGATGCCAGTTTTCAACTCTAATCACATAATCCTCACACACAGACGGTGGGAAACAGGATTGTGGTTATTATCTTCTGGAATAATACCAGGTACGCGTCATTCTGGCTGTAAAAGGGCATCTGACAACCAGTGCCGTTAAACTAATTCACCTTAAATAAATGAAACTGGGATGGAAATGTATTTTTAACACAGACTGTTGAATTCTGCAGTGCACTAGTGGCTCCACACACATATAATTGTGAAAAGCAAGAGCCACCAAAAAACCCTTAGGCTGCTCTGTGCTGCAATAAAAGGGCAATTCTGTTTGTTCAATGTTTTGAGCAGAAAGAAAACATCTAACCATGCATGTGAGTGGGTGAATTGTGATTGCGATGTGAAAGATGACAGATGCCGTGCAGAATCACAAGAGTTTGCAAAAATCAGAATCTACAAACTCAAACTTTTTTATGTTTGAAAAAGCAACATAAACTCCAACGAAATAAATAAAATGTGCTGGCAAAATAAGTGTGGTGCCCATTAAATAAAGCAACTCTTATTTGATATGTGATGACATTTTTGTATATACCAACACATATATATAAATCACAGTAAGCTTTATATACTTGCAGGGTGACTCCATATAGAAAGACACACACACAGTTTACATGAATCAACTGTAAACGTGCTAATACACAGAGAACATACCTTTTATCAAACGTCACATCACTAAAGTGGAAGACTGTAGTATATACAGTAACATGTAACATTCTCAAGGGAAATTTATAGAGTAAAGAGACAGAAATGTGAGATAATCTCAGCCTTGCTTCTATGACACACAATTTTTCATTTTAACTCACCGTTTTTGAGAGCATTTGCACCAAAACCTGCAAGGCTTCCACTCTCTATAGAACCACATCGTAATTTGTCATGTAAATGGTAACTATGACAAGGTCCTGCGTGCTTTCCTGGGGGGACGAGTCTTTTTGAAACTACAGCTATTTCTAGTAATAAAAGGGAAGCATTTTATATAAATGGCTGTCAACGTGCCAAAAAAGACAATCCTTTTTAAACACTACAGAATTTCGTTCTGTGAGTGTGATGACTGGTTACATCATTAAGAGGCACTGTGAGGAACACGCTTTAGATTAAAGTCCGTCAGAATAGCTTCCGAATTCATCAGGTAAGAAGAGGCATGTGAGATGTGAGAAGATGCTTCTGGCTAAAATGTTGAATCAACTGCAAAACGTATCTTTCAAACAAAAGTTGAAAGTTTAAGTTTAAGAAAAAGTATAGATTATAATTAGGGATGCACCGATCCGATACGTGGATCGGTATCGGATCCAATAACGACTCAAATAGCTGGATCGGGATTGGGCACATCAAATTGTAGTCAAATCTTCCCCTTTATTACAGACAAAACTTATATTTTAGCTGCCAAATAACAAAAGAAACAGCTTTCCACTCAAAATACAGTCATTTACTTGATATTTTCAGTATTAATTCTGGGACACGCGTTTGACACAATATTGTGTGGAATGTCATCATGCCAAACAACACTCATGTGGAACGCTATCATGTCAAATATGTAATTCTCTCCCAGAAACGAGTCTAAATCCTTAATAATAATTTTAAAGTATAAAAACAACAGAAACCATGGAATCTATCAAAACAAAAAAGAATGTATAATAATATACTACACATGCCATCGTTTCTATATGAAGAATTATAGGTGAAACAACTCTGGAAACATGGTTTGTTTGCATTGCATAAAGTTATGGACATATTAATAATCAATATGATTATTTAACATGGATTTAGGGCAATCTCTTTTGTGCACGCACCTAAATGGGTCAGGGCTTTATGGGACTTTTCCTGGCCCTTTTCCCTGATTCCATGTGGAACAAGTCTGCCTTGGTACAAACAAAGATCGTTATCTGTCTAAAGAAGAAAAAAGACTAGAAAAGCTCACAGCTTTTATAAGTCACTGTACCAAAACCGTGGTCATTAGCACAACATGGTCATGTATTGCTTGTTTGTAATGAACTTCTGTGATAAATGTTACTATATATATAAATATTCAAATGATACAGACGGCTTAAGAAGTCCACTGTCAGGCAATCACGTGTATATCTGCACAAATTATAGAATGTACTGCACAGACTGTAGTTCTCCACTGCTGTTACAAAATCTGCACAAACTAGATTCGACTTGAATGTTAGCTCAGACTTTATAAAAGATAAGCACAGTTTAAAAGACAACTCTAAGAACATAATTGTAGGGTGAATACTGCATGTAACCAAATTGTCTCTCTTTCTACTTCTAGTTTAAAGTGTATATTTTATATTCTATTGATATAATGTTTATTCTATGTGCCTTATTTGCTCTTTGTTCTCTGCACTGTTAAAACTGGAGCCACATTGTCTCGTCTCTCTGTTTAGTTGTACAGTATTCAGCAGAGATGACAATTAAGTTTACTTTGACTTTAAATTTTTCTTATTTCTATCTATCCAGTAGTGTTAATACGTGCATACATGCTCCTCCATGACCACAAGCTTAACCCTCAAGTAAAGTACGGATTGCACAGCATCACTTTTTGGTACAATGTCCATCTCAATATTTGAATATTGGCAAGCTCTTGAAATAAATCCAACATTCTCATCTGTTTAACTCTTTAATGTGTTGTGTTCTTAAAAGATTCTTTTGAGTTTTCCATTTGCATCAAATCAAATTAGATTTTTTATTAATACAGTAATTGACCTTCAATTACTGTGACAATATTCAATTGGATTTGAGGCAGCATTGTACAAGCAAGCTAAGAATTGGTTGCTTTCTCCCTGTCATCCCACAATTCCAATACCAGTCTAGAACTGATAATGAATCTGGCTACTGACTGGGACTTTGCTAAGAAATCAGCATTCACTCCACTGTCTGATCCTCTGCATGGAAAGGTACTGCTTTTATAAACGGCCTTGAAAAGGTTGCAGTGATGAGTTTTGGAAACTCCCACATTCTCTAAGGCATTTCCTTGAATCTTATTCAGAGAATAGCATGAAGTGTACAGGCCACTTTGGACTCCGAGCATCTGTTCGATTCTCTTACATGAAAGCGTTGCCACAGCGCTGAGCTTTGACTGACTCTGTTGGAAGTATGCAAACGACACCACGTTTCTGTTGTAAAAGTGTCCCTCCTCAAATTTGCACTCAGCAGTGTGGGTGAGAGGAGAAGCTGATTAAAAGATTTCAATGGAGGGTCTGGAACAGGATCCAGTTTGCAGCTCTGCCATTGTGAAGGGTGTCTCCAAGCTAGCCCTGAAACTATCTTCAAAGTCAGCGAGCGGAACCTTTAAACTTTACATCCTTCCTCCTCTGCTGAGTAATGCTTTTTTGCTCCTAATTAGTTCCTCATATCATCCAGCCTACGACAGTAAACTACACCTTTCACCGCTCTCCCAGGAGAGGGAACACAATCCTTTGTGAAGAACATGACCGCAAGTCATAATTATTTATCTATTACAGATGAGTGAAGAGATGTGTACACAGAGACACGTGGTGGTAAAGTATGTAAGATATCAAAGAGAATATTTGAGCAGAAATGCAATAAAACAAATATGAAACTGTGTGTTCCAGAACACTGGAGTCGGAGACATTGTGTGGGGCAATGAAAACTGCATTGCTTATTCTGTCTAATCTTGATGTCACTTGGAGAAATGGAGTCCATATAAATCATGAGACAAAAAATAAGACCAAGGCACAGTTTCACATGACCTAAAGGCCCTAATAAATATTTTTATAACCACAATAAGCTACAAGTTGTTGTACACAGTGGGAATAATTGCATTCACTAGGCATGATTAACTATAATTCAAATGTATTTAATGTGTATAAGATTTAGGGGTATTAGCTGTAAGGAAGACCTGGCACACTTTTTTATTCTGGGCATAAAAATATACATTTTCTCATTAACAAGGACTAACATAAATGTGTAAAACTATTAAGTATTGTAGTGTAAAAGTATCTGTGCATCTGATCAGAGTATCAAAATAAGGTGTGTATGTAATGTATCTGCATGTCCTAGGGTTTGGATTGAATACAAACAATTAATATAGTCCCGTAAAGCGAAGGGTTTATTGAACTAAGAATCACATTGAATGAAAAGGTAAAAAACAACAAGGACTGATTATTAGTGCCATAAAAAACAAGTCCTCTTAAGGTGTGGATGGGTGGGAGGTAAATAAAAAAAACCTGTTTTAATTATTGCTCCCTTGCTCGTAAAGTTCTTGCTTTTACATTTTTATTTGGCTACATATCACCGGGTGGCATAGAGCAGTGCAAGGAAAAAGCACCAATAAATCTTAGTAAAACACAAGGCTCCATAGGTCTCCCTTAAAAATAGGACTGGCAGGACCTAGAGTACAAGGTCTACATTGTCGCTCTTAAACAAAGATCCTCACAGGCATTTTATGAAAGTGGACTGTATATTAAAGAGTAAAAAAGACTGACTGAGAGCTAACTTTGTAAGCTGTGTGTGTGTAAAGGTACTGTTCAAACAGAGGTACATAGGTTGGGTAAAAATGTTCAAAATTCTGCTTTGAAAAACAAATCTGAAAATGAGTGAAGATTTTACTTAATGCTTCAGTCATGCTCAAATGAAGTCTAAAAGTCAAAAAAAAAAAAAAATGTAATGCTTAGTGTTGATAAATGATCCCTGGTAATAGCTATGTACTGACTACCTTCAGTAACACTGAATAAAGTCTTTGATCAATTCTTTGACACATATTCAATGTCACATATGCGATCTCTACATTGATCCATTTTTATTATATCTGATAATTATTGTCCTTTTATAATCTTGCATTCCCCAAGGCCAACTTTGTACAGCTCTAATCAGTGCGTCCATCTTCCTAAGCTTCTCTTTTCTGCATTTCTGGCATTAAGGCCCAGAGTCAGGACAGCTTCAATGATCTGCCAGTTTTCCTCATTATCATAAAATAATGGGCTATGGCTGCTCAGCACAAAGCCTCTCTCATGCTTGGGCCTGTCTGGCTGTTGAAGGTTCAGCCAATCACATCCTCACCCCGGGATTTCTGATGTGTTACAATATCTGCAGGAGAGTCATCACGCATGAGTCATTCATTAACCTGAGGACTTGTTAGGGGCCACTTTACCTGCAAATAGCCATTGGAAAGAAAAAGCTTCAGTGAGGCACAGCGTGGCATATTCACTCGACTAAGAGGGGCATTTGTCTGACTCTCATGCTTCTGATCTCTGGATACTACACACATTTGAATGAGCTGAATGGACCATTGAGGGGAAAGTGGGCAGCATTAAATGTTTGTCGACGCCGCTCTAGAAGTCTGAAGGTCATTTATTGTGCCCGAAAACTAGTGGTATTGAAATGGCAGAGAAGTCAAAAAAAAAAAAAAGATGCAACACTGTTCATTCTTTCTCTCTGTCTGATCTCTCTCTCTCACAGACACATACACTAACACCCATAATTTTAGAATAAGAATAGAGTTAGAATAATCAGTGTAGCATGTATGTCATAACCGTTATTATTATTATTATTATTATTATTATAAAAATAAGATTCCTAGTCTTAACCCTTATATTTACCTAAAGACTCATATTGTATTTTTTTGTTTTGTGCATACAAGTTATTTATCTTATGGGAACCAGTTATTATCTATATTATATATACAAGATAATTTACTATATCATTTACTAAAAATTCAGGACATCGTATAACAGTTTTTTTTTCACCTTGGAATGGCATACAATGGAATTTTATCTTCCTTGCATATAGACATGAGAATGTCTTCAGCAGGACTCCTTTTCTGTGCATTCAGAAAGAAACTGTCAAACAGTCAACTTAATTAACTGTTGCACAAGGAATAAATAACCTGTGTGTACAAGGTAAAAAAATGGCCTTAAGGGCATCTTTAAACATTAATCCTAATAAACACATAAAGAGATTTTATAATTATATAGAGAATTCTTTGGGCAAAGCTCTACTTCAATTTGGTGCACATCCAAATGTCTTGATCCTTTGAAATATGTCATTTAGCATTACAGTGCACTTTTGCATAGTTTTATGCCTCTGCATGCAAAACAGCAAGCACCATATACTGTATGTAGACATAACCATTTCTTTCCCTTCCAGTAAAACAATCCCATCCTCAGCCTCCAAGTTAAAAGAGATTTAGCAAAAGAAGGTTTTTTATGGTCAGGACTTATGGAGCAAGGTTTCAGCACACTATCCACTATATAACAAACTCCAACAATGCATAAAACCAACACAAAATCCCAGCGCAAAATGCACATAGGCATGAGCATCTTACACATACAGCACACACATATACACACACGCACGTCTTCAAAAGAGCAAGGCCTTAGCGTCATGCAGTAAGCTCTGTATAGTAGAGGCTTTGAGGCTGGATCAGGGGGATGCTGAACAGCGAGCCCGCTGTGGCTAATAAACAGGCACATAACAGTGCTCTGCTAAAATCCTCACAGGGCATTGGCTGCCATGCTCTCTCCATCGGCCAGAGCCTCGCAAGCAGTACAGGCGCTCCATCTGTGGTGAAGCGAGCTGATGTACTGCACAATGTCTGACTAGATCCCTCCATAATACATCCTCCTACAGGGATGCCAATAAATACTGCACATATGGTTTATGGTCACATTCTCCCATTCGTTCCATATGGAAACCATGTCGGGTAACAACATATTTCCAAATTGCCACTTGCACTACAAGGTCTGACAAATACAGCAAGACAATTTTTCAACCATGTGTCTAGGTTTCGTCGAGCTCTCTACAATCTTCAGATTCTCTATCCAGCAAATATACAAAAAAGTTGCTTTTCTTTGAATGGATTTGTGTCCAACATGTTTGGACCTGCAGCAAAGAGGCTATAGGAACAACTCTGATTCTTAAGCTCTTTCTCTCAGACTTAGAGGAACCAATTTAAATTAGTCAATTGCTGGACAAATGGTTTGTGGACAGCTGGAGGCGGGAACTTCATGCATCACTAACACTTGACACAAGTCAACACGGAGTCCAACACTGCTGGGGTGTTTGTTCTCCTAGAGAAGTATCAACATAGAAACACAATGTGTGTGTGTGTGTGTGTGTGTGTGTGTGTGTGTTTGTGCTTGTGTCTGTGTGCTTGTGTGTATGCAGATGCATAAAAGTTATGCTGAATGACAAAAAGTCACATGTTCTTAATGCCTGACTATATTTTCATGAATATGATACATTTAACTAGGAAAACATGAAATGTATGCTTAAAATTAGATTAATATTAAGGTTACAATTGGTATCTTAGCTTTATTATCTTTTTAATTAAAAAACAACCCACAAATATATGGATAGTGAGATACATTTTTAAGATTAAGATTTGCATCTTGTTAAAATTTTATTACACTGTATACTTTGTATTTTATACTGTGTGTGTGTGTGTGTGTGTGTGTGTGTGTGTGTGTGTGTGTGTGTGTGTGTGTGTAAGGAACAGCAGTAAAAATATAATAGAAAAAAACAGAGAGAGAGAGAGAGAGAGAGAGAGAGAGAGAGAGAGAGAGAGAGAGAGAGAGTCACACATCAAGTAGCATGATAAAAACATGACAGTTCTTTGGGGATTAGAATTGTAGCTCAGAGCTCAGGTAAAGCGTTTAATGGGTTTAATGGCTTTCTGCATGTCCATCACGGGCGTAGATTACCGGGAGAATGAGGGAGATTATAACCTGACCAATGCAATCCCGAAAAATAAGCATAACTGAGCAAATGGGCGAGGACCTCGGCCAGCCCCGGTGTTCAAGCCAAAGTTATTCCCACCTTAGTCGTCCATCCAGCACACACATCATGCAGCATGAACTCACGAAGTGGTCGGACACTGAGGATGCCTTTCAGCATATGAACATTACGGACGAAAAAAAAAACAAAATCGCAAGAACTTACCACAACAAACATTGAAAGTTCTGCCCACAGCGTCCCATTCTTGGCTGAAAGGTGCGGAGAAGATGTGTCCCCCCGAAAAATACACCCAAGTCACAATCACGCGTCTGTGTGGCTTCAGAGATGTGGGGCGACGACGGAGCAAGCCACGGAACTGGAGTGAAAACGGATTCGAGTGAGAAATAAAGTGGGTTACCGCCTCAGGATTTCAATCCTCGCTATTGCTCCAGTCCACTGACGAACTTCGCAACAAACTGCGTCCATCACGAAGCGCAAAGCAGCTTCTCCGGTTAATATTCTAGGATCGCCTTCGGATCCCGTCCCCTTTAGTGGCGTAAGGACAAGACGCAGTTACATCCTAGAATTAGGAAGATGAGTGTGTGTGTGTGTGTGTGTGTGTTTGTGTGTGTGTGTGTGTGTGTGTGTGTGAGAGAGAGAGTTAAGAGAAGGACGCGACTAATGGTGGAGGATCTTCGACGGACTGCGACACGCGCGAAGCCTCCCGGTGATGCGCGCGCCTGTGGACGACGGATAAATATTCCGTTATAAAGTCAGCGACAACACACTGCTGCTCTTGACCCTCCTACTCCGCAGCGTACCGTCGTCCCCGTGTGTGTGTGTGTGAGTGTGTGTGTGAGTGTAACGGAGAGGGGGTGTATATGTGAGGACCTGAGATTTGCTTTTGATTAAGGTCCTGAGGTTAAGGTTAAAGGTTTATAATAGGGGTAGGTGAAGTATTAATATAAGATTGGTTATTATGACAGTTAATGGAAGTTCGTCACAAAGATAGCAAGATGGGATTGTGTGTGTGTGTGTGTGAGTGAGTGTGTGTTTGGTTGGTTTAGGGGGTTGAAGACCTCGTACTTAATTGTCTTCTAAAAGATAAGAAAATCTGAGATTTTTCACAATGTTGTACAGTAGTTTAATAAGGACATTTTGGTAAAACTAAACAAACTGAAAGATTTAGTTAGTCTGGATTTTATGGGAGTCAATGGAAGTACCTCACAAAGATGTGCTCAGGTGGGGTGGGGTTAGGAGTTGGGGGACAGGTTTTTAGATGGTTGCGAGGACTGATTGTGCCCTTAAAGACATGAAAGCCTGGGATTTGTCACTTTGTTGTGGCTTTCTAGGGATGTTGGTGTATAGTGTATATTTGTGTTATTTACAACTACTAAATCTAGGAATCAGTGGAAATGCCTCACAAAATAGTAATCATGAGGACTAAAAAAGGAAGACTTGAGATATCATTTCATGAAGACATTTTTGCAATGATTTATAATGCTTTTATAAAAGAGTTCCATATTTCATTTGAAAAAGTAAAAGAGTGAAAATTAAATGTCTGGTTGTAGATAATGTTATTTTGAACAATTTTGAGATTCTATTTAAGTGCCTCCCATAGATTGCAAGACTCGGCTGTTTGTGTGTGCGTGCTTGCGTGTGTGTGTAAGGGAACCACATTTTAGTGGATAGATGCCAGTAGGCTCGGATGCTTCACTTCTCTGCTGCCCCCACTCTCCCCAAGTCACATGTTTAAAGCACAAGTAGCCCTCTGTAATGGCTTTCTGGAGGCTAGGCTAAGCTTAACACGGTTGACGAGGCGGGAATGATAACTACATTTGAAGCTAAAGCCTCTTTTATTTAAACATGGGGAAGGCACCACATCTTGCTTTTTCAAATCTCTAAGTTTGCTGTATAAGATATTGCAAACATTAACATTATAAACAGTTTCTATGCAATATACAATCTGATATTCACCGAGGATAGGTTTCCTGCAACTTGGGGTTAAAGATCCTGCTTAGTGACTTGTGAGTGCTAAAGGTAGGATATAGCTAGACTTGATCCCAAAACCTTTAGCAAAAGCAACATGCTGATAAACTTTGGCAATATTTTCTAGCTAGGACAAGACTACTTGATATACATGTATGTGCAATGGTAGTACCTTTCTTTCTGTATTCAAATCATCATAAAAACTGCATGTACATGTTGCTAGAGGAGAATTTTCCCTGAAATATATGCTAAAACTCTTGCTAGAAAACATATACTAGTGTCATGTGGAGACATTCAGAAATGTCATCTTATGATCCCATAATGTGGGTGGGTGTTGCGATCCCTTCTTTGCACCTTAGCCCCAATTCTGTTGCTGGAAGAGTGACTCAGACTGCAGAGGCAGGTAATAAAATCATGCTCTCTGTTTTATTCCTCCCCCACCCACCCCACCCCACCCCACCCTCAATGCATTGGTTCACATAGCATGATGAATATGACTGGTGTTTCATACTAAGGTAGGAAACACTTTAATAACCTTGCTCATGTATCTGATGTCATTTTCTATCAAATCTGACCTTTTTCCTCAAGTTGAGAATATTAGCGGAAACCTGCAATGTCCAAAATTGAGCATTGCACTTTAACCACAGACATACACAATACAAATCCATCACTGGAGTTGGCAAAGAGAGGCTGTTTGTCATCTGGTGATTTGTAGGAACACCGATCTGTGCTGTGTGTTATCAGAGAGCAGATCGTGATAGATGGCCAAAAGCCAGAGTGAACCTGAGCAAAACCGGGAGCTCTCCAAGGTTCTGAACTCTCACTTTGCACTCAAGCGCCAGAATAAGCTCGAATGTAGAATTATCCAGCTTCTGTTTGTCTGTTAAAAGAAAAAGAAATCTTCTAGCTCACATTCATTTATGTTTTTTTTAATGTGAGGCACTCTTAAACTCAAGTAATTACATGACTTTTTTATCAGTTCAGTGAGTAGTGACCTTCAATTATATTAGAAAAAGAAGGCGCTGAGAAAAATCAAAACGTTAGCATGTATTACATTAGCATGTCATTTTAGTACGCAATATCAGGGTAACTGTTAGTCTTATGGCCTGAGAGTTTCTGCAAAATCAATGTACACATCTCTTTGTGTCTGATGACAAAGCAAATGCAAATTGATAGATTCCACACACCCCAAGTGGTTTAGTAGGTGGCACCTGAAGATAAATGATCGAGGTACACTTTAGTCTTTGCTTTTCTCCACAGATGGTACAAAGGAGGTGATAAATAGACATGTTAAGTAGCCTCAGACCCAATCCTGGCTCCTTTGATGCCAATGCTCTTACGCAAACACAACATCCGTCATGTCAATGTGCTAACCCACAGAGGGAAGACCTTAAGGACCACACACTGCTATGACATTGAAACTTTGAAAGAAATTATCAAAGGTGTTTTCAGTAGCTTTCAGTTTAATTGGCTCCATCTGCACATGGGATTTACATAGTCGATTCTATCATGGAACACACAGCTTCTGTTGTGGCCTCATATTTTAGATTTGCATGTGGTTTAAGACCCTAATCAGCTTTGTGTCTCTACAGAGAAGGAGGTTGAGACGGCCCTTTTTTCAGGTTTGGGAAACTTTTCTCTTCCAGGGAAGTTTAATGCTTTTCGAATCCCATGTAATTTGGCCTTGCCTTCCCTCAATATCCCTTGGTGAATATAGAGGACAGTTGATTCAGATAACTCTATTCCGTGAGCTGGCAAAATGAATTTGGCACTGTTGAACCAAGCACTGCCTCACACCGGCTCTGTTGGTCCAGGTTTATCACTTTACAGAAAACCATCATTGGGGTGGTTAGTATCTGTTTAACATTTAAAAACCAAGAAGATTATTCAGTTCCCTCAGAGCTAAATGAGAAACTAGAACTGCAAGGACTAATACGTGATGTCTCCTTATACACATTCACTTCTGTTAGTAATATAGTCCAAATTAAATTCGCATTGTGTGATTATCACAATGTGAGTTTATTGATTAAAGTGTTTTCAACCAGACAGAAGGTAAAAATTATGTAGCTTTCTCTTTTTTTTCTTTTTATGTGATCATACTCACATTATCTTTATATTTGCACCCTAAAGATATTTTATAGTGAAGCGTGCTTCCTTAGAATATTAGTTATTTTGATGTATGCATGTGTGTGTGTGTGTGTGTGAGTGATGGAAATTATACAAATTTAGCAAAAATATGAATGAGCATATATAGCTGCATTATATTTTCTACAAAAATATATGATACCATGAAAGTGAAACTTTTTCTTTCAACAATGTGATGGATCATTTCAATGGTTTTACAGAAATGGTAACCTTCATTTCACAGAAAGTTAGGCTAGGTTTTTTTACCCTGTGGCAGCTGAATCAGCTGAAATTTAGTATCTAACTGAGATAATAGTCTGTTCTACTTGTAATAACCGCATTACATTCATAGGGCCAAAGACCACCCTGATGAATCAAGCATGCTGAATTTTGCGTAATCCTTCAAAAAAAATCAGTGGGGAAAAAATGAAACAGAATATGCTTGCCCATCCATTCTGTGAAAGGTAATTGGATTGCACTAATAGGGCATTGTGGAGCATCACAATTCAAGTGTTTAAAAAATTATAGTGAAAAAATGGCAGTTGAGATATACTTCACATGAGGTTTTCTTACTGGACTGAAAAAAGCTAATGGGTCATTAAAACATTTAAGAGCTTTCATAATAGCACTGTTGGCAGTTTGCACTTCACCTATATAAAAAGTTCTCTACCCATCTTTGAAAAAGCATTCTTAAATATCAGTTCACCTTCAGCTTCTGCAAAATGGGATGGTGGTGGTATAACTTGACTACAGACAGAGAGTGTGTGAGTTATTCTTATCTTTCCTCCAGCATTACCACCGTTGAGCCCCTGAGCAAGGCCCTTAAGATGCTCCAGGGCAGGTGTCCCTGTAATTATGAAATGTAATTTGCTCTAAGAACATCTGATGAAAAAACATAAATGAAAGAGTTACTACCCTAAAGCTAGTGTTCTGCATTAAATCTCTTGTCTGTATTCAAAAGGCCAAACAAAGTAAACAAATAAATATGTGCCTATTGTGCCATTGCACCACTCGGCAAATTTCAAGGCAGAGGGCATGATGTAATGCAGTGGGTGACATGGCCTGGCTTGTAGGACTTTGTTGGCTGTTTCAAAATCCTTGTCTCAGTGGAATCAACAAGAAAAGTATCACTGCAAATGCCTTTATGGCGTCTGAGACAGGGTTATCTTTTCTGTGAAAACAAAAAAAGTGTAACATATTAGTTCAAACCCCTGACTTATCCACACAACATGAAATCAATAGTTTGGACAGTCGCTCAGTGACCTAACAAACACAGATTTCAAGGGTTATACAACAAAACTACTTTTATGCCAACACAGATGGATCTGGATTCAAAGTACTTTAATAAGACATCAGTAAGGAGTGCAAAGCACAGGATTCAAAGGATGCTGCCTTGTTGAGAACTGAACAAATGTAATACAGCATGTGAATTCACTCAAACATGTGGCCCACATATAAATCCAGCGGATTCTTTATTCCAGAGGCTGATTGGATAAATCTGTGAAGTGCAGGATGACAGAGATAATTCAGGGTCATAAGACTGACTGCTTGGTGTCTGGGAAGAGCTGGTGGGGGAAAAAAGTGCATGACTCAGCATATTATATTGCTCCATTAAAATTCAATTTACAGCCAGTTTCGAGCACACCTCTGCTTCCAATATGCGAGCTGCTGGCCTCCCTGTTGAGGATGTGGTGGACACTGCAAATGTACACATTTCCGTGCAGTATAGTATAGTTAACCTTATCGCTGCCCCTGCAATGCCCTTCAGATCTGAAAGGCTGGGACACCATTGGCTCCTGCTGCATTTTAAGAGATGACCTTATAAAACATGATGCCGAAGATTATTGCCATAGAGTGAGGACATTTCCCCAGTGTATTTCAGGGCTAAGAATGTCTGAACTGCAAGAGTGTTGTGTGTGAAACAATAAAACAGTTTTGTAATTACATATTTGAAAAAATTGCACAAGCCACCTCACATGAATTACAATCAATGGTTAAGGTTAGCAATGTGGAATTGGAGTGGAGTTGGAAGACTTGTATAGCTTAATTTAGGTGATCCCTCATTTAGACATTCCTCCCAATCACTACGATTCCTGCATTTTTTTTGTGAGATTGTATTGTGGCTAACCCTAGTGATCTAGTACTTCTGCACAGTAATAACTTTCTGTGATATATACCACATATAATAAATGTTTTGTTGCTCTGCTGGAGGGTTTTTGTGCCATAATTTGAAACATTCACAATATGCTATAATTCTGTAAATCATTAGGTATTTATGCAAGTGTGTGTCAGCAAAAAAAAAAAAAAAAAGCCATGGTTGGCCTGATATTGGATGCATTCCTGGATTCACTCGATAGCATTTGGAAGCAAAGTAGATTGGACACCTGTTCTGCTGCATGGGGAAATGCATGCAATGACCATTGTTTCCTCTCCTCCTCTCAGTCGCTCCCCTTTCCTGTCACTGCAATGGCATAAGGGAATGTTAAGGAAACTGTGATTGACAGCACCACTAAATTACTGTGAAATTTCAGGAGAGGCTCCGCCACGAGGGATGACTGGTGGTAATTCTCCTCAAATCGGGCACCGGCGTTCCCATGTTGCCCGGGCGTAAATTAACAGTTCTAAAACAGACCCATGAGCCTAGTGCTAAACAAAACCGAACGTGGCTAATGCCAAGTTAATTAACACAGACCCAGATGCTCAGCCTTTTGAATACTTGTACCACCAAAGAGGGAATATCCCACTCTAGATATGTTTATTTTGACGCTAATGCCTCGGTGTCAGTGGGACAGGCAATGCAAGCTTTTCTTCAGCTGCTTTGCTCATTCAGTTTTACCCGACTGCCTGTCTTGAATTGTATGATTAAATCCAACTTCCTGGCATCTGAGGACACCGGTGGCCGTCTGATCATTATTGATGGCAGAATCAGTCAGGAAGGAAAGTAAATTAAAGGTGAAACTTTAGTCAATGAAAGAGGCAGTCTAAGACACGGTAAGAATGAATAAATCTTTAATGCTAAACCTATGACTCTTAATGCACTGCTTATTTTCTTTAATTGGATGCTACCTGTCAGATTGTATTATACAAAAGTTGATGTTCTGCAAATGGATCATTAGACTCTAACAAAACCAAGAATGTGACTCAAACATAGGTCTTTAGTCTAATGAATAAATAACTCATATGGCTGGCCTTTAGTTTATAACCTTTACATTTTTCATACAAATTTATCCATCTTTTTATCCATCCGTCTGCCCACCTTCCACACAGCAAACAAGACTAGCATGACACTTTATTGTGGTACTGTGCGGTACTAGACAAATGTTTGTAAGAATTCAGGACACAAATATTGAAATTTAAGCTGTCCTTTGTATAATAATTAATGGATGCTGCTGCTGAATTTCTGTTGGAGTATCTTAAAGACATTAGTGAGGAAATTTCCATTGGTTTGACTGTCATAATAGTGGCTACACCTTATGCCAATTTGAGCCTGATTCCCAGGGTGATTTTATCAATGTGGCAGTTTATGAGAGCATCTGAGTCTTTGTGGGATTTCATATACTTGCCTGTTGAGCTATTTTTTTTCTCTTTTTTTTTAAGTAATCAAAATAAAATGGATGCCACATTTTACTTACACCTTATAAACAAGCCTGTAACTAGAGCTTTCACGTAATTTAAACATTCTGCTGAAATGAGCGTGAAGCAATTCTAGGCATGGCAATCAAAAACAACAACTGCTGATCCAATTGCTTGGAAGGAATTTTGCTCAGCATCAATTGGCTGAATAATAATGTGAGACAGGAGCAGTGCCAGACTGCAGTCGGGAAGTGGAACAAAGTGACAGCTCATGAGTGTAATATTGCCCAATTAATGTTCACATTGGGCTTTGCTCATACTTCATCTGGACATTCTATATAATGGACACCTTTTTACTAACTAATTTGCTGAATGCGCATTAATTCAAAATTTAATGTTTTCTAACTTCTCTTAAAAGGCTGCAAGCACACAAGCAAATAAATGTCACATTCATTTGACACCCTGGGAAGGCAGAGAGTTTTGCAGGGAGACGTGCTCTAAGTGAAATAAAGCACAGTATAACTCAATGACTGGTTTCCTCTGTACCCTGCGGTGTGTTGGCGCCTGCCCAGGGTTGTTCCCTGGCTTCCGCCTGTAAGTTCCTGGGATAGGCTCCGGTATCCTTGCGACCTCAGTTGGGATTAAGCGGTTCAGATAATGAATGAATGAATGACTAAATGACAGTTACTCTATTGCAGAATAAATGGTCTTTATCATAATCAATGTAGAACTGTGCTAGCTGACGTAGGAAAATAAATGATTCATTTATTTAGAAAGTAAGAATAATGCTAGTATTGTCTAGGAAGAAATAAAGGATAAAAACACGCTAATTGAAATGATTGATTAGAGGTGGGAAAATGATATGGCAGTTAACATGAGTGAATTTGCAGATACAACGGTAGTGCATAAGAATCACCAAAAGATATTTGTTATCCCCACTGGCAACTATAACACCTTTACAAAGCAAACATTTGTACAGATCAACTTGTGATAGAGTGAACTTGCCAGACCAGTATTGATTGTTAATCAATGTTGCTAACACAGATAACATTTCACCTGTCCAAACTGCACACACATATATACACACACTTTTATTTATATGTACTGGCCCTAGTTCTTAATTTATAAGGTAACAATGAGAAGACTTTCAGATTCTACGTATTTTAAGTATAGTCATATATGAAGTGAATTCTTCATATTCTTACACATGGTAAGCTTATATCAGAAACAGGAGCAGATTCTGATTCTGATTCTGATTAAAAAACCCTTCCCAGCGTCCCACTTTTGAATGGAGCAATATGTTATTCCGTCTATGTCATGGAGCCTTAGTTTCAACATATTCATTCACTCAGCCAGATAATGTTCATGTTATGTTCATCTTAAAATGGCATATAGTGTTACTGTGGAGATGAGGGGACATGTCTGGATTAAATGACACCATATTTGCTTTTATAACTGACTGCATTATTCATGGGAAGAAAGAAAATAGACTAAATGAATGCTATAATGCAATACCTTGTGCATATGCTACTTGCAGAAACATACATATATTGAACAGAGTTCAAGTTGGCTGGAATCACAAGATTTACCAGTTTCCTGTGACACCAGCAAAGGTCTTTTAACAAAAGGCTTATACATGGCAGAGTCATTATGCCTACAGTCATTGTCCGCCCTTTTTCGAAGAAGTAGAACACAGATAAATGTGATAAATATCAAGCTGCTCTCTTCGCCACTCATCAAATAACTGGGGTAATTGAAAAGAGATAGCAATGTGTGTTCATTGGTTTTGGTCTTTATCAGTACTGTTTTTTAAAGAAGATAATTAAAGGTCAAGCAAGTGACCAAGGCAACGGGGACTTTTTGGAAATCTCAGGCTCAGATAGCTGCCCCTATTACACAGTCACTTAATTGACTTTGCTTTGCATTCCATATCTCTTTAATTATACCTCAGAATGAGGGACACAGAAAGAAAAGGTCCTCAGTCATCGCATAGCTTCTAAAAGTGTAAAAGATCTTTATCTTCCTAGCCAATCAAGATTCTTTAGAATGGACAGATCACCAAAACTGCAGTTTACACATACAATTTCATCATACATTTTATATTGGTATTTTATGGATTTCCACTTAAATGACAGTAAACCGGTGCGGCACAGTGGCGCAGTGGTTAGCGCTGTCGCTTCACAGCGAGAAGGTCCGGAGTTCGAGCCCCGGGTCAGTTGTGGGGCCTTCTGTGGGGATTTTGCATGCTGTCCCTGCGTTCGCGTGGGTTTCCTCCGGGTGCTCTGGTTTCCTCCCACAGTCCAAAAGCATGCGATGAAGGTTAATTGACGACTCTAAATTGACCCCGTAAGGTGTGAATGTGAGTGTGATTGTGTGAGTGTGTGTGCCCTGCGGTGTGTTGGTGCCTGCCCAGGATTGTTCCCTGCCTTGCGCCCGTAAATTCCAGGGATAGGCTTCCAGTATCTCAGTTGGGATTAAGCGGTTCAGAATGAATGAATGACAGTAAACCATATAAGAAGTTTCCTTATAAGCTTTAAAGAATATCAAGCATATCTATTCTTTCTCTGCTCTTTTCTGTGCAAGAAGCTAGTCATCTCTGTCATGTTAACAAACTCTATAATGAAACGTTTGTTAGATTGGAGCTGTTGTATCTAATCTTTGCTCCATTTATCTTTAAGCAGCAGCCTCAACAAACCCTCATATTTCATATGGATTTCCTGATTCTGAGAAATGGGGCTCATTGGGAAACGTTCTCCCCAAGATGTTGGCTTGGATGTCAGTAAATGCTGGCATCTAATGAAACTAAAATATGTATGCATTTTCCCCCTCACAGTGGAATGTACAATATTGATTTCTGCGGGGCACAATCAATCATACAGGTAATTTTAAAATCATATGTTTTATTGAGAGCCATCCCTCAGTTGTTGGCCTGAGGTAAAGTGGGAATAAGAATATATAAATATGCTCTGTGCTTCTTGCCTTCCGTGGTTGTGATTTAAGTTAGTATATTCGAAAACATTAACATTGTTAGAGTTATGCACCTCTTAAATCAGATTTCACCTGATTCTAAAAAATTGACAAATTATTGTTTGAGAGTTTTGCCAAACACTAAATTTGAACAAATTATTACATATTGCACGTAATGAAGGGCGACACGGTGGTACAGTAGTTGAGGTGGAAAATGCACATAAACACATTTGAAATGATACAAATACTATTTACTCTACATTCTTCATGAGCACTTCACGAGAAATGGTTCTGCAATGGAACCAAAAGGCTTTAGGCTTTGTGGGACTAAAGAAGATTCCCCCATTCTCATGAAATTCTCAACTGTATATAAAATCTCAAAAGGAATATCTCAGCCTTCGTCATCTAAACCAGGAAAGGCCTATGAAAAATAATTTTTTCAAAGTCATTTTTTATCTGTAAGAAGGTAATCAAAGCCAAACCTGTTCAACAGTATGTGATTAGATGCTTTTAGCAATCCAGGTATGGATGTAAAATTCTGCAGTGCTGCTTAGGAAGAATAGTTTAATATCACCAGATTTACCGAGAGTGCCAAATGCATGTGGAAACCATGCTGATCTAATGCATGCTTGTGTTATTTATGGGATGCAATAAACACCGACAACAATAATAATGCAACAAATGTTGGATGTCATTAATATCCTAAAATACTAAGAGCCTCCTCACACACAAAAGTAAGCTTTGTGACAAAGCAAAAGGCAAAAATTTAAATGAATCTGCCCAACTCTAAGTAAATAAAAATTCTTTATGGCAAGACACTTGCCTTCCATATTAGTGTCACTCTAGTACCTTTGAAGAACCACATGAAAATTTATAGGCCATTCCAAATCACCACCAAAGCTGAATTATGAATGAGAGCTTCATCCAGTGAGAGTGTTCTTGCTGCATCATTGAGGGAGTTTTCACAAATAAGGGCCCAGTCGCACAAGTCATGGCCCTTCTTTTTAACATCCTCTCTTTTCACTGATGGGAAATGCTTCAATCAGCCCTGTGTTAAAGGAGAGGTCAGAAATGTCCAAGCTACCTCAAGCATTTTATATGCTTTTAAAAACGTCATTAAATAGCACCACAACAGAGTGTCAAATGGGACACTTAACCTTTCTGCTCTGTTTGGGAAACATAAAACGGGACCCATTTTCACTCCAGACCTGTCTAACCGATAATAATCAGGTTTAATGAGAGCAGCTATTTAACTGTAAACACATTGTTTAGTGACATGGATATTTGATTCTTAAGCATTCATGACAGGGTTATTTGGTAATGGATTTTTACAATTATTTTAGAATATAATAATTAAAAGTGGAACATTTTTTGTTTTGTTGTTAATGAAATGTCGCACTTTAGCTCTGTACCTTTTTGCTGGAGCTGAAGTCAGGTGTTGTGCAGTTGTGCGGCATAAAAAAAGGAGGAATTACCATTCGACACACTGACCTTGACCACAAGCATAAATAAATAGCATTCTGTTCCACCATCATTGAAATGCAGGTGACATGCAGAGCGATTTTAGATGGTGGAAAGTAGTGCCTGTTTTATGTAGTTCTCCCAACAGTTGTGCCAAGATTGCCAGAGGACACGTCTTTAGAGTGGCTTTGGGGGCCGGGCTGGCTGGAAGGGAGAGATTCCTCAGACACTGATTCTGTAATGACCAGACAGTGATGTCTCTGTCCATCTGCCAGTTACAGAGATCTGCCAACTGGCTCACAAAATCTGTCAACAACAGAACACTAGTATGCAACTGAAAATTAAAAAGTCCTAAAGTCATGGAAAGTGGAATACAACTGATGCTGATGACATTTATTTATTTGATTATTTATATATTTACAATTATTGTGTTAATCAGGTGCCCATGTCCAGAGTGAATTACTGCAAACAGCCATAATTTTGTGACCACCCACCTTATATAGAATATGTTGATGGCTGTGCAGCCCCATACTCATCAATTTCTGACGCTTTTCTATAAGAACTTGCATTGACAATTTTGACAATTTGAGCTACAGAAATTCCTTAGATCACTTTTGGTAGGTCCTGACTCCTGCAGACCTGGTATACCCCATAAGATCTGCAATTTTGAAGATGCTTTGACCAAATTGTCCAGTCATAACAATTTGACCCTTGTCAAAGTCATTTAAATACTTATGCATGTCAATTTTTTTATGCATCCAACACATCAATGTTAAGGACAAAGTATAGACTTGCTGCTTAGTATATCCCACTTACTGTCACCTATCTCTACAACAAGGCAATCAATATTATCTGCTTGGCCTCTCAGTGGTTATAATGTTATGGCTGCTCGGTGTTCATTTCCCAATTAGAAGGACAGGGATTTTACTCAGGGGGTTAAATTGACTGTTTACATTATGTGGCATACTTATTTTTAATTCAGACTTTATGATGCCAAGATAAGATAAAACATACATTACTCTGGATCTGGACTTAACAGCCCACAAACAACAAAAACAAAGCAGTCACATTCAATCACGGCCTTGCTTCTCTGTTGTTGTTTGAAGTAGAAAATGTACAAATGTCAATCAAAGTACTCCAACCCTGGAGCAGACGACACGAGAGGAGAGGAGGAAAGATTCCCACCTAGCCAACTGCCATCTCTGCATTTCAATTGGTCCTCATCACTTTCATCCTCCGTCGAGACCTGAGTCCTCGCCCAAGGCTCCTTGCTCACTGCAGCATACTCCTCTCTCAAGAAAAAACGAGATATTGTGAACCATTAGCTCATGCTAATTAGTTGACTCCAACTACGTCAATCAGCGGTACCTAGAACAGAAATATTGGTGCCATCACTCATCCTGTTAAAGTCTGAATCCCACTGACTGAATTTACCATAGCCAAATGATAGCATCAAACTATAATTCGGAATACACTGCACCACAGACTAACTCAGGTGCTGTTGTTATTTAATCATTACATTTGCATAAAGTACCACTGAAAATGTGTTTTAAATCTTTTAATACCAGATTTGCAGAGCATCTGTTGGATTAAATATTATGTATCAGGAGATGTGAGAATATTTAGCTCATTAAATGAAAGTTTTCCTTTTACCTTTGTATGTTCCTACTGCATGCTTAACAGATTTACATTCAAATTTATTTTAGCAGAGGTAACACACAAAACGGAAGAACCAGCTAATTAGCATACAGCAGTGTAAACAAATGACGCAAGTATACATGTATGTACACAGCTGGAAGGCAGAATAATAACTCTGATCTTCTCATAGTGCTAGTAGGGCATTACAAAAAAGCAAGCCGCAAGAGAGATAACGAGAACGTTCTCATCTCTGGATTCTTGAGGAATTGGTCACATTATGTTTCTTCAAAACCTTTTTGCTCACCTTGAGGTGCTGTCAAGTCACTCGGAAGACAAGAAAAGGAAATGAGATAGAATAAAATAAATAAATAAAATAAAAATAGAAAAAGGCTTTGATTGATGTCTAGGTCTCTGTTTTCAGGTGAAAGGTGACATATGCAAAGTCAAAAGCAATCTTTTTTGCACACAGAGCTGTTTACCAAGAATTTATTCAAGGCTTTAAAACAGCAATAAACAAAACAGTTCCTGAATTTGTTCACATATGTTTCATCTCCATGGTGTGGGCAGCTCAAACTTCCATGTGGGGTGGATTCAGTGCAAGCATCTCTTTAAATATATAATATAGTAATATTGATATAATATAGTGTTTAGTTAATGATTAGTATGTCGTAGTATTTTTATCTGATGGTCTGTGATCATTTGTTGTAGCACTTAACAAAGAAAGGCAAACATTATCTGACAATATTTCAGGTTTTGGAAAAATTATTATCCTAGGCAGAGGTTAACCAGGCCCCAGCTTGGAAAATAATGAAGGACATTTATTAATATAACAACATCTGCAGTCCCGGGGAGAAGAGGATGCTCTTTGTTTTACTGAGTGAGGCTTCTTTCCAGGGAGCACAGTCCAGCTGCGAGTTCTTTCATCCTGAATTTACAAGTTCTACTGGCACCGACTCTGATTCATCATTTATTCACCCTCTCCTCAGCCTAATGTAAGGAACACTTAAACCTTGAAACTCGTGAAGTCTAATCTGAGCAATCACTCAAACTCAAAGACAGATGTCTTATATATAACATGTCTTATATATAATAGGCAAAACATGCACATTGTACAGAAATTATTTATAGTTAATTCTTTATCCCATTAAACACATTTCCTATATGTTTTTATTCCTTTGGTTCCACTTTTATGTAATTTTACTTCAATTTTATTTTTAGACGACACAGTGGCGAAGTGGTTAGCACTGCCACCTCACAGCGAGAAGGTCCTGGGTTCGAGCCCCGGGTCAGCCATTGGTCCTTTCTGTGTGGAGTTTGCATGCTCTCCCCGTGTTTGTGTGGGTTTTCTCCGGGTGCTCCGCTTTCCTCCCACAGTCCGAAAGCATGCAATGTAGGTTAATTTGTGACTCTAAATTTGCCCAGTATGGTGTGACTGAGAGTGTGATTTTGTGCGTGTGTGTGTCCTGTGATGTGTTGGCGCCTGCCCAGGGTTGGTCCCCACCTTGCGCCTGTACTTCCTGGGATAGGCTGTAGACCCCAGTTGGGATTGAGCGGTTCAGATAATGAATAAATGAATGCATCCCATGCTGCACTGTCAGAACCCAATATGTTGATTTTTCCATTCTGCACAAGCACAAAAACTGTGATCTGTAATTATAAGACATATTTTTTTTTAAAAAAGCCATTCAGTGTAAAATATGCACAATGCATGGTACATACTGAGCAAACACAGTCATCACATGTGTGCACATGGTCAGAAGGGACAGGGCAAACAAAAGAGACTGGAGGCTGACAAGTGCAAATAAATGGGTAATGAGAAGTTGTCCAATGTACTGGACGTCAAATTTAGTTGTAAAAAGTGTCTAAATGGATCTTTAAGTAACAATAAAGTAGGGGTGGGCGATATATCGAATATACTATATACTATATATCTCGGCTTGTTCCACGTGCGACGTAGTAAATGACTATATCGTGACCATCGAGCATAAATCCTAAGGTTATTGTTTAACAGACAGCATGTACTTCGCTTTCGAGTTTTGCTTTTCTGCCCCGTCAAAGCAGACAGCTCGTTCCCCCGTCCATCCAGAAAACTCTCCTAGGGCATGCACGTTTTGTACCGCTTTCGTGTTTCGCTTCCCCCCATGACGTCACGCAATATTATTTTTATGCCATATCGCCCAGCCCTACAATAAAGTTGTGTGCACATATTGCTGTGAACCATCTGTTCAGCAAAGGTTACTTTGTAAATGTTCTTTATGTGATTTATCTCCAAATTAAGTATTTAAGTGCAGTTCATTTTCCCAGCACTATTAATTAGATGTCTATTCTACCGTCTCTGCTGATATTCTTATACTTCCCATATAAATCTAAAAGCTAAAATCTTGCCAAATGTTTAATTAGCACAAAGTATATATTTTATCTAATGGAACCCAAAAGCTGGTGTAAACATGTAATGCTCAGCAATAGTGATTCACATCATTACACTCACCAACTGACAGCAGCAAGTCACATTAACAGACTTTGGCAATGGTTGCTGTACAAATGCGCCCACTCTTAACAATTTCTGTCCACCTGTCACTAGCATGAACACATTTGCTTAGACAAAATGTGAGTGAAGTGGACGCTGGGATCCTGCTCTATGTAGCTCTATTCCTGCTGAATGTATTTGCATATTGTTTCTGGCAATAAATGTAACGTCAACGCTGCCGTGTCTGGTGGTCCATGTCACCGGATTACTGAGCCTGTGCTTGCCTTTTGCTTTCCTTGTTTATTGCAGTTTCCACCTCTGTTATCACCTGCACCTGTTTCTTGTTTTCACTCTCCGCTCAGCCCTCATTTAGGCCATTCTGAAAACCACTCAAATAGCTGGTTCGGTTATCGGTGGCACTGAGCCGCTCTGTGGAGCCGATCTGCAAATGTGTGCATGCACAACTGCTTGAAGTGGCACTGCGGTAAAGCTGGTTTATTGTCCATCATTCATGCTAATTTGAGAACAAGCAGCGCAACACAATACAACCCCAAAAGCAAATCACGCATCTATACGGTTTAATTTCCTTAACAACACACGCTCTCGCTCGCAAACTCTGTGTTCCTGATGGTTTTAGCGCAGCAGGATTAGGGACCATCACAAAAGTACAGAAGTCTGTTTACACGAATAATTGTAGAGATATTATTTTAATAAAAAATAATTTAGCATGTACATATGGGTGTAATTATTGCATTGTTTTAGTTAGGAAAACAGTATTTAAGTCAAATATTTCCTTAAGCATAACAGAACGATCTCAGCCATGTATTCAGACAATTTTAAAGCATTATTTTTTGTTTAAAAAGATTCAGAGACTATCGGATTTGTATTGTATCGGCAGATATCCAAATTTACAATATAGGTATATAGGTATCAAGCAAATACAGACGTCATGTTTCAGTTCACTCCTCCATGTGTCCTCTGTTCTGAGAGAAACCCATCCTATCATGACAAGTGTGTGTGTATTTTGAGCGTGTATTTTTTTTATCAAAAAAGATTTTTTGAGCGACAACATGTTTTTCCTCAAATGGATATTCGTTTCTACTCCACACTGCGCTCTACCATGTGACTTTCCTTTGGGTGCGTGAACCAAAATGTTTTATATATCCGGAAACTTAGGTAATGGATGCACTCCAAAGACTTTTTAAAATTGTTTATTTTTCACATTGCTAGCTGCAGGAGTAACAAACGTTTCAGCTAAGCGTCTTTTGTCTTAAGAAAAGCAAAGCTGCCTCAATTCAGTTGCTGCTACCAATGTGAAAAATAAATAATTTTCCTCCATGGCGCTTTCTAATTCACAGCCTAAAGTGAGACAAATCAGTTTGGGGTAGAAATTTAACTTTTCAAGCATACATTCTTCCCACATATATATATATTTTTTCCTTCCTGTGCTTGTCGACAGTGCTGGATTTATACACTTTCTTCTGCATCATTCATGTTCTGTAAAGTATGAAGTGAGTCAACAAGCTTTTCTTCTATGTTTACTATGCATGTTACATTCTAATATTGCAAGTAGTATACTCAGGGGTTAAGTGAATGGACAGTGGAATATTTAAATATGTCAAAACAAAACCACGCAGTAGAACTTCTTGTTTCATTTGGCCATATTTAGATGTCACCTATGAGGTACATTAGTCAAAATATTTGGCCCACGATATGAAGCAACACATGAATTTCCAGATTCCTGCCATGTTCTCCCCCGTGTGAATCGCGCTGTAGCTTTTTGTAATTAGCCAATGAAATGACATTTCTTTACAACGTAGGGTACTTTAATTAAAAATGAGCGCTACAGACACTGAGGGGAAAAATATATATATAATTATATCTGCTGATATATATATATAAACAGATTCTCCTATGCTGTATTGTCCTGATTTTATGATCCACCTATCAACAATACTTGCGTACATATATATATATATGTGTGTGTATATATATATATATATATATAATGCAAGTATTGTTGATAGGTGGATCATAAACTGTGGACAATACAGCACAGGAGAATTCAAGTCGAGAGACAGAGAGGGAGAGAAAGAGAATGAGAGGGAAAGAGAAAGAGAGAGAGATTATTCTTAGAAGCTGCTGCTAATTGCCTTGCTCATGTTATCTGAGACATGTTAGCCAGCTAGCTGGATGAAGCCGCTCTGCTGCTACCTCGGGGGTGTTGGCATCGCAGCTCACCAGACGACAGCTTAGTTTGCACAGGACCCTTTTTTTTCTCCTTCTAGTCACTGCAGCCTGCATCTCCTGAGGTTGGCCTCCATTGAGAGCAGCTTGTGTGTGATGGATTGGCATCCTGTTTGTGTCAAGCTGCTTTATGCCACTCTAATGAGCGGTCCGGGCTAACACATGACTGCTGTTGCTCCTGCAGCTTTATGCAATATATGCTGTAATAAAATCTCCATTTTGGAGAGGGACATTGGCCGGTTTTATGGAGGCTTGTGATGCGTACCTGAGGGCATTCTGATCACCTGAACTTGTGTGAATAGTTTGTGTTGAACAAAAATTTTCATCTTTCACAAAAAAAGTGGTTGTTTGTGCCATCTGATAGAAAGTTTATTAAGATACTCATTCTTTAACACTCTAATGCTTTGTTTTGTAATTTCGTAAAGCTATATGTATTGTAATTACTGTAAATATTGTGATTAAGTAGCTATGCGTTAAATTAAAAGAATATGTAACAAATTTAATTGGAATTGGAATGCTAATTATGTTGTAATAAATACTAGAACCACTGATTCTTTCCCAAAACCTTACAACTTTTTTCCACTCAAATAAACGTATGTGGTAATTCTAATGTAAACAACCGTATATCCATCACTTTGCAAACTAACCAGCAAACATAAAATGTACACTTCTCTTTCAGAAAAATAATGCCTGAAAAATAACTCTAAAGCAATTACTCTAACCTTGCCAGCTGTCAAACTTGTAATCAGGCAGTGCATATGTGCTGCAGTATTTAATCAGTCACGGATAACTTGCCACGGTGCACTGAGAGTCAGTGTGTCTGGGAAATCTGTAAATAGATTTTCTGACTTCCCTCTGTACTTCTTCCCAAACAGGGTATTTTTTTTGGAAATTCTTGTTTTTAAACTCAAAGTGATTTCCAGTGTATGCTCTTTTTACTCCTTCATGAGGTTAGTTTTATTGAGAAGACTTCTCATGGAGGAAAAATCTGTGATTTTTTTTTATATTAAATGTGTTAAATAATTCTCAAGGAAACAAAATGATCATCCTTAAATATGTTTTTTTTTCTTTTTTCATAAGCAGTTTTATATGCCCACCCATGAGTGGCAACCATCAACTTGTCACATTTCCTAATTGAAAAACCCTCCCTGTTCTGGGCTTACAGAGAATTCATTTGGGCAATGACATGAGAGTTGACTGGAGAAATGTTGGTCCCAAGAAACGCTCCCAAAACAGATGCAATTTCATGCTGCTTTAACACTGAGAAAATCATTCTTAATTCAAGTGCACAGTGCTTGGCTTCTTTCTCGCTTCAGTAAGTATGTTAACATGAAATTAAATCTTATTTAACAGAAGATATTTAGACATGAGACCTCTACATTTTGGCATGATATGACCTCATCTTTAGATCAAGTTAAGTTAAGGAAATCTCAGTGTTTAAGGTGGAAATCTTAAATAATCTCTGCAGCATTTAACAGCAATGTTACAAGTCCCAGTTAGAATGTTCTGGGAATAGATTTTTCTTGGGCTGGACGAGTTGCCGTAGGCATGGCATTTCTCATGTGTCTCATAGCAGATTGTCTAGATTGCAAGCAGAAGCTCAGTAAGAAGCAATGCCATCTGTGATCTACTCACTCTGAACAGCAGATTTCTGAATGGTTGTTCATCATCTCGAAGCTGATTTGGAAGTTGGAAGAATCCTATACTCCTATTACATTCTTGAACTGTATGTCTATGAGTGAGTGATTATTTGTCATTGTGAACACAGCACAGCACACAGTGCACCACAGCGAAATGTGACTGCTAACAAGGACAGCGCCCGTGGAGCAGTGCCTGGGGACGGTAACTTGCTCATGAGAACCTCAGTGGTAACTTTACTTTATTTGGACCTGTGTCCTTCTGATCTC
Source organism: Distichodus sexfasciatus (assembly GCA_032718565.1). NCBI lineage: Eukaryota > Metazoa > Chordata > Actinopteri > Characiformes > Distichodontidae > Distichodus > Distichodus sexfasciatus. Next base: position 6,895,657 of record JAVGVS010000003.1, read on the forward strand.
GAGGTGAACACCCTAGCGTTACGCCACAACCGGCATGTGAATGTGTAGTTTTGGAAATCCAGTCATTTTCACACTATTACAGTCATTAGAATTGCTTTATTGCACAAGTTACGCCAAGATGCAATATTAAATTTTATTTTACATAAATCAATCTCCCATAAATCTACCTCTGGCAAATACACAGAAATAAGCTTTTAGTATTTACCAGGGACATCCTCCTTACAGTACCAAATTCTGGGCCCTGTACACAAGCATTTTCAAAGGCCTCGTTAAGTCAGTCCCACTTTACACTCCACTACGACGCCCATGCTCATAACAGATTATTATACCACCAGTTGAGGCTTAATACTGGAGATGGAAAACTACCATCGGCTGACCTGGGGATCGAACCCAGGACTTTCTTGCTGTGAGGCAGCAGTGCTAACCACTGTGCCGGGTCTGTACAACAGTATCCCATAAATGCTCTGAATATCTAAAGTTTTATTCTGCCCTTGTTTTTTCCAGAAGCTGATTCATACAAAACAGTTTAATTTAAAAATAGAAATGAGACGAGCAAAGCTGTGAATTACACCTTAACAACACTGAAATGATAAAAGGTCCAATTTTGTACTTAAAGGTATTCTATTTTTCATTTAAGCAATATATGTGAAAAACTGCATAAATTGGACAAAACATCATGCTTTTATAGTAATTTTGTTTACAGGGTACTTATGAGTGCACTATTCATGTGTGACTAATAAAACCATTTTATCATAAGTGCCCCCAAAACAAAACTTTCTATCCAGTGAAATGCTGCTGTTTGTTATATTTTCTGACTCCATCACCAGCATCAACCAACAAACCTTGCAGCCTGAGCACAAAAAGTAGTAAAGACAGAGGTGTGCTGAGAAAAACATTGCTTATAAAGATATGTAACTTTAATTAATCACCTAGTGAGAACTATCTACAAGCATGATATGAAAACCTTGAAGTAATAACCTGATGTTTCTCACCTTTATTTCTATTTAGAAATGTAATTTAGATTTTATTGTCTCTCTCTTTCTCTCTCTGAGTTATTTATGATTATGTAAATAAAACCATTTTAGTTGATCTTGATAAAATATCAGAATGGTTGAAGTGACTGACATGTTTGTAATTGAATAATATCGCTTCATGTTGCAAAGAAATGTCTGTCAGCTTTCAATAAAGATAAATTTGAAACCAATTTGAAACCAATTTATTCCTGCTTCAGATAAAACGGACTTTTTTGACACTGAAGTGCAAAATCAATCATCATTCATTTAAATATTTCACTCTTTTAAGTTTTATGCTGTGATATAATCTTTGTATTTAATTCAAATAGGCACAAAACAAATCATATGTGCATCATTCATATTTAATATAAGAGCATAGATGAACTTCAAAGCAATGATAACACTGGCAAAAGAAACTTTATTTCTTTATAATAATCCCCTAATAGGTGTAAAGTTTAATTCTTACTTTTGTATACTGTAAAGAAAGAATGTTTAAAACATTATTGTTATTGTTGTTATTGTTTTTGTGAGTGTAGTGCAGCTTGTGCTGCCTCACTAGCCTCGAACTCCGAAGATTCTTTGCACGCAACACGTATCCAAAAAAGAGTCTTGAGTCTTGAGTTTTCTTTTGTTGTCTTTTTCTTTACTACAACTTAGACTGTTACAAGGAAAAGATGAATTCCTAAGACTACAAAGATACTTTACGTGACGCTCAAAAAACTGTAACGCTCCGGAGTTCTCAGCTCTAACACAGTTCAATACAATACTAGTTCTATACGTTCTTGCATCTTCAGATATATTTCAGGATCCAATCAGATTATGACACATAAGGCACGTATTACTTCTGTTGTTACATACTAGTACATTTAACGTGTGTATGTATTAATATAAATCTATTACATAACACTGTACATGGAAAGTTATGGAAAGTTCCAGAAACATATCTCTACTTTCTAGTGCAAATAGTTAAGAAATATTAAATCCAAATATTCCTACATTCATGCACACAAAATTGCTTCTTCTTCTTCTTCTTCTTAGTATTATTATTAGTAGTAGTAGTAGTAGTAGTAGTAGTAGTAGTTCTAAAGGATCTTTTCTCTACGCCATATTATATTTTCACAGAGTTCACTGTCACTTATCATGATGCCAATGATCAGTTGCAGATTTATTGGCTAAAATGTACTTTTACTCTATGTACTTTTACTAAATGTACTGTTACTTTTATTGCGCATACATACATCATAAAATGAGAAACACAAAAACAGAAAATGAAAGATGTTTGTGTTAAAGGTGAAATACTAGATTAATAATTGTATTTGTTATCAAATTGATGGCCTGGTATATTAGTTGTTTTAACCTCAATAATATCAGTTGTCACTGTTGTGCTCCCTTATAAAGTAAACACAGATGACTTTCATATTAATTATCAGACTTTTGGTTGACCTTCACGTTTACATATAAGCATACACATACATATAAGCTCCTTAAGTCATTCATCTGAATCTCTCCCGTATAATATTCCTTTTGGAGACTTGTCAGTTCACTCCCTTGATGTTATTCCCTAATAAATAAATGATCTAAGAAAGCACAGAATTATAATATATCCTTAGCGACAGACATAAGAAACCGAGTGCAATGCATCACATATGGAATACATGAACGAAAAAGCCAAAGTTATTCTCACTGAATTATGAGAAAAACAGGCAGTTTTTATGTTTCTATTTACGCAAAATCTTTTGGTACCTTGCACTATATCAAAGCATGTCACTTGTGCATTGCATTTATTCATTTACTGGTGATAAGTAAATGAATCATGTTTGCTGTCAAAAAGTCATGTTTTCCAGCAACTAATAACAATTCAAAGGACACAAGTCAAACAGGATTCATAACATTATTATCAGCTGCTACCCTCAGTTCTTTGTGTTCAGTGCTATTCTTTAATCAAAACCAGTGACCACTTCAGATTTTAGTAAGCTCACTAACAAACAAAGCATTCACTCCTGAGAGGTACTAGAAGATGCTGAAAAAGGATTAAATTTTTTAAAAACTGCTATGATAATTAAATATGAGACTCAAGTGCTCCTTATTACTAGAGAGAGAGTGAGCTTGGGGAAATCACTAAATGTAGTTATTGATAAATTCAGGTTAGGCCTCCCCAGGTTAGTCCTCCAAAAGATTTAACTGTCACCAGGGCAACGATTTTAAAGAACAATTTAACGAGTTAATGTTAAAGTGAACAAAGCCATGATTTTGAGTGATTATTTTGTCATTGTGAACACACCACAGCACATCTCACAGTGCACCACAATGAAATGGGACCTCTGCATTTGACCCATCCGTGAAGGAGCTGTGGGCAGCTAACAAAGGCAGTGCTTGGGGATGGTACCTTGCTCATGAGTACCTCAGTGGTGACTTTGCCGGCCCTGGATTTAAAATGTTCCCTGCCATGCTTTTTATGATGATATTCAAGGTCAAGTCAAATCAAAGTAAACTTTGTCACAAGTGTACAGAGAGATGGGACGACGTGGCTCCAGTTTTAACAGTGCAAAGAACAAGGAATAATGAACAAAGAACAAATAAGGCACATAGACTAAACAATATATAAATACAACATATACACTTTAAACTAGAAGTGGAATATATAATATAAACTTTAAACTAGAAGTAGAATTTGCATGAGTACACTGAATTTGCATGAGGTCAGTAACAGTTTCAATATGAAAAATGTTATACTCTTTTTCATATTCCTCTATCTGTCCTCCAAAATGCTTCACACTATGTATGGGGTAAGAAATAAAAAAAACTCTTCACAGACTTGAGACTATTTGCAAGAATCAATACCCAAAGCAAACACAACAGTTAAAACGTTATTCAGAAGCTGTCATGCCTTGTTATTGAAGGTAAACAACAAATTCAAAGTATATTGGTTTACATTGTGGTAGGGGAAAATGCTTCTGTTCAAAATTGTCTCTCAAATGAAATAGAAATAGTGTGATTTTGGACATTGTGTTTTTTTTATTTATTCACAGCTTTTTGTAGAAAACTGTATTCAGTGTCTTTTGCCAAGTGCTTTGGTTGTTAACAAAAAATCCCAAATATTTATAACCCATAAGAACAAATATATTTGCATATTGCTTATGTTTGCAAGTTTATAGTGAGTGGTCTGTAACAACAGTTTTCTCTATTGCTCTTCAACTTTTCTGATATGCCACACTTGAAGCTCTTCTTTTTGGCTTTCCCACTGGCAATTCCAGAGTGAAAATTGACTGCAGGTTTTTGTATTGTGGTGATCTTGCTGCTTTAGTGGATGAGCGAATGGAATGCTGCAAACAAGATGGAATCTAAATTGCTCTAATCTTGGTATTAGAGTGCAAAAGAAAGACGTTACCCTTCAATACTCTTCCTGGTCAGTAGTTTCTGGTGTCACTTAATGGGTAATAAGAGAGCTATAGGGGTCCAGCGTTCACACGTTAGTCTTTTAACACTGATCTACAACAGAACACTGATACATTTCATCCCACTCTCTTGTTGCTCCCTTTTGGAGCTAAGCAATTGAGGTTAATTTGTGCTTGCAGTGTTTTCTTGCTCCAAGGGCATAGCAAGTTTGGTCTTTCTCTCCACTTGACTCTGAATGAGCAAGATTGGGTCCTTCCTTATGTCATGGACCTGGTGCAAACCTCACTTTGGTACAAAGTTTAATTGCTTGCCCTCTGTGTTACTGAAATAAGCAGGAGAGGGGTCAGATTACGCTGTTTCTTCCCAGAAGCCACTATCTCAATGAGCAGCACAATCACACATGAACAACACTGGAATCTAAGCATAATTACTCTCTCTTTTGAAAAAAGAAGGGAAAGTTTTCAATCTATCAAATAATCTAATTTTTAACTCAGAGAAACATTTTAATACTGAAAAATATTAAACTGTTGTCAAATATTCTTAAAAGAGAAAAGAGATATCACTAAAAACATTCCTCTGGTGCAATTTATTTGCAATTTATGTGCCTTGTGAAAGGTTTGAATATATTATAGGAATTTGTAAATGAGACTGTTAGTTTGTCATTAACAACAACTAGAGATGCACCGATCGATTGGGCAGCGATCGGAAACGGCTGATTTTTGGCCTGATTGGCCTCATCGGTGATCGGCCGATCACTCACAAGTATTGCTGATTTCAAACCGATCTTGCACATGCGCATTACTTGCAGCACAGCCACGCGCGCATTCAGGCAGCGTTCACATGTACGCTCAACGGAGGCGTTTCTCATTCACTTTGAAGACGTCCTGAGACATCCTGAGATGTCCTGAGCTGACGCTTGATTTTGTCAACCCTCCCGAGCTGATCCTGACCCACTGAACCCGCACCAGGACTCCATGGGGACATCATCATGAAACCAACTGGGATTGGACCCTATGGACGTCTACTGACTTAGCAGCACAATACTGAACTAATTTCAGCTTAATGTTGCTGAGAGGGTCCTGCAAGTGGCCCAGCAACAACCCGGGATTCGAAATATCCCTTGGACTATTTTTGTATCTTTGCTTCTTTAAATAACTAACAACTCATCTTGATCTATTGCTTGTTGTACATTAAATGTTCATGCGCCCGGTCACCCACAGGAGGATGGGGTCCCCCTCCGAGTCTTGGTTCCTCTCAAGGTTTCTTCCTACTAGAGGGAGTTTTTCCTTGCCACTGTCGCCTCAGGCTTGCTTGTTGGGGGGTTTAGGCCGGTTATATGTAAAGTGCTTTGTGACAATGACTGTTGTTAAGAGCGCTATATTAATAAATTTGAATTGAATTGAAATTGAAAAACTTTGAATGGGGTGACATCGTGCGGCGTGCATGATTTTTTAGGTGCGTGAGTATGGTGCCACACCAATGCCAAAACTAGAACGCGGTTGTGATAATATTGCGTGCGAACTGTATTTTTCCTCTCGCAAATGTCTTTTTTTCCTCTCGATGTGTTAAATGTTCTCGCGCGCGAAGTGGATTACCGACGAGCGGCTTTTTTTGCTCGAGTGAGATTTCTGCATGCGCGGTTTGAAAGGGGGCGGGGTTTTGGCAGCTTCACCTGCGAATCCTATTGGCTGATGGCTCCTGGTCTTGTGATTGACTGCACACTACAGACAGTTTTTACAGAAAAACCAAAGATGACGTAGAAAGAGGAACAGCGACAGGTAGATTAAACGCAAGTTATAGTTTATCAACCTTATAATTATAATTTAATTGTTAGGTCTTACACGTTTAATAAGCACGCAATCAATGGCTCCCCTTGCCCACTTGTCTGTCCCCAATTCAACATAAACACAGATGCACAAGTCAATCACAAGATGATCACTAGATTCATCAGCCGTTTTCCATAGTTGAACATACAGGCTTAAGAAATCTGATAAATCACCTCTGCCCAAAATACAGAATGCCAAGTAGGCGTTACTTTTCGGACGCTGAGTTACCGGAGTTGTTACATTTTACATTTTACGAGTTACATTTTATTTATTTAAATTTGTAAAGAAAATTTATGAGAATAAAGCATTATATTAAAGGAAATTAGATTTTTGTTTGTATTTGCTATCGAGCTGTCACTATTATATGTCACTATTATAAAAGTAACTAGTAAACAGGGAAAGTAACTACCGCGTTACATTAAAAAAGTGGAAGCCCATTTTTTTGTGTCGATGTCGTCGACTACTTGCAGCAGCTCTAATTTTCTGTTATCTGGGAAAAAAATCGGTATCGGAAAAATCGGTATCGGAAAAATCGGTATCGGAAAAATCGGTATCGGCTGATCACACTTACAAAAAAATCGGTAATCAGAATCGGCCAAGAAAATTGCAATCGGTGCATCCCTAACAACAACAGTAAACTTGAAACGTTTAATGTAGACTAACATTCAGTCTTTTTTAATCAAATGGAAATGTCAGCTAAACTCTGGCTGTTGTTGAGAAATTAAGTATTTAAGAGTTCATTTTGTCATGTTCATTACTACTGTAAAATGATATCATGGTAACAGCCTGCGGGATGATTTCAATTGACACGACTTGTCCACTGCATATTTAAGCAACAAATAAAGTTGGCCCTGAAAATCAACATCACTGTTACAATCAGCGATGGGGACTCGAGTCTGAGACTCATATATTCGTATATGTTGGCATCACGTTGCTGCAACCCTTTTAATCAATGGAACTGCCTACCACTGACTCCACAGTGGAGCATAAGTACCACGTACAAAGCGCTCTCAAAACACAGAAATAGACTAGTTTACCGAACATTCCCGGCATTACCTTGGTGTAATACCTTCACGTGCATTAGAGACGTCATGCATTAGAGACTTGAGACTTGACTTGGACTTGGGACAAAAGACTCGAGACTTGACTTGGACTCAAGCACAAAGACTTGACTCAGACTTAGAATATTTACTTGTTAACATCTCTGGTTACAGTGTACACTGGCATGACACAGGAATCTGAGCCACACATCCAAATAATCATTTATTCAACGCAGCAAAATAAAAGACTCAGTGGCTTCAACACAAACTGAAATCCCATTTTTGGAATTATACAAAACATAAAAGGGAGAGGCACGCCTAAATAGGGACTAACTAAGCTGAAACACCTGCAAAGAATAAGCTAACTGATTAAACCAAACAGAACTAAATTATTGAGCTAATAGATTAACAGAATTTAGCTAACTAGAGAACTGAACAGTAAACAAGCAAAACAACGGACCAAAGGAACAAACTAGGAACAAAGAACTAAGCTAGCGCAGGTGTAAGTGATGAAGAACCAACTGATCAATAAAAAGACACAGAAGCAAGACAGAGGGAAACAACAGACATACCACACGGGATAGACAAGACAGCTACGGTAAACCCCAGGGGGAGCCAAGGCAATCACAGTACTACAGCAAATATTAAAGAGCAAACTGTAAGATTTTTTTTTATATTCAGGAATATGTAAAACAGAGGTATGCAAATAATGAAACATAAATAAATAATAAGAAAAAAAGTAGAAATTTGCAATCATGAGAAATTTGATATAAAGTAACATCAACTACCAAACAAAAATGACAAATCAGATTATATCTACAATTAGATCATTTAAGATTTTAGACATGTCTACTTTGTTTAAGATAAATGTATGCCTTTCATTTAGCATAGTGCTAAGCCAAATTTCTACATGCTCTATGCATAAGAACATTACAGCTCCCTTGGCTGAATCTGCTTACTCTTTTATAGTATTCATACATAATTAAAAATGTCATAATGGTTTTAAAATGAGAAGGGTAAAAACTTTATGGCCTTTGTTTGATTACAGTTCTCAAGAACCTTTGGACTGCAGAATATGATAATCATGGTCGAATGTAAAGCCGAGACATCAAGCAAACTGCAGTCATTACCTTCCACTTGCACAGAAATTTTAAGCAAAAGTGTGTATCATCAACATGAAATCAGATACTGTTGCCCTGACAACAAATTAGTATTTACACTATCTGTACCACTTGGTAATTGCTTTCTCAATATGAAGAGATGTGCATCTTTCACTGTGCCAACAGGTAAATTACTGTCATTTTAATATTATCTTCATGAAATACTTCATGATTATTAATAATTGCTCATTTTTCTCTTTAAAAATAAATATAAATATACTTAATTACGTTTATTAAAAGATTGTGCAGATCATAAGTAAAACAAAGAGGCAAGATTGAGATATTGTACATACTTAATGAGAATGAAAAATTAGCTGACTGTTTTATTATATTTAATCAAGTTCAACCTCAAACTGATATGGAAAATAATTTTGAGGATAGTAATCCTTTTAAAAGGAAGGGAGGTTAGAATGTGAAATATGCAACTTCAACTGTAATTGTCAGAAGAGAAATTAAGTTAATCTGTTACTGTCCACAACATGACGGATAATGACAAGTGGGGTAATTGCTTCTATTCAAATAGTAAAAATGCAGTGAACCTATTCATTTGCCGAGGTCGGCATTCTGATTCATTGCAAGGAGGAAAAAAAGAAAGAAATTAGAGTGAGGCTCTGATGTATGGAAACACATTTACTCAACTGAAAGCTTTCTGAAATTAAAGTTTAACTGTTGCTCAACAGTGGAAGAGAAAGCAGCACACTCAACAAGAAGTCCAGAAGCTCATTACATTCCAACACTTGAGGTAGGCTAGAATCTGGTTTGTGTTTTCTCTCCTGTATTTGAACAAAATACTGTGCTTATTCAGAGCATCCTCATTATCTGACACTAGCGATGGCTAATAATATCAACTTATATTGGTCCTTTTTATTTCCTTCTTTTATATCTTTAGTCACCAATTTTATTATTGCAGCATCTTCATATTAATTCTAATTATGGTTGTCTTCTCTCATCCTGAGTTAGCAAAATAGAACAAAAATGTGTCACAATCTATCAGATATTTACTGATCACTAAGGTCTTCCACTATTAGTCATTTATATGAGTAATTACTTGTTTTATAAGATTGGAAACTAACTTTACACTTTCCTTCTGTCAAATCGTTGCAGTAGAAAAGCTAGTGGGGTTCACATACTCCTGTGTGATTTTCAGCAATAGCTTATGAGAGATTTTGGTCTTGTCTGAGGCTGGGTGCAGAGACCCAGATCTAGATCAAAACTCTGAGCACTGAGATCCAGACCCCGACCAAGACTATATTTCAGAGTTCAAGGCAGTGAAATTATTGACTGATAACTACACATTGTGCAAACTTTGTAAAGGAAATACATTTTGTAAATTGATAAAAATAAAGTCATTATTTATATTTCTGAAAGCATTCTTTGTTTACAGCATTTTTTCACACCTGCCTAAAACCTTTGCACAGTACTGTATATGACTGACATCTCTCTCTATCTCTGTGTCTAAAGTTAACCCAACTGAGGAACGGAGCCCATCCCGGGACCAACCCTGGGCAGGCATCAACACACCGCAGGGTGCACACAATCACACTCCCATTCACACCTTACTGGGCCAATTCAGATTCGCCAGTGAACCTACAGTGCATGTTTTTGGACTGTGTGAGGAAACCGGAGCACCCGGAGGAAACCCACATAAACTTGGGGAGAGCATGCAAACTCCACACAGAAAATACCTACGGCCGACCCGGGGATCAAACCCAGGACCTTCTCACTGTGAGGCAGCAGCGCTATCCACTGGGCCACTGTGCCAACTCTCACTTAAACAGCGGTCTCATCCAAGTTAGTGCTTGCTAGCCACTACATATACATTCATAGCATTTTGCCCAAAAATCCTTCCATTTCATAATAACAGTGAAAGTCTCCCTGGAGCAACTTGAGGTTAAGGGTCTTACTCATGGGCACTATGTGGTGGTAGTGCTAGTGGTACAAGAGGACCGGGCTCCAATCCATACCCTCTTGGTTCATAGAGAAGTATCCTTCCTCTAGACCACCACTGGCAGCCCATATTTTTAAAATTCACTTAAAGTCAGAAACAGGTAACAGGTTTTCTATATAATTAGTATTTTATGCCATTGTACCTTTTGCTCATTAAAAATACATAAAAAGAAATGTGTGGGAAAAAAAGTAGTTCCACAAGCTAATCCAGTAGCCTGTGGAAGAACTTCAAAGAGCTGCTATTTGAGGGTATTCATCTCCACTTGGTATGAAACCGTTTCTCATGACAATCAAAAGCAGAGCCCTTGGCTGGCATGAGAGAAGCTGTAGAAAGATTGTTTTTGGGGCTGTGGTGTGACTAACACATAGCATTTTGAGGAGCAAAAGTAAAAAAAAATGAAAGAAAACATGTCTGCCACAGCCTGTCTCACCTGTCACACTATTTGTGTCCACCTCTCCGAGCCTTAGCCTCTCCAATACACTGCAAATTGCTTTGGTGCAGAAAGCAGGCCTCTTATGGTTTGCTGAAATGTTTTTTTTTTTTTTAATTTACTTATTCCTTTTTCAACCAGCAAGATGTAGCTACCCAGGGAATCCCAAGCTTACCAAAGTGAAGCCTGGTGCTTGTATAATATAGTTGTGTGATTGTATAGTTGCTAATGGTCTCTTCTGAAATAATAAGACTTTTACAAAACCTTTAATTTATAAATAGTTGAACTGATGAGTTATGTGTATAAATGTCTAGTTATGTGCAGGTGGAGGACAAGGTTAAGAAAGCTCTACATTTGTTAAGGTGCAGCTGTAAACATATTTAAGCTGCAGTTTTTCCAACCTAGGTGTTTCTGCCTCACTGTAATGTTGTAGTGGGTAATTCATCACTTTCGACTGTAACATCGTTCAGGTTCAGTCATTTTCACATTAGCCTGTTTTAGCGCTGATACGCTAATGTGCACCTTTCAATTGGAACATGTTTTGTTGTGAGCTTAAAAAGAAACATATAACAGGAATAATTATCTATTTGTGAGTGTGAAGTTTAGAAATGACTCCTTTCCATTCAGTGAAATTTTGACACCTCACCTTGTTTACAATGCAAGTACTGAACTGAGTGCAGGGCAGAAACCAAGCGGCTAACTCTGGCAAGTGCTGGCTCGACAACACGTAGTGAAAAATGAACAGATAATGCTAATAACTTTCTTCTTTTTCAACATCAAGCACAACTCCAGTTAACCAAAGTGGATTGGCTCGATTAATTGACCTTTCCAAGAAGTGTTTTTATGAATGACAGAGTCAGTGTCTGTGGTATCTTCCTGGACCCTTCCTGATAAGAGACAACTTATGGAATGTATCAAAAAAAAAATTATGTCTGTCCAAAGTAGTGATTGCGTGAGGGACACTAAGTTCATATTGAACATAACATAAAAAAGTGATGCAGCTCTGCAGCATAAAATAGCATTACCAAAAGCAAAGGCATAAGATATGAAATATAATAATAAATATAGAAGAAGAATAACATTTATTTTATGATAATGTAGCACTGATAATTTACTGATAATATGAAAGAAGGTTCAGCTGCGTGGGAAAATATTTGGATAGCAGAGGCGGTATATATCATTTCATCTTCTGCTGAAGTGTGAAATATGTTTTCAACAATGTTACCTGCACCTTTAACTTCATCTCTTGAAATACAGAGCAGGCTTTGGGGTATTTCTGAAAAACCTACTGCCCATACAGAAAGTGTGGAAAGAACATCCCGCTTTTCCCTCTTTCACAAAAAGCAACTTAAAACACTCACTGGCACTGGCTACTGCATATGTCTGCCTGAGTCTTACTGGCAAGGGAGGCGTAATGTTTCCCAAAAGGTGGTTCTCAGCTCGACCAGACTGTCACTGCTCATAGAGCTCCAGAGCTCCACAGGACTACATATAGCATAGAGTCCTGCTAAAAAAGTCTGGCTGTTGTGCACTTTTGTCCAGAAAGTAGAAGTAGAAGACATTTTAAGAAAGAGCTTCTTTGTGTGCAGTGGAATAAATTGCCTAAACACTGTTCATCTATTAGAGATGACATGTATTTGCCATCTCTCTCTCTCTCTCACACACACACACACACAAACACACACCTTTCAAAAACCTGTTCGCTGAACTAATCACTAGATTAATGTTGAAAGCTTGTTGCTGTAGCTGGCTTTACAAACAGTTCTGGGGCAAACAATCCTAATACACCAAATGCCTAAGGACCTCACTAACGTGCTGTCTTTCCAGGAAAAGTCAGGGCACTGTCCAAGCATGGCTGAACCACGAGCTTCACAAGGCCCGTCTCATTGCACTCCTTCATTTGCCAGGTTAGGACTCTCAATATTGTCATTACTTTATGCTTAGCTTCAATTTTCAAGCAGCAGAGCAAATGGTCAGCCTGCAGAGTGGTCAGCCTTCTTAATCTTAAAGTGGAATTATATCAACCTCTCACCCAGCCCAGATTTCTAGTTCATTTTTTCTGATATATCAAGCAACCACATAGACATTTAAAGGAGTTAATGCTTATTTCCTTTATACTGGCTGTCAGCAGAGGTGTTAAAAGTACATGCACTCTTCACTCAAGTAAGTATAGATACATGTGTTTAAAAAGACTCTAGTAAAAGTTGAAGTATTGACTCAACTTCTTTACTCAAGAATGTGAAAAGTACAGGCTCTAAAGAGCATACTTAAAGTATAATAGTATAAAGTACCTGCAAACACAAAACCACCATTTGGGGAATAAAAGCTGACTGGACTCCATGTCCAAGCGTTATGTAGAGCTCAAGCAGAAAAAATAAAGCCACATGAACACATAAAGCTCCATTGTTCATTTCCATTATTATACATGATGACTCCTAAACACATCATGCAACAAATACTATATTACTGTAAAGGCTGTATAAATAAACTCAACTCAACTGAATTTTGATCCGAGAGCTAAGTTTCTTTCTGCCACACTCAATCACCATATCATTGCCCACCGAATTGCCACTTGGTTTTAGTTTATTTTTCTCTCTTTCTTTCTCTCTCTCTCTCTCTCTCTCTCTCTCTCTCTCTCTCTCTCTCTCTCTCTCGCTTTATCGTGTCTATTGTGCTGTATGTCATGTGCAAAGACCAATACTGCAATGAGATTTGTTTCCAGTGCATGTTTACAATGTTTACAAGTTGTCTGGATGGTGCGCATTATTGATACAGAATAGGTAAAATGCATGGCAAAATGACTTAATAAACGTCATTAAAATTAAATCAAACAAGAGTAACCAACCTGATTTGAAATTGTAATAAGTAAGCACGAATATTCATACTAAAATGTATGTAGTAAAAAGAAGTTAAAGTTTAACAAATATATATAGTCAAAAATATAACTGCAAGCAGTTATTCTGGGGGCAATACAGTTTGCAGCTTTATCAGTTTTTATGAATTGGAAGTACACATATGTTGAATTTGACCATAACATCTTTTTCTACATATTTCACGGTTCAAAACTTATTGACTAACTTTAAAATAGTTTATATCGCCAATAAGTGGGATATCAACTTTGAAGTGAAGCTTTGCAGTCATATAAAGAAATACCTGAAAAATGTGCTTAATAATTACTATAAGAGAATGTCTAGAAGCTATAAATTATAGTAAAAGTTTCATATTCAAACATATGTCTTGCTGAATTTGTTTCAAAGTATTGATTTGCATAATATAGCCACAGTGTTGGGAGTAGCGGAATATACATGTGCCAGCGTTACGTATTTACAATACAAAATATGAGTAATTGTATTCGTTACAGTTACGTTTAAATAGAGTGGTAATTAGAATACAGTTGCTTTGTTCAAATAAATGGATTACTTGTTGAGGTGTTTTTCCAGTTTCATATGTTAGGCTGTCCCCTCTCTATCCCCTCTATAATTTTGGTAATTCCACGAATTGCCTTGGTATACCCGGCGAGCCTTGGCGCATTTGATATTCCGCCTTTATACGAACTACTTGTGTAAGGGTTGTTTTTTTTTTTTTTTTAAGAATATGAGTAATTTTGCCCTCATCTTATTGGTGTTAACAGAGTGTAAGGCAATTTCGTGACTCTCGTTAACAGAGTGTGGGTTTATGGACGAGTGGATTACATTATAAAGGCGAAGTCATCAAATCTTGGCCCGTAACAAAGTGCTGATTGGAAGCGGGACACCTGTCACCCAAACAGACAAATAGGCTCTAATATAAGCGTCCTGTTAATGTTGGTGGCGTCAGTTACACAATGGACCGAGGCCAGCACAACAGAACCAGCAGTGCCCGGCCAGGAATGCATTTCTTACTTGCATTTCGTCTTTCCTCCTCTACCTACAATGAAGTATATTGTCTGTTAGGAGATTTGGTCTTAATAATTACTATTATTTAGTAATTAACCAAATAATTCAAATGATGATTACATGCAAATTGGATAATCCAGGATCTAGTTGACTAGTTATGCGATTAAGAAAAATCAATATGGGAAAAATAGATCTGAGGTTTTTTTTAAGATTAGTCTTGACCTAAGAGAAATAAGATGGTATAAGATTTTTAGAATCGGAGCTGATTCAAAGTTATTGAAAACGCATAATAGCTTATTAGCGCCACCAAGTGGTAAGTGGTGCAATTATTCACGGAAAATCGGTATATGGGTTTTGGATGGGGTATATGTATATGGATTTGCAGTCCTCGCCAAACGAGCATTTGTTTGCATATTACATAAAATGAAGACCTAAATTAAAAGTAGTAACAAATAATAATTAAAGAAAGAGTGTCTTAGGATTCAAATGATACCAGTTGCATACAGGTGGACAAAATCAGGACGAGTTCGAAAAAGATGGGATTTCATTTTATGTGAAATTAGCGAAAAATCAAATATAGCAGAAATAGATGTGAGGGTCTAAAAATTAGGTAGCTAAGCAAAGAATAAGATGATATAGGATTTTTTGAGAATCAGAGCTACGATTCAACATTTATTTGGCAAAATCTTATTTTTTTGAAAAATTGCAAATAACGTGTTACAGTGCAATTTCTTTTTGCCTGGTAGTGGGTGGGGTGCGGGGACCTACCTGCAAATTTCAAAGCTGTGGGTCTTACGTTTTTTTCTCCACAACGAGTTTTGAGGCAGAAAAAAAAAAAAAAATCGGCACAATAACAATGTGTTCCACTGCGTGGCCCCTAATAAAGTACAGATACCCAAAAATTCTACTTAAGTACAGTAACAAAGTATTTGTACTTTGTTACTTCCCATCTCTGGCTGTCAGACTATCTATGGACATTTTGATCAACTGCAATTTTAGTTCATATTGGCTGACGTCAAAAGCTAGTGTCAGGAGGGATGGGTGCAAGGATTAGGCACTTTAATCATGGAACAAACACAAATCAAGCCGACAGGCTATGCCCTGTATGGAGAAAGCAAATACCGCAGGCCTTTTACTCAAGGACCAAAGAGAACAAACACGGCTTCGCAAATGCAGCTCAGCACAGCTCTGGCAAACAGCAACAACAGCAAACAGAATAGAACAGACACAGGACCCAGAAGGGGGAAGTGAGTTTAAACACTCAGCGCGGAGTTTTAGCACATTAGGGCAAATAACCAGTAAATAACCAATGGCCAGACAAGGAAAATAAGACACCAGGCCCTGTGTGTGACAATATTATTATATTGAGATACCGAGCGAACCAATACAACCGAGACATTATAAAGGAGTTATCACAATATAAATCTTTTAATTAGGACCATTTAACACATTTAACATATCAGAAAATGTAATTAACTTTCCATGATTCCTACACATGCAATGACTTCTTTATGTAGATGTGCAGATGTGTCGTGCTTCATGCTTTGCTTCAACTTTAGTAACTCAAATAAGGTCCTAACAGTGGGTGGAATGCATTATGATGCTGTATGCTGATTATCTATATTTGCAAAAATTTATTTTGCATACAGATAAACTGGATTTTCGTACCCTCAAAATAAAAAAGTGAGATGCAACCATAATTGCTTTTCCTGTTTATTGTTTGTCCATTGAATAGTTCATCATTTCACTGATTAAAGGTTCTGTAACCACACCCAGTCTGTCAAGACTCATGCTGTAACAGTACTGCTCAATGATGCACAATAACCCGAAATGTGAATCTAATTACAGTCTTGCTTCCAGAAACAACTATTATTTACAGACAAACTACAACTAGACTATTAACTAACTGTGTTTTTTCAGTCGCCACCAGCATCCGCTAACAAAACCACTTTTCCACTTCCCAACTTCTCCGGTGTAATTGGGTGTGTCAAATGAAATGTAACCACCTCTGGTAATAAACGCACACAGTGGGAGGGGCCTCTTTTACTTCTTCAACGTGTCTCACTCTCTTTTTAAAGATTTTAGTCTCTAGAAATGCCACTGAATTCCCATGGGTTGGTAGATATTGAACTTTCTGTCATTAAACTGATTTAAAAACAGCCCCTACTGCAACACTGACTGATTGCCATACATCAAAACCATCAGCAAGTCAGAAAGGCAATTTAATAGTACAGGCAACATGAAGGTTTTCATAAGGCTGTAATTTTGAATCAAGCCGCTTATATAATCTACTTGCTATACAATGTTATTTCTAAACACCTTGTAATCAGACATTGTCAAAAACAGACTTTACATTAAAATGTGTCAAAGAGTGAGAGGATGACAGTGGAAAAGAACTTTTCTGAAGAAGTCAAGCAATAATTTTAGGTAGTATGTAGAACACAGAAGGGCATCCAGCCTCATCTGGATATTCGCTTTTAAACTTCTTCTTTTAAAGCATTCATTCATTCATTCATTCATTATCTAAAGCGCCTAATCCTTATTGGGGTCGTAGGGACGGAGGGGCAGTGGGCGTGAGGTGAGAACCAGCTCGGTGGGCACCAACACACACATGAAGTCTACATTCACACAAACATTCATTTATACCTATGAGGGCCAATTTAGAGTAACCAGTCAATCTAAACTGCATGCTTTTGGACTGTAGGAGAAAACCAGAGCACCCAGAGAAAACTCAAGAACCACCGGGAGAGCATGCAATTTCTGAAAACCTGGGGATGGAACCCCAGAACATTGGGGCATTGCCACTTAGCATTAACACAAATGTGAGTGCTTGCTTGGGTGTAATGGAAAATGTGTATCCAGGGCCCTGAGATCTGGAGCTTTTATGACATTTATCTTAAAATGAACTAAAGTTTTAGTCTTAGCAGTTTCCCATTACCACCAACAGTAGAAGTGTACTCTCCCAAGCATAGAGGCTTTGTGTTCAGCCTAAAACATGATGTCCTTTATTTATGTTCTTAATAAAAGACCTGCAACTTGCAATTGAATGAATGCAAGTTGGGTTTTAGTTAAAAATGTTGCAATAACAAACTCTGAAATTATATGATATAAGTAAAAATAATGACCTCACTGTTTTTTACCTTCTTGGCAGTGGATTATGACAAAAATTAAAGCTGGAAAACAGGCATTTTTAATAGAAACATTCCATCATGCCTTTACTATATAAAGCAAAATCAGAAGGAAGAAACTATAAAGTGTATTTTTGTTGATGTGTGTGTTTATGTGTGTGTTTGTGCGTACTGTGCACGTTCACTTGTTGTCACTTTTTCCAGAGATTAGCATTGGTTTAATGCAAAATAGTGTTTCATATCTGCAAAGCATATTTTCTTTGAAATGTACTACAGAGTTTTCGAAGTAACTTTGCAAATATGATTTTATATTCATACAGAAAGTGCAGTCTGTGTGTGTGTGTATGTGTGTGTGTGTGTTCATCCCTTTGTTCATGTTGCTGCATTTCAGAAACAGATGGAATGACTACAGGCTACTAAAGTTATGCAAAATTCTGGCTATGCAAGCATTCCAGGGAGCCACAGTCCAAACAGCGCACAGACAGGGTTTAGAGCATAAAACTGTCATAAAAGTCCATGGAAACCTTGAGACTGAAGGGGGGAGCTGTTAATATACTCTTGCACTGAGCATGAGATAATGTTCAGTCCTGCCTGGCAGATTTAGCCTTTGCTTGTATATTATGTGTGGCAGTAGAAGCACAAGAGCTGTGGTGGCTGAAAACTGGACATTTGAAATGATTTTACTGGTTCTGATGTTTTGGTTTTCTACCAACAGAGAAACAAAGACTTCATTCTGACTACTGTTTATAGAGGCACATCACTGCTTATGGCAGCTGTATTATCATAATGAAAACTCATAGTATGTGTATTATAAAATCACCTAGTCAGATTTTATTTAGATAAAGGATAAGAGGACAAATCTTCTGCTTCAGTGTGACTCTCAGAGTTATTATGGAATATTAATTCATTATTGAGATAAATCATTTTTATCTGCTTCACTGCCTTATGATTATTCATCCAAAAATTTCAGTATTACCATACTGTCTTAAAATGCATTAACAGAGTAAGGCAAATAACAGTGCAAGATACTGGCACAAAAGCTTAGGAAACAATGAAATGGGAACCTCTTCAGCAAAAGAATAATTTCAATTCCATAATATTTATTAACCATAGATGTGACATTAAAAGTGGCCATTACATTATACTTTACTAAAGAAACTCCAAAATACCTTTTTTAATTTTACCTTTTTGTAAAATCTCTTTTGATAATTGTTGAATATCATATTACTAGAGCTAAGGGATTATAGTGTGACCTACTTGACCCCACTAAGCGTGCTTACAAAGAGCATGTACCTTTGCTATCTGAAAATCATCGCATAAATCCGCCTCACAATATATTTCGTATTACGTAATGTACATTCTGTCAAATGATCTACAATGGTATCTGTACATTGTTTGTCATTTTCGTGATCAATGTATTGTAAAATTACCACACAAAACTGTATAGGAATTCATGTATTTGACAAAGGATTTTTGTTCTTATTTCTTTATTAACTTCGGCTTTTGGCAGCTGTGATGAGCAGGGTAGATACTGGCTAAATTACAATTTAAATACTGCCAAGTTAGTAATTGCTATCCTTGAAATGTGGAGATTTTTATGTCACTGAAGGACTCGGTCTTCACTTATGTGGATCACTTAACATTGCAGTTGGTGATAAATGGATCAATTAATACAACTGGTCTTGCTTTAAGGAGATTAAAATAAGCTTCCTTTAGATCAGGCATGGTGCTCACGATGCTAGGCAGCTTCTGTTTAGCAGAGTAATTATGGATGAATGTGCTCATCATTAGCACGTGTTGGAGGTCTATGTAATACAGGCAGATGTCCAAAACCTCTCTCCTAGCAATGGAGAAAAAGTCAGGTGACACATAGGTCAAAACCATTTTCTGGCTCCTCTAGCAATTGACTCAGCACTACTACGCAATTCAGAACATGTTTTATATATATATATATACATATATATACACACACACATATATATATATATATATATATATATATATATATATATATATATATATATATATGTATGTACATATATATATATATATATATATATATATATATATATATATATATATATATATATATATATATAAATACATATTTGAAAAGAGAGATTCACTGCTAAAACAGTAGTTTAGACAGTAAGACAGTAGTAATCTAAGTGATGACAGTAGGTTTTACTGGTGTGTACTTTCTTGATATATTGAGATATTTTTGAATAATTAAGCCCTAAGTAAAGCACAATTTTGAAGTTTGAAGACCTTATTCAGTCAATACATCTGCAAGTTCCATTCTTGTAAACACATCCAAAAAAGAAGCTGACTGCTTCAGTGAAAGTCACTATTTTTCTTTCAACACTAGGTAAAAAAAACACTGTAGCACAAAATGTCCCTTGGTGATTTAAGCAACTACAAGAGTTGATTTTTAAGACTGCATTCCTCAGATTACTGAGTGTGTTGCTAAGTTTGTTTGAAATTCTCTTTGGAGACCTGACGAGGTTGTAACTACCAAACTTCAGAGGGTAACATACAATACATTAGTTAATATTTGTTCTCCTAAAAAACAATATAACATTTGCTTTTTTGCTCACGTAAAAACAAAATGCACAAAAATACATCTGAATGTCACATAATTTTTTTGTCAGGGAAGGACATATAGCATAGTATAGAGTCTGGACAATTCGGTTTCTTCCAAGTAAACAGACAGTGGGCACCTGAATGGATTTGGAAAAGAGTTTTTCACTGTGCTGATCTGTTTATGTGTGATAACAGATGTGCTCGATTGGTTGGCTTGCATCCTTCTAACATCTGTTTACAAGGAGGCAGGAAGTGTGCCATCATTCTCTCCACAGTAGTGCAAA
Source organism: Distichodus sexfasciatus (assembly GCA_032718565.1). Lineage (NCBI taxonomy): Eukaryota > Metazoa > Chordata > Actinopteri > Characiformes > Distichodontidae > Distichodus > Distichodus sexfasciatus. Next base: position 6,916,340 of record JAVGVS010000003.1, read on the forward strand.
GCCAATTGTGCACTCAGATATGCCACCAGTAAGCATCAAGCAGTAGAGCCACAACTTGTATCATGTCATTTTTTACTTAACAAAAATTAATATTACAGCTTTCATAATGGGAGACAACAGGTTGTGTAGCGGTGATATAACTGTCATTATCACACTCTGTGATTAATTTCCTCTACTACGGTGTCTTTTTATAGTACAAATCTCACATCACTGTCTACATACCGGCATTCAACTGTGCCACAAGATCAGGCATCCAACTGGCTGGTAGGAGATCTGAAAAGAGGCATGTGATCAATCATGTTGAGAGTTTTCACTGCGTTTCAGACCCTAAGACTAACCTTGCTTTATTTCTACTATTCTAAACCTGTACTGACTCCTCCTAATAATTCTAAATTAATAATTATAAATATTGAATCAATAAGAAATGTTTATTTTAAAATATCATCAGAAGAACCATTTGTCTGCATAATGTATAATATCTTACTGGAAATGTTGAAATGAAATTATATCAAATGAAAAGAATTATCTTAACGGTTTCTATTCTTTGGATATCCATTAGGGTCTGTACTGCCTCTACACACACTGTAAGGTTGATAAAATTGGTCAATTGTGTTAGTATTAATATACTAATGTCAGAAATCGTGTGCTTAAACAAGCCATTTAGATTTCTCCCCTACTTCTACGTGACATTAGGGGACATTTTAATAACTCCACCCTCCTATCCGAGAAGCTCTGCTCACCAGGTAAAACTTTCTGATCCGCCATGTTTTCCTGCAAGCACTAACGTAGGAATCGCAATGAAGAAGTCAACTGGCGGAATGTTGTGTTGAACATGTATGGCTGTATGGATTGTCTGTAAGCTGCAGCCATGTTGATCATTTTCAAGTGAGGTAAACACTCACCATGCTGTCTACACCCCAGTTCCGAAGTGGGCCGTAGGCGGCAGTGGCTCATTTGTATTTAGGAATACTAATGAGAAACAGCCTGTTCTGAAAGGGACTGAAATAGAGCGGTAAAAAGCAGCTGAAATGCCTAATCTGGGAGGTATTTTCAGCAAACTACTTCAGAGACATGTTTTTTTAACTAGTTGAAAAAATAATATGGGACCTTTACCACAACAACAACAATTTGAGACATACGAGGCAGTAGCTAGGAGGCTGCAGACTAGTTCAAAGCCAGAGGGAGTTTCTCTAAGTTTTCACTGATGTGTGGACTCAACAGCTGTCTAGTGGCATGTGAATTTAGATGAATGAGGAAGATCAAAAATACAGAACCCACATGGACGTGTGCCACATTCTGAGGAATAAAGGATGGTCACCAAAGACAGTCCTTCTGAAGACACTTCCACTCAACCACTCAGCATGTAGCTCTCTAAGCTGAGTACCTCCCACAGCTAGGTATGAGCTTCATCTGTGCTCTCAAAGGAAAGGAAAAAAAAACACTTGCCCTATGTTAGCTAATGAACTGTGCCAGCTTTAAAATATTAATGCATTCATTGTCTGAGAAGCAAGAATGTAGTACCAGAAAAGGATATATTGAATTACAAAGCAATGACCTTTGGTTTCTGGGCTGGCTGTCACCAGGTTATGATTTAGTATTTGTATATGGTTAGTGTTTATGTTTTCAGCCTCTTTATTGACTTTTTGTCCTCCCACAGGCATATAGGCTTTAGTTTCATAGGAATGTAACTTTGTTTCTTCACTAATGACACATTTGTGTTCAATAAAAAAATCAGGGTTGTGCATAACCACTTGAAATTGTGCAGATCTTTATCAGCAGAAAAAAACTTTTAATTAACTAATTAAAAGTTTTAATTAATTTAACCACAAGTGTGCTGCTGCTGCTGCTTGATTTAACATGTGCAGCTATTAGTGTAGCAGAAATATTATGGGGCAAACAAATGTCTGATGAGGAAATTAATTTAATTTTGCATATATACATTAACCTTTGTTTTACTTGCAGTGAGTGTGATTTTTTTGGAAATTGAAATGGGACAACATAGCACTAGAAAGTAAGCAGTATCACCAATGACATCAGTTTAAGGGTTAATTACTCTTGTATTCCAGGTGTAAGGTGTTGGCTTGTCCAGAAGAAATTGTTCATTTAAGTATGCTTCAATAAAGCCATCAAATGATGTCTCTCTTGACAAGCTGCTCAGGAGGAGGATTAGAGCTGCCATGATGCACAGCTCTACTGATTGGGTTAATCTAAGAAGGAAAATTCCATTAGCACAATTGTCAAAAGACTGTCTTATCTAACTTAGAGCTGCACAGCCCAGATTCTCCAAGGCCAAAGTATTTCACAGTTCAACAAATTCCCAGCTCTGACTATAACGATTCTGAGTGCAGAACGCCGCTATGGTCAGTATGGTCTCAAGTTCTCCATTGGTTGACTCCTTTAAGGACAGTGTGTTTGCACAGTTGATTGTAAAGTGTTGCCAATTCTTTCATCTTCCATCATTTTCCACCATTTCCTTCTCCATCATTGCTTTCTGTTTTTGATCCATTGCTTTGTTGTTTTGGCCACAACTTTGGCTTAATCTCTGCCACTGGTGCTTGCAAATATTTTCGACCCTCATGTCTGTTTTTTGACTTTGAACTGGATTATCTGCATTATACCTGTTTGCTGGCTTCTGACCAATACATGTTTATGGCAATGACTCTGTTTACTCCATTTGTATGCAATAAAATGCCTGACACATCTGTTCCAAAACATCCAGTTTGAATTTGACAGGAAAACAAGTGCATCTGAATGCAAGTCAAAGTCCTCCAAGATGGGCGAAGACTTCACATCTAACTTCATATTTACCTATTTCTAAACAATATGTGATGCAATGTTTTCACTGTCAATTTCCACATTCATTCATTCATTCATTCATTTTCCGAACCGCTTAATCCCAACCGCCACTGCGCCACCATGTCGCCATCCCAATTTCCACCTTGAAAATGTAAAAAAAAACTGTTATACGCCAAATATTACCCTAAGAGGCAATAAAATAAAATAGTAAAATAGTTCATAAAATAGTGTGGAAAGGCCAACTTACATTGGTCGATATTCTTCCTGCCAAACTTAAAATCAGACCAGTAGCACTCTGCTTTCCGATGACTCACTACCATTGTCTCTGCCTGCGTTATAATAGTCACACACTTGTGTGTCATACTGTCACAGGTAAGAACACAGTAATAGGTACAGCATGTGTCAGACTTATACATATTTAATAGGTTTATGAAAATGTTTTCATCATCATTAAGAGCTGCTAATCAAATGCTGATTCTGCTGTGATCACTGTTAGGCGTCGGCACCGCAATGCGCAGTTTCCGACCACCGATAGGTTTGAATGGCACCTCAGCTGAATGGAGAGGTGCCTATTTGTGCCAGTGCTCTCAGCATGCACGCTGGATCAAGCATTGTTCTATTTTCTGCCCTTTCAAATGTAATGGCATCATAACTGAAACTGAAAACAGAAATGATCCAATAACATTCTCTATTGAATTTACAATAATGGAAGTTGATGAAACTTTTATTGTCTTCGTGCCCATTACAAAGGTTGAGAAAGAAGCCCTACAGTTATAAACAAAAAAAACCTATGGGATGGTGAAGCAAAGCAGGTTCACAACATGATAAAACAACTCTAATGCATTTTCCTCTCTGCAGTGAATTTTCTAATTCCACAACCCTATAATCAATGCATTTTCTATTAAAATTCCCAGTAATTGTTTCCTCTTCTCTTTTGAAGCACTCCCTAAGTATTTTTGGTAAAAACTGCAGCAAATGAGTTGATGTTCTCATCAGTTTAGGATCAGAGATATAATTAATAGGATGTCAGAATTCCCTTTGAATGCAGGAAACCAGGTGCAGTACTAATTAGCTGCTTGGTAGCTATCTGTCATTCAGCAAACAGCAGAACTCCAGTGTGATCCACATCAAACCTTACTGAGCTAATTGGGTGCTGACCAAAGAACACTGTGAACTGTGTCTTCCTTGTGTAGTTTTTTCCTCCTAATCTTTTTCATGATGACACATCTAGGGAAGTTTTTTTCTGAAGTTATATTGGGCCTTATCAATGCAGTGCTTCAAATCAAAATGGTTTAAAATAACATATCCTAATAGGCATGCTCTGAGAACAGGGTGCAGACTTAATGTCACTTTGCTGCAGTGCGCTTTTAACTACCAGCCACATCCTCAAGTGTTTTGTAACACAAATGGTTTCCAGCTCCAATAGAAATGCCTGTTCACTTACATTGAAGATATATTTTGTGTATTTCCAAATGCACAAAAGTTCATGTGGAGCCCCAATTTACTTTGAAGTTCAGTATCTGTCTTATTTATTTGCTCTCCGTCTGGTCCCGGTGCAAACCTACACTCATCAATATTATTAAATGTCACAAAATAAATTTGTCTGCCTCACATAACACTCAAGCTAACACAGCCGTGGCATTCTATCACATTAAGAGCTGACTAATTCTCAACTGTCATTGTTTGGCGGAATTCTGAGAAACTCATTCAGTGTGGCCTACTGCAAAATTCCAGCAATTCCTTCAATTAACAAAACACGGAATACTGTAATCCCTCCTCTCTATTGTGCTAATCTGTTGAAACATAAATGCATTAATCTGTCCAAAGTCCTGAGTTGCCAACTCATTTGAATTAGAATATCACAGGAATATTCACAGTCCATTAGGAGACTACAGCGCACCAGAAGGAAGATCTTAGGTGCTAGTTAGAATGGCAGAATTGCTAATTGCCAAAGGAATCAGCATTAACCATGAAGATTTATCCGAAACTCTGTCATCAGGATGGTTCATCTTCAAAAAAATTGAGTTCACACCAACTTGAAGAATGGGAGGGCCTGGGGTTAGAACAGATTGGAACTCATCATGTTTCTAGGAGTGCTGGACTTGTGCAGATACTCAGTCTTCTTTATGGACTTCCTAATGAGGTTCTTATATTACTGAACTTGCACACATTAGCAGGTCATGAGGACAGCCAACTTCACACTGGCCAAGGACACAAGTAGAAGTTTATGAACTAGGCAACTGCAGCTGTATGTGTAAGTCGAGACTATGCCATATGTAGCTCCTATAGCAAGGCATATTTCGCATTTAACATAACAATAAATATTTACTGATTGGTTGGTTTCTTGAATTTTACAAAAAGGAAATGAAAACTATAATTATTAAAACCCAAACTATTCATAACTTGTGAATCTGTGTGCAAGAACAGAGAGAGAGAGAGAGAGAGAGAGAGAGTCAGATATTGGTCATATATATAGACAAATCATTTGGATCTCGGCTGCATAAAAATATCTCTGTGCTCTTTTGCCTGAATCATTGTATGAAAAGATCAATATCACTTGAGCAATGGCTATGATCTTTATGTTTTCAGCCCATTACCACAGAAAGAATAGACGCTCAATTTAGTAATTTGTAGTTTATAGGAGAGAGAAGTGTGGTGGGAAACTGGCTCTGTTCTCTGAGATCAATAATGCAGACCCCAAATGGAAATGCAGTCAGCCTGAACTGCGGAATCAGTTTGTAATCTAACGCCAGGTGGGTACCAGATCAAAACCTACGGCCTCAAAATGGAGTGAGCCCAAATAAGTATGAGAGCAGAAATTGAACAAGGCCTTCCTCCTACCACGGAACTTATCCTGTTCATTGTGGACAGGGGAAGGTGGTGATTTGATTAAATTCAAACATAACCAGATGAATACCATCTTCCCCAACAGCTTGCCATTGTTTTGCATTGTGCTCCTTGACAGTAAATGTTATAAGACTTGGAATATTTAGTATGAAAATCACATTATTCTGAGGATCAGCATTTGATGTTTCATTAGTTTATTAGTTTATCAAGGTATATTCTTGTTGCAACATGTATGTGTCCAAATATTGGCTGAAAATTAGCACATTTTGTTTTCTTTTACTCTGTTATGTTCTATATTGTTTGAGAATGCATTTCAAATGTTTACTGTTGAACTACTCTCATTAGAGTATTCAATTGTTAATGTGGCATAATATCAACTGTAGATCTTTTATACATAAAGAGAAGTTGGCATTTCTAAGAGGTAGAAATTTGTCCTAAATGTGATCTAACACCAATAACACGTTAAGCCTTAATATGTATATAAACAAAAACAAAACATACAGATCTTACATCCATTTGACACTTCATTTACAGATCTTCTCTTCATCTCTCTGGTCAAAGATTTCTCGCAATTCCAGTCATAAGGATGCATGAATTGGAACAAAAAGTCAAATTGAAAAAGCCTGGATCCAATGCTTAGAGAGCACAAGAGGCACAGAGGCAAGTCAAACAAAACATATGGAGTGACAGCTCAGGTATAAAAAACACATGAAGCAATTTAAGTCTTCCAGAAGAAAAGGTGGAAAATCAATTTCTTCCACCTTCTTGAAACAAAAACTTTGTACCCAGATCCCATTTTACCTCTGTCAAGCTCTAAAGGACAGAATAATATAAACTTATCATAAATTGTAGGGAGGATGTTGGGGGAAGAACCCCAGCAGCTTGTTCAATCCATGAATGACATGGCTGTTCTTGAGTTATAAATTTGTTTCAAATCCTCAACAATGATTTGCAGGAGTGAACAAATGTTGCTTGGTTGCTCATTAAAATATCTCCTCACTACATAACTAACATAGCTCCAAAAGAGGAGGATAAAGCTTATGCTTGAGTGTAAGTGCAGAAATGTAATTTATACACATTTATACATATATTATTTATAGATTTCATTTATAGTCAGCTTTTCTGTAGTCTTGGTGGTTTTCAGTAGGAGCAGTTGGTAGCGTAACAATTAGGGCATTTGCCCCATGATTGGAAGGTCACTGGTTCAAATTACGGACTGGTAAAGGTACCACTGAGCAAGGTACCGTCCCCAAGAACTGCTCCCCGGATGCTGCTGATGTTAGCTGCCCACTGCTCCTTCACGGATGGGTCAAATGCAAATTTACATTTCGTTGTGGTGCACCGTGTGCTGTGCCGTGTTCACAATGACAAAGAATCGCTCACTTTCTTTTTTGTAAAACTAGTACGGTCTCAAAGTTGTTACTGTTTTCCCAACACTTATGTAGAATTACCAACTATCCCATCTTGGATGCGTTCAAGGCCTTCACGATCCAATCCCTTGTATTTCCTTGGCCTGGGCAGAATCCCTTGCCTATGAACCACAACACAGCGATGTCCAAATCATCTCAGCCTATCAGTCTCGTTGTGTGAGGAACAAACAGCTGTCCTTCCCCCTCAGCGCCCTCCAAAATGAGAGTGTAGACAAGAGGTGCTGGGTTGGAACTGATGTTGGCATCATCTGGAGAAGCCAGTTAAGACGGTCTCAGCTCAGCTCTCCCGGTCTAGCAGTGCAGGACGGCATGCTGCCATGATTCTGCAAGACAGTTCTATTTCCTCCCCCAAGAGAGTAAAGGCTCAACAGTTGCCTTAACACTTTAATGTGACCTTAGCAATCTATCTATTCATTTTCAGTGTTGTGGCTGAAGTGTAAAATCCTTCAAGCTGTACAGTTTGCTTTTTTTCCAGTATACTCAAAGGATTATCTAACAGATTTTTTTTTTCTAAAGCTGCAAATTGAGGTGAGGCGTTGATGCAGTCCCGTGGAAGCAGTGATGTTAAGCGTTTTTCACATGCGGAATAAAAGAGGAATATGAGCTAAAACAGCAATGCATTCCTCTAACGCAGGGCCACAAAGTGGTTCTGACAGCAAATCTTCTTTTATGATATGAAATAAACATCTCAGAACGCACACGAGCAGCACAAGTTATGCCACACAGAGTATGCTGCATAACACCGAGGTGTCTGTTTTTGAGAGAAAGAACGACAGTGTGGCTGGAGAAGAAATGACACACAGAAAAATCACGTCAGTCAGTGATGCGCCTCTGCTATGCGGCGTCCACACTCGTGTCATTTGTCACATTTGAAATGCCTGTCTTTTTCAAGGGACAGGTTACGGACAGATCACATCGAAAAAAAGACTTTCTCTATTTAATAAGCAGCGTAAGCATAGGTATTATGGATGAAGATAAATAATGTATTGTGGGAGAGGAGACAGGATGAAGGACAATGAGAGAGAAACTCGTGAGCCGCTTTAGTGTAATCTCCGTCCTGAGCAGTAATGACTACATTATCATCTCATACATGCTCACTCCAGACTCTGCAGTAATTAGGCTCTGGGTCATTAGCAGTAATTAAATGAAAGATTGGTTACTATATCCAGTTTGACTTTACCCACACTGTGCACATCCCTCATGTTTTCCAGGACTCAATCTTGGCCCGTGAGTGTATTTATATACTATTTACTAATCTAATTAAATCCCACACAGGGAGGCAAATTTCTCTTCATGCCTGTTGTCAACCCGTTTAATTAGCTACTTACTGAATTGAATTCAGATGCCACCTGAATGCTCCCTGTCAACAGAGCGCGCACACACACACACAAACACACATAAATAAAAACTCATTCACGTCCATATCAGATCTGCTCGGCCAAATCTAATTTGTCTATTACTGCATCCAAAGCCAGTCTGACTGACAGTAATTATTGTATTTCTTGAACTTGGGTGATTTGTAAACACGTATAAATCCAGCCCAAACTGGATTGTCAGTACACTTTTAAGTTTGCTTTGCATTTGGACTGCAAATATACTTCTTCCAGATGCTGTGTTAATGCACAATGTCAGCAAATACAATAGCTCATGGATTAAGACACTTGGGGAAATTCTCTGCTGTTTTCTCACCAATTTAATTGCTCATGCATGTCAATAAACTGTCAAAATGAAAGTGCTTGAGTTCCACAGATTATTTGTTGGCCAAACAGTGTGTGTACTCTGGTTAAATGTGTGTATAGACAATGGTGGGATTTGAGCAGTGAGAGATTTTGAGCTTTACTTCAGATGGACATTCTGTCAGAATGCAGAAGCAAACACATCAGTAAGCTTACATTAGCCAAACTTTAAAAGGACACTTCTTCATTCTCAGTGAAATATGTGTTCCATTATTATATATTAAATTATTACCCCCCCCCCCATTTCTCTGTCCTTGCCACTGAAGAATCGCTATCATATGAGTATTGCTCTCCTAAGAATCCTTACTACCATTTATTTATTTGCTCCACTTCTACTAAATCTAATGCTATTTGCACTGCTATGCACTCTGGCAGTCTGCCACAACTCAGCTGCTTTTCATTTATCAAAGAGCCAGCTACAAACTGCACTAACCAAGCAATCAGTCCTCATTGTTACAGAAATCTCTTTATTGTAGGACTGGCTACCTTTCAAACTGTTTATTACATAAGAGTGACTCTGTCAGGTCATAGTTCCTGGCACGCATGCATGAGTTAAATCAATGTATAAATTATGTTATGTATGTCAAGATTAATAGGCTAATATGTAAGGATAATAACAAGCAGCAGATTATTTTGTAGAATTTATTATCTGATTCATTATTACTGGATCTAAAGCCAAATGGCATCAACATGTTATTAAAATGTCACTCAGCCATAACCATGTGTTGTGGGAAAATGGTTTCCAACTGTAAAATCAGTTGCAAATACAATACACAGCATGTGTTATTGACATACTAAAACGTGTGAACATGAATGCAATGAAATTCATTAAATATTAAAGGAATAATATAAATTTGAATCTAGAATTTTCCCTTTAATCATTGGCAGTGTAATTGTACATCTGGAACACAATATATGCACATTTACACATAGGGTTCATTTCTTAATATTTTCCTTGTTTACTTCCTTGAATTAATGCTGCAATCTGTCACAGAAGCACTGCATATGTGCTAATTTCTGTGATGCTTGACTGAAGGTTAAAAAAAAAATCTGAGCTATTATAATATGTCATGATACAAATTAATTTAAGGCTATTCAATTCTATTTTTGAGGATTTACCTATGTAACAGTTACCATGGCTAGCAGTAGCAAAAATTAATGACTGGCAATTCTACACCTGCAAATACAATCGAGCAGAAGATAACTGGCATTAAAAATAGACTAGCACTGTTAGAAATGACAGCAATTTGAGTAAAATACCATAGTTTTTATTCCGGCACCAGGATAGGACAGCAAAACTGAAGTGGTCTGTAAATACCAGACTTAATTGAGGCTACAAGAGTAATAACTTTCTGTTGACAAGGAAGCAGTATATTTTAAGAGGAAGAAAGAAATGCTTTGAGACACAGCCAGGAGCTCAAGTACTCTGTATACTGTATACTAATCTCATGCATAATGCTGAAAATATTTTTTTTTTCTGCACACCATATTTATATATTAGTTCTTTGCTGGTTATATGTGAACTTTAAAACATTAACACTGTGGCTTGCCACTGGAATGTACAATGATTTGTCATTGAAACATAATGTGGTTTGTTACTGGTCCGACTTGTGCTCTTTTGAAGATTAAAAAACATTTTTTGTCATTGCAGTCAAATTCTAGGTTAGACTTCCCTCCCTAACCCAGATAAACCATTGGCATTAAATTCCTCTTGTGTCATCATTATTTAACTCAATATGCAGGGCAAGCATGGTATGGGGAATGTAATTTACCCTGTCATTTAACCTCCACCCTTGATCAATGTTTCTAATTTAGAAAGAGATAGAACTGCACATGTTTAATATGAAGATGCTCAATGTCTGCAGGGCAACAATGCAAGCTCTACTAATCACCTGTAATTAACAGACTTTATGTCAAGTTTGTTCTAAAAGACTTGAAGTAATTATGTAAACTGTTGATTTACACTGGCAGTATACAAATTACCACAGGCTTGGATTCAAAGAAGAAACATGAAAAGAAAAACATTTACTCCCCAGTCCTATTAGAGTAGCTTATTCATACATCACAGATATGGTGCTAAATTAAGTAATACAGGTTATGTCTCCATAGTGCTCAAGTCTGTCAGTATTAGTGACCCTAAGAAAGTTTAATGGTGACTGACTGTAGCAAATAAGACATGATGTCTGACACCTAATCAGTCTAATCAACCAACAAATTAGGTCAACATTACAGCTAGCTGGGTGCAGCATTAACAACACCCCTGCAATAGTGATTACATGTTATTTTTGAGAGTGACATCTCAGGATTTAGGTTTTTGATGCAGAGAAACAATTGAATTGCAGAATTACTGATATGTATTGGCAGTGGCGTGTGCAAGGTCAGATTCAGCATCTGTCAGGGGTCGCAGCCTTGTTGACATGCCTGTATGTATTTGCATAATTAAAGAGATCTGCGAGACCAATAATGATCAATCAGGGCTGCATTTCTCAAAACACTCACAGCATTACTGATCGCCATTGTATGGTGGAGCATTCAAAGTGACTCTTGTTCTTACAGTTCTTACTCTCAGAAATGTTGTAGTTATTTCTATAATAATGTGTATTTATTTAAAATAATTATACAAAACCACAATAGAAAATATTGTTATAACTGTGAATATAACATCCCCTATTATTGCTTTAGGGGTTTAATTTGATGTTCAAGTAGTTAGCAACTGTTACAATCCATAAAACATATTTTAATTGTTATTCCTTATCACATCACTGTTCTATAATCACTAATCATTGTGGTATCAATGATACAATCGACTGTCTCAAGGCTTTCATTAATAGATACTGTATCTGAATATTCCACTCATATTAGAGGAGTAATGCCAGTAACATTAGAGAAGATTTTAACACCTGGAACTTTTCAAATGGGGACTATTGTAGTGCTAAAAATTAAATTTGGTTATGCTTAATAAGAGTTAAGGCACTGCATGCTTTATTCATTATGTGATAATATTATCGCTGATAACTGTCACTCCACTTGTCATAACTCTTGGACAGATGGAGAGCTTTATCAAACCTGGTTAGAGCTTTAAACCTGGATAGTGTTAAAACAATGTAGATTGTATCTAGGCATCCACACAACATTTCTTTTTTTGGCTTCACCCTTTACAATGTGCTTCATTACAAAAGAAGCCTTTGTATCTCTCCATCAGTAATAACGAATGGTTCTCTTGTGAATGGCATCTGCGGCAGCTGAGTTTCAGATGAATGAGAGAGAGAGGAGGGAAGTTCGGACAGTTTTGAATAATGTGGTAACCAGGTCTTTTTAATGGTAGCTCATAATTTCACAGATCAATGGGCATTACCTACAGCAGTAAAAGCGGGTAGATTTTGTATGCATGCCAACTTCAATATTTTCAGCCCATTGTTGAACAAGGACAAAGCCTTGCGAATACTGCTACAGGGGTTATTTTTCAGGATGAGGACAAATTTGTTGCACAGAAATGCATTCTGATATGATTTTAAAGCTTAGAGACAAATGTAGAGACAGCACTATCATTTATATTAGGAATATTTCAAGGAGTGCAGGTGTGCATAACAACACTAAATTGATTTAGAGATCAAGTATTGTTTTTAGCTTTGCTACATTTTAGCTTAATGATCTGGTTGTTCTTATCAAAAAGATAACACCACACATCATAATTTACTGGTGAACTTTGTCATTTGAACACTGGAAACTTTTGGTAAAATCCGATCATGTTACAACATTTATTTATTACCACCTGGAGGGAACCAATCAAACTGGCACAAACATTCAATTAATACACTGCCTGAAAGTATTATAAGAAAATGCAAGTTCTTTCTACGAACACATAACGCATATTAAATTCTTCAGTTCAGTGGCGTGAGACACACATAATTCTTTCTAGCTAAAGGGTTGACTGGCATAGAATATTCAAAAGTGAGTTTTAGAAAGGCAAATCAAAGTCTGAAAATAATGCAGAAATACTTATTGATTAAATAGACTGCCACATGACTTCAGATTTGTCTGTATACAACATCTAAAGGCAGGGCTTTTAGACAGAGGAATCCATCACTATTGGCAGGTGGTGTTGATGATTCAAGAAAGCGTGGCAGTTTTATAGGCACATTATAAGTGGGCTGTCTGGCCCTCTTTAAAGCCACATCACTCAGAGAGTGCAGGAGAATTAGGCTTCATGTGCGTTAATACTTGGCACAAGTTTCAAGAGCTCAAGGTTCTGAACTCATCCTCCTGGACCCTGAACTGGAGAAGTGGAGAAGGTGTAAAGTAACATGCAAACATGCATCAAATTATCCTTTAGTAATATATATTCAGAGATTTGAGTACTGTAACTGTACTGTTATTCTTTTATATTTGAGGAGATGGCATTTGATTTTACCATTACAACTTTTTTTGTTCAAAATGGTGAAAATGGTGTGTGCATGCTATATATCTGCACCCCCTTCCCCCAATAAAAAGGAAGAATGAAAGAAATCAAGCATTCAGCTCACAAAGGAGTACTGCTCTCATTTCCATAATTGCTGAGCTTTGTTGCTGCCAGGTATATTCACAGCACCCTCCCACTTGCATCGCCCCGGTCTTTAATCCTAAGGCATTGTAAGGCGAGACTGATGAATCTTTGTCAAAGTAAAAACAAATGCTAAAGAATTTATATATTGCACAGTCGGGACTTAGAAGGAATTATTGCACTTCTTAAACATGAATAAAAACATAAATGTCAGCCATCATTTCTTTGTTTGTTTATCTTGCCATGTTTTATTATCTATGACTAAGTTGAGTTCATTTAATTTTAAATTATTATATTAACTTTTCATGAATTCACATATATTTTGTGTGTTAAATTGGTATTTTCTAACCAAAAGGCTAGAACTTGCCACGGCTCTCCCTGAAAATGACTCCATTTGGCCACTGTCGAATGGCACAGGACAGGGCACTCCTATGTCAGCTCTTTCCCTCTGCCCTGCACCCTTATTGACGAACCGTGGTTAATTATCAGTTACATTTGTTCTTGTTTAGGTTTTTGTTCCTAGCTTTACCCACTCTGTTTGTTCATCTAGTGGTTTAGTATTTGTTATCTTCTTTGGTTTATTCATTATTCATTCATTCATTATCCGAACCGCTTAATCCCGACTGGGGTCGCGGGCTGGGCGGAGCCTATACTGAGAACTTCAGGCACAAGGCGGGGAACAACCCTGGGCATGGGCCAACAGGCTGCAGGGCACACACTTCTCACAGTCACACTCTCATTCACAACTTATGGGGCCAATTTAGATTTGCCAATTAACCGATATTGCATGCTTTTGGACTGCGGGAGGAAACCAGAGCACCTGGAGAAATCGGAGGATCGGACGCAGGAGCTTCTCGCTGTGAGGTGCCATCGTGCCACCGCTTATTTGGTTAATAAGTTAGTTTTCACATCTGTGTTGGATGTCTGAGTAAAAGAGAAAATTTCAGATTTGTGGCCATGCCCACTATATTTTTGCTGTTTTTAATACGAGGGATGTTTTGCACCAGTGCCTCCATTCCCTGTTTTACATATACACCCTGTTTTATATATATGGCATAAAATAAAGTTGTAGCAGAATGTCTTTTTCATTCAAAGCTAACCTTACTGAAAAAATATACTTCCATCCAGTGTATCATTAAATGCCAGGAAGGATAATTATGGGAACTCAAATAAGATCCTTCCACTGTAGTTTGACATTTTTTACTGCTTTGAATTTTTCCTTAAGTCATGATTATGCAAGAAACCTTGGAGCTCTTAGAACTGTCATTATTTGAAATATAAAAGAAAGATAGGTGGTGAAAGAACTTTTTTCCCTAATATGCTCACTTCACCTCCCTTTTCAAACGTCCAATTTCTTTTTTTCAAAACTTATACAAGGTTTTGGGCAGGAACATTTTCAAAGGCTTTCCACTCTATGTGGGTTCTAAACTTTGAATGAGGAGAAATGTCCTGTCCAGAGGCAAGATATACTCATATAGGCATACTTTTGTTCATTTTAAGATTTTTTTTTGCCTCAGCACTACAAAGGTATGAGGTCAGGATGGATATATGTAATGACTTCACCTATCAACCGGAGTCTACCCTGCGGAGTTTGACCTCGTCTTAAATGACCACCTCAAGCTCCTGGTCAGAGCTAAAAAAAAAAATGGCAGTGTCTGACCATAGATCAGCAAGACCAATCCTGTCAGAGTTATGACTCCACGGTCAATGGGAAAAATTCTATGCATAGATACTGTCTGATTTGCATTTAATATCAGTAGTATGTGGAGTTATTTTAGTGTGGCTGTCTTAAAAGATAAATGAAATTTCAATTTTTGATAAATATCACATGTGTACATGTTTATTGAAATACAGTACACGACTGTGTGTAGTAAGTGGAGTAAGCACAGCAAAGGTATACAATATGGCTGAAAATAATTGTCATATTAGGGTTTTGTTGTTATTTTATTTAGTAACAACTAAATGTCAAGTATCTTTATGCTAAGCTGAAGATGCATTATATAATGTTTTATTTTTGTAAGTAAAAATTATTGATTGATGAATTACATAGTGTTACTATCTATAATTGCTCTTTCTTCGGAGTGTGTGTGTGTGGGTGTGTGTGTGAGAGAGAAAGAGAGAGAGAGAGAGAGAGAGAGAAAGAGAGTTCCTTTGTCCTTTCAAAGTGACTTTTCATTTCCTATCATTTTTTGAATGCAAACAATGCAATACATTTACCATCATTTAAAGCAAAAGTCCAAATGAGCAACCGTCCGAACCACTGTTTAAAGGAAAAATGGTTAGAACTAAAATGTCTTCATTAAATGTAAACCAGGACAGCGTCTAGTTAGTAACTTGTACACTATATTTGTCTGTGTAGAGGATATAGAAAAAATGGGCTTCTTCTGTTCCCATCAGAGAAAAACAGGCAACACACATTTAGCATTTCAAATTATTTAGCTGCGAGCTTGAGCTCTGGCAGTTTACATTTACTTTTGCATTTCTTATGTAGATCTGTGTTCACTAGAGTTTGTCCTTGACATACGAATTGACGAGCTGGGATTTAGAACTTCAGGTGACAGAACAAGTGGGAATAATTTGGCCTGCCACGTTAAACAAGGAACTAAAGCTTAGATGTAAATGTAACCAGATTTATGCATGAATAAAAAGACAGTTGAAGTGAAAGTGTCCAAAGATATGAACGAAGCAATTACTGAAACATGACAAACAATTTGGAAGAATTTGTACTTCAGTTTGAAGTCTCTGCCATCCATATTTCTTTACTGTAGTTGTACAGTATTGAATGTAGTACCTACAATGTCTGTGCATGTGTGTTTGCGTGTGTGCACTGTTTCTATAAATTATATGATTTATGTGAATTAGTGTTCAAAAAAATCACACCTACTTTGGTTTCCATTTGTCTTCAAATTAAACAGCTTCCGTGTTCTTTCATGGGGTGGAAGACAAATTGATTTAATTATTTTCAAGCTGTCAGCAGTGTGATTGAATGCTATGAAACAAAATGCAAACATGGATTCCACGGGAAGTAAATACCTGGCAGGATGACATACGGTAATAACTCCTTGGGCTTATCAATACCAGATAAAAACTGCAAAGCTGACTCAAAAGTAAATCCCTCACATCATTGACACACAGAGAGTTCTCTTTTTTTCCAACTCAATATCCTGAATTCATTTGCACCAAGTATTTTCCTAATATCTCATAGATCAGCAAACCTATAAAGCACGTTCGCTCACTTATCCTTTGTGACAGCCTTTGCATTAATACAGTATATGAAATGGGTTTAATATGAAATTCTCTTCATATGTCTCTCAGTTGTACAATAGCAAGAATGAGCAACAAAGTGTATTTTAGAGCGGAACCTCATGTCTACAACTACGAATCACGATTTGTATACTTCATAGGGGCAGTTGGTAGTGTAAAAGGAAGGGAGGTCACTGGTTTGAATCCCGGACCGGTAAAGGTACCCCTGAGATACTCATGAACAAGGCATCCTTCCCAAGCACTGTCTCCTAGGGGCTGCCAAAAAGCTGCTCACTGCTCCTTCATGGATGGGTTAAATGCAGAGATCACATTTCATTGTGGTGCCCTGTGTGCTGTGCTGTGTTCATAATGACAAATACTCACTCACTTTAATTCACTTAAATAACTAACTTACTTTCAAACACTGCAAAGCTGTTATTTTTTGTGGAACAAAGTGCATTGTTTTTAGACATTTTTGACTAATAAAAATGATTAGTTGAGGGACAACATACTCCCTTCCTTATGCATGCGCTCATTAACTTGCGTCGATATATGATAGCAAACTCATTTGGGACATTTTATGGGCAGCATGGGTGGTTGAATAAAATACTGGGATATTGCATGGCTGGAATACAAAATTGAACCTTTGACCTTTTTTTATCTGAGAAAACTGAGTTCTGTAAATGTGGGGAAAATAAAATTTAACAAAAACAATTTACTATTTTAGTCACAATTTATATTTGCAGTAACAAGAGTGATCAATTTCTTAAGTCTTACAATCTAACTATTAACCCCAAAACTAACCTTAACCATCCATAATAGTTGTGCACTGGATCATGCAAAGCCCATTGAATTCTCCATCTAGAGACTCTAACATGTCAGAACACTAGAAGCAAAAGTATTATATTAATTAATTATATTTTAAGAACTATTTAAGTTATTGAATTGCTGATAAAGTCCACAGTGAGTTAGTATTATTAGCAACATCAACCGTGTGCAGGTTTCTTTTTCTTTAAAAGCAGCAGAACCTATTGTAGAAATATAAAGAAAAGTAATCACACTAGACAAAGCCAGAGTGTAAAACTTAATGCTGCTAAAAAATGCAAAATATATGAAACAAATCCTACCAAAAGACCCATAATAAACCGCTAAGTGTCAGTCATGCAGCCCACATTGCAGCTGTGGTGGGAGTCCCTGGGAGTTGGTGCTCTATCAGGCTGGATGCA
Source organism: Distichodus sexfasciatus (assembly GCA_032718565.1). Taxonomy (NCBI): domain Eukaryota; kingdom Metazoa; phylum Chordata; class Actinopteri; order Characiformes; family Distichodontidae; genus Distichodus; species Distichodus sexfasciatus. Next base: position 6,934,158 of record JAVGVS010000003.1, read on the forward strand.
GGACTGAGCAGCCCCTGGAGGCTTGAAGAGGCCCGGCCAACCAGAGCTTTCATATCATGTGCCAGACCGAAGCCTTTGGCGCACCATACATGAGGCTTGTGAGCAGTTCTTTGGCGTGGGGAGCATGTCGTTTTCTCTATGGGCACCACGTCGTCAGGACGTGTCCCATGTGATCTTTCAATGTGATGATACTAGAGGAGGCATATTTGGCCAAAAGCGGAAGTATGCACATATATTGTTGAGAGACATTAGCATATTATCTGTTTTAAAGTCTCTTGAGGGCAAACTTTACTCTTTTATAACTGTCCTTACTGTGTCTTTTCATCGTGCTGCATTTTGGCATAACAGTAGACACCCAATGCAACTTGTGTTTTACAACAAAAATGGGGTTAAAATTGGGTTAAATTTCTAGTATGATTTAGTGCAGTGTAGGATATATATACATATGTATATAGTATATATATATATATATATATATATATATATATATATATATATATGTACAGTACATCTCTTAAATTCTCTGTGGTACACAATTACATTTGAATGCTCTTATACTTGGAGGGAAGAATTTTGTGGGAAGCAATATTTGCTAGATAAATAAAGAAAAGTGAAGTGGTTTTTGTTTTAAACCATATTCAAGAAGCAAAATCTTAAAAACAAGCTTGCACTTATTGGTAAATGCATAATGTTTTTGCTCCAACGATTTGTTTACAGCATAAATGGCAGGTAGCAGTTATTTAACTACTAGCACAACCATTAGACCACAGTCCCTTTCATGAAACCTTTGGGGAAGCCTGAAAAATCTGCACATATCGCATTATGGCTTTTACCAGAGCCTGGTGGCCTTTTTCACTGTGCTGTAAAACATAGCCACAGCCCATGGGAAAAAACAAAGTGAACAATCTGAGTGTCGAGAGTGAGCAGCAATATAAATGTACTGATTAAAATGGGCATAGTCCCCATGCCTGCAAGATATGCAGAAGTCATTAAGCCCCAGCAATGATGTCAACTGAGTGCTTTAATGTTTTCGTTTTATATAGTCTTTACAACAGCGTAATGTATTGTTTCAATGTGGATAATCGGACACTAAATTATACCCGTCTCTTTCATAACATCAGGGTTGTGTAAGATTTGCAAAATTTTCCCACCTTCAAAAATTGACCGTTTGGGAATAAGAGGGCAAAGTACACTAATGGCCCAGAATATCTGCAGAAGGAGGGCCTTTGTTAGAATTTTGGTCACAAATAAACTGGACTTAATGAGCTCATTTCAAGGAGTATAATCTATTTGTGTGTGATGGGTATGGCTTGTCACAGGAGGCTTTAATGACCCATGGCCAAACATGAAGACGCATTCAGCCTATTGAGGGTCAGGAAGATACAGTCTACAGATAATTGCTGTGAACATGCACAGAATCATTAAGAGGGATTTTGAATGGGTGGATCAAATGCCTGCACTGTGACTTTGAACAGAGCAAGCAAAAGCACCTTGGTTATGAACACACTACTCAATAAAGAGGTATTAATCTTTATTTTCCAAGGGAAAAATAGCTGAAGCTACTAAGTAACACTATCAGGATAAGATATCAGACATCAAATGCTCACTTGAAGTGTTTCACTAATTCCAAAATAAATCTCCTTTGATAACACATTAAAAAGTATTGTCACAAACATTACCATGACACAGGAGCCGTGACACATCAGTGTAAGCATTTATTTAAACTGTGAAACAAAAACAGACTTGGTGGCCACAAAACAACAAACTGAAACTGTTTTTACCAAAAACACACCAAACACAGCAATATGGAGTAGATAAAGTAGGACCAACAGAGACAAAAAAGGGAGAGATATGCCTAGATAGAAATTGAACTAAACTGAAACACATGCAAATGCTAAATGAACTGATTAAACTAAACAAGATACTAAACTAGATTAGATAATAACCAGATAAGCAAGACAGGATAAGTTAGCAGGAACTAAAGCCGGGACCACAATAAAACAAAACAGATCATGAAAATAGGAAACGAAAAAATCCGAAGCAAAACACAGGTGTTACAGATAATTAGACTAACTAACCAATCAGAACACACAAGGGGTCAGGACAGAGGGAATTGACAGACATACCACACTAGACAGACAGGACAGGACAGGGGTGCCCTCCAGTGGGCAGCTGAGGTAGAGTCTGGGGGGAGCCGTGACAAGTATATTTAATATTTGTTAGTTCCGTGAACTCCAAGTGCTTGCATAAATGTCAGACGTAACCATAATAATTGTTAATTCTATTGTTGTCTGTTTACTTCAAAGGTTAGTTTCCTATTACATACCCAATTCCCAGTATAATTCCTCTTCCGCCTTTAGACGCGGCCTTGATGGTAACAAAATTTAAAAAATGTCAAAAGTGATCAAAGACAACAGGATTAGTCATAAAACTGGCATGAAAGGGAGCAAATTCTTGTGAAGAGAAAATCACTGTCAACATTTAAAATTCATGATGAAGCACCCTCTGCAACAGCTTGCTTTCAGGCCTAAACAGCCCTGTCACTAGTGTGCCAGAAGACCGCATTGGTAAGAGAATAATGTTTGTAAAAGCTAAATGAAAAATCCTCAAAAGAAGACTCATTTAAAAGAAAAGATCAGCGGCTTCAACCCTGAGATTTTTCTGAATCTTAAAACATAGCCATTGCATGACATGGCCAAGGCTCTGTTAATCAAGGTACAGGTGCAGTCATGACAAGCACCATTCTTCTTCTTTCTTCTTTCTTTCTTCTTATTATTATTATATTATTATTATTATTACTATTAATAATAATAATAATAGCCATAATAATAATAATAATAATAATAATAATAATAATAATAATAATAATAATTACACAAAAGAAAAACAAGTGCAGCTAAAATTTGTACCTAGGTGACTGAGCAAAATATCTATGAGGGAATATTTTGTACAGTTGTCTATTTGGTGAGGGATTCCTTTAAATACCTATTATGCGTTCACAGAACATACAAATGTTGCGATTAGGCAAACATGAAACGGATGGCAGACTGCCACAGCTCATAACAATGTGTGGGCACAATTAGCATAAATAATTAGCAGCAATTTGAATCATTAAGGGGAAAACAAGGAGAGTAATCATTTTTGAACAGTCAATCAAACACTAATTATGTAACAGTGCAATAGTAATATTCTGCTGCAGCCATGAATAGGTGTGAAGCAGACTAATGAAATGCTTCTTCCAAACCCCCAGCAAGAAAAACAGGATCATGCTGTATAGTCAGTGTTAGTGATTTAAGTTGAATCTAAGGGTTTGAAATGAATCTGACATCTCTGAACATCCCTCACAACTACAGCCCCCTCCAGTTGCCAGGTTTGGGAGGTGTGAAAGATTACCTAAACAAAAGCACCAATACCTGGTAAGAAGGCCTGTCCTGGAGCTCTTCCGTCTTTGTTCCAATTAGCCAGTGTGTATAAAGTCCCCACAGAAACACGACAAACAATTTTGCTGATGTTGAAGCACCTGCAACCAGGATAAGTTACAGAGGACTTGCACATAATAAAATGTACTGCAGGAGTGTTAAATGGAGCTTTAACGCTGTACAAGGGCTTGAGTGTACTTACACAGCAAGATCCCCAGTGTTGCATTAACTCTTACGGCATTCATTTGTGTACAGAAAGACATATAGAAACACAACAGGCGGTAATTCCACACAGGGGGTTTTCTGGTGTACACGGGGGCCCGTGATGTGTATTTTGCTTTCCTTGCTAGTACAGTATGCAAAAGCGTTTGTAATGTCAAGCACCTGCCTTTTCCAGTTTGACCTTGTTATGTTTGAGAGGTCTCGGAGCAATGCCGAAGTGAAAGACTCTGGTCTCGGAGCAGTGGTCCAAGGGACAAGCAGAGCACAGCTGTGTGCTTTTAAATGAGGAACATCGATCTGAACTTCCCTACAGCCCCATTTCAGCCAGGAGTGGAGCAGCAGGACTAACAACAAGCTGGAGATAGAGCTCCACACTGTGGTGACAGCCGAAAGCATGCACATCGACACCCAGACATACAAGCACACACGCACAATATAGCATGGCGCTTTCCTAGCATCTTACACTCAGAAAAGAAAGAAGTATAATTTGTGTATAATGCATTGTATCATGTGTGAAAGGAACAAAATTGTTCTTTGTACCATAAGTGTAACATTTTTAAAATGTGAAAAATAATACTCAATATGCATATAGCTATAATCAGCCGAATAAATTGCAACCAAAAATACTTTAGATCATTTTTCTTATTAAAAACACTTACAAATAACTTATGTCAATGTATGTCTATGTATGGTTTTAGCATATGATCAGTTATTATAGACGATTTTATTAGCATTTAACTCATAAATAGATACTATGACCACGCTGACACCTGGCAGCCAGGTAATTACATAAACTATCTCCCCCTCTCCATTTCCAAAAATATCCTTATTTACACTAGATCATTTTCCAAAATGTATTCATTTACACAAATCTGCATAAATACGGCATCAAGGCCATGTTAGAAAATGTTAATTATTTTCTGGTTCTGGTCGACATGAGCCTTACATTACATTTATGATGTTTGTGAATACATAACATCTTTTTTTTTTTAAACATAATGTTTTGTGTAAAGAAAGCTGCAGTTCGTCTCACAACTGTCGAATTACAGCATTGTTAAAATTTGTACCTCCAATGACTACAAGCTCATCAGTCCCATACATGACGTCACTGCACGTTCCCTCCACTCATTGCTGCCCTTTCTGGTTCTGTCAGAGATTACGATTTCAAGATGCCGGTCTGCTTTGTTCCCGAGTGTCACCATATGAGCAAAGCTGAAGAGCGAGACAGCCATCTTACACAAGTTTCATTTGTGTGTGAGAGTGACATATATTACTCGCACACAGAGATCTGTAGTTAACCGAGTGCTCTCACACAAAACCTAATATAATTCATCTTCCTCAAGCTGATTCGTAACCTTGTTGACATGATAAAATATTTTTTAAACTCACAAACAGCATATGTAAAATTCATGACATAACATGACATGACATTCATGACATGACAAACGGGCCCAGAAAAAAAATCTCCCATTTGACTCCCATTCATATTTTCTCTGAATGCAAATGTCGTGCAACTGATGCTTTTTTTTTTCGCATACTCAGTTTTCTTCTGTCTGCACAAGTTTTCCAAAATCTCCACGTTGGCCAGAGTTTTGGCCAGTCTTGTGTGAATGGAAAGCAAAAATGCGTGGATATAAAATGTAAAAAATCCTGAACTACATTTCTATTTATATAGACCCATTTACATTTCCAGATGGTCTTGGCAAGAGATTTGATCATTATTGTCTAATTCCAGCCTTTGCTTGAATGTTACAACACTTTCCAGAACTCACGAGTGAAAATGACCTTCATCCCAACCTGCATGGCTTCACTCTATCCACACCTTAATTGCAGTGGTTCAGAGGGACTTCATTCTGGAAGCGCACCAAGGTAAAGAAGGAGGGAAGGTCTAAGGCACAAAACGAGGGCATATGTACCAATTATGTTCCTATAGATTAATGCTCGGCTGTGCAGCTTTCTGGCAGGTTTAGTTTGGAAATGGAGTTCCTGTCTGAGCATCTCGTTTTGCATGCAAATCCCAGCCGCAGCACTGCTATGCAGCACCTGTTCTTCCCAGAGCTTCCCTAGCAGCTTCCGTGCACCAAACTCACAAATCAAGCCTGGCGCAAAAGAGGGGTGGACAGGTAGGCCCCGTAGCTGCCACTCTTCTCATGCACCGGTGAGCCATTCATTTTGTCATCAGTCATTCTCGCGGCTTATGACCAGACCTCCCCGCTTCGGCGGAGGCGGGGGCCACTTGCGCACTGTACGTTTGTCCTCGCCTGGTGATGGATTGGTAGGAGGTTTGTCATGAAGTGGGTCAAACATTTTCAAGCCTCTCCATGGCTCCATGGTATTGCCACCCTCTTTGGGAATAGTGAAAAGATTGCAAAAGCACATTTTGCCAAATATATGGGGGTTTGTGTACAGCCCTGAGGGATATCTAAATAGGGGAACATGTTCCCGGGGTAATTTCCTTTAGAAATAACCAATATTCTGGGAGATACTTAACACAATTTTAAGAAACAGCAGAGATAGAAAAACCTATGGAAAAAACTAAATTTACATTTCACTCATGCTTTTACTGCATATCAGCTAGACTGCATTCATGAAATGCTATCTTATCTGGTTTGCCAAAGGGCTCCATTATGGAATCAGCTGCCAGAATCCTGGCTCACACCATAAGAAGAGATCACGTAATACCAGTTCCTGAACCCCTGCAATGGCTACCCACATCTTTTAAAACTGACTTTCATTTATTTTATTGATTCCCAGATCTTTAGTAAAACTAACTTGATTAACTATGAATGCCAAACTCTACAAAAGTTTTTAGAATGGTGAAAGGTACCTTGCTCATGAGTACCTCAGTGGTACCGTTACCAGTTCTGGATTACTATCACAGGGAGAACACCCTAACCGTTACACTTCCAACTGCCCCAACTGACCAACTGAATGGGTGTTTAGTGCTGTTGCCTCATAGCAAGAAGGTCCCGGGTTCAATCCTCGGGTTGGTGGTGAGGCCTTTTCTGTGTGGAGTTCTCCTCGGGTTTTCATAGTGAATGAATAAATAATATTTTTGTACAACAGACAGAGATATTAAAAAGAAGAGTAAAACTCTTATCTGTATGATTGTGCTGTTTAAAAACATTTTATTTGATGACAGATCTGAGGTTCCTCCTGTGAAATGCAGTATAACAATAATATTTAAATTTTCAGGTGCTGACCAGAAAAGAGTTATTTTTAATGACCTGTTTGATATGCTAATGAGAGGTCACATCCTTGTGTTTCAGTATCACACCATGTTTGTACAAGAATCTTAATGTAGAGTAATGTGCTTCTGCCCACTCCTGCACATATGCTAATGATGCACTTCTCATATTCTACCATAATGACATTAGCATTGCTTATAAAACATAAGCACCATGACCTGCAATCATCATCTAACTCACTTCAGTCAGAAAATCCATTTTCTCCTCCTACCTTTAGGTATAATTTCCCCAAACAATGACAACATGGATTTTGATGGGAGAGAGTTGCATAACCTTTGTGTCTTGTACAATTTGATTCTTTCTTCATTATTGATATGTTTTGCCAACAAAATGACCACATACTTTTGCTCTGGTTTACAACTCAAATTTACCCATAAAAACCATTTATAGTGTATACCTCTATATGTTATGAAGTGACTGTAGGCACAAGTTAAGATTATCTAACACAGCAGATGTAACAGGCTTATGTAAGATTCTTATTCCTTCGGGGCTGAACGTTTTAATAAAGCCAGAGTTCATAAGGACCTCACAGTATGTTATACATAATGCAACAACAAAGTGCATGTTATTTTTGAACATTACTTAACAGACACACAAGTCCCAAATCATTTGTAAAAATCACTTGTAAAAATAGTCTGGTAAAATGTAGCTGAATATTAAAGACAATCTTTTAAAGAAGTTTTTTGTTATTGGATGTAGTATATAAAAAATTGTAAGGTGCAAGGTGTCCACGTGGCTCACGTAGTTATAATGTTGTGGTCATTTAACTGGAGAAAGGACAATTTACTTTCTAATTTAGATACAAACTAAACATTGTATTACATTCTATCTCACGAAAAAAATATTAATAAATTAAAATTATACAGGGAATTCTTTCTACATGACTAGTGAAGGACAATCTTCAAAAGCTTCTGTTTTTAGATAAAGTAATAGAGAATTAGACTTAGACTTTGATTAAAAGATGCTTTCTACAATCTGTTGGAGAATGAAAACTAAGGGTGACATGGATAAAGGATATCAGATCCTTGTACATTTTGGGGAGATTTTGTCATTATAAAGAAGGTCAACGTTCAGCTCTTTGTTCATTCTCGAACTCGTAATACAGGACATGGTCATGTTCTAGTCTTTTTTGCCAGTGGTCATTTGGGTTTTTCCTGTTCTTTGTGTCGAAACTCATTTTCATTAATCTTTGTTTCTTTGTTTTAAAATCCAGAGAGGTTCCTTACATTTGTACTGAATGTGACAGCGGCAATAAGAAACTACATGACGTTCCACTTTAGTTGGTGTACTATTTAGAAAGGATTCTACACAAGTAGCACTAAATACTAACATGATATACTAGACAATATGTCAGATATTTCAACATCTTCCTGACTTCATTCAAGATTCAATATTCTTTATTTGTCACATGCAAATTATACAGGTACAACATGCAGTGAAATGTATCCTGATCCGCTCTATGACCATGCAATTAAGGCAAATACAATACAAACTTAAAATAACTTAAAAATAAGGAGATAAGGCAAAGAGATAAAAAGAAAATAAACTATTACTTACATACAATAAGGTGCAATGGGTTATATGTAACTTTTCAATATTAGAATATAATGTAACTCTATCAGTCCATGTCTGAGCTTGTGTGAATATCACACACACATATACCCACGCAAACACACACACACACACACTTCACTTTTCATATAGTTGAAGTACAGATTTGTTCCCCCTCTTTCACCTTCAATAATTGCATTCATGTAAATTATTTTACCTGTCTGCTCTTTGATCTTTGCTTATTTTATTCTCTATGCATGCTCATGGCCATTTAGGGTTGCCAGAAATGTTCCCCTTAAGAGTTTATGAATACCTTCCAGAATGAAATGCGTACATTAATACCTTCGATGTGCAAGGCAAAATGGAGGAAAAAATGGGGAATGGGAAACCGGGTTGCCATGGTGCACGTTCCATCTTTTGTTGATTACTGTCAGTCTCCCCACTGTGATTTATGTAAAGCAATTAGCATGAGTAATGTCAGAGCAGACACTTTTGTGTTTGTTTGTTCTCCCAAAAGAGCAGTGAAAAATTAGGCACCTGCACAGATCTATAACTAGGCTAAATATTCCAGAAACAAACAGCTGAGCACACAAAGGCCTACGATAGCGCTTTCAATTACAGTGGATTTGATCTTCCTCCAATCTCCCTTTCCTGCAAACTGATAAATGTAGAAGGGCAAAGCGATAGAAAGTTCCCATCTTTGCAGGATCGCATCCTTACAGTAAAGTATCACTGTGTCTCCTGTTCAATATTGTTCAATCCGCCTGAGCTGTGTTAGAGTCTGATACAAGTGCAGGTGGATAAAGTTTGTGGAGCTAAAAATGTTTGAAGTTTTAATCATTATCCTGCTCCACCTTTTGTGGTTGAAAACCTCACCATGCTATGACCTCTTTATATTGATTTTAATTTCCAGAAGCTTTAAGTGTCCCTACCATTTTTTTTTCAGACAGTCTAAGGTCTTCCAGAGTTCCAGAAGGTGCTACAGGAAAGAGAACGTTTCCTATTCTGACTGGCCAGTACAGAGTGCTAAAACATCCAATTTCCCACAAGGCACAAACTCTCACGACAGCAGGACTGTTATCCGTGACAATCTGGAGGAGTCACGTTGAAATACACTGCTGTGATTTTCTGCTGCTCTGTCTTCAGAATAGATTAAAGACATTCTTGTCTGTGTAGTTCACCACAGAACACAGCACTTCAGAGGAAGAGACAGACCGCATGGATGTTTCTCATTTACAAAAACATTTATGATACAAATAAGCAGGACACATTTCTCCAACCAGTGAGTGAGTGAGTGAGTGAGTATTTGTCATTGTAAATACACCACAGCACAGCACACAGTGCACCACAACAAAATGCAACCTCGGCATTCCACCCATCTGTGAAGGATCAGTGGGCAGCTAACAAGGGCAGTGCCAGGGGAGCAGTGCTTGGGAACGGTACCTTTCTCATGAGTACCTCAGTAATACCTTGGATTCAAACCGGCAACCTTCCGATCACGGGACCAACGCCCTAACTGTTCAAATTCAAATTTATTTATATAGCGCTCTTAACAACAGTCATTGTCACAAAGCACTTTACATATAAACGGCCTAAACCCCCCAACAAGCAAGCCTGAGGCGACAGTGGCAAGGAAAAACTCCCTCTAATAGGAAGAAACCTTGAGAGGAACCAAGACTCTGAGGGGGACCCCATCCATCGACCAGGTGCACAAACATTAAATGCACAACAAGCAATAGTTCAAGATGAATTGTTAGTTATTTACACTGTTACGCTGTCAACTGCCCCGAAACAAAACCAAAAGTGAAATTTTGGTCTGGATTTAGGTATCATCCATCCGTCTTGATATATGGCACAATTAACTGTTTAGAAGCATCTATATCAGAAAGTAGCATTAGAATTCATTAGCATTTTTACAGCAGCTATTAGACATCACTGCTCTTGTAATTGTTGAAACTCTTGAATAGACATTTTATGGGAAAATGTGTTAGTTTAATGTGTGTTTATTGTGTTAGTTTTAATTTGTTGTTATTCCATTTTATTACATCTTTTAACAATTACTTGCACGTTATTACAAACGAACAAAGTTGGATATGATTACATACAGTAATGGTTTAACTATCTGTGTAACAAGTAAAGAATCTTAAATGTCAAACTTCAGTTGCATCATTAATAACATTAATGACTAAAAAGTTACTACAATCCTTAAGGAGCAGATTATAAATATGGATCTAAACAGGGCATTATTTATTCCTCTTGCATTGCCCTCTGTAATTAGAATTCAGCAGGGCGACCCGACACAATCAACCAAGCATCAGCTGAGGCCAAAGACTGCCTCAGTCCAATGTTGCTGCTCTTTGTCTCCTTTACTCAGTGGAAGTCAGTGCAGCTCGTTCCCTTAGCAACCTATCACAATGTGTCTTTATAAACTGTGTTCCTATGAGCTGTTCCACTACACACTATTACAGACCATTTAATGTTCTTCACTCATGTTCTTTGCTATTCTTATGTTCATTTTTGTCTTTGGAGTTTACTTGCAAAATGTTTGAATCTGTATAACAAAGGCTCCATTTTAGCATCAGCAAGTTGAAACACGAGTGCGTTTGTATTGTGGAATCTTAAATCTATATTCACCGGCAAAGCTTCAAGGTAGGGTGCTGGACAATTTATTCACTGTTCTCTGCACAAATATCTTGGCACATGTAGAAAGCTGTTCATGTAAGTTGTGAGCAGGGATTTCTGGACTACATCAGAATAGCAGTAAATGGTGTTTTAGCTCTTCAGTGGTAGCTTTTTCTACGCGTTTTGCGTTATTATTTGTTTTTTTTTAACGTCCCTTGAATTTGCAGAGACCATACACATACCATCAGAATCACAAGACTTTGTACTTAAAACATTATTTCCTCTGTGTGAAATTATTTTCCGTGTCATTCCGTGCACAAAAACAGAACTAATTGCGTAAAAATGCATAAACAACATTATTCACAATATATATACATGCGGTGTGTGTGAGCCCTCATGTGATAATCCAACATTTAGAAAAGCAAATTTAGTAAAGTCAAATCTTTCCTTTTTTACAGACAAAACTCATAATTTAGCTGATAAATAACAAAAACAATCAGCGTTCAACCTACAATACAGCCATTTACTTAATATTGTCAGGGTTTATTACGGATATGTGTCCATTGTATTGTGACACAGCTCCAAGTGGCGCGGAGGATTTTGGGAAATGTAGTTCTCTCACAGAAATAGCATTTTATAGGCCAAAATGCGCCCAAATCAGCTCAAAATGACCCCAGAACTTCAGGGTTTTTTTTTTTTTCATTTTCAATTGATCATAAAAGAGAGAAAGCAATATGAAAAAAATAAACGTAGAAAATGCATTATTTGTTACCAAATAATTTTATTCTGTATCCAGCTGGATACTAAATGGATAAAGATGTTATTCTGCCTGGCACTAACCTCATTTCTTTCACAGTACTAAGCCATAGAATGTCTCTGCATAATAAAAACTCTGCAAGCCAATAAAACCAGACACTGTTCTTACTATTTCTAGTAATTATATCTACAGTTTCAGCACTTTTATACTGCATAAAGATAAAAATAAATAAAATATTCACAGGTGCCAATCAGATTTTTTGAAATGGGCTGATTTCAAGACTGTGTCAGCATTTACACATTAAACTATGACAAATCTGAGTAGTGAGGGATGTCCTGAACACAAGATATAGCATGTATGGCTAACTTCTACAAACACACTAGAATAAGCCTAAAAACAAAGATATAGAAAAAATGCCCCAATTTTTCTTAGGGCTTTGAGGGTTAAAAGTGTCCAAAACAGGCCCAACGTGTGTCCAGAAGCTAAAAGAATGTTAATGTTTAACACTCTTGCTTACATATTATTGGGCACTTGCATTACATTTTCCAATTACAGCGACAGTCTCCCTGAAGCTGTAAGGTGTTAAGAGTGTTGCTTCAGGACCCGATGGTGGCAAGGTTGTTTTTTTAGGCTCACTTGGGGTTTGAAAAACCAATCTTCTGATCACCAGCACATGATTGCAGTCTATCAGTCCGCCACCCAGATAAAACAATATGAAAGGATTAGGGGGAGTTCCAAAACGGCATCTCTCTCCTCTGTTCTCATCTCAGAGCTTCTCTCAACCCTTCAAATCAGGTACCTTTCATGGTAATACTTTCTGTACCAAGCATTCTTAATCTCCGCTTCCTATCTGAACTTCAACCCCTGCTTTGTTGTTTGGCTGCTAAACATCCGTATTTTATGTTTGCATTTTTTACCTTCTTTTTCTTTTATGTTTCTGGATCACTTTCAATGCTTCTCAGATTAGTCTTTTGGCAGATGATTTTCTGACTTCCATGCAACTGACTGCTTTTAGTGGATTTTAACTTGGCCTGATTTTTGACCATAAATGTTGTCTGTTCTCTTTATTAATAAAGTTGTCTGCTTACATTTCCATATTTTTTTTTTCATTTCCTGCATTCCTTCTTCAAAAGAAATAGATGAAAAAGGCAAAAAGATCTTTACCTTTCTCAAAGTCTGAAGTACTTCACACGCTTGACCTCATTCAATATTCTGTCATATATGCAGTGACGGGCCTGGTGTTGGCTTTTAATCTTCTTCAAATATACTGCCAAAAACTGATAAAACTGATAAAAGACTATTTCTCACAAGGATCCCTCTAGGTGCCCCTTCATTTGTGTATAGTGTGACTTTTCTTTGTGATAACCTCTGCTACTTCTGGGAGGTTACTCTAATAGTGTGTTTTAAAGTTGGCTGGGAATGTGAGACTGTCCTGCTGGTGCTGTAAATGCGCTTTGGCTCACTTTCGGCCACAATGTTATGCATCAGGCACAGCGGGCGATCTTAAGCAGAACGAAAGTCAGGATGCTGAGACTGGCTGTGCACCACAGGACCCTTTAGTGTAGTGCTGATTTTATTATTACTATCCCCAAGTCTTTTTGACAACTCCCAGTAAGCCTGGGTGCTTTCTGGATCAAGCCCCATGCAAAATATTGAAATTGTGGCTCTTAAATAGATTGGAACATTTGGCCAATTGTAATGGACATTCTAATTTACTATATGAACAGCAAAACATGGCACCAGCTTGCAGCATTGCATTATAATGTTGTGCCCCTCGTCTATGCTAATTGAACTGGATTGCATAATAGTCAGATTTAATGTGAATGTGGCAGTTGTGGTGGAGGTAGTTGGAATTTGTATTACCACAAATCATAGCGCTGGGGATTGTGATTTGGAAGCAGGTCTGCAGATTGTGCATAGCATTAAGCGTATGTGATGCTCATGCATTTGCCAAATGCACGATACAACCCATCTGTCCCTGAAACACACACACGCCCACACACACATACACACAAAGAAGTTTGAACATTGCGCAAGTGACAACTGAGAAAAGCTTAAAAGATTATAATATATTAAAGTGTAATATATAATACCTATATGCATATGTCTGTGAATAAAATCTCTCTCTCTCTCTCTCTCTCTCTCTCTCTCTCTCTCTCTCTATATATATATATATATATATATATATATATATATATATTATATATATATATATATATATATATATATATATATACACACACAAACACGTACACCTATAGTACATACACATACAGTATATGTGTGTGTGTGTGTGTGTGTGTGTATGTTGACCTTTGTGTCATAAATCAGAGCGGACTACACACTGACACAATTTGCATAATACTTCCATAAGGTGTATTCACTAAGGATTTCAGGTGCTCTTGTATTAAGATGTATGAGATTATTCTGAGCTGTCTCTGCATTGCTGGGCTAAACAAAAATAAAATGTATGCAGCAATAAAATCTTGCTCCTAAACAATACAAAAAAGATTTTTAAAAAAATAAGAAAATATCATTTACATATTTTTTGAGACAATTCTTTATTTATTCTCTCGGTTGAATACAATAGTTTCCTTCAAAATAATAAAGATTAACGAATTTCTCATTCTTTTTATGCATAAAACATGGGTCATCATGCACCACCACCTCACTCCTGCTTTAAAACCGCATGCGTTGTCAGGCATTAACAAACTGAACCGTTCTCTGGTCATTTTCCCCACAAAAGTCTGTACTGTGGCGCGCTCTTGTGGTGAAAGTAAGACAGTAATCCAGATGTCACACTTTAACAGTGCTTCACAAAGTGTGTGGCGCGGCCTCTAGAGCAAACTCAAGGCAAATGAATGAAATTGAAAAGGAACTAAGAGTATCAGAAAATATGTTGAAAGTAGGGCTGGGAACTAGATCAATCTGGAGTCTAACACGTTGTATGCAAATTAAATTAAAGAGAGATTAACTAAAATTATAGGCCTTATTCAAAAACATTGCCTACAATCTCCAAGGTCTAATGCCAAACACCACTTCAAAGAAAATTTTGCTGTGATTTGTGCAAATTTAGCTAAGGCATGGCTTCCTGTCACCAGTAGCCAGATAAATAAAACATCTTTAAAGGCAACTTCCTGAATTCACAACAGTCACGACCGAAGATGACTAAAGGAGGTAATTTACTTTTGTGTCCATAACATATTTATCACATTGTTATTGAATTGTGACAAGGACATACCATTATAAAAAGTCTATTTAGAGGACTTTCAAATACACTTATAACAATAAATTGTCTTATTCATGGCATAGCGAATTATTTCAGGGGGAAAATGTGTAAATCCACTTCAGCTAATTTGTTTATCAGAGGTTATAATATTTACAGCAGCTATCAGTAGTCATTGTAATTTCTCATTTTAGTTTTGCTTGTTTTTACTAACTCCCACCAAATGAAATGGTTACATACTGCACTTTAAACTGTCTCCTCAATGTTTCCTTTGTGAACAAACTAAATAAATAACAGCATTTAATATCAATAACACTTTAGAAGGCATCTTCATAACCCTTAACTTTTATTTTGGACAGGAAATCGAGTAAACTCAACTGAATAATATTCACTTGTAAAGACCATTGGTGTTGTTTGGAAACAGAGGGACTCTTTTATGCACCTTGTCCACTTGAGTGGGAAGCTAAAAATATCATGGATTTGGTTGAGATCAGAAGCAAATGTGATATTTTTTCTGAATTTTAAAAAATCATTTAAAGATAAGTAATACATTTGGATGCATGTGTGAAATGTGCCCTTTGTACCGGCAACTGGTAAAAGTAAGGAAATTGCACATTGTTGCAGAATGAGTATTACTTTTCTGCTTTAAAAGGGAAAGCTGATTGTTTTGTTGAAAGGAGACATAACAAGAAGCATATGTCAGATTGGCTGCAGGTTTTAGCAAGTAAGTCAATATCTGTTTTCAATTATCGTTATTTCCTAAATACACGTTGCCGCGTGTGCATTTGTTACACAAACGTGTTACACAAACAAACAAGGCAGCAAAATCATATTAAAAACAACTTAATATACAAAACAAAATAACTCATTTAACGGTGATACAGTGATGTAACAGAGTTGGAGATTTTGATTAATATGCTTGCAGATATGCTTGCAGAATGAGGGTGCAATGATCACAGGAAATTGCGCTCATGTACAGACTTCCCTGAAACGATGCTGGTTCCTGACAGATAATGTAAGACACAGCTCTTGTCCTGCGCTCTCATCAACGGTTATCTTGTACATGACACGTTTGTGTTTTCTCTGTTCAAAAACATCTGGTTCAAGTGAAGTGTAATGTCCTATTTCCCTACAAGTGTAAAGAACCTGCTGTGTCAGATGTTCCTGCTGAAAGTGCCGTGGAAAATTGGAACATTACTTATTATCCCGTACAGGCTGGCTCCTTTTGCCAGTGGAAAAGTAAGACTAGAAAAGCAAAAACACTACCATGTGCAGGTCCACTGCAGTACATCTTCTCACACTTGCATATGTACAAAAATAGCCTAGACTGTGTACTGCAGGTAAAAAGTAATACATCAAACAAATATAGCTATATAGAAAAACTAAACATTTTTTTAAAAATTAGTTCATTATCATAC
The DNA here is from genome assembly GCA_032718565.1 of Distichodus sexfasciatus. Classification (NCBI taxonomy): domain Eukaryota; kingdom Metazoa; phylum Chordata; class Actinopteri; order Characiformes; family Distichodontidae; genus Distichodus; species Distichodus sexfasciatus. The sequence continues at coordinate 6,950,621 of JAVGVS010000003.1, forward strand.
TTTTTATATCTTTAATCATAAACACCTTGTTTATCACAGCGTGCGATTTGGAAAGTAACTAGACTTGGCACAGGGTCTGATCAGATTAGATTCAGTCATTATTTGCCTGTGGAACTAAAGGCCAGTCACTGTTCTCTGAAAAGCCATGAAGAACATACCTGGACTAGAATTAGATTGATAAGTAATGTTAATACTGCAAACATTTGTAGAAGAACTGATGTCTTTAAGAAGGAAGCTGACATCTCTTGCAGAAGTCAAAACAAACTCATTAATAAAACAATTATAACTCAATATTGAGTCGGTAACAGTAAAAGTTAGCTTTATAAATGAAAATGAATAGTCAGTGTTAACTTCAGTTATATTTAGTCAGTGAGTTAGAACTTCAGATGTCCAATAAAACACTGCGAAGTAGCACTTAATGTATTTCTAAGGTACTAAATTAGTTCTTAATTGTGATTTAAATGTAATGATATCACATCCTAAACTAATACACTTAATACACTTTGCTAAAAGTATACTTTTGTTTGCATACTTTTTAAAAATATACTTCAATACACAATTGTTTCACAATGTTAGTTATTGTGCAATTTTTCTGTTATTGTGCATTGGCATGCAGGTTTTATGGATGATGTACTTCCTGTTCTTCTCCTTTTAGTCCTGATTATGCAAACAAAAAATTTTTGCAATAACTATTTCCAGTAAAGGGTTTAGGGTGTTCCCTGAGAATGTGCTGGACCCTCTCTGTGTGAAAATGGCAAGATGTGAAATGTCAGCAGGTAAAAAGTGCAAAGGCTTTTCTGAAAGCCTCAGCGAGGAACTGTTAGTACAATATGAAATAGAGCCTATGGAGGATGTGGCTGCCAATTAAAGCTTATTTTGTTTTCAGTTTATCCAAAAGAACGTTTTATCGAGAAGCTGCTAGCAACAGAAATTGTGGGAGTAAATAAAAATATTTTAGTGACTAAATTGGAGAAACTTGAAATGTCTATTAACTAAGTTGTAGAATCAATAAGATACACATTTGTTAAACACAGATTTTAACCTCAAATTTCTAAATTCTATTTTTTGATTTCTATTTTTATTTGGGATTGTTCAGGGTACATTTTGCTACATGTTGTATTTGTATATGTATGTATGTGACTAACTTGAGTTTTAATGTCAATGCATACTCACACACATTCCTGCTTGTTTTACTATTTTTGCAATACTTAAGCTCATATTTATATGGTGACAGCCCATATAAATGTCATTTTAAAGTCACTTTAAACAGTTACCACATTTTTCCACATACAACCATTTTTTTTTTTTTTATTTGACCAGAACCATTTCAGGGCCATCAAACTGTCCTCAATATGATAAGATATAACTATTGATTTTTTATGATTTCATTTTACTCTATCAAACACATTCTAAATGACTCAGTGCAAGCATTAAAAGTGATTAAATTTAAAAAAAGGCTTTGATCAGGGATTTATTTTAGTTATTAGCAAAAAAATCTTCCCCTATTGGTTTACTTATTTGAATTAAGAACATGCTTTAACCTCTGAAAGGCCTCAAAATCTGGCTGATAAATGCGTCTGTGCAGCACCATCATTAAAATGGTATTTTTAGGGTCCTCATCCACACTGTCCTAGTCGTTACACAGATGTGCTGCTGCTTCCCCCTAAACTGAATGAACTTGCCACAGAGGTTTCACACTGATAAGTGCTAGAAGTAAACAGACAAGGATTCTGAGAAACAATTTTAGATAAGACAGCATATAGCCTGCCAACGCACACATTCGCACACGTACGCGGGCATGCATGCACTGATGAACACATGCTCACACACATGCAAGCATTTTTTGCTCATTTTAAACAGTAATCAAAAAAGAAGTGCTTTGTTGTCTTTTTCCAATATTTAATGCATGATTTCATATATTATGATCCTTATAGAAGTCTAAACAATGCAGACTTGGTGTACATAGAAATAACAACATCCGAAAATTGCATGTAGCCATGTGTCCAGTTGACCTAATCAAGATGTGCACTATGCAGCATTCCTCCTCCCAAACTGGTAGTGATAAGGCAAGACAGACCTCAGAAACATGCTAAAGCAGCTTCATGCTAGTACAAGAAGCTGAATTACAGTAATTAAACATTTTTGAGTAACACAGAGAAATATATACAAATGATATATACAAAAAAACTGATTAATCTCCCAAATTTAGGAATGCCATGCTAAAAACAACCTTCCAGTCAACTTGGTTTGAACTGTAAACAAATCTAACGTCATATAACCTTTTTCCTTGAACCAAAAGGGAGGAAATGGTTACTACATGAGGGAACTGTTTGGCATTGCTATCTTCTACGTCAGTAAACAAAGACAATTGTGTTTAAGGCATAATGAGATTCAGTTCTAAAGTTGTTTTTCCATTTGACAGAATGTTGAATGAATGAATATTAAAATGTGTGATCAGTACTCTTTTTTTTTTCTCCAGCTGCCATACTATCAGAAGCTACACTAACATTTCTACATCCACTAAACCATGACACTAAACTCCAGCATCAATTTCTGCTTGATTTTGTGCCAGCATGGGTTATTTGCACTGAAACGTCAATCCTGATGTTTAGAATTGAGGAATTTTAAGAGTAGCGGAATGCTGATGAGAGGCCCAGGGAGTGAATACTCTGAATTCACCCACTGTTTCATTTTAAACAAATCACTAAGATTTACAGTCTTCTTTAGAAGAGGAAAAACACCAAATCTCTCAGCTCACTCAACCCAGATGTCATTTTCTCTTTCATTAGAACTAAATACGCTGCCTAAACGGAAGAACATTATTCTCTGTCATGCTAAATATGTGTTGAATAAATAACATTCTGTCCTAGAAAAACGACATTCTATTCACGATGGCATAATTAAAGATGAGCAGACTCTGTCCCTTGTACTAACGGGACGTTGTGATCCTCACTCTGGTTAAAGCCCAGTGAGAGGGTGGAGCTCTAAACCAACATTTCCCCTGACTCATTTCAAAATAATGTGGTACTGTCTACGAGATCTCTAGAAAAGGACTGAACGTGTTTTGCAATGTGTTTGTGATAGGAAAAGGAAGTGTGGAGGAGTTGAATTCAATCTGAAGAAAACATCTAGTTGGTTTGTGAGATAAAGGCACAGCCATCTCTAACTGCAAAGAGAAAGCCTTGGGAACAGAAGAGATGAAAAGAACATCCATATCTGTGAAGTGATCATTTCTAAAAGGTAAGCTACCTCCGAGAGTAAATTGGGACTGTTTAATAATAATTATTGATCATTCATGAATGAGAGTTAGCACTAGAATTACTGTAATATTTACTGAACTTCATTGGTAAAAGTAGAAAATTATTGCACGTTTAGTATTATTTGCCTGAATATCTTACCTGTAACATAGTTCTTCTTTAATACAATATAATATAATGCTGCAAAATAGTTCTTATGAAAAGTAGTTCATTTGCAGTGAGAGGAAAATGGACATCATAGTCTTTACTGGAAGGCAGCAAATGTTTAAGTAATTACACTAAAGGAATGATGTGGTTTGGTTTTAGTGGAATACACAATAAGGAAAAGAATTATTTTCAGCAAGTCAGGCTCTTACGTCCGCAAAATGTTAATACAAACCAGAGAGAAATGAGAAAGTGGAAAATGTCTACTGTTTTCCTATACATAAGTTGATACATCTAAATCTATAATTAGACATGTTAGCAGCTGGTATGTTCTACAATGGTTACCACAGTCATCACTCAATCTGTTATTTGGAGACTTTATTATTGGAGAGTGGAAACTGTTTTCTAAATTCAAATTTATTCATATAATATTAACACATATATTACTAACACTTATATTTGAAAAATAAGTGTTATTAATTTGAGTTTTTAAAATAAAAAAGTAAAAGGGTTATCTATATTTTGGGCCTTAAGCATTAAGTGAAGCAACAACAATTTAATCACAGTTTAAACCGCTAGCCGGTGTAGTGGCCTTTCCGTGTGGAGTTTGCATGTTCTCCCCGTGTTGGCGTGGGTTTTCTCTGGGTGCCCCGGTTTCCTCCCACAGTCCAAAGGCATGCACTATAGGTTAATTAGCAACTCTAAATTGTCCTCATAAGGTGTGAGTGTGTGTGTGTGCTCTGTGGTGTGTTGTTGCCAAGGGTAGGTCCTTGCCTTGGGTCCGTAAATACCCGGAATAGGCTCCGGTCCCCATGACCCTGGTTGGGATTAAGAGGTTTGGATAATGAATGAATGAATGAATGAATGAATAAACCGCTAGAAGGATATCATAATGAAATAAAGGTATTCTCATCTTTGCTGGTAACTTTTCATTGCTCTCTTGAATTTAATTTAAACAAATAAACAATCACGATTTCTCAAGAGCTGGAACAGTGCCATTAATCCTGTCCTGTTTAAAGCTATTGTCTTTAGTCTGTTTATTATTATTTCTGAAAAAAAGGCTGTTGAAATTCAGAGAAGTTATTCTGGTAGTTTAATGTGTGAAAGTCATGAAGCAAAGTTACAAACACGATACTGAGGTTATAATTATAGTTTTGTCAGAGATCTATGGAGGGCTAAGAGTGCCAAAATTAAATATATAAAAACGTTGATAATTAAATAATTAAATGTGTCATTAATTGTTTAAAATGGGAAATATAATGATAAATAATTACTTGAATGTGTCATTAAATATTTTAAATGGTAAATATAAACGTCATTAATCAAATGTGGCTTTAATTATTAAAAATCGGAAATAAAAACATAATTACTTAAATTTGTTATTATTTATTTAAAATTGGAAATAAAAACATTGTTAATTAATTAAACATGCAATATATAATTATTTCACTATGTATTTCATTTTGGCAACACTCCTAATAGAAAAACCCTAACCGTACCTAATAGAAAAAAGGAAACTTTCCTATAGTGATAGTGGATCATTTGGGCTTTTTAATATGTGTATATTATTTTATGCCACCTGGAATGTCATAATCGTTCTGTAGTGTTGATATGTCAGTGGGAATCAAGTGCTTAAAACTCTACATTGAAAAAAAAAACATGGGGTATAGACAACAGGTCCAGCTATACAGACATGTAAAAAAAGCAACACTGGGAGGCACAGCTGAGGAGAAACAGCTTGCATAGCTCATAAAACCAATGCAACAGAACAGAAACACAAGCTCCAAGAATTGTTGAGGTTTTTTTTTTTTTAGGTATGACAAGGAACAGTCACAAGCAATCAGAAACAGGCAAAGCAGGAGGGTGGGCACTCTTACATCTAGGGTGTGGCCCTCTCATTTCAGCATGTTTTATTTAGTTTCAGCTTTAAATAATTATCCAATTGGTGCCCAAATGTTCACAATTATTTTCATTTTCAAAAACTTATTTTATAGCGAGTTTTTTGTACATTTTAGTAACATCTGGTCTCTATTCAGCTTGCATTGATTTATCAGTCAGTGTTACATCATTTGGCATTTTTGCTTCATACTACAGTGGTGGTATAAAGTATTCTATCTCCACTGCTCAAATAAATAACAGTATCATGAACAAATGGAATTGTTAATTCTCTTATATATATATATCTCATAATGTGTGTTAATCTGTGTTGTGTTGATTTTCAGGAGCCAATGGATCTGGGACTCTTAATAATTTTTGGCATTTGTGCCTTGAATGTTGCTGTTTTGGGATGCCCCGAGGGATGCCAATGCCGAGATACCAAAATTATGTGCCAAGGCCCTGAAATTAAGGATTTTCCAACCAACATTCCCTCTACCACAAGTGCAATGTATATTTCATCTACAAGCATTCAATCACTGAAGCCCTCAGATATTGAGGAATTTTCTGATGCTCTCTCCATATTTGTGGTTAAAGATTCAGGAATACATGAGGTGCAACCCAATACATTTGACAAGACGCACAGCCTTATTGCTTTAGGCTTTACCGGAACTAAGCTTTCTTTTTTACCAGAGAACCTGTTCCAGAATCTACATGCACTCACATCCCTTACACTTAGCAACAACAGGCTTAATGAACTCCCATCGTCTATGCTAACTCCACTTAGATCTTTAAAAGCATTAGACCTCAGCAGAAACAATCTTACATTGATTCCAGAGAAGGCATTTCAAGGCCTTAGTCAACTAGACAAAGTCATGTTACAGAAAAACAGGATAAGAGACCTGCATGCGGGGACTTTCTCTGGACTTAGCAAACTGAAATTCTTGTCACTCCAACAAAACGGTCTAAAAGTGATTCCAGCTGGTATATTTAACTCCCTGGTGGACCTTGAGACTTTACACCTGCAGCACAATGCCATCACACATTTACCAGCCGGACTTTTTGCCAATCAGCAGAAGTTGCAGAAGCTCTACCTCTCTAATAATCAGTTGTCTTTTCTTCCTGCTGGCATCTTCTTAAATCTTCTCAATCTACAACAGATCTCACTTTATGACAACCAGCTGCAGAAACTTTCGACTGAGACTTTTGGCCCTATGCTACTCCAGGAGCTGTGGCTGTATGACAACATGTTAACTCGGCTTGAGGAAAATGTATTCCGCAATTTGACTCAAATACGTCTTCTGGTGCTCAGCAGAAACCAGATCTCACATGTGTCTCCTTTAGCCTTTAATGGACTGACAGAGTTGGAAGAAATTTCTCTACATACAAATAACCTAACCAGTCTTGAAGAAGGAGTGTTCCAAGGTCTCCCTAAATTGGTCAATATATCACTGGAAAACAACAAGATTTACCATGTCCCAAAGAATTTACTTGGTGGCATCTCCAACTTACATCAGCTTGAACTTCAGAACAACTCTCTATCATATTTACAACAAGAGTTTTTAGACTCACTATCAATGGTTCACAGTCTAGTTCTTGACATGAATCCCTGGAGGTGTGACCTTGCCATTAAACCACTTCGAGACTGGCTACAAAGGTACCAAGAAAAAGTAAAAAATGTCACATCTTTAGTATGCTTTAGTCCTCCCAACTTGAAAAATATTAGTCTAATAGATCTTGATGATGGGCAACTTTTTCAGACGTCGACTTCTCTAATTGAACTAGCTCATTCCAACACTCCTCCAGCTTGTAATTCTGTACCTGCAGCTTTCTCCACCCCCTCAGATGAAAGAGAGAACACTCCCTCTAGGGGAGGGTGGATGTCTGAAAGCATGCGGATAACCATTATTGCAATAGTCTGCACTGCTGTGATTATTGCTATCATCTGTTTTGTCTGCTGGAGGAGGAAAAAGCATGGCAGTCAAAACTTAAATCATCAAACAAATTCAAACTCTGTTATCTAAAGCGTCTTCCTAAAGGTGTTTCACATTTGCTGTAGGCTGGCACACAGGTGTGCTTCTAGTAGTTTGCAAAAAAAAAAAACTAATATAATAATTGCTGTTGAAAGCTTGGTTTCCCAAGTTATTGCTCAGTGGTGCTCATTATTCCCTGATGGAAATATTGAAGTGTCACTGCTCTCAATTTGTTAACATATGGTTAATTAACAAGAAAGAATGCCAAATGGGCACACATACAGTAAAGAAACCTTTACAAACTGTAGTAATTACTATTCTCATTTTCTTTGTGTCCTATTGTCATGTGTGAAAACTCAAACCTAAACTCAAAGACGGACATTTGAGATATGTAGTAAAAAAGTTGTGAAACATTGCCTACTGATTGACAATTGATATTCTAGATTGCCTTATTTTTTATTTTTACATTTTTCTCAGAATGTTTGTATAGGATATATTACCACAGTTTCAAGGCAAGTTCACTTATGATTTCACAAGTTACGAGGACCTCTTGTGGCTGGACAAAATAAATAATTTGCTGTATTTCTTGGTATAAGTTTGCTTTATCTTTTTTAACTCAAAACTAAAGGTTAACAGGTATAGTAAAGTGCATGCAGTCAGATACTTGTTATGCATTTACATTTTTTTTTTTTTTTGTCTTATTATTTTTAGCCACTACTTGTTAACAGTTGTCTATGTACAGGTACCCAAACATGTCTGATCCTGAGGGTCACACTACTCTGCTGTTTATTCTGCTTTTCAAGGCATGCCCTTTGCAGAGGTTAAAAATAAGTGTTTCTAACCCTGTCAGAAAGCCCTTCTTAGAGACTTCTCCATTGGGACCTTGGAATTAAATTATTGCCACTTAATTTAACAAACAGGCAGTCAAAATAAACTGTGTAAATTGGTATTTGTTGATCTCATTTTATTTCCACAGCTATGCATATTTAATAGACAATTTTAAAAGGTCAAATATCTTCACATTTACAGCAAACCTCAAAAACAAGACTCTCATGGTTAGGGTTAGTGTTGAGATAAACCCTAAGGTTAATCGAACATACTTCTTTAAAAAGTGTCTTCTTTGGCAATTTATCCTGTTATTTAGTGACATTTCATATCTCTAAAGACAGAAAGTCACATGGCATAGGCGGGGCAAATGCTGCAGCAATGAGATTAAATAGGATGTGCGTTCATCAATTTCAAAGTAAACATTCAGCGATCACCTGGAGTAAAGAGTTATAAGGTAAAGCCTCTTCATTTCAAATAGAACTTTAAAAACCGACTCAATAATGTTATTGTTTATCTTTAAAACTGCAGAGGACAGGATTCTTTACAGTGAAAGAATGTGTTTTATGTGTATTTTTTTAAACTTTTTATTTTAATATTTTTATTCTGAAACAAATCTGGAAGCAGAAAATCCTCATTGCAAAATCTGAACAGCACTGAAAAAAAATATTTTTTCAAAATCCTTAATTGAAAAGCATTTTGGAACAACATGCTTATTGTCCAATCAAAATGCTACAGAAGCAGTTGCACACATGAAATATGAAATAGACATGGCATACATTTTGTATTAAAGTTTAGACCGTCTAAACTTTAAAAATAGGTGTTAAGTTATAAGTGGAATGTGGTTCACAAAATCTTTAATACTGTTCATCACATTGTTTATTAGTCTATTTGCAGGTTGGTCCATGATGACAGGAACACAAGGCTTATTCTTCTGCATACTGCTCCATTTGTTTTCTTGTCATCAAGCAAGTAAAACACCTGAGGAGCCACATACTGAAGTTTTCAACAAAGCAACAGTACTCCCTGAAGACCTGAAAGAAGGCACCACAAACGTTTTCTTTATTTCTGGAGAGATTCCCATTATACCAAAAGGAGCTTTTGCCAAGTTCCCGCAACTAACCAAAGTGGAATTTCTTGGGACAGTGATAGTGTGTATTGAGGAAGGTGCATTTGAAGGTCTGGAGGAGCTCAGACAGATTGAGATTTCAGGAACCAATCTCACGACACTATCTGCTGGAGTGTTTAAAGGTCTTGTCAATCTTCAGAATTTGATTCTGAAAGGAAACAAAATTCAAAAAATAGATAAAGGTCTGTTTGACGATAACAGGAAACTTGAACAACTCCATCTCCACATGAATGAGATTTCGTTAATAGAAGAAGGATCATTTGACAACCTGGAAAATCTCCAAGAACTCCATCTCGCAAGGAACAACATTGCTTCTGTCTCATCAGCCCTTTTCTCAAATCTCAAAAAACTTCAGGTATTTAGGATTTATGAAAACCAGTTAGATTCCTTGCCTGATGGAATTTTTGACCATTTCCAAAATGTGAGGGAAATAGCTATACAAGGCAACAGAATCAGTCACATAAATCCAAACTGGTTTCCACATAAAGCCAAGTTGTCAAGACTGCTTTTGCACAACAACTTAATAACTGAACTGCCACCTGGGCTCTTTGTGGGTTTCCCTGAACTCAGAACATTAACCTTACATCACAATCAGCTCACTGATATTCCCTCTGGGCTTTTTGGAGAAATGCCAAAAATGACAGAATTTGGCCTAAACCACAATAATCTTACATCTCTGCCTGCTGGCTCTTTCAAACATTTAAACAATCTAAAAAAGTTAGACCTGTCATCAAACCATTTTTCTACTCTTTCGGGAGACTTTTTTGAGGGTCTAGGGAAACTTTCTGAGCTCAATCTTCAGGAAAACACTCTTGAGTCAATTAAACCAGAGATTTTTGCTGAATTACAGTCTCTTACAACTATAAGATTGTCTGATAACAGTCTGACTAACCTTCCAGGAGATGTATTTGATTCTCTTCCCAAACTCAAAAAAGTATTTTTGCAAGGCAACCCATGGCACTGTGATTGTAATCTGCTGCCATTTTTCACATGGATGAAAGGCAATGAGGCAAAGATACAGTCTCCCACTGAAGTAAAGTGTGAGCTTCCTCATCCCTTAAAAGACGCAGTTATCCTTTCCTTACAAGAAGATCAACTGGTATGCCCCACAACTAGACCACCCACCACTTTGCCATCAACTCAACAAATAACAACTATACCAACAACCACAACACCCACCACTACTACACTGACAACCAGAACTCCCACCACTACGCCAATAACCACCACAACACCCACAACTACACCAACGACCACTACTACACCCACAACTTCACCAACGACCACCACCACACCTACAACTACACCAACAACCACCACCACACCTACTACCACACCTACTACCACACCAACAACCACCACCACACCTACAACTACACCAACGACCACCACCACACCTACAACTACACCAACAACCACCAGCACACCTACTACCACACCAACAACCACCACCACACCTACTACTACACCAACGACCACCACCACACCTACAACTACACCAACAACCACCACCACACCTACTACCACACCAACAACCACCACCACACCTACAACTGCGCCAACAACCACCATCACACTTACTACTACACCAACAACCACCGACACACCTACTACTACACCAACAACCACCGACACACCTACTACTACACCAACAACCACCATCACACCTACTACTACACCAACAACCACCACCACACCTACTACCACACCAACAACCACCATCACACCTACTACTACACCAACAACCACCACCACACCTACTACCACACCAACAACCACCACCACACCTACTACTACACCAACAACCACCACCACACCTACAACTACACCAACAACCACCACCACACCCACAACTACAACACCCACCACTACACCTACAACTACATCAACAACCACCATTACATCAACAGCCACCACTACACAAATACCCACCACAATACGCACCACTAAACCAACAACCACAATACCAACCACTACACCAACAACCACCACACCAACCACTACATCTACAACAACTACACTTCATAGTACAGTAATCAGCACCACAATAAAACCAACAACGGTCTCCTACATTGTCCAAAGTTTCACTTGTATTGATACTGTTCAGCATCATCTTTATTCCTCTGCATATATAGATGAAGCCTCATCATGCACAACTTTGGCAATTTCTTACAGTATAATGCTGTTGCTACAGATGTGTTGTACAATGGTGCTGGCTAAACTCACATACTCTCTGTATTGTTCAATGCAAGAGAGAGAAAGACTTTACACCAGAATCAACCTGACCCGCTTCTCCTATAAAAAATCCATTATTCTGAGTCCAATCCAGGAAAACTTTCCTGTAAACGAAACTGTTAGTATTATGTAAATTTGCTTGAGCTTAAGGATCATTTTGTAAAAACAAAGTGAAGTACAATATTACAAACATATAATGTACGTGATCTGTATTTTTTGTTAAATCAAATTATAACATTAGCATTCTGAAATTAATATTTTGTAATGTTGTTGCCCTTGCAAAATGCCTTTAAATAATAAGGCATTAATTAATTTCCCAATACTATAAACACTATTTCCCAGCTTTCACACATGATTCAAATTTGTTTTTGTGAAAAACTACACTCACATCCATTTTAATTCCACCAGCTGCCCCTGCGATTTATTATTATTAGTAGTAGTAGTAGTAGTAGTAGTAGTTTAGTTTTCACTCAATCCCAGTTAACACAAGTGAGAATAGAAATAGGAGTCAAAATTGTTCATATAAAAATCAGAAAGAGTACCTTGAAGAGGTTAATTTATTTTAAAACAACGGACGCACAAAAAGGATGACACATGAGAAGAGAAGAAAAGGCGTATGAGCGAGGAGACAAATACCTTCTGATGAGATTTATGCAACTCTAATTGACCATGTACGTGTCCATGGGAGATCAATGAGCGCAGCCAAATCTTTAAAGTAGCTTCTGAAATTCAGACCTTCAAAGACGTAAACAGGTATGTAATTCATGACACAATACTACTTTCTGCTGCAACTTTGGAATGCATGTTCTATTCTTTGATCATTTGTGTTTTATTGTACTCATTGCTTTGTAGTACTGCACAATAGCATATGGTGTCATCATGTCTAAGTTGGACATGGATATTGTAGTTTGGGATGATGATCTAGTGGTTAGGATAATCACCGCTGGACCGAGAGGTTGTAGGTTCAGATCTTACCTCTAGCATTACCACCACTGGGTCCCTGAGCAAGACCCTTGACCCCAAGTTGCTCCAGAGAGATTTTGCCTGTAGTTAGGAAGTTAATGTCGCTCTGGATGAGAGAGTCTGCTAAGTGCCATTAATGTAATTGTTTACAGTAAACCTGTCAGTGCAGTACTTACTTACTTACATTTTTATGTGCTTCATTACTTACTAAGTTACTTACCAACTCACATTCTGACTACTTTTGCAGAACGGAGAGATGACCGCTCAATAAAGGCACAAGATGACTATTATAACAACAATGGAACAGGTTGAAAACAATTTGGCTTCAAACATTATAATGTGTGTAAGTACTGTATGTTTTCTTTAACTCTCTGCTAAATACTTGAGCGCAGCTACTTATTACCCAACATATTGTAGTATAGTCTATGATGGTCTATTTCTGTGTAAAGTAGCAATGTCTCTGTGTATAGAATTAGATTCTAAATTACAGTATATGATTTATAAGTCAAATGGCAACAATGATATTTAATGGTTTGATAATAAAAATAATTATCTATGAATTTTTTTTTGTCCAGTAACACATAATATTATTAGAAATTCCCTTTAATTTTGGTATTGATAAATGATAAAATACATGATCATTGACAAAATGACTTTTGGAAATGGTGCTTTCTGGTGAACAAACTACACAATGACAATAATATGGTCAAATCTATCTTACTTCTATCCAGTTCTTTTTGTAATCATCATTTATGGCCATTCTAAGCCCCGATACCAATTCATATGCAGTTATTTCTGCAGATTTATCTATATAGATCACATTTATATATGATCCTTCTAACTGATGTCAAAGACATTCTTAATGAATCCTGATTTGTTATTCAAGTATGATTTAATCTTACCAAACGGAGCAAAGGAAGGAATGTTGCTTTGTCAAGAAAGAAATATGGGCTTGTGCCAGCATCGGCTACCTTAGGGGTCCTCACCTGTCATACCACCCTTGGTCAGTACAACACCATGTCTATTCTGGCATACTGTAATGGTCAGTGAGTTCCTGTATAGACCCAAGTGAATTAAAGTAAGTAATTATTATTAGCACACAGTGCACCACAGTGAATACAACACTCCTCATTTAAGCATTTAACTAAAAGTGCAGGGCAGCACCTGGGGAGAAGTGCTTGGGGTCAGTGCCTTGTTCAGGGGACCGCAGTGATACTTTTACCAATATGGGATTTAAAGAAGTGACCCTCAGATTAAAGGAGCAACACTCTAACCATTACAATACCATTGCTTGCTAGACTGACTTTCAGGACAATTTCAGTTTCCACCTGACTGCTCTAATTTGTGACACACAAGGCTCTTTTCCCACTAGAGGGAATAAGAAACTCTGGCCTGACTCAGAAAAAGAAATAATGTTAAAACAGAATACATGTTTCCTAATTGCTTGCAAACCATTTTATCTCACTGCTGTCTGTTGATGAATACATTTGTTTTCAGTGTTCATTATCGGTTGCATGTTTTTTACAGTATGTTTTACTGTAGTATAATTTTACTGTAGTTTAATTTTTCCTCAAGTAAAGAGAATTTGGGAAATCATAAGCACCATTACAAATGTAGTGTTTTGAACTGATCTTATGTTGATTTTGTGTATGGGGGTAGGTGCACATGACTGCTTTTGTGTGATGCTGAAATGAAAAGTTGGTTTAGATTTAAAGGTTCATGTTTTAAGTGGAAAGTAGACAGGTTTAAAATTTGTGAGGATGAGTGTGTGGTTATGAATTTGTGATTAGAGTTTTGGAAAATGGAGTGTAAGTTATGGATTGTGTATTGTCAATTAAGACAAATTGGGGGAAGAAATTAACATTTTTAAGAAATCCCTTTTATCTACATACGATTAAATCAGATATTAAAACAATTGTGTCAGTACTTCTGTCCTCTATCTATTTGAGAGCTCCAAAAACTTTTCACATGCAATTTTATATGCTGTGAGAATTTCATGGACAAATTAAAGGCCTTATTTCTTACATGACTAGGGCTTTGTGAAATAATAATTATGAGAATAATAATTATTGCATGTTGTCCACTTGGTGTCAGTATTGTAGTTTGAATCAACATGTTGTACTAATACTCTGTTACGACTGATTCCTGTCCAGCTTAGAGTTTAGTGTTGGCAAAGGGAATCAAATTAGAAATGGACTCAGTCATTAATAATTATTCTAACAGAGGAGAATTTTGTGACAGAAATGATGAAGAACATAAATTAATGATTTCACAGTATTATGGAAAAGTTTAACAGGAAACCCGTTTTTTCACCTAGAGTTGAAAAACAGACCACAAGATATAATGTTGTCAAGGGAAACTTGACAAAATTGCAAAAAAAAAAAAAACCCTCCAACTATGAATCCATGCCCCAAATCAAATATCTGAAGGTATGTTTCTCAAACTACTCTGAACACATACAGATTTTATGACTACATCACACCTTCATCTAATTAGCTAAATAACAATCTAGGATCAGCCTATGTTGCTGCACAAATTCCCAAATCTATGCAGAGTCAGATTGACACAGGTCTAGGACCAGCTAGATGCATCTGAGGAGGTCAAAGTTCAGTACCACAAACAGATCTAGTGGCACAGCACCATGTAGAGAGAATAGTCGTACAAACTATTAATGAAAATTAACTCATATTTATTAATGTGTGCATTTCAGCGTTCTCCTTGATCCCAAGAAGTCCAGTTTAACTCATGAGCTTATTAATAAGCCATTCAAAGGACCGTTGTGAAGACCGCATCTCAAGGTAATCTCAGAACTGACACTGGAAAATCATGACCCAGTACTCCACTATCAGTCCACTTTCCTCCATTCCAATTATATCTGTTCATCAGTAAGTATGTAATATAAACTATTAGAATCACAGTTAAGTATATAATTGTATCAGCTAAATGTTATGGACAGTCCAAAATACACACTAAATATAAAACACATTAAAGGATATTTAGCCTAGGAAATTTTCTGACTGCACTTCAAAGAGGGAAGTTTTCAGTCAGTATTTAAAAGGTGCTCTGGTCATGGAGTGGTAGTTTTTGTAACCATGGGGATATTGGTGCAATTCATGCATATTTCATCTAGTCTAGGCAAAATGAAAAGAATTGCAAGTTATAAAGCCTCAGATGCAACACAATGCTTACATTTTGTGATGCAAATGACTTTAACAAAGAGCTATTCTACATGCAAAGCCTAAATTGATTAATTGAATTATTTCTGATGTTTGAGGTAAAAGCAGAGAAAAATCTGGAACTGGAAACCCCTATTATCTATACAGAAATAAAAAAGATTGACATTTAAAAACATTCAGCAATATTTTCTTAAACGTTCAGCAATCATTCAGCAATATTTTCTTATATTTCTTACTGTTACATTTGTTCTTTAAAAGTCTGTACCTAGGGAAAAAAAACATGAATAGGAAAACATTGGTGAATGTCAGAATCTTTATGAAGCGGGATTTTACAGACAAATTTCTTTTTAAGAACAGTTGGTTAATTAGGCCTATTTGCAGTTAATTTTGTGAGAAAGTCTTTCAGTCAGGCTTTTTGATCACAGTATAATCTACCAAAGGTATCATTTAATCATAATGTACAAAGATTGTAGTTAGTCAGGTGCTAAAGGTAAAATAGGAAAATAAAAGCTTATTAAATTTGCAGTATTGGATTGTATAGGAAGCATGGAGGTCATTATGCTTAAATATTAGGTTAATAAAAGAATTGCATTGTTTTAATATGATTTTTAAAATTATTATGCAGTTGTTGAAGAGAACAGTATCAGTATCAGGTCAAGACTGCAGCCTTGAAGGGTGTAATGAGTAATTTCTAAATTCTGTCTAGACCGTTGGAACAGCCATAGGCTGTCCAATTAACCAATTGCCAAACCTAAGTGTGATCTCCTAAAGAGGTTAAGAAACAATTTAAGCAGTGCTCTGCTGGCTCTCGGCCACCTCGTCCTGCATCCTGAGGCCTAATCGAGTTATCATATCAACAAATCTCTCATCAGGGGCCCGCGCCTGACACCAGCAGAAAGAGAGGCCAGCAGCCGACTAATTTCCAGCAGCAGGACGCTGAAGCTCGCCTGCCAGGCAACACCAACCATACCTACAGACCTCCGGTGGAGCTGCCCTCTCGGCCCCACTGAGAGAGTACTCATGCTGGGGCATGACATTGCCCTGTGTTCCCACTGGAAAAGAGAAGACTTGGTGGTGCTAGTGAAAGGAAGGGGAACATTTTCAAGCGACATTTACAAAGAAGCCTGAAACACAATGCAGTGGCCATGCTGGGTACAGAGGGGACAGAGTGACCCCCTGCAGCCTTTAGAGGGAGACTTGGGGTCAGGGCTTTTAGGCCTGGAGTAGGGCATCTTGGAGAAGGTTAATGTACTAGTAATGTGGGGTCAGAGGACAGAGTATATGCCTGTACATCACTCGAGACAGCCTCTCAAAGCCATGACTGAATCAGGAGGCTATAATGTGAACAACAATCGATGATGCCGTTATTTCAAGTGCTCACTTTGATGTGTGCTAAGATGGGTCAGTGCTTTTAAAACCTGGACAACATATTTTATATGGATTATGTTTTCAGTGTTTATTTTCAGATAATTCTATTTGCCGTTTGTGGTTTGGACTTTCGAGAAAATAAAAGTATCTGCAAGTATCATATCATTGAAATCTAGGGAGAATTTGTAATTCAGCTGCAGCGATGTTAGATTAAAATCTAAACTCTTCACCAAAACATGTTTTGATCAAATGGAAAAAAATGAGCAAACTACTCCCACAGAGGTTATAAGGAGAGTGTGCACTGCTTTGCATGCATCCACTGAACTACTTAGTCTGCAGATATTAATCTGCGAAGCTCATCTTTCTTTGGCAGAGAGAAGTGCTTTGTTTACAGGCAAAAGGGATGTTTTGCTGATGGTGCATGTGGGCATGGCGCAGTCAGATCCCTGAAGGCAAAGAAAAAATGGTAAGCAAGTAGAGGTGTGACTTAAAGCATGTCAAAATGTTTGACATATTCATTTTCTAGCTGTCCAGCTGCATACAAGGTGCCTACAATCCCTCTGGTAGACATGCAGAAAGTTAAAGAAATCGAAAGAGTCTGCAGGCTTTATTGCAAATGCAAGTGTACATGTAAATGTAAATCTAATGTTTTTACATATGTGTATTTTCAACATTTACAAGATTTTACATATGTATAGTTACCGGATAAAAGTATTCTGTACTCTTTGGAAAAAAAATTGTACGTTTGCACAATTTCAATTTGCTTTTTCTAATTATGTAAATTTGGTACAACACATTAAACTTAAACACACATATCTCTAATTCTACTTTTTAGGGCTTAAAAACATTTCATTAAAGTTTTAAAAGCAAAACTTGAGGTATATGTGATAAATATTTTAAACAATTTTTTAATATATATCTTTTTTCATCCTGTACTAGTGTTTTTCTGGCACTTGCCAGGCTATAAAAATGTTTGTATATGAGATGTATATAAGATGTTTTTCTTAATATGTAGCCTAGTGAAATACAGGTTAAATGAAATTCAATAATGTAATCTAAATTTGAGATGTTTAAATTAAATTAACATATTTTGGTCTCAGAATTCCTTTGTAATTGTTTTATTTTTGTGCATTATGCCATAGAGGGAGCCAGCCAGGTATAGTGGACATCCAGCTGGAAGCTACAGGGGTGATGTGACCCTTAACCTTTGCACACATATTATGCCAGTGGTATGGACAGCAGTTCTACAGCTATGGCCTGCCTGCTGACCCCAGCAATGCAATGGCCCCTTTTCCTTAAGCCGAGTCTGGCAGAAAGACCCCCTGGAGGCCTAGAAGCCATCCTAAGGCCTTTCAGTATGACCTGTCGGAACAAGACGAAGATGCACAAAAGAGACGAGTGCAGCCCCAGATCCGGGAAAGTGGAAGATTCAATGCCGAAGTTGAAGGAACAAAGGGCTTTAGAGTCCACTTTCTCTTTTATTCTGCTACAGCATCTGTGTTCTGCTCTCTGCATTGCACCATGTAGGAAAGTAGTGAGAGTTGAGAAAAACCAAAAGTATTGGTATAGATCCAGTCATGTTATTGTGTTAATCATTTGTTTCTTTATATCTGTAGTCCATACTTCAAAGTCTCAAGTGCACCGTTTGCAAAACTACATAATTTGAGATACCAAAATAATCTATGTTAGGAAAAATTCCCAACTTGTCAACGTGTCTGTTTTTAAACGTGTTTATCTTTTAAAAACAATGTCATAACCATTTTAACTTCTTACTCAAACCCCAGTCCAAATGCTAATCAACAATTTTAATAAATTAATTAATACATAAAATAGCAAAATTCAATACAAACACTGATGAGAGTTTTCAGATTTACACTCTTGTTCCCTTGTGTCTACTTGTGCCTTAAAACTATCACTGTTTTAGTGAGTATAGATCACATGCGCTATCATAACTGTTCTCAGTGGGCATTTGCAAATATTCATGCTCTTAATATTAATCCTTATTGGTTTGATCATTACTGAATCGAGTCTTTCAAGAGTTGACTGTAACACTATCATTTAGATATGTGAGAAAGCAACGAATCAATGTTGGAATTCATGTGTGCACAAGAGGACAAAAGAGTGAAACATCAGGTTGGGGATGTCTATTATATCCACACTCATTTTGAAAGTAGACTCATTCAGACACCTGGATATACCATTCTGTTGTGGATATGAACCCATGTAAAAACATCAATCAAGCTGTAGGCCTCAAGCCCTCTTAGTGGACACTTCTATGGTACGTATTGCATGGCAGTGAACCAAACAGTAATGTTCATTACCCGGACCCCAAGTGGGAAAGCCAGCTTACCTTTGTCCACTCTAAAAAAACAAGACCACGATTAGAGATGGCTGACCTGAAGTCAATGTTGGGTAGGTGAGCGGGGGAGAAGCTTGTCCTCTGAAACGATAATCTCTTGGATTGCTCTCCCCATGGTGTCCTTCATTTCTGTTTCTTCTTGGGGAGGCTAACAAGGACTTTAAGCTGCTTAACACTGAATTACAATTATTGGAGAGCAATCACATCTCTCTCTGTAATAGTGACCTCCTCCTCAGTCTCATCCACTTCTGATGAAGTGCCTGTAATACGCATATAATCAATGTTTCATTGAGCTTCAAGAGCTTTTCATTAGGCAGTTACTCACTGCTGTGTGTTTTAAATGCGTTTCTTTTCTCAGACTTAAGAAAGTACTAATGCTTTTTTAAGCAGTGGTGCTACAAGCCAATTGAGACGCTGACATGGATGACACAGTGAGGAAAAAGCTAGTAGATGCAAAATAATTAGCTGTCATTTTTCTGCAGGTTAATTTTTCTACAAAAAAGTATTCAAATTGTTTATGCTTTTTAATATAATTACTGTTTTGATTAGCAAGCACCAAAATGTAATTTGGCTGTAGTGAAATGAGTTCAATAAAATGAATCAAAGAAAAAATTTGTATAATGATATTAAAACCGTTTTATTCCCTGCTACTATTTACACGTTTAAATGAAAGGTTTTTGTTTCTTAGTTTTCAAGAATGTATCAAAAATCAAGAATATTTTTCCAAATAGAAGAAATGAACGATTCTGCATTGTTAAATTATATTAATGATTAAAAACTGATTTTATCTATTTCAATAGTTTAACGATGTTTTCTCAAAAACTGCCACAACTGATTCATCAGATTAAATATTTAACTAACTGACCAATTGCTGGAGCTGCACGGTGGCACAGGGGTTAACGCTGTTGCCTCACAGTGAGAAGGTCCTGGGTTTGATCCTCGGGCGTGGAGTTTGCATGCTCTCCCCGTGTTTGCGTGGGTTTTCTCCGGGTGCTCTGTTTGCCTCCCACAGTCCAAAAGCATGCTATATAGGATATTTGGTAACTCTAAATTGGCCCTACAAGGTGTGACTGAGAATGTGAGTGTGTGTGCCCTGCAGTGTGTTGCCTGCCCAGGGCTGGTCCCCACCTTGTGCCTGTAGTTCTCGGTATAGGCTCCATTCCCTGTGGGAATCCCTGTGGCACTGGGATTAAGCAGTTTGGATAATGAATGAATGACCAGTTGGAAATGTATATATTTATCCTGAAAAAATACACTTTTTAGACAAATTGCTTTATCAGTTTGCAGATTTTTTTTACATCTTCAGATCCTAATATTGATTATAATAAATATATTTTCATATTTGTTAATGTATTTCTCATTCGTTTCTCACTTATTTGGAGATTACATTTAGGGAGGCCCTTAGTCTCTTGACTCCTTCAAAGCTCCACCCTCAACAACAAGTAAAATATTGTCTTTCTTCAAATTGCTAAGAACAGTTTGCTCGCTGCACACAAATCAATTGCTTGCGAGCCAGTAACTGAGTAAAGACCATGATATTCAGAATGCAGCACTAGGAGAGCTGATTCACTTCAGCGCTGTTTATGTGGAGAGGCTTCTGTGTTTGAAGCTATTGAGGCTGATGACATGGTGGATCATTAAGCTTGGAGATTTTCTTTTGACGTTTTTTTTTTTTCCATCTGATCCAGAATCCCAACAAAAAGAAAACGTTATTTTCCAGCAAGTCTCTTTATGATGCCAGTGAAAAGTAGTGACAATGGGAAATTGACAGATGTTGGGCATGCCACTCAAACATTAACGTAATAAACTGATTTAGACCTTTAGTGTCTATAGATAGAAATGAAGAACACAACAAAGTTAGCCCCATTTAAAAGCCTCAAATGATTTTTTTCTCCCTTTTTATTCCTCTTTTCTCTCTTAATTACAATATGTTGGTGCTCTAATAGGATTGTCAACCACCAAGGAGTGAAGGCTTTAAAGAAATGCTTTCCACTTGAAATGTGCCTTTGAGCACTGATTTTCCAGGGCTTTCTTGCTTCACTTTTAAGCTCGATCCAATTCGCCAGCCCTTTCACTGTAACTCGGATACAAATCCATGCCATTGCAGCTATCAGAGGCCCGCAATGAGCATGAAAAAGCTGCATTACATCGTGCTTCTTTTGGAGGGGCCACTTTTGGCTTCTTCTCGAGCGGAGAGCCCATCCATCACAATGCGGCCCACATCCACCTGCCAAGAGACTCCATTACTGGGATTCGTCATAGAGGAGTTGCAGGTCCTCAATCGAGACAACACCAGCAGCCATCATTTTCATACCGCCCAGGCACTCTCTATCTTATCACGGAAACGCCATTGTCATGCCAGAGTCTAACATAGAGCCTACCCCAGGCTAGCCCTTAAAAATTAAACTGAGAAAAAAAGGGAAAAATCCTTTACCAAGGGTGCTCTGGGGCAATTTCTCAGTTAGCCTGCTTGCCTGCTTCTTTTTTAGGCTCCATACGATTCCAACAGAAGGATTCAGCAATTGTGGAAGGTACTTCTCTTTCACTCATGGTATCTCAGTGTGCCAATGGATGCGAGTGATATACCGTCCCAGCCAACGGCTACTAGCATGCATTGGCTGTGCTAGATGAGCATATGAAACTGCGCTCACGCCATCACCGCACCATCCGCCCTCTACTCAGCTTCCACAAAGAACACACATTTGAAGCCTTCCCCAGTAATTTCCCTGCCCCTTTGTTGCAGAGGGGAAAATCGCATTCCCATGTTTCCTCGCTCAACCCAGAGGATCTTTAGCAATGGTTCAGAAATAGACAGGGCCAAAGCAGAGACAGATGTGGAGCGTAGGAAAAGTTACGAACTAAGTGTGACATGTCATGGCCACAATAGTTATATTATGGGTTTCTGTGAATTATGATTGATCATTTGATTCTAGCAATTTAAAATAAACCCTAATCCAGAAGAGTAGTAATTCAAAATGTAAGAATATACATATTTTATCAGTCAGATTGCATTACTGGTTAGAATCTTGTCCTCAAGGTACCGTCCCCAAGCCCTGCTCCCCGGCGCTGCCCATGTTAGCTGTTCACGGATGGGTCAAAAGCAGATTGTGGTGCAGCGTGTGCTGTGGTGTGCTGTGGTGTGTTCACAATGACAAATAATCACTCACTTTCACTTTCATTTGTGGAGTGAGAATAAAGCTAACAGACATCAGGTCTGCAACATCAGAAAGAGAAAAAAGAATATTGGACTCTTGTGTTCATAAGTTTTTAAATTGACACAGACAACATTTGGCTGATGCTCTCATCCAAGAGACACAGTTATTCATTTGTGTTAAACATCTCTCTGTATTTCTGGTACCATTGTTCCACCATTGAGGTGCCAGGTCTGATAAAAAGTTTAAATGTATATTTTTTTCTTCTTTTGAGAAGTTGAAGGTCCAGATGGGCAGTACTTTAAGGTCCAAAAGGCCAAGAAGTTACATGGGAGCTACAGAATACACCAACATACACTAGACAACCTGTGTGTTAGATAAAATTATATTTTACAAGAACATACACAGATATAACATTCAGTGGAGCACTGATGTAGCAGTAGTCAAGACCAGCAGCTTCTAAGTCCATCAAAATCCATAAGCATAAGTCACATCCTTTTACACATAGCAGCGCTGGAGACAATAGATGCATTTTCAGTTGTAGCCATGAACAACAAGTAAAAAGGTTGGAGAAAGTATTAGAAAATAGTAGTCAAACAGTTTCTGGAACAGCACCCTGAACCCACACTCCAGACAGCCCACACATGGACTTTCCATCCAGGGTCCAACGTGGCCAATAAATGAGCTAGTAACCTCACGCACTCGCAGGCCACATTGGTAGAAGAACGTTGCTGCCTTTGATGAGACACCTGCAGGGAAATAGAATCTTTACTGCCCTACGCTGAAACGTGAACCAGCGTGAGAGAGAGAGACCAGTGATAGTGTGTGTCTGAGAGTGTGTGTTAAAGTGGGCTGAAAGTCAAATGTGCCACCACTTGCTTTTGAAGATTATTATAGGTGCTGTTTGTCAGCAGTGTATTATAGGATATTTTAACACTTACATCACTCTTCCCCAATGGGGCACGAGTCATGCAGCACCACACACTGCAGTTTTCACTGCCTCTCTTGCTGATTATTTTTATTTCAATTACCCTTGCTGTTAGTGCATATATTTCCAGAACTAAAAAAAAGAAAAAAAGGAAACATATAAACATCATCTAATCACTATAAAAACGTGCCAATGTTGCTTACAAGCAATGTAGAAATTTTACTGATTAATGTCTTTAATATCTCAAGTCAAAAATTATTTTCCAACACATGGACCTGTTTGATAATTGACGTAATTGGGGTTCTACAGGTTCTACATTCCCTATGGTAGCTGAGACGGTGCTTAAAGGGAATATGGTATGCTGTGGTTACTCTGATCGAGAGGTCAGTCAGGTTAAATAAAGTCAGTTGCGTGTGTGTAAGTGTGCTCAGCATTGAAAGCCTGTTCGGCTAACTAGGATTTAAACTGTGCTGTGCCATTTAAGTGGAAAAAGGCCATTCCTAGACTAAGGCCTGCAATTACACAGAACATAAACACAGGCTTGGGCATGAAGGAGTGTAGGTTAGTAAAGGGCCCCATGGAGAGCAGCCGTGGGAATGTCTCAAACCAGAACAGTGTGGAATCATTGCAGACTATTAAATAGCTGTAATAGAGGGATGCACTGATTCAACATTTTCAGTTTCAATGTTGATTCAAGATTTGAGATTAAGATTTAGATTCAAGGCCTGTGTACACCAAACACAGTTGTTGCGCTCACAGCGCCTATTTTTAATAAAAATTCTATGAGCTTCAGCGTTCAGAGTGCTAAGCGCCTTCAGCAGGATAAAAAGGTGGAGACATTTTTTGTTGCAGTCTTCAGAGCGCTTCAAGTTGAAATCTGTTCAACTTTTAGAACAACACTGCGCTCATCAATGTCATCAACTTTTTTTCAAAAACAAGATAAAGATCAGGAATTGCCCTTTCATTGTAAACCTTTTAGTGCAGATCAGATCAGATCAGTCAGGAATACATATCCCAGTTCATAACAATATTATTGTAACCAACAAGGAATTCATACATTTAATTATGTCACAAACTAATGCCAAAAACGTGATATATTAAATCACAATTCACAAAAATCCAAGCATAAACAATTAGATCAACCCATTGTTAACAATATTCAATTCAGTTATTGGAGTTGGTAATGAACTGATGTTCGATATCAGCATCAGATCAGTGCATCTCTAGCAGTTCATTATACTTTGCTGATCTAAACTGCCTTGAGTTACAAATGAGGTGTTAAGTTACAGCTGTGTTTGAGTCTAATCATACGAAGCCCATTAAAACAAAGTCTTTATTATTCATCAAAGCAAACGTGAAGGTATTATCAATATTAATTATTCAGAAAGAGATTAAATGCACAATAGTGCTTAATTTATAATGTTTCCGCCTTTTTACTCTCATAAACCCCCACTAAACATTAGTCATTCTCATCGCTTTTTCAGGCCAGTCAGACCCTCCCTAGGGGAACTCTCCAGCAGGCCTCGTGTACATCCCTGACCCCAAATAGAAATCAAAGAGCCACCACTGGGCTAAAAACAATTACTGGCTAAAGAGCTCCAAATCAGCTGCTTCACAGAAAACAAAGTAATGACAGCCACTGTTATTTACTGTAATGAATTGGGCTCCATTATGAGAGCAGCAGTCCTATGGGGGCTACTTATTGAGGCTTTTCAATGCTCCCCCACTGAATTCATGTCAGGGGATATAAAAGCCTCACACAGTAACACTGAAGATGTAGCCTTGTCGATAAAAGAGCCGGACTAAGATCATATTTACACACCATTCATTCCCATTATAAAGGCTGTTCAGACACATCCTATTTGGATAAGGGGAAAGGTGCATGTGTGTGTATGTGTGTGTTGGAGGAAGGGGGTTGTGAGTGTGGATGTATACTGTATTCTCCAGAGGCAGTTCACAGAAAGGCTTGACTCAGGCATGGGAAAGCAAATAAGTGGGATTATCTATCTTCAAAGGTGCAGCAGAGTGAATGAAAGTGCACTGAGCTCAGACAAAGGTGGGAGAGAGGTGGAGAGATAGAGACATAGGGACTTTGGCGAGGGAAGTGCGCTGCTAATGCTGCACTTAATGCAGTGAAACACTCAGGTG
Organism: Distichodus sexfasciatus; assembly: GCA_032718565.1. NCBI lineage: Eukaryota > Metazoa > Chordata > Actinopteri > Characiformes > Distichodontidae > Distichodus > Distichodus sexfasciatus. The sequence continues at coordinate 6,976,153 of JAVGVS010000003.1, forward strand.
AACTGTGTCTTTTATAAGTAATGTAAACATTTTTCTGTGAGAGAGAGAGAGAGAGAGAGAGAGTACATGTAATGAGAGGCTGACTAATATATCTATGTTTTATACAGATAATGAAAAAATCATTGTGATTATATCAACTTTTTATACTTTGATAATATGACAAACATTGTTTTAAGTTGAAAAATAATCCTGTTTTATCATGTGTATTAAATGTATTCCTAGACAACAACAATCCTCATAACATAAGTTCCATCTTCCGTCTTTACATTTATCATTCATTGTAAGCTCACATATTGACAGAGATGGGAAGTAACAAAGTACAAATGCTGTACTTAAGTAGAATGTTTGGGTGTCTGCACTTTATTTGATTATTTATTTTTGTGCCGACTTTTAACGACTCTTTTAGCATAATTATTTGTACTCTCTACTCCTTACATTGTCAAATCAGGCTCATTACACTTGTTTCGTTTAATTTAAATGACATTTATTAAGCCATTTTGCCATGCGCTCCATATCAGTAATGCGCACCATCCAGACAACTTGACTGATTGGTTGAGGCTTAAAAACGTAGTAAACATGCATGGCATGTTACAATCCCATTGGTGTATTTGTCTTTGCACACGTCGCACAACACGATAGACATGATAAAGTGAGAGAGAGAGAAAAAGAAATTAAAACCAGGTGGCAACTCAGTGAGAAATGATATGGTGATTGCGGCGGCAGAAAGAAGCTTAGCTCCACCAAATTTAGTTGAGTTGAGTTGAGTTTATTTATACAGCGCTCTTTACAGCACTATAGTATTTGTTGCATGATGTGTTTAGGAGTCATCATGTATAATAATGGAAATGAACAATGGAGCTTTATGTGTTCATGTGGCTTAATTTTTCTCTGTTTGAGCACTACATAACGCTTGGACATGGAGTCCAGTCAGCTTTGCCCTAAAATGGTGGTTTTGTGCTTCGCAAGGGTACTTTATACTTTTACACTTTAAGTATGTTTTACAGAGTGTACTTTTCACTTTAACTTGAGTAAAGAACTTCAACTTTTACTAGAGTCTTTTTAAAAACATGTATCTATACTTCTACTTGAATGTGTGTACTTTTGACACCTCTGCATATTGATATATCAATACCAATAATATAAATCTGTTGATTAATCAGACAGTATATAGATGAGCACAGCAATTTCTAACATCATAGCACATTGTTCTCTCCAATAAATAAAATAAATAGCTTGCATGGATATGCTGAAAATATAAGATGGATAATGTTACAGGTTCTGTTAATGCTGCTTGAGCTTGCTTGTGATTATTATTTGACAGCTGGTCAAAGTTGCAGTAATGTTTAGTAATGAGAATCATTTTGAACACTTTTTTTAAAGTGCTGCAATACAGCTGCATACACAAATTGGACTGTGGAATTTTGACATGATTTTATGCCATTGAGTTAAATTGTATTCACATGGTTTGATTCTCCATTCCCTGTTTCTCTATGAGCAATACTGGCATCAGTTGTGAGAACTAATGCCAGGTGTGCATTCAACTGAATGCCGAGTTTAAAATGGGCAAAGTTCTCTTATAGCATTAGATAAACAAATTCAAACTATAGCTGTGCGTTGGACATCAGCCTATGAAACCACCCTCTGAATCTTGGAATTATAGGAAAAAGGTCAACTTAAAATGTATTCATGTATTTATAACACCGTTTACATTTAACCTTAAGATGGTGTGTGTGTGTGTAAGGGAGGTCTTCCACATTTTTCTGCAGTAGAACTATAGCCATACATATGCATACACACATACACAGCCTTATACACAGGCGCTCATGTTACTGATTCGTTTCCATCAGACAGTTGGGGAGAAAGCGATACCATGGCACACAGCATTTTGCACATGCCTTTCCGGACAGTTCCCACACTTGCAACCGTCTTGGACTGTCTGACCTTTGCCAAGAGTGCTGGATCGCTCCTCCCAGCACGCCGCTCTCCTCTCCTCCCCTTCCCTTGGCCCTGCGGTTTGGACAGCTGCGGCCAAGCTGGCCGCCTTACTCGTGGAAAACATCCGCCACACATGGAGGCTTCGGCGCGGCAGATCCATTGGCCTCTGCCAGACTCTGGGAGAGGGAGATGATATGCGTGTGTGTAAGCGTGCACATGTGTGTGAGAGTGTGTGTGTGTGTACGCATGCTGTGTGGGTAGCACTTTTTCCCAACCCTTAGGAAACATGTCTGCCTGCCTCCCTCCGTCCCACACCATCCAAACCTCTCCGGCGTGCACACACACACACACATACAGGGTTCATAGGCCTAATCCCCTGCAGCATGGATCCAATTTAAGGCCTCCCCGCCGTCAGAATGTTGAACATAAACAGGGCCGAGGTTACACACTGCAGCCCTGCCTCTCCCCGCGCCCTGTGCCTCGGCCTGGGCCTACAGCCAACACTCCCCCTTCTGAGACTCCTTCGCTCCTGGAGCTGGATTCACTCCATGGGCTTTTTTCAGTAAGGTAGCACAGCCTGATCTCTTTTTTTAACCCACTCTTGACTGCTTAAGAAGGTGATTTTATGCCTTAACTCCTTCTCAAGGCCTTGCAGCGTGCTTGTGCACCTCGGCCCGACTTGCCTCTTGTTTCCTCACCTCAGTTTGTTTGTAATGTTCAAAAAAGACGTGAATAAAACAGTGGATTACCTTACGATGGAGTGGAGGAGAAACAACTTGATGGTAGAAAAGCCATTTTTCAAACATTACACGGCATTGCATCATACTTCTGTCTGGCGGGGAAACGTTGGCATTTATGACCTTCCATGTGACAGACTTCAAGGTTAGCTCTGTGCTCCTACACATGCTGGACGGCTAAAACAAATCCCGAAATGCCTACATAGTCAGTTTACATATGTAATAAATGCATACATGATGCATAATTCTGACACTGACCAGCAATACTCACAAAGATTTACTTTTTGCAATACTTACACCGTGTGTTGCAACATTCAATCTGGAATCTGCCCCTTAGTGGTAAGTGCAGTGTAGTTGAATGTGTTTCTCACTAATATTGTTTACCACGTTCATGAGTTAGACATTTACTCTCAAATATCTTCTATTTGAGCAGACTGCAGAAAATGTGAAAAAATATATAAAACATTTCAATTAACATTTATGCATGAAAGGTTTATGCATACATTTTTGTTTTATAGAATAAGAGAATTTGCTGCAAATTCATTTTTTACAAAAACAAGCAAATCATCTGTTGTATATTGATGTATATGCCAAATTTCATTTACAGAGTAAACAAGAATAAATGGATTTAGTTTGCTACAGCAGGAAGGTCGCCAGCCTTCGGACCACCTTGTCTTATCCAGGGATGCAGTGTGTTCTCAACATAAAACCAAAAGGTGATAATGCAGTGATAAAAAGACGTACAGAGGAAACGCAGCACTTCGAGTTGTTGATATAAAAAGATCAAACCGATGGCTTGTGAAGTGCTTTCTCTCCTCCGCGTGGTCGGCTCTGAAGTGTGGGTCATATCGCATAGAGGCTACGCCAGCTACTCAGTGGGACCCGGGCCCTACTGGATCAGATACAAACTGCTGAAGCACAACCCCATCAAAACTACCTTCATCCCACTACTGTATTCGAGCACAGCCCCACAGGGAGCCTTCACCCCGAGGTGTTGCACTCCTAAACTCACCCATCTATGAGAGAGTGCCTGGGAAAAAAACTAAACGCTAAGTTGAAAAGCAGGCAGCTTTTTTGCTCAGAGCTCTCAGCTCAAGCCTCCCCTGTGCCAAGAGCTTTCATCATTTAGAAGTCTGGCGTTCGCATCGTACCTCCTGGCCCTAGGCAGCTGAAACACTGTGCTTTCTTCACCACACAGTAGGCTGCTTTCATGCAAAACAACCTCTGGTGTAATCTGTGTCCAGGTTTTAAGGTTTTGTCTGCCTTCCCCCATTTTTTCCCAAAGGTTGGGTCTTAAAAATAATCATTGTGATTATGCAATCTCTAGTGATCTTTATAAAGGCATCTCGAATGCAGGCGGAATAATGACCTTTGAAGTGAATCATTTGCATCACTCTTGTTATATGTGATTTTTCTAATGTTCAAAATCATGTCCAAAGCTCTTTGAGCTATGCTTCACAAGCAAAGATACATAAATCAATCTGCCTATGGTCTATGTTAGAAGTGCCAGCAAAATTTGAGTGTCTTGTAAACGTTGCTATATTAAGACATACTTGCAGACATTTGTATTTATTCAAAGAAATTATTACACATCAAATGCATTTCCATTTTAGTCTAGTTTATATTTACAGCAGACATAGTGAGAAAAGTGTTTAAAAAGTGGCACGGAACAACTGTTTATGAAAGAACAGCAAGAAACATTGAGAGGATGGAGATTTAAATATGTGATGCAGAGCAGAGAGGTTGCCTTAACTTTCATGTTGTGCTTTTCTTGAACTGGAAACCATTTTCACTGTCAAACATCTGAGTATTTATTCTCATTTTTGAACTAATGTCTCACGGTCATAGCTGAATTACACACTGAATATAGAATTTTCTCATCTAAATCTAATTTAGATTTAGATTAGGTTTAATATGAGTGCTGAAACTGAACCTGAACTCTATCCGTCCTAGCAAAAGTCAGCATACAACTGTCATTTCTGTCCTTCAAACTTCTAGTCTAGTTTGTATAGTTTTTATGTGAAAAGTAGGTACATCAAATTTAGTCAAAATGTTCCTACAGGTCAGTGTATATACGATAACAGTTTTCTAAAACCCAGGAGCATGTTAGGTGTGACATAATGGGAAGACAGCGTTTAAGTCCTCAGTCTGGATTATGTACAGGAGATGTGAGAGGTTTGATACTGAGGGGTTGTTGGATGCTTCTTGGAATGAAAGATGTGTTATCCAGTTGCATGATAACAGTTTACTGTGGATTTGATGAGTTCAGTGAGTTTGTCTAGGTTCAGTGACTTCAGGCAAAGAAAACCCAGAGGGCAAGAGGAGAAGATTAGGCATGCAAGTTCCACAAGACAAAATGCAATTCAGCCCTTCACAAACCAGGCATAGTTTAAATATGACAAATGTACGTACTTGTGATGTCCTATTGAAGATCAACAGTGTCTGCGCAGCAGGGACACTGGCGGCACCCCGCTAAGAGTTCTGGGAACACACCATATGCCGGGTCATTCTGTATCCCCTAGTCTGATCCTGGAGCTGGCATTTCACATGGGTGAGACTGAGACTTATGGGTGAGACTCAGACTGAGCTTGGTTGTCCATCATTAAGTATGTTTTAAGTGTGCAATTCTGTCCTGACACAGATAGTTAGGTCTGAGAATAAGTCCTGCAGGAGAATGTAAGGGCCATGATTAGTGGGCTTTGTGCATATAAAGAGCATCTGTGAACAAAATAGGAAACCAATTTTGTTCATAACCAAAATTCACAGGACAACTGACTAATTTCAAGAGCGAATGCACACATTTTTGACTCCTCAACATCCGCTTTGGTCTACAGGTTTAGCTTATCAGAACTGTTCATCTAATAAAGGTCAAAATGTGACTCACTGGTCAGTCAGTCTGAGAGAGAATTAACAAAATTCAAAATGAGCTCTAATGAATATTAGACAAGTTTGTGTTTATTGTTTATTTGTATATAAAGGTGCATTGTCTGCTTCTGTGAATTGGTTAAAGGACCATTTTTCAAATATTTCAAATGGATTTAATACAGAGAATTGGACTGGTTTCATCAGTTGTAAATTATGTACCAAGCGTACTTTAAAAATCTGTTATGTGTTGGTATTGTTTTCTCACCGAATTTTCTATAAAGTCATGTCAAGTCATTTCTTATCTGACATTCCAGGACATACTAGGAGAGTAACTGATACAAAATCATCATTCCTTTCAAAGAATTTAAAAAAAGACCGTTTCAAATGATAACTGGAGATTAGGTGAAAACTATTATTTCTGCATTATACTGAAAATGCAATCAGTCCTTAATGTGGTCCAACTGAATTGAATTTTTGGAAAATCCTTTTTACAAAATTCTAAAATATGAAAGTGTGTTATTATTTGTCGTTATGAACACACCACAGCACAGCACACAATGCACCACAACGAAATGTGACCTTTTTGGCATTTGACCCATCCATGAAGGAGCAGTGGGCAGCTAAAATGGGCATACTCATGAGTACCTCAGTGGTAACCTTACCGGTCTGGGATTCAAACTGGCGACCTTCTGATCACTGGGCGAACGCCCAGCTGTTATGCCACCAAATGTGTATGTTTTCACAATTATATGCAGCTTCACTCTAGGAAGTTACACTTGCCCTTTGCCAAACTCACTATAACCAAAATTGGTTGTAATTTTTAGCTTGAGCTAAAAAGTGGGACTGGGTTGGAACATCGGTTTATAGCAAAAAGGTTTTTCCTGATGCTGTTTATCCCAATTCTTATGACAGTCTACGCTACAACAGCTAATGAAAGCTGAAATCAAAGTCTTTTAGATGTATTTCAATGTGACATTCACTGTCTCCAGACTATTCACTTTTGCTGCCTAGGCCTTGTCTGCTGGTCAGTTGGCCATTTTAGATTAATGGTCCATTTCATCAATCTCTCCGATACCTGCCACAACCAAGAGGGGACAAAAATGGGGGGCTGTGGCAGAACTAACTTAATTCTTGTCATCCGCCCCTTTGCAAGGTATGGGAAAAATAGCGAGGTCTGAAGTTTTGGGGATGAGAGAAGAGCCCTGAATGGAGGAAAAGGAGAAAGGAGCTGAAAGGAAAAGGAACTTGGTCAATGAAAAGGGGTTGGAATAGATGAATAAACCGATCCCCCCATCCGTAGTGTTGATATTTCTCTCAATGGCTCCTTCTAAAGTGAGCATTTTAAGCCACCCCGACACACTAAATTTGCCCATTGTACTGAGAGAGGCCCCTGGCTGTCGAGAGGCTAGGTGAGGAGGCACTGGGGGCAGATGGAACCTGCCTATCACCTCAATGGCCCCTTTCTACCCCTCAACCTACCCCCCTGTCCCTTGCTGCCATTCACTGGGCCCAGTGGGAACGCCTCTGGACCCAGTGCTTTGGGAGCAGTCCCATATAATGAGCCCCTCCGGCAAGGTTGAATGTGGCCCCATTGTTCTGCCCAGGGCCATTAAACCACCTCCTGGGCAAACAAGAGCGTCCCTCTTCCTTTATGGCGACCGAGGAGGCAACAAAGAGAGGAGCCATCGAGACAGAGAGGGGCTGGCCTTTGTTTGCCATCTTCAATGGACGGGCTGGGAAGGGGAGGCTCCTGTTTGGTCTTTAGCGCACCCGTATTGCTGGACACTGTTGTTTAGCAAAACGGAGATGTGAACTTAATTGACTGAGTGGCCCCCAAATGCTGCGCAACATAATAACTTGAGAACAGACAGAATAAGTATTGAGTATCAGCAGAGCACAACATGTGGTGAAATTCTGGACAACTTGGGACTACATATGGAGCATTTGTTTCAACTCAGGTGAGCTCCCAGAAGAAATTTATAGTCATATTAAAAGACAGTTCATATCTTGCTTCGATTCTCATGTAAAAAGACTATAAAGACATTAAAAATATCCTCAATATATCAACCTTTCTCAAATCTGGTCATTGTGGTCCAATCAGTGGTGATTTCAGGCTATTTTTAACTCAGCTAAGTTTAACTCAACACCCCCTGAAAAACAGTTAGCAGTTCTGAAACCATAGATTTCCCAAAATTGCTTTTTAGAGATGGAATAAATGAAGACAGGCCCAAATGGACCAGTAAAATTCTTGCACAAGTCGCATCTTCCTCTGATTGGTTGGTGCATCCATTTGCCTGATTATTTTAATTTAAATGGGCATTTGAATGAAATGCAGACATAACACAGCGCATCTCTGTGTTGTCTTTCTCAACAGCGAAATGTAAAGGTATGGCTAATGGAGTTAGAATGAATGAAAGTAACATATTAAAATACAGGTGCAATAGGTGGACAATTATCAAAACAAACTTAATCCCACTCATTATGGAGTCCATTTTGTGCACAACTGGGCAACATTACAGTAGACTTATCATTCCTAGCCCACCAACCGAATTTTCAAAAGGTATGTTGGTAATAGCCTTCATGGTAAGCCTATCACCCAGCCAGCATTTGTTTGAAAATGTAAGCCATTTCTAAAAGATCTAAACATGGCAACCACATTGCTCAAGTCAAGAACCTCTGTCAGTACTGGGGGTTGAGCACCCCTTAAGGTCAGATCCACTCAAAGTTTGGTATTTTTTCACCAGACCACATCCCATTCTGTGTTGCTAATTATCTGCACCTAAATCTGTACAGAACGTTGGGTCATCAGAACCAAGGTTAAGACCTGAATATCCCAGTTTCCTGTTGCACCTTGAGTACTCATTCATGTAGTGCACTGCAAGACACTTCAGCAATTAGCACTAGTAAGAACTACAGGTCTTTATCTAGACACCTTTACTCATTTTCAGCAAACCAACAACATTGCAAGTGAAACTTAGATGACATTCATTAAATTTCAAATCTCAATGGTTCTTTATAGTGGCAACCTCAGACCTGCCATACAGAAAATTAGCATTCCCAATCATGACACACCTGATTCAACTAATTAGCTAATTAGCAGTGTAGAGCAGAGGAGAGAAATTCAGATAAGGAGTTTAGTGTATCCTACTAGAGTTGTATTTATTCCTATTTATTTTATATAAAGGTGAATATTATTTCTTATCGTCCTGTTCATTTCAGACAAAATTCATTCATAAAGGAAACCCATACACATTTAATTCAAATAAATTATTTATGAAAACTGTTAAGACTGAGGGAAATTGTGATAGAAAGTGTGAAATTTGCTACAGCATTTTCTTATTTTCAGCAGGAGCATTCCAGTCTAACACAATTGCCCTTAAACCAGTTTGGAGGGCATGAAGAGAGGGTAGTGAGCAGAAGCAGGAGCTCTCTGAGCCTTACTGGCTGTCTGCCACCACGACCTCCAGTCTGAGGCCTAATCGAGTTATCATATCAACAAATCTCTCATCAGGGGCCCACGACTGACACCAGCAGAAAGAGAGGCCAGCCGCCGACTAATTTCCAGCAGCGGGACGCTGAAGCTCGCCTGCTAAGCGGGATGAAAAGTACCTGCAGTCTCTTCCTGAGCTTCCTTCTCCATCCCACTGAGACAGCCCTCACGCTGGGCACCATGCTGGGGCTGTTATTCGATTAGCTGCAGCGCTAAGTAGGGCGCGCCATTCTCCGGACCCGAGAGAGCAGCTAGCCTCCCGCAGGGCTGTTGCTCTGGCAAACCGTGGGGGAAACGCAAAGACAAGAGGGAATCAAAGAGAACACAGCACAACAATATGAATAATACAACTGTCCGGGAAAGTGAGAGGGGCGCGTTCCTATCACCCCAGGCAGCAGTGATGCAGCTTTTATCAGTGACAGTAACACAGAGCCACCCTGCCAAGATCAAGGCTGTCATTTAAGGTTGCTCTGCCACTGATCACCACTGATTTTCACACTATAGATGACTTTGCAGTCATAGTACTAGTTTCCTTGGTCTGGTAAAACCACGGTTTTGCCATTTTAAAGGGTAAATGTGTTTGGTCTCTGTTACCATGGAATTGATGGCAGTGTGCATCTTTCTGGCAAAGTATAGTGAGTGAGAGAGTGATTGTCACTGTGAACACACCAAGCATGTGGAAAAAGTAAATATTCCACCAAATGTGGCAGGGGTTGAACACAAAAGGGCAAAGCTCTTTTTCACTCTTCACTCCCTTCCCAATCTGAGGTCCTGGCCTTACCCATTGGGTGAGAAGAGGGGTGGTAAGTGGGGACCCTCGGGTTGACCCGGCACTCCTCTGCTACCTGCTGTTATGCACAAAAGGAGCCAGACCCAGAGTTCTTCAGAAGAAAGACGTTCAGATAATGAGAGGTCTCCGTCTCCAAAAAAAGTGCTGCCTCTCTCGCAACTGTTCGCCTACTAACCACTTTGTGTGCCATGAATAAGATTTATGCTCTAGGAGCCTTTATTTGACAGACTTTTTTCTTCTTGGCCTCCCTCATTCTCTTTGTGAAAGTATTTCTTCTTCCTTTCATTCGCTCGGTCTTTTAACGAACTGAATTAGAGAGATGCTCCTCAGGCGTTGCAAATTGATTAAAGCCTCAAACATTTATTAGATTACCACAGCTCGCACTGAAACTCAAGCGGCTGAAAGCTGTCAAGTGCTCAGGAATGCCACTATATGACTTGACCCTGGCATCTACGTTGGCTTTTGAGTGTGCACAACCTTTCAGATTTGATATGTGCTGGATTTTACACTTAGCTGAAAGCTGCCCTAAAAATTCAACCTTGCCACAAAATCCATATAGTAGTAAACAGTTATTTGTAAAATTTTATTAATTAAACATATGTATTTGACAAAAGAACATTAAGTGAAATATGTGTTTTCTCATGCCCAGTTTTTACCTTCACTTTGTAAAGCAGTCTCACATCTCATGGGCTGCTAAGAGAAATACATTTCTTTATGATTATTATGCTCTGTTTTAATCCAGTTTGAGTGACTCTCCTGAGACACAATGAGAGAGGAACACCCGTGGATTTAGGGTTATGATTAGAATGTCAGAGAGTCTGAGAGCAGAGCCAATGCTCAGTGGGGATGCTAGAATTCTGTGACTCTTTAGCCATCACACCACAACACAAAAGCTCTAAAAATAAGGTGACAACAATGAATATTTAATGGAAAAAGGAAGAAAAAACAAATGTTTAGTTCTTTCTGAGGAATTCAATGGTCAACTATTATTGTTTAGCTTCATTGTATAAAATGCCGAGGTCTGTAATTCTGCCACCTTGAAAATGTCAGTCTAAATGGATTGGCATATTCTTACAAAAAGGAACAAATACAGCAGTGCTCCATCATGAGGTGGCACAGCCAAGACCTGGGACCAACTGTTTATAGCTAATCCCTAATGAGCTGAATCAGCAGAAAAAAACAAAACTGGGCCAACAATTATTAGTTTACAGGGTTAGCAGCAGTGAAAGGGGAAGTCCAAATAGAATCATTACACATTGACTTGGGACCAGAAGGTCAGATGTGATTCGGCTTTTAACAAAAGGAAAAAGCTGAAATAAGTAACCAAGACAAACTATTAATCTCAGGTCTAGACAAGTTGAGCAAAAAGACTCTGTGGATTCAAAAATGATCTGTCTCAATCAGCTCAGCAGTACTTATGTCCTTTATGTCAGTGCCGTCCTCATGTTAATTCATACCTAATAGCTTATGAAACGATACAGATTAAATTCAAATAAAAATTTGTTATGCTTACTGTGCAGCATGACCTTTGTGATTTTAACATTTAAATTCATAATGTTTAGTTTATGACAAAATAGACGTTATATATATTTGTGTATATAACTTTAAAACTGCATAACTTTAAACTACGTAGAAAGGCATCTACTGCAGACAACATTGTTTTTAATTTTCTTAAAGATAACCTTTGACTTGGTGTGGCAGAATGCTAAAATTGGATTTCATTCTGCATGTTTCATGAGGTTTCTATTGAAAAGCACAAAACAGAGAAAGATTTCAATCAGATTTCACTCGTTCCATTCGTTCCTTTCATTAGTATACATGTGTTTACATATTCCTTTGGACACACAATGCAACATTTCTATATACAGCCTCAAAAACGCACGTATGGTTATTTGGTGCTATAATCTTTGCAAATAACACTGCAGCATTGAACTTTGAGTGGTCATTGAGATCTTGTCAAACCAGCAGATCACACTTATCACTTCAACTTAAATAGAAGCTTGAGGGTCCTCAGTTCTCAGGGCTTAGATCACAAAGCACTGGAATGCAGCCTCTCTGAACAAGGGGACGTGGGGAGACATCGACTGGCTTACTCACATTAATATATAAGCATGCATACTCGACTGCTGGTGGGAAAGCTATTCCTAGCTTGGCGTGGGGCAGGGGGGAGGCAAGCGGATTCCCTTTGAGCTTTTGTGTGGGACTGTGTGGCAACTCGGCGAGGCTGCTTTGAATGAGAAAGAGCACCCACCTTGGAGAGACAGCCCAGGCAGCCGGCCCATGAAAGACGGGTTGGCAGGCGCGCAGCACGGAACCAAAGCGAGCGTATAAAGGGGCAGCATGGGGAGGATGCGATATGTGGCAGAGCCCCCCTGGCACCTCACGCCAACTCAGCTTTCCACGCCACTCACTCTCCTCCCGGCTCTGCCACCAGCAGCCCCTCGACACCCCAAAACGCAACCCAGATAATCCTAGGGCAAAATGGGGTCTATGCAGGTGGTCTCCCCCCCACCAACAGTCCTGACTCTGACTGCACTGCACATCTTAAGGCTCTGTCCCTCTTCCAGCTTTGTGGTCCATGGGAAACAAAAGAATGTTTAAATGACAGATAGAAATGAATTTTGAAAATGATATGGGGGCATTACAGTGCTATCCCAGGGGCTTCCGCTGATCTTCAAACATCACTGGAACCTGAGTTCTGAGTTATTTCTCAGCATGATGGTGGGGTGGAGGAGGGTGGTAGGCCACTTGTAGTGGGAGGTTCTGATACGCAAAACAAAATGGGTACAAAGATTGTGCATGGATTCCAGAAGGGCAGAGGAGACTCATTTTGGTAAGGTCTTTCTTGTTTCCCCAATCTAATTTATGATTGTGAAGAGCACAATGATTGCAGAACTTCCACAGCTCCTAAAAATGTCTTCTGAAAATTTGTTATAGTCACAAAGACCAATATGTATTCATAACACTCAACCTTAATAGGAATCCAGGTTTTCGCAAAAACACAATCATTCAGTCACAAACAAGGTCAAAAGGTTTCAAGTTCCTCTCGGCAAATGCAACTCAATCAGAACTTCAAAGTCATACTGGAAAGTTTGCCAAAATGGAAACCATTAGGGTAATTGCCCAACTTTTGCACAGAGAACCTGTGACAAGGGTAAGCATGTTTGTGCATGTGTGTGAGGGTGATTATTTATGGGGTTGTGGGGACCTTTTTGTCCCCTAAAATCACTTTTATTCTGTTTTTTGGGCGTTGTGGGGACATTTGAGAGGTCCCCATGAAGAAAAATGGCTTTATAGAAAATGTGCTTGTGTTATTTGAGAAACTAAAAGAGGTGCTTTTGGTTACTGAGGTTAAGGTTAGAGTTAGGGTTAGGTGTAGGTGTAAAATTATATGCATCTAGTCATTATGGGAGTCTATGGAAGGGCCTCACAAAAATAGTAATACGCGACTGTGTGTGTGTGTGTGTGTGCGTGTTTTACTGTCCTCACTAAAGGGGTAGGTGTGTGAGAATGGAGGGAGAGACAGAAGACCTGCATCTTCTTACTGCTTCCTGTGCATGCAGAGATCTGTGTGCTATAAGTGATGAAAGGAGCTCATTTTTCCAGTTTGGGATCTACAGGCATTCTTCAAGCTCATTTGAGCAGAACCACACACACAACCTCTCTGTCCCACTGTCTATCCCAACCCTAATAAAACTCACAAATACACCCACCCAGTGAAAAAAAAACTCTTCCCGTTTATCTTGCACCTGAAGCATGCACTCCAACCACCATCTTATACCATGCCAATCTGTCATCATGAATCTATGGTTACACACCTCCTTGGTATTAGAAACACACACACAAACACACACACACGCACACATACACACTGCAGTCCCTTCTCAAGAACCTCTACGTCAGTCTCTGCCCTGTTTTGAGTCACTGTCATTGTAACTTTGAGGGTGTGCTAGTGGCTGGGCTGCGCTTCTTTCCACACCTCATACGAGTTCAGTCTGCTGCTCTGCTTGTCGGCTGTCTGGCATTCAGTGCTGAAAGGAGCCTAAATAAAAGAAAATTGGAGGGAAAGCCCCACATGTGCAATTCTCAGCGTGTTCCATACCTGCACACCAGTGTGTGCTACTAAATGGCAAAATGACTTGTTGACAGTTATGTGCATAAAAACATCACCCTTTTAATTATTTTTCACTGATTAAAAAAACTAAACAAACACATAAAATTGATGTCCTTGGTAACCCATTCTGCAAAATGCTAGACGTCCTGCAAAAGGAGGGACAAATAGATTGATAGTAGGTCAATCAGTCAATTGATGGTGAGCACCAAATATTCACAAAGGTTTGATCCGTTTTACCTTTGGAATTCTCCTGTCTTATATTTGGCCCAAAGTAATGAAGACACAAGTCAGTTTGAATCTAAAGGTGGAAAAGGACTGACTGAATGGCTCCTATCAGTGAAATCAACACCACAGACCGATGTCTCCTCTCTGTACGTTTGCGATGACCACCTGTTCACTGCTTTCCTCAAGGTCTTAATTGCCTGCCTCTTTTGTGGGATTGGTCCCCCACATTCTTTACTTCCACTTCAACCCAAGACACTGAAGCATCCAAATTCTCCCCTGGTTTTTCCCATATACAGTCATCACACCATGGTTACATGACTTCTGAGGTTTGCTGGACAAACGGGGCACTGGCTTCTCATGAGAATTCTATATGTCTGGCTCTGTGTTATATAGCACAGCACATAACCAAAGACGCTTGCCGGAGTTACTTACAGAGGTGGCCAATACCCTAACAAAAGGTTTGGATTTACAGGGCCTCTCCTTTCCAAACTGCAAAATTCACTGTAGCGTTGAAATGTTTATGGAAGGGGCTTCAGTTTAACAAGACGGTGTGAAAGGAGGTTCTTATAGAACGTAGATTCCACTGAACATCTATAAAACAGGAACAAGAAACATGTATTGAACAGCACATCTACATTTTTACAGCACACGTTTTTGAAAGGAAGAGTGGAAGCTCTAAACAGAATTCATGTTAAAGGAAAGAATGTAAGAGTAGGTGTGTGTTTGTGTGCTAAAATAACCTTCAGAATACTTTTTTTTCATTTAGTCATTTAGGTTAACTGAAATTGACAATTATTTATATTCTACAATTCCTAATACTCAAAGGAAACTAAAAAAAATAGTAAAAGAAACAGGTTCTGACCCAAAGGTTAAAACACATTCTGAATGCCCCCTGATGGCACTTTGAAACAGGGCACACATCCAAAGCAGATTCTAAAGACATTAGTCACAGGGTCCAAGTTTCAATGACGCCGCATATTTCAAGTCAGTATAGATTATTCTGAGACCGTTCCTGGACGGTTTACTACTTTCAGAATGAAGAATCTACCTCAGGCTGTGCCCATAGCTGTCTGAGGTCCAGAATACAATGTAACTGCACACAATTCTCTTTCCGAGAAATGTGTATTTCCTTGTCATCATTTTGCAACTAATATCCTGCATAATAATTTAATAGGTTTTAATCATCTAATCAAGCAGGGATCTTTATTTTTAATTAAAGAAACAAGTCCATTCATGTATATTTATTCTAAGAGCATTTATATACTGACATACATTAACTGCTATACTTTATTACTACAATCTAAAGTTACTCAGCACAATATCATAGCAAGCCATTACATTTTTACATATTACATGTTTGTTCCATACATTTGTCATGTTGCATTATAACTGCTGTCTCCCCATGTCCAAAACTAACTTTGCAGTTTAATTTTAAATGATTCCAGTCCTTAATAAACAATATATGTAAATGAACATGATCTCCTAATCATTTTTCCAATTAAGACATATAAAGAAAATAAGAGGATTCTGATATTTTATGTATCATACTTGCAATGGCTGATAAAATAACTGAACCCAATCTGCAGTAACATGCACAGTTTCGATAAACATCTCAAAGGAACTTACACTGATTTTTTTTCATGTTGCTTGTAGGATGCATCCTGTTTGTTATCTCATTATTATCTTTATTTGTTAGTTACATCAGCAGGTTTGGGCAGAGTGACGCTTTAATCTGTAGTTCCAGATGAGTGGGCCATGATTTAGTTCTTGCAGACAGACTTCTCCATTGTGTTAGACTGCTCTTTGTGGGATAACATGAGAAAGTGTGCACCTCTGAGGGGGCCCAAAGGTAGGCCAAGAGGGAGCAGGAGGCTATCAGCATTGACAATACCGGACCTGCTGGGAAAAAACACTTCTGATGAATTTCGGAGCCTCAGCGGGGTTTAAAGTTTATCTGCATGATATCAAACAATCCAGCTTTGTTGCTGATCCTGTTTGAAGGGTTAAGCAAGAGAACCTAATATGCTGTAAACATTCAATTCAGAAGTCAAAAGCAAGCCCACCTGTGCTTTAAAATGGAAATCCTATGGGACTGCAAAGCAGATATATTTAACTTATTCAGTGTACACACAACATATATAGATTGAAGAACTTTGACTATTTTGCCTTTGATCTCTACCTGAATTTCTTGATAAATTGTGTTTGCATTAGAGTGCAATAAATGCATATTACTGAAATGTATTCGATAAACTTTTACAGGCTACCACTAGGGGGCAACAATCAAAAATGAATTCCTAATCATTAGGCTAAAAATGTATTTTATGGGATAATATTTGTGTTTGGGATAATCTGAACAATTGGATGCCCTATCATTTAAAAATGAAGGAAAAAGGAAACTTACATAAGTATTTTTACACACTGAATCCAGTACACCAAACAGACTTGACCTCCTAGACAGGCACACAATGCATATTGTTCTGAGATGACAAGCAGTCCTTTTTTTGCTTTCTATCCCATACACCGCACTACTCATTTAAAGCTCACATGGTCTTCTCCACATGGTCGCTTAGCCTGCCTTCTAGTGCCTTGAATAACTGCACTCAAACAACTCTGAAAAGTGCAAGGTTTATAAGCGAATGACACACATGACAAGCTTGGCTTGTTTACCCCACTTTGAAATGCGCTTGACTACCCCAACCAGTTTCATCAGGCGTCTGATGCAAAAGAAGACGCCGATTAAAGCAACCTGTGGGTGTGAGACCAAACACCTCTACAAAGTGACAGTGGGCAAGAACAAGGGCTTTTCTGCACTAGTTGGAAAAGGCAAGAATACGCAAAGAAAGCACAGACTCACACTTGCTCACAAAGGTAGCATGCATGGCCCTTTAGCCGCTCGTCACACTGCTGCATTATCGCACTGCCCAGTGATGTAGCATCCCGACACTGGTTTTCCTCAGGAAACGGGATTAAGCAGTGGCCCACAGAAGGCATAGAGCAGCTTAAGCTGTTTTGCGTGGACGGTGTGAGAGGCGGGGAGATAATGCTATTTCACATCCCTGTGTTTCACATGCTCACAGAACCTTTGGCTGGATGGGAGCGTTGCTATCAGGGGCTGCAACGTCCACCTAAAAGACAATGAAATCCCAAAACCCTCCTGAAAGATGTTTCCAGGCTTCAGGTTGCGGGAAAACAAAGTAAATCTTTTAAATGCATTTTAATGATAGCATGAGTGGCTACATGTTGGATTTGAGTAGGTCATGACTTGAGTAGGCTAATGTTAGATTTTGTAGATGCAGATGTGATAGCATTTTGCAGGCAATATTATGAAAGACTAAAAATGATATTACCATACTGTAGATTATGAATTCAAAACAAAGTTTCACCAAACATTTAACAAGTTGCGTGCATGTTTAATTTATCTTCTGTTCAAATCTGGATGATACCAACGTCCGAGATTTTAAAAAATGGATTCCGAGATTAAAAATCTCAGATTTTGAGATTAGAAGTTAGAGAACATACTATTTTCTTCTCTGCCTTTACTCCATTTGTTTTTTTAAAATCTGTAATGGCCTTAATGCTCTGTCATAAAAAAAAAATAGTACTGAAACGTCTGAACGAGTATTTGGAAAGTGAGAGTGCAGTAAAGCAGTAAAACAGATAGTATTCTGTTTATCCCCAAAGACAGGAAGGAATCTACAGTACATTTGCTTCATCAAAAATGAGATTAAAGAGTGAGCTAAAGGAGGATACAGTCATAACCTCCTCACTGAAAAGTGAGTTTCCAGATCTGAAAATATTTCTATATATATGTATCCTGTGGGTCGGTTGCGGTGGGGAACATGGTTTACAAATTTTTGAGGTTTGTACACTGACAGGTTCCTATTTGCTCAGTGCTAATAAAAAAGAGTGACCATTTAGATAGTAGATCAATAAATTGAAATTATTACCAGGCAACAGTAACTTTGCTTATGTTACGATAGTGAAGAGTGAGTAATAGATAACCCCCAATAAGACAATTTTAAATACATTGTTTTTACCAGACAAGAAATAATCGACACAACTGCATCGTAATACTATCTAGACACTAGGTACAATGTCTGTATAGTATTAGGGTATTTTACATAGTACCAATGCTACCATTGGAGACCAATGGATGCTTAAGTATGCGAAAGGGCTAAAACATATGTTTTTACCATCATAACAGATACTAACAGGACTGGTAGAGATTATTCTTGGCATTCTGTTATTCACGTTATTCTAGTCTGGTTGTTCATTCAGTTTTACTTCTTTCAATGAGGATAAAAACACTTGACAATTCTGGTTTGCTGCTTCGAAAATGTAAAAAACAACATGTTTACAGCCTGACCATGAACTTTAAGCCCAGAGTGACAAAAGAGTAAGTCTGAGTCTCTTCAGATAAATATTCTGTCTTTGGGATGGTGAGAAACTTGGCAGAGCTTGCAAGTCATTTGCATACTCTGTCCAGCATTTAGAAAACATCCCTCTGACGTTTGAATGGTGAGGTGCTGAAACTTTGTGTTATTGATCCACTAGAAAGACACAGAAACCTGTGGTTAATGCCTAGCAGCATGCCTGTTCTCTGTTTTATGTGAGCAAGAGATTAGGTTGTCAAAGGCAGAGCTGCTTAGCAACAGAGAAAGTATGCTAACGAAACGTTGATGGCTGAACACAGTGCACTTACCAAAGCTCCCAATAAAGGTATGAGTGTACTTGATTCTGACCAACAATGCTGTGAAGCTATAAACTAACATTCAGCTGTTTCCTAGTAAGTGCTGGTAAGTGCTTATAAGTGCAGTAAGTAAAGTATAAATTAGTGTAGTTTTGGAGCAGGACCACAAAAGGAATTTGGCCTCCAATTTACTCCAGCAGAAAGCACCTATGCAGGCCTCGTCTTGTGTGTGTGTGTGTGTGTGTTCATGTATTTATCGCATTGTGGGGACTTTTTTGTCCCCTAAAATCACTTTTATCTGTTTTTTTGGGCTTTGTGGGCACATTTGAGATGCCCCCATGAGGAGAAATGACTTTATAGAAAATGTGCTTGTTTTATTTGAGAAACTAAAAGAGGTAAAAGATGTGCTTTTGGTTACTGAGGTTAAGGTTAGGGTTAGGGTTAGGTGTAGGTGTAAAATTATATACATCTAGTCATTATGGGAGTCTATGGAAAGACCTCACAAAGATAGTAATACAAGACTCTGTGTGTGTGTGTGTGTGTGAGAGCTATCGTTGTGTGTGTATTCACCTACTGACATACATGTGTATATCTATTTTGAAAAGTGGGATATACATTATGACCACCTGCCTAATATTGACTAGATCTGAGTGTATCCCACTGACTGCCAGGCATCACTGTAACCTGGTAATCAATAGTATTCATGTCACCTGTCAGTGGTGTGAGTGGTGTATTTAATATGAAAGTAGGTGCAAACACATGCGTGTAGGAGCATACAAACATATTTGTATGTAGGTGCATACACACAAATGTGGAAGTCAGTGCACAGACACATGTGTGTAGGTGCATGCGTACACACATGTATATTGGTATATAGACACACGTGTAGTCGCAGGGCAGCTGGTAGTGTAAAGCTTAGGGAGTTGGCCACATGATCAGAGGGTTGCCCTGGACACATAAAGGAATTACTGAAGTACTCATGAGCAAGGTACCACCCCTAAGCACTGTTCCCCAAGCGCTGATAGAGCTGTCCACTGCTCCTTCACAGATGGGTTAAAGGCAGATGTCATTTCATTTTGGTGCAATGTTGGTTGTGCTGTGCTGTGGTGTATTCACAATGAGAATAAATCACTCACTTAAATTCATAAATTCACGCATATGCAGTATGAATGCATGTGCATACAAACATATGTATGTAGCTGCAAACACATATGTACATGTACCTTCACACCGTGTAGGTGTGCGTGTATTCCATTGCACATGCAAACATGGTAAGAATAATATTTGTGCACTGTGTTCTAAATGCCTTGGTGTACTGTCAGTCTGTATAAATGTGTTCTGTTTTATAAATGTCTGCCATGTGACTGCAATACTTCGCTGTTTTCAAACCTTACAGCCCTTCCTTGCTCTTGTCTCAACTCCGTTCCTGTCTGTCTGCAGAATTGTGTGTGTGTGTGCAGGACTGAGCATGTGTGTTTGTGGACGTGCGGGCGGGCGGTCGGGTGGCAGGCCGGCAGGGCGCTCAGGCAGGCAGCCGGAGAGTTGATGCGTGTGTCAGCGAGGCGCTCTCCCACATTCCCCCGGCGGCTGGCAACGCGCCGGCAGCGGGAGGGGGGTTCGCCTCGTTCTCACGACCTCTCAGGTTCCTCTGCTCATCTGGGAGCTATTCATTTCCTGCCAGAAAGCCGCCTTTCCCCTACAACTGCAGGAGGGGCGAGAGAGGAAGAGGGAGAGGGAGAAAGAGAGAGAGAGAGAGAGAGAGAGAGTGAGAGAGAGAGAGAGAGAGAGAGGTGGAGTGGCGTGGCATGAAGAGGAGAGGAGGGAAGAGTAGAGGAAAGGAGGGGGTGGTTTTTGGCTGCAGAGTAAGTCCGGGCCTTGGTACAGCAAGCCCTGGGCTTAAATCATAAAGCCCTGGCTTGTCTGGGCTGCAATCAAAGACAGTGCGGTAGTGACTGTAAGCTGGAGGAGAGAGTGAGAGCCAGAGAGAGAGAGAGAGATTACACCATATGGTAGCACTTATGAGCTGAGAAGGAAGCAAAGAGGGGTCTTTCGTTTAAGGTTTTCCCCCACACACTTTTTTTCCTCCCCCCCAACCTTCTTCTGCTCCTTGCATGCGCACAGAGTGTGGGAAAAGTTAATTGACACGCATGGTGGCTAACCCCGCAGTCATGTTGTGACATGTGCTTGTGCGTCCCGGCAGAGCGGTCACTGGGCCAGTAACCTGAGACGCTCGTAAAGCTGTTCTCCAGGGTGGGGGGGCAGTTAGGCAGGGGGAGTGAGGGATGGAGTGGGGAGACGTGCTCCTGTCAGCAGGCCAAGGTGTGTGTGTATGTGTGGGGCAGGCCGAACGTGGCTCAGGTCTCGCCGTGTGCCTCTGAATCCAGATGTGACCCCGGGATAAACAGGAAGAGCAGCCTTGTTGTGGAAGTGATGTCTATGTGCGGGACTTCTGGTTAGGCAGGGTTACACAGAGTACGTTATTTAACATAAAGGCTGCCACCATGGCTGGGGCACAAACGCTCTTTGGGGTGTTCGAAGATGAGATGGTCCTCAAAGGATTCCTACTCACATGTGGTTTCAATCTCTTTCCTTTGGCTCCATTAAAAAGGTGCGATGAAAAATTTGAAATGAACATACTTATCTACACTTTGTACCCCTTAAGAGATTGATAATTGCAAACAACTGGAATGGCCCCCTCCTGATGATGGCCACAGTGGGACAGCCAACGGCGACACACACCTGGGAACCTGGGAAACTCCATGATGCATCAGCAACCACAAGTTTCCATGTGCAATTCATAGTTGCTCTGTCGCTCTCTCTCTCTCTTTCTCTCTCTGTCCTACTATCTGTCTATCTATCTATCCATCTGTCTATCTATCTATCTATCTATCTATCTATCTATCTATCTATCTATTTATCTATCTGTCGAGAGAGAGAGAATGCACTTGCATATAAACTGGCATTATCAGACAACTTACATATTAACAAGCGTGTTAACAGGCAATAACATTTTTGTGTAATTAGCTGAGTCAAATTCGACTAGATAAGTGCGGTGATGAGGCCAGTAGTTGCCAGTGTAGTAATGATTTGTTCGTCTCGTCTGTGGTATTAGTTGTAGATACTAGATGGCGCTATATGGTCATGAAATAAGTTTCCGGCAGAATTTCGTTTGTTCAAATTAGCTCATTACGTGACATGGCAGAAACTACTTTGCCCTTTTATCTATGCAGAATGTGTTTGTTTTTTTTACTTCATCTGATATTGGAACAGTGATAATAAGAAATTATCTGTGGAAAAAAGACTATCCTAATAGATGTAGATCTTTCTTAATTCAACTTTTTGTATACGAAAGTCCTTTTGAGTTTGAACGTCATTAAAAAGCAAACCAATAATGAAATGTCGGATTCGACAATTGTTAATTTGTAACACGAATTTCTTAATGGGTTTTTCTTTTTGTGCCTCAAGGTTTACTGTGTATCTAATACATATTTAAACGGTAAAAAGGCTATTGGAACAGTCCGTACGCACGACATAAACATAAGTTTGGGTATAACTTGTTAAAACTTAGTTTTCTTCGGGATTCGTTGTATAAATAAAGTATAATTAAGCCTGAAGGTATTCCTTATTTCAAGTGGGTGTCCTACTTTCCCAAAATCCACATAAGAAAGCAGCACGCAAATATTGCATTACCAAGACAACATTGATCTTTTATACAAAATTTATTAGTCTTCCAAAAAGAAGAATGTAAAAGCATTCAACATATCTTTGGCATCAAAGTTAGAAAAGATACCGCAAATATAAAAATGCACTGACATCAACAACACAAATCTTGTTTCAATATGAACTTTTCTCCCTTGTGAGCTATACAAATATAGTGCATAAATCTCTTCATAAAACACATTTTCCATACAAAAAGACAAAACCGAAACGTTTTACAAACAGAAGTGTCAGTTTATTAAAAGAGTCTTTTGAGTCCTTTCTGCTCTACCAAGGCCGCCACACGGAGTCCGAAGTGAGAGACGGTGCGCCTGGAGACACGGAGGCCGGTACTGGCGTGCTGCCGCCACCGCTGCCGTTGGCGTACACTGGGATAACGGGCCCGTTCGGCGCAAACGCAGCGTTGGGGATTAAAAACGCGAACTGTCCGTCCGTGGCCGGCACGAGCTGAAAGCCTCCGTATACTTTCGTTGCGTCGGGGGACATGTTGGGACCGGGGGCGCTCTTGCACGGGGCTCCGGTGATGGGTGAGGCGCCGGGAATCTGCACCATGGGCTGCGCAAAGGCCGGGTGCGGAGGGCCTGTGGGGATCTGGTGCTGCGTGGGGTAGTTCATGGCGTTGATCTGCGTCATGCAGCTGGCTAAGTGCCCCAGCAGCCGCGTCCTGACCTCGGTGTTAACCCCCTCACAGGTGGACAGGAATCGGGTGACCTCGTTCATACATTCACTGAAACCGGCTCTGTATTTACCGAGAACGGTGGGGTCCGTGTTGAGGGCAGCTGTAGAGAGAACGATACGGTTCTGATGAGTTCCGAGAACGCACTGCTTCATATTCCATTATAAAGCCAAAACGCTACAGTTATAACACGTTGCGTTTCATTTAAAGAGACGCGATATAATAGTGCTTCATAATAAATGTTTCATTTCAAAAGAAGGCATTGAAGAATCTGATTGTGATAAATTAAAAAGTTGGTGATGAAGTCCAGTTGTCACAAAACAGGAATATAATTGTATTTTAAGATAAACAACACATAAGAAAATGTCTTAAACCAATCTGGATTAATAATTCCTCAGATGAAGTTTTCATTAGCATTGAGAACTCCAGGGATGAATTAAAAGTTGTGAAGGCCAGTGAACAAACAACAGGATCTAATATAGGGCTAAACTAGCAGATCATGTGGAATAAAACCATTACGTCTTAATTAGGGTTGAATCTAGAAACTTACCAGTCATTTGAGCGCGCTGCATGTTTCTGAGATGCTTCACAGTCATCTCCAGGATATCTGCCTTCTCAAGTTTGGAGTGTCTGGAGCTCTGTGAGGAAAACAGTTGTTAATGATAAGAAACCTGTAGCATATCGTGCTAGTTACAGTCTATAACTAAAGTCCATAATAATTTGATCTCGAGCGTATGCTAATTAGAACTCAGGGAGAGTAATGATACTTACATCTTTTTTCAACGCATCCAAGATTAACGTTTTCAGTTGTCCCAAGCTCTCGTTAATTCTTGCTCGTCTTCTTTTCTCCATAATGGGTTTGGACGACTAAAAGCAAAAATGCAAAAAAAAAAAAAGTGTCAAATTGTGTTGGCCGCATTTCAAATGGAGTGCAATGTCTGTATCTTCAATATGTCACGTTTTAATGATAACCCTAAACTCACCTTTCTATGTTCAGAAGCTGTCTTGGGTTTGTCAGGTGTCGTGTTCATGCTCGCCGGAGTTGCAGCAACCGGTGACGATGAGTTTTTTTCCATCATATCGGCAGGCATCTTTTTTGACAAATTTATCCCCGTAAAAGGTGACAACAAAAGGGAAAAGAGAGAAATCCTCCGGTAAGTGTGCTCCAGTCGCCGCTAATACCGCAACTCTCAGAATTCCACAAGGCGGAGTAAAAATCCTGAGTTTGAACAGTTGCGGTGTTTATGTCACGAGTCTCTGGTTTCGTCGGCTGCCAGCGGATGTAGCGACTGACTGCCTGCGCGCCTCCTCGCTCTTATTTATATCTCAGGCTGCACGCGAACGGCTCGTGTGAAACTTCCCAAACTTTCTTTCCCACAGTAACTTTCCACCAATCAGCGTGAGAGACACGCGGCCCGGAGGGAGGACGGCTCGTGCTCGGCGCCACGCCATTGGCTGTGCGGCGTTTGAGCGGGTGGCCAATGGCGCGCGGCCGGGTTTAGGGCACAAGCGAGACGGCCTTCAATCATTCCGTTTACATATTAACACTTACGGCGCAGACGTCCGGTAGAAATCACGCACTTTGTAATTACAAGTCAGTACAACGTTCTAAAAAGCAATGGAAACTACGGAAACAATTTGCATCAAAGTTTTTGGGAGGGTTTTGGGAATTAAAGAGTTTGACGTGATTAAACAATTAAACTTTTGGATTGAGCATTTTAAGAAGTTTTGAGGTTTTCACTCATGTTGGGTGGTCCGTGGGTTTTAGGGGTTTTGTATTGACCAATACAGTACTGGTACCGAATTTAATTTATGTCCTTACGATATAACAATCCTACAAGTTAATATGAAGTCAAATTTATATTGCAGGTCAAAAGTTAAATTAGGTGTAAGCAGGGATATGTTAAGAAGTTCGGCCCAAAATAATAATGTACCAACATAAAGATGAGTTCACATATGTATGTAAGTTTATTTTCGAGGAAATGGTCGATTAAAAATGTTTGCGTTTAAGTTGCACAATCAAATACAATTGTTGAACAGGTCGAGGTAAGTCCGCCTTGACCCAAAATTGTGTTATTTTCGTCTGCTGAACAGCACGGCTCCCTTGATTCTTCCCGCGCTTCACGGCTGAAGTTTGGCATTTTGACATCTGTCGGCATGCGAGCACTATTGTGAATGTGGAGCACGTGCCAGGATGTTTTATGACGGCGGTGGTTGAGGTTTGGCGGTGGCGCTGCTGGCGGTGGCGGGGCTGGTTTACATTAGAGGGAAGGTAAATAGCAGCTGCTGTTCTAAAAGCCTGGGAAAACCACGCCCACCGAGAGCGCGATCGGGCTTATCGGAATGCGAGGCGGCGCGGAGATATTTTGCGAGGGAAGATCGCACTGTGCGGATAACGTCCTTGAGTGGCGGACAGAAAACACTCGTTTAGGTTTTCATTTCATAATCCAGCTTGTTTTGGGACCGTGGGATTTGGTGAGAGGGGTGGGAAATGTCTCAAGTGTCGACAAAAAGTGATATGCCTACTTGGGGTATATCACCCATTTTAAAATGTGCTTAGAAAGTTCTAAATAAAAATAAATAAATAAGTAAATTAGATTTAAAAATGTAAATATAATAAAAAAGAAATATAGTAGCTGAAAGCATACAATACATTAAAGTAGGAAGAAGTTAACTTTCAAATATAACCCACTGTAAAAGGAACTAAAAGTGCAAAACAACAAAGTATAGTGATTAATAGCAGGCACAAACACAGAGCGCGGCTACTGTGGAAAATATCCCCACACGCGCACATCCTGCCTGTTATCTTGACTATCATAAAGTAACAAACCCGTCCATGTTGTGCGCGCACTGCCGTGATCCGAATGCGGCGCGCGCAGAGTCGCGAGGGATGGCGCGCGCTCTCCCGTTTGCGCGGGTCCGGGCGCGAGCTCCAGCTGTTGCCGAGCCGCGACACGTGGCGCGCAGGCGAGCGGAGGAAGGCGCGGCTCCCGGCGGCGCTCCGCCTGCACGTCAGGAACGTGTGGGAACAGCGTGCAGCGTTAAGAAAAGATTTGCGCTAAATTGTTTGGCCACATAAAGTTGCAATGATCCAAATAGGCTTAGAGACGAATTACTACAGTCCACACGCGGGGAATTTCCGCCCAACACGTTTCCCCCTTTGTACTATAAAAGGGGCACTTTGTTTTTTAACAAAAAATATTAATAACATCACTAAAAAGAAATACAGCGACGTGATGGTCCGTTCAAGTCAACGCGTGCCGCTGTGTATCTCGGAGGAAACAATCCGGCTTTGACGTTCGATTTGTTGTGCCCACTAGCTTGATTCCCTCTTTCCCTCTCTTTCGTACATTTACAATAGTTTGGAAACAAATATGCTTAAGCTAAATGAACAAAGACCACAATATTTGGAAACGTTTCATCTGCGCATGAGTGGTTTTCTCATGCTCAGGTTGCAGTAGGGTTGTAGAGGGGCATTGAGTTGCTTGAACTAACAGAGGTTTCACTCTCGCTCCCTTTATAACAGGACACCTGGTCACTAGTTTTCAAGTGTTACCCGGATCTAAGCCGTAAGAACAATTTACCTATTCATTTGGGGACGTTTAATTTGTCTTTAAACACACAGACACACCACACACCTACACACATATACAAATCTGATATTTAGACAACATATTCATTCTCTCTCTCTGTCTCTCTCTAACTCTCTTTCTCTCTCTATACACACACGCACACACACACATACACACACACACACACCCTTATTTAACTGACTTCATGCCAATGCAGTCTCTTGGTGTCATATCTTTATTGAAGCCTCTGGGCCACGACTCTCCACACTGCAATAATGCAATCTGGGCTAAAGTACGTGAGAAAGCTGGAGATAGAGCGCTCCCAAACAATCAACGCCGCAATCACAGATGCAGCGTAAACTTAATGTGTAAGCCATTGCTGAGAGCTGGCCGCTAAGAGAAAACTCCTGCTGTTGACAGCTAAGACGTATCTGTGGCAAGGGTTGGGCCCTTAGCAACACGGCTGTCATGTGAGGATGGTGATAGTACTTAGAGACGACTGTTTTAGAACCCTCTTTGCCATGAAAATAAAATATTGTCAGCCTTTCGTTCCTGTCAATCAGCAAACAGAGCAACTGACTGCATACACTAAAGTATGCTGTAAAAACTCTTTCTTCATCTTTATAAACTCTTAGTGAATTTCCAAATGTGCAGCACTGTGCGTGATATTTTCATTTAATTTAGAATATACTTTGGCATTAGAAATGTGAAAAAAAAAGGGGAAAACAAATGTAAGTGGTAAATCTGTAAGATTTCAAATCAAATCTCTGGGCCTACTGAATCCTTTGGATGGAAAGAAAGAGGGAGAGAAAGAGAAGGAGAGAGAGAAGGAGAGAGGGAGGGAGTAAAGAGTTGCTTTGGAGGCCCTCCAGTAGTTCTCCCACGAAGCAGACTCAATGCCTCCTCCTCCCCATGCTGGAGAGCGCAGTGGAACCAACCAGCACACACACTTACATACAAACACACACACACACACACACACACAGAGCAAACAGTCCACCTCACCAAGGGCCTGGGGGGGTAGGAGACAGGGGAGTGCTAAACCGTTGATTCATAGTCTACTTCACACACACACACACATATAGACACACACCACGTAAACACAGATCACTCAGGGTCACCACCAGCCTTGCAGACATTAGCGCTTGCTGTATGTTTTACTCAATAGCGGCAGGGGAGCCTTTCAAAACAGCCGCCTTGCGCGCTGGTGATTCAAGCCTATCTGGGCCCTGCTCCTGTTCTGCCGGCTTCAGAGGCTGGGGAGAAGCGCATGGCCCGGGGGGAACCCGATTGAAGTGAAGCTAAGCTTTTTCTCTCTCTCCTGTGCCCTCTTATGAAGCTGGGGCTACCAGGGGCTGTGGGCTTGTGTGGAGGAGGCTGCAGAGACTGGGTCACAGGTCACCGAGGATGTGCATCCGGCTGCCAGACTCAGCCGGTTTGGGTGGTTGGTGAGTTAACGAGCCTAGGGCGCTATTTTCTAGAGTAGCCGAACGCTAACAACAAGACTCCATGTTCTTGTCAGTTTTTCATAAAAAAAAGTACACTGTTTTTGTTTTGTCTAAAATATCTTTGTTTTTCAGTCTGCCATTTTTTCAGAGCATTTCTAAATCTGTTTGCCTTGTTGCTTTATGATAACAGTCATTATTTCATGTAGATTTGACGTGCAGGCTCTGGGTCATGCTGTTGCCAGTACTGATGGATTTCCAGACATGGAATATCTTTCTTTTCTATCTTCAGCTAACGGTTCCTCTTTATGTAAAATACCTGGGCCCTGCTGCATTTGAATTACAGGTGCATAAGCCTGTCTGTTTCCTCCTCATACGACCCCTTTGTTTATGAAAGATAAGGAAAATGCTTTGAAGATGTGAATCCCCTTCAACTGTCAGCAGTTTCTAGAATAATTATCTCTAATATGGTCCAGCTTTGTGAAAAATAAACGGACCAACGATGAACATCTAAACAGCTTTTCTCCATCTGATCTCATGAATCATTATGGTCCAGAGAGATCTAAATCGGCTAATTATATATATTTTTAACATTTAAAAAGCAGGGGATTAGGAAAAGCAAGGGATGTTATCCATCAGTACTTTGAAATGTTTAAGAGAATTTATTGTGACAGCAGACATTTAGTAGCTATTCCTCTTATCATACATACAAAATGAATTTTATATATAAATTTTCATTTATGGCATTTAGCTGACACCATTTCCTAATTAAATGGACAGTCTCTCAGGGACAAGTAAGGGTTGAGGGTCTTGCTAAGGGTGGAAGCACAGTAGGATAGGTGGATATGAACAGCAAGCATTCTACCACTAGACCACCACCACCCCATTTAAATTAAGTCAAAGTTGACAACAAAGCTCTCTCATAAACTGGACTTAAGGTGTTACCTAATGTTACTGGAAAAGATGTATAGAAACCTTGAGGAAGCTTTTACCTTCAAAGTACCATTTAGATTAACAAAATTAAGCGGACAATGGTCCAAAGCGACTTATTTTTCTTAATTACAGGGCTGGTATCTCTGGAACTTGAGGTTAAGGGTCTGGGGTGGTGATTGCCTAGTGGTATTGCTTTAGTGTAGCTGTAATTAGTGAATAAATGTCGCCCAGGATAAAAACATCAGGTAAATGCCACTAAGCCATTACAACACACCAGGCAATAGGGTCACTTCTAGGTTGGAAAGGTTAGCACTGAAAGTCAGTAAAATTCTCCTTTCTGCCTGAATAAGGTCAAGATTACCAGGCTGGGGTGCGTTTCCCAAAGCATATTTGCTAACTACATTAGCAACTAACATAGTATACATTAGCAACTAACATAATGTTGTTAACGATACGTTAGCTACTATGCTTGGGTGGCAGATCACATCCCCAGTTTGATAATCTCTGATCCTGGAAAGAGTTGTAGACTGTAACCCTTGCCACCCTTCCCATCTACCTCCTCTCTTCCCATGAGAGTCTGCAGAGTCTGGATAACCTTGAGACCTCGGCTGGACTTCTGCCATCTCTGTCTCTCTCTCTCATGTTATCAGCAACCAACTCACGTCTCATTCTATTATACCTTATTTCCCCTTTTTACTTAGCAAGGCTTCAGAATAGACTTTTGGTAAGCAATTATGCTTGTCTGCTCCCTCCCTCCCTCTCTCTCTCGCTCTCTCTCTTTCTCTCTCTCTTTCTCTCTCTCTCTCTCTCTCTCTCAACAGATCAAGGAGGGGGTTAATGGGCTAAAAAGAACGAACCAGCACCATTCACATGATCTCCCATGCAGCTCGCTATTATCTGTAGATTGTTGAGCTGCCAATTTCAATTTTGCCGCCCTATTATCACACACCCGAAATAAATGGCTCATTTGAAAAGTGGAAATCAAACTGTCCTTATAGTAGAGATGACTGACGTTGATTGCAAACTAACTGTTTGGTGCCAGGCTGCCACTTTGCGTAGCTTTTGTCTCTGGCTGTCATTATTTTCCTAGGCTTCATGGCTGTCATATTCCTTTAGCACTAGAGAAGGTTGAGCACCACTGCCTGAGAGATCTAAAGCGCTGGAAATGTTTGAGACTCCTGTGTTACAGCTGGAATGCTCCTCGTTTTTTCCACCCTGCTGAAGGTACACCCCAGTGTTTATGCATTTGTTTCCTTTAAAGTTTGGTTTTTATCTTTAGGCTAAAAGCTAAACCTGCATATCTAAAACCCCCTATTAAATATAAAGTTTTAAATGGCCGATAAACACAAATTAATGATACAGGTTAAAGGTCTTTCAGCGTGTCAGTAGAGTGTAGAATGTGATATAATTATAAAAAAGCATAGGCTGGCAAATGTGTGAGTGGTTGTGTTATTCACTCATTCTTACAAGTAACCAATACAAAGTTTCCAACATTCATTCTCAGCTCTTCTTCAAACAGGGGAGGCACATTCTCCTGCTCTTTCTTCACCCAGCAATTACTTGGAAGTTCCCATGACATCATATGCTGCCTTTTGACTAGCATGGCCGATGTTCTTTGTGGAATAGGCCATTCACACACACTAACACACAAATACACATACATGACCTCATCACCGGCACATTCTCTCTGGGTTTCACCTTGCACCTTCCATGAATTCCCTTTTCCCTCTGGCTGTAATAACACTGGATCTGCCCCGTCACCCTCCCCACCCATTCACAGCCCATTGTTTCCCTCTTGAATACAGCGACAGAGACTGGCTCAGGCCTCATCCAGCATCACCTTTCAGCTCTTGCCATAGAGTCACACAGCTTTCTCCAGTCGACTGGTAGCAGAGCTTACAGTGGGTTTCATTCTGCAGTTTCGCCAGTTGGTCAATGGATCAGTGGATCAATCTAGCAATGCAATGAAGTCTCGACATTTACAGTTACAGTGCTCATTAGACTGATATCCATGCCAACTTAGATTTCCTAATTGCAGCAAAAGGCTTCTTGAGGCAACTTGGGGTGATGGGTCTTGCTTCTGGGGGTCAATGGTGAATACCAGGGGTGGGCAATTCATTTTGCCCAAGGGGCCACATGACAAGTTTGAATTGACATGGAGGGCCAAACCAATAGACTGTAATCAACTCTGCTCAACTGAACTTCATTTTAAAAACAGACAATTGTCTAGTTGTGATTAGCTCCTGCAGTTAATACTAGATGCTACGGTTAAGTTACAAATGTGCAGAGCAGGGCATGTTATATCGTTATGTAATTTTATTTTTTACAATGCATTCTTTTAACAACAAAAGCAAAATTGAAATATTTTCCATTTTTCCACCTTCAAAATTAAAGCAATGCAGTTGAATGGTGTTCATAAAATACACTACTTTTTTATGTTTAATTTGTTATTTCACACTGTCCTCAAACTGCCCTCAGACCGGGCAATGCCCAGGTCTGGTAAATACAGTCTATAACCAAGTATCGCACCATTAAACCAAATCCATAATTTTAACTTAAATAGACTCAGTATTCACAGAAATTAGTGGTTAAAAGGTAAAAAAAAATCTTTGAATAAATATTCTAGATAAGTTTCTCTGATTAACAAAGTTCCAAAATTTGAGATTCAAGACAATGTGAACTCAGATGCATCTCCAGTTATTTTAAACCTCATCATTGTGTTCGGATCAGATCTGGAGCACCACTAGCCTTCTTTATCCTGCTGATTCTTTCTCTTCCTCTCTTCCTCTCTTTCTGTGATGAAAGAGGTATTATCTCTATTATCTCTTATGCCTCCTGTGCCTTAAGCAGCCACCAAGTTCAGAGCTGAGATCATCATTTCAATGCTTCCTCTTCCTTTATAACATTTAACATGTATAATTTGTCAGACGCTAAATACAGAGAGAATCTCCCTAGAGCCACTTGGGGTTAACAGTTTTGCTCAGGGACTTGGTGCTATAAGTTGGATAGAGACTCGGATCCATGACCTTTTGGTTTGTACTCGGGTTCCTACCACATGCATCCAATGGTGCAGTCTTTCCCTAATTATGGCACTAAAGGTCAAAGGTTCAGTAAGAACAGTGATGCTATTATCCTTAACAGGATTACAGATCCACCCAGAAAACACCTGTCAGGTAAGGTTCGACACTAATAAAGAGGTGTCCCTTATCTCAAAGATCATCACAGTCCTCGCCCTTTCCCTCCCAGTCCTACCAAGATTACACCTTTCCTCTAAGAGTTTCCAGAGAAGGCTCAAGGATTTGAATTGGCTATGGTTGCCACGTAAGAGACAGAGCAATAAGGGGTTAGGGCAGGAGGTGCTTGGAAAAGGTTCAGAAGCACTAATCAGGAGTCAGGTTTGTCACCGGACAATTGTCGCAGCTACCAAGTCTGTGTTATGCTTGGTGGGGAGCAGGAGAGCCGTTGGATGGGATTTAGGAACAGCGGCCTATTAAATCAAGCCTCAGAGAAGTGAGAATACAACAGGGGTTGATTTTTCCCACAGATAGGCCAATTAGTAACCCCTGAAAAAAAACAAGCAGTCTACCCCCATCTGTAAACCGTCTCCGCCCTGCCAGCAGAAGATAGAGAAGTCTCTGCTTCCTCTCCTCCCTCTATCCCTCCTGCTCTTTTCCTCCCACTCCCCTGCCTTTCTGTGTTTCCCAGATGACCCCACCCGCTTTCTCCAACTAAGTAACATTAATTGTCCTGGGAAAGTCAAGGCTGGTCCTCGGGCCACAAAGCTGTAGCTGCTAATGAATGTTCCCGCTAAGGGATTAGATGCAGCCATGGGCAGCCATGATGAGAGGGGCTGTGACAGAAAGAGTGTGTGATCTTTCAGTCGTGTGTGTATGTGTGTGTGTTTTGAGAGAGAGAGCGCCTGTATGTATGTGAGGTGTAAAAATATTCCTTCGCTCCCTTTCTTTAGAAAAGGACCTTAGAAAACATATAGCTGTAAATATATATATTAGAAAAAGTGAGAACATCATTTAAGTCAGACGTCATGTGATGAAAAAGTAGGGTTAATAGAGCGCTACCACTTTCTTTTCCATGCTGAAACACATAATAATGTAATGTTCTATGTTACTGAGATCTTGGCCTTTCTTTAAAAAAAGTTGGTATGAAATTAGTGATTGCCTAAGGGTAGGATACTTGGTTACAGACCATAAGCCTTGATTGCCATAATTGCACCACCTTTGAGCCCCTGAGCACGACCCTAAACCCAGATTTGCTTCAGGGAGACTGTCCCCTGTAATTAGGAGCTGGTAGTTGTCATCTGATTAATTAGGTAAATGTAAATGAATGTTAGTGTTTCATAAGTTCTCCAAAAATACCACTGTACCAAAAAATAACTCAAATTTCTGTCTCATGTTTTCTTCTTTCTCTTATTATGGTGAAATTACATTCAGAAAGGATACACACACACACAAACACACACACACACACACACACATGCACCCACATACACACGTGCAACTGCAGGCTGTCCAGTGAGGGGCAGCACATTGCAATGCTGTATGGTCTGTCAGGGAACCTCTTTAACACAGCAAACAGACGCAAACTGACACTGCAGTCATACAGAGCTCCATGCATGCCAGTAAAACTTTAATAGAGGTATCATTTACCATGTGGCTCCACTGGCATGACAATATCTGTGAGAAATGGCTTTCTATGAGTTACGGCTTACAAAAGAGGATAAAAGCACACACACACACACACACACACACACACACACACAAACATCTAGCAATGTACTTTAGAGCTTTGGAACGCCTTTTTCAGAGCACCCTGGCTTCTCAGTAGAGGCCGGTCCCAGCGTGACACCAATATAAAGTCTGCTTTCTCCCGCAAGACGGGACAGCATTTGATCTGGCAAATATGTCAGAATTGTTTTCATACTTCCCATTCATGGGAGCGACAGGCCAGGGGACCTAATCGCATAGGACATGGAATTAAAGTGGGAAGCATGCGGAGGTGAAGAGGCGCGTCTCTCCAAGGGGGTAACGTTCTGAGGCAGAGGAGATCGAGGGGCCAGTGGGGAGGGGTGGGCAGGACAGGAAAGCAGCAGGGTGGGATGGGTTCAATGAAAAGCTTTCAAATGGGCCTCAGCGCAGGGTCCAGTGCCAGTGAGAAACTGTATTGACGGCCGGGAAGGAGAGCGAGAGGGTGGGGGCCGTTATGTCACGGCTGTCGAGCCTGTGTAATGTTGACAGGCCGGGGCTTTCTGGTGCACTCCCCCCACCCCTTCACCACTTGGCAGCGCATCGTGCAGAGTGTGGGAAAGCGCGGCCCAGGCACGCGCCAGATAAGATCGCACAACAAACCACCGGGGCCTCTCCAGGGAGCACTGTGCATGCTTTCCGAGGCGAGCCTGGGCCCTACTGGCACGCAGAAAAGGCCCCCCAGGGCCTGAACACACACTCCCACATATAAGCACATACTTCCACTGTGTGTGTGAGTATGTGTGTGTGATTCTTCGTTTCCTTCTATCCCTGAGTCTGAATCATTCTGGTTGGGCCTCTGTTCGAATTTCTGCTTGTCCACATTATTTTTGGTTGCACTTGCTGCATTACTTCACGCCTTCGCATCTTCGTCAGTAGTTTCGATGATCTCATTTGTTCTTGCTAACAGCCCTTGCTTCATTTTCTCTCACACACTCTATCTCTGCTAGACACAGCAGTTGATGATTAAAAAAACACTTTATTGAAGACATACTGTAAAGTTAAGTACATGAAAATTGCTCTCTCCCTTTCTCTCTCTCTTGCTATGCTACTTGCTATCTTTTTGATTTACTAAACCAAACCCTAACTTTAACCCCAGTAGCTATTAATTTTTAACTACTGATTTTTAAATAAAGACTGGAACTTTTCTGTAAAAGCTTAATACCAGTCCAAAATGTCCTCACTGATTCAGAACAAATGGAAAAATCAAGGAAAAAGTCATACTATCTTTTAGGAGTCAATCATCCACCTAAAGATCTGCACCCCCACTGCACATACAGAGTGCACGTTTACTCCACCACACTTAACACTCTGACGGACCTGAGGATTCACCACAGCACATTGGGGTGCCATGTGTGGCACACATAGCAAAGAGAGAAACCAGCCCATCTGTTCACGCAATGTGCCTCACTTTATCTCTGCTAATCCGTGAGGCTTCTCTCGCGAGCAACTCGCTTCGTGATTTCGCAGACACACACCTCCTGTGTCAAAGTGTTGTGTCATGTTGCCTCGCCACCCTGCTCAATTTTGCATGTGCAACACAGTAGTCGACACATTCCCCAGCCGTTCCCACTTGTCATATTTTTGCATTTCAAAAAGCACTGCCAGCGTGTTGCTTGTGATTGGAAGTGAAATGTACTTCTCTGGGAAGCAATGCTAGATACAGTATGCAGACACAGAATTCCTAATGTTGTGAATCCACTAAAAACTCAGCTAAAAGGCAGGGGTAAAGATACACTGCCACACCACAACTATGCTCACTCTCACCCTCCTTCCGTCTATCCCTCCCCCTCTCCCTCGCGCAGACAAAGGAGGTGTGAGATGCATTTCTCTCAGGTACATGGTCTTCATGGCAAATGCTGAACACCTACACATGGATGCCTACACACATAGACAAAGAGTCAAGGTACAGAATATAAATGTGCAAATAATACACCTAATGCAATGGCACAAAACTCTAGCAGTAAAAAACACTCAAATACAGAAACTTAAGTTTCATTAGATGTAACGTCTTAAGCTAAATTATCAGCTATTTTTCCATCATTTGTGTTACAATTTGGGTTCTGACTAGAAAATGTCATTGTTTCATACTTCTTTCTTTTGTAATTATTTTTTTCTAATGTCTACAGATTTGTGTATTAGCTATTGGTGTAAAAAGACAAAACTGAATAAGTTAATTATATCACTGTTAAATCACACTTGATAAATAGAGCCAGGCATCAACCTGAGTTTAATGTGACACCAGGGGTGCAGATCACAAGTTTCACCACAATACAATATCATATTGATTCAATGGACAAAAAAAGGATGTCTGATTAAATTCAGGAGCAAGCAATTGATGTGGCAATATCATAGGCTGATTTAACACAATCACTTTCATTCATATCAAATCACAAAAAGCAACTAAAATATCATTTGACTTTTTATTCATGAGCTCAATCAGACATTTAAATGAAAAACAAATCCTCTCTTTTGATAAAAATAGGCATCCTGCTCAGTATAAAGTGATGCTACAGTATGTATGATGATTTCATTTTGTTTTGATGCTATGTGTTTGATGCTATGTGTTCGATCACTGAATCGAAGTACTGATGTAGATCGATGTATCATTTCACCCCTACCAAACGGCCTCAGAGGGACTGTGTGTGACAGGGCTGGGGTCAGTAGCAGGTCTGTCCTGATGGGTGATCCTTTGCCGGGTAATTGGGGCCCCGCACATCAAACGGAGGCCATCATTAGTGGCTCTCAAGCAGCCGCTAATCCTCCGCATTCTCACACAAAGGGAGAAAAAAGGGGGGTTGCTGACAAGGATGTGTGTGTGTGCATGTGTGTAAGTGTGTGTAGGTAGGTGGGAGCGTGTGTGGGTAGGTGCACCGCCTGGCGCCCGCCAAGCCGAGCAAAACATCTCACCCGCAGATCAAAGAGGTTCAACATCTCGGAGCCATCCAAGGAGAGGAAAAAGTAGCTGTCAGGCGGGGAGGTGACGGGGCGAGGGAGGGCTGCTGGTGCTTCCCGTGTCTGGCACAGGGTAGCTCACCTCATGTCCGTGCCAGCTAGGGACTTTTGACTGGTGAGTCAGTACCCGTGGTGGCAGAGTTTATCTTCAAAAAAGCTCATGAATCATAGCAGCACCGGTGCCACCAGTAAAATCTGCATCTATATAACCAGTGTAGCTATTTTTAAACAGTAGCTTTTCAAGATACAAGCTATAATACTATGTTGTACACTATGTTAGTTGCTAAGGTAGTTAGCAACTATGCTTTTGGTAAATGCACCCTCTGGTTAGCTGAACTAAAAGCTACAGAGAAAAAGTTAACTACTTCAAAGCTTTTTTGTCCAATAATACTTAATATTTGTGCTGTGTATTTGTGCTGAAAGGATACTCTCATAGTGAATTCATTTAAAAAATGTGAAACATGATGTGAAAAGTAACATTCACTCATTTATTCATTAGCTGAACCGCTTAATCCCAGTTGAGGCCGTGGGGTGAAAAGTAAAATGAAAATTCAAATTTGTTTAAAAACAGTCATTGTCACAAAGCACTTTACATATAACCGGCCTAAAATCTGTGTTTTCTATTGTCAAATCACAATAAGGTTTCAGCGATATTTTGGAGGTTGAAAATGGCTATGGATTCTTGCTTTCCTCTTCCAAGAGAGCACTGTGATGCAATGAGGTAGACTTTGAGACAGCATTTCTCAGACTTCAAGACCAATCAGAAACACCTGGGGGATGAAAATACCCATCTTTGTAAAGAGAGAACTTACTTGTAAAAAATAGTTACTAGAACAGCTATAATGTTTAAAATGTAGTTTCGTTATTAATACGGTAATTAAGTTAATTTTGTAGTGCTTTTAATTTTAATTAGCTACTGTCCAACTTTGACTATAACTAGAGACTTTATTATTCTGGTTTATTAACCTGCATTTTGCCAAGGTGTAAAATAGTAATAAGAAGTTTTGGATGTTGTAAATTTGTCAAGATAGCTTTGATATCAAAAGTAATAACATGATCTAGTCAAAGGCCAGCATATAGCAAACACTGTATTAATTACCTTAACTTATATATATATATATATATATATATATATATAATGTGCCAAGAATAAGGGCAACTGAATGGATTTCCAGAACCTCCTGAAGGAACACAGAGGATGCGATTAGGGCAAAAGGGGAGGTCCAAGGGCAAATCCTAATTATTCCGGAAGCTCTCATGTCAGGACTGTCACAGGGAAGCACTCCCAGCCAACTTTCCTGCCTTTGTCGCCAGTTTAGGGAATGGCAAAAATATGGATGGTGATTTTTAGCTCCATTTTCCATCCTGTTCCAAGGCTAGTCATAATAGTCGTAGGACAATGTTTTCATCTTGACCCCATTGCCAATGAGCAGTGAGAGGTCTAGAAGTCTGGTGTAATTGCTAATTTGTGATTCAGTGGAAACTCAAGCAAGAAAATGATTTTGTCTCCTTTCATCAATGGCTTACATCTCCGCCCCATGATTCCCTGCTTGGGCATCTCACGCCACTTCTGCATTGCTCCTCCCCCCTTGAGCTTTTCCCCTAACCCCGTGCTTTAAATCAAGGCCGTACGGGTGGTCCGTCCGTTGTCTGCGCAGGCAGGTCGAGTTTCCCAAGCCCTGTCTTCCTGAGCAGAGATTCTAATTGCCAAGAGGGCGACCTCCCAGTTCCTTTAAAATCACACCATGCAGAACGTTTATTTAGGGAAGCGCAGGGGAGAGCGGACCACGTGGCCTTGGCTGCCACTTCAAAGCCCAGTCACAGAGAATAAGAGAGCAGGAAAGAGGCGGGGGGGGAGATGCTGTGTCTTGTGAGAAACCAAAAATTAATCTCTCCACGTGGCACAGGGTTTGTATTTTTGGTTGTGGTCTGTTTTCTCAGAACTCCAGCACCTTTTACTGTAGAGGTGACCTACGTCAAACTAGATGAAAGTGAACAAGTGCACCCACTCACCATGAAGAATGGCAACTCCCAGCAGCCACCTGTTTGCCTTCAGAAAGGAACCTAACGCTCCCTGACGCTAATACCAGATGAGCTCAAACCGTACAGGAAAAAATACAGGACGCTGGACTCTGTGATCAGCTGTCAGAAAGAGACTCCAATGGAAGACTCTGGAAAAGTGATTATGACGGCAACTGTTTACATGGGCGCATCGTCCACTCAGATGAAGTTGCTATTTGCTTTCCCATCTGACAAACGGGGCGGTGGTATAACTTGATCACCAAATTAAGCTTTCTATAAATTTGAGAAATATCCTCTTGGATTGGCTAAAAATCTTTAACCTTTAAGACTTCAGTGTATAGCCATTAGAGTCAAGAACCATATTAACATTAGATTATTTTTAAAAACACACACACACCACAATAGTCAGGAGGGGGTTAACAGCACAACATGGAATACACGTGAACTATGACTCCACACCAGCACCGGTGCCAAGGGTGGAACCACACCACACCTCACTCTCCCACCTCCATCCTCTCCCACTCTCCTCTTCTCTCCCGTCCTCTCTCCTTTCCACCCTTCTTTCCTCTCCCTATTTTCCCTCTATCCTCTGCTCTCGTCTCCTCAGCCCGGGCTGCACTCCTGACGCAGACTCCTGGCTCAGGCCCCGCCGGCCACGGGCTGTGGAATGTGTGAGAGCCATGTGTCAAATCCCCAGACTGTGGGAAAGTGTTGCTCTCTGCTGAACTCTTCCCCCCCTCCTCCTTGCGGCCCTACGCACTCCCGCTCTGCTCTCCCTCCCTCGCTCCCTCGCTCCCTCCCTTGCTCTTTCTCTCTCCCTCACTCTGGCACTCTCCCGGCGACTGCCCTGCCCCGCGCCGGCCGCGCACAGGAAACAGAGGGGGCTGCCAGAAGCACGTCGCCTGGAACTACGACTTCCGAAGAACATTTTCACGCCAATAACTCCCCCCCCACTTCCCTCCCTCCCTTCTTTTTTTCACCCCCTCCCGCCTACTCAGTCTTCTTTTCGAATGCATGGACTGTGCATTAGAAAAAGAAAAGAGCCTCATCTATTTTCTCTCGAGTACAGAAAAGCACAGCAGAAGAACTCAGTGTTGCGATGAAGACTTTTGAAGGTTGCACTCAAAAACTGTGGCACGATTCTGGCACAGGTTGTGACAAAGTCCGTAATGTTCACAGGAAGAGAAGCTGGTTGAGGAGATAAGGATTTACAAAGACAAAAGAGGAGTGCTGAAGAAAGTTATTTTAAGGGCAGTGTTTTCTACAAACATCAGAGGAGTAAACCCCGACCTGCAAATGTAATGGGAGTTGGAAGAATATGGTCAAAGTGTCAGAAAATTCACTGTATAGGCTTTTGAATGTCTTGAAAGACCAACAGCAAAACTCCCACATAGATTCCCAGCTCAGTAAGAGCTATTAGGATTGTGGTTTTTGTTTCATGTAGAGAGGGACCTGAAGAATGCCTGACTCAGTACTTATGAAGGACTTTGGAGCTGGACTTTCTCTTCTGGTCATTTGACCTCAGTAATGCTGACCAGGTGACAGATGTATTGCAAAAGAGTCTGTTTATCCCTCAGCTCTTCCAGAAAGTTCAGAGCACCAGCTAAAAATACTAGCACACACCTGCCATGGGTCAGACAAACCCCTCCTCCATAAGCTATAAGTTACAGCCCCTTGAAGACACACACACAAAACACTAAGCTAATGACATCACCAGTCTCTGTTGTGAGTATTTGTAGCACCTAATAACTCTCCCAGAGCTCTCTCTTTCTCCCTGTATATGTGTGGGGAGGTTTTATATTTAAAGACACAATTGCTCCATGAAAAATATTTTAAAAATGAGATTAGCCTTTAAAAGACTTCTTGGTTTTAAGGCACATTTGGTTTTATCGAGATGCTTTTGTAAGAGTGGACCAGCCATCACAAGTGGAAAACTGACTGTAGAAAATCTGCAGATTTTATTTAAAATATAAAGAATGGTGTTATTGTTTGAGTTAGGTGTAGCTGTAATCTAATTTAGATGTGTGTTGGCGTGAGTATGTGTGTGTGTGTTAGTTTAAGAGTGTATTTTGGGTGGAGTAATAGATTGGGTGGTCAATTGATCCTACTTCTGAACTTCTCAATTTCTCAAACAAAACAAGAGGTCGCCCAACAATTCCAACCTGAAGCACATAAAGCCTCTCTTTAACTAATGAAATCAATCATTGCCTGAAACCAGAAGCCGCAAGCGTCAGTTTTAGTGTCAATTGTGAAAGAAAATGCGTGGCATCATGAGAGTCCAACAGCGTTATGTTTGGATGGCATCCGCCTTCCGGCCTGCCAGTGTGGCATTTCAAAGGCTGTTCAACTGGCACAGTAAGAATCAGTTCTCTGTCTGCTGTTTGAACGGAAAACCAGCAGTCTAACGTTAGCTGCTGACCCCAGAGTTCACCCTGGTAACTTCATCACCACTGCCTATGCGTGGGAAAACCTTGTGCCAGCAACCTCCAAGTATTGTGCAACGGCCTAACTTCTAACATCTGCCCAATGCCGTCTTCTTAATGACTGTCATACACCTGAGCCTTTAATCAGAGTTTTCCCCATTGCCGTAGTACAAAATGTTTGATGGTTTCAGTGGATCATCAACCAAATTTGCTGCTAAATGACCCATTTTATTTTGTTGCAAACCTTCAACTTGACTTGTGCTAACACTAGTTGGCAAACGTGCTTTGAACAATTTGAAAGTAGAAAACCAGCAATAACAAGCAAATGACTATCACACACTGTCAGAAAATTTGTGCTACAAGGAGCAGAACTGTAACTGAATTACTAGATTACTGCATGAAATGTACAGGAGAATGTTTTATTTTCTAATATGCAGTGAATACTTAAACCAGTTCATCCACAAGCATTGCCCTATAATTATTTTTGGAGAACTGACTTTTTAATTTGGGTCACATAGCCACTTAACATGATTGTCCCCGGCTAATTTCCAAAACTACTTCAAAACATCTGGCTTTAGAAGTCCAAAAGCTTTCCTGTACTTAAGGAATAATTGGAGGACATCAGAGAGGACAGCCGAATGGACATATAGTCTAAGTGAGCACAATCTGAACTATTGAGGTTTGTCCTCAGGGCTGTAGGATTTCAAGTGAATTGTATGAACCACAGAGAAACAGCTGGTCTGACCGCAAAAACAGGAAGCACAAATACAGCGGTGAGCATCGCTTTTTTGTGGCTTGGCCACTAAATCCAGACCAAGTACACCATGTGGAAATCTAGTTTCATTAACTCACTCAGCAGGTC
This sequence comes from Distichodus sexfasciatus, assembly GCA_032718565.1. NCBI lineage: Eukaryota > Metazoa > Chordata > Actinopteri > Characiformes > Distichodontidae > Distichodus > Distichodus sexfasciatus. The sequence continues at coordinate 7,018,364 of JAVGVS010000003.1, forward strand.
CTCTGAAGCAGCTATCGAGGACCGAATCTCAGACTCATGGTGGGAATTAAAGCCATGACTTCGGGTATGTGAAAAAGATAAATCTATGGTATCACTTTTACATAATCCATAAAATACTAAGACGTCATTTTATGTTGCATTTTTGCAAATAAACAGGTAACTTCCTATAGACCTGAAGAATGCAACAAAAGAGCCTTAACCCATTTCTGATTTTAAAATACATACGTATAAATATATACGTATAAATATATAGTATAAAGCCTGTTTACACATATTTTAATGAACAAATATTTTTTAGACCTTTTTTTTTTTTTTATTGCATTTACACGACATTCGGTTTAGAAAAAGACCTGTTTATATGAATGCGGATACTTTTATAAATGCATATTCTTGTGTACATTTTTATATGAATCCAGCATTTTGCAAAATGTTCTTTTTGGATGGTGTTTTAAAAAAATATGTGTTTCAGGTGGCTAAAACTCTGTTTACGTGTAAACGAAAGGCCCAAATGCATAAAATATATGTGTTTATAAAAATATCCGCATACGTGTAACAGGCTGTAAAACCAGCCTGTCTCTATATGTTTGTTGTTTGCTTGTTTTTCAGAGGGGCTTTTTGTAGCTGTAATCTGGCCTGATCTCTAGATGGCTTGAGAAGGAAAGAAAATCAATGTGCTTTGAGTGATGAAGTTGCACCTGATTGGCAACAATCTTCAATGGAGACAATTACGTCCAATTTTATAGCTTCATTAAAAAAGAATTGTTGCAAACATATTCATGGTCAGCTCACCTGTAGCTCATGACCAGTCTAAGCTGCCATCTGCTATGCTGGGCTGGGGCCAGTGAGAGGAGGGGAATGGAGGGCTAACTCCAGTGTAGTCCAGAGAGCAGCGGGAACCCTCAAATCGCGCCCGGGAAGTTGAATAACCACCATATGCCCCACATTGGCTTGGCATTCTCTCACCAGTTGCCTCGTTGCTGCATGCCAGCTTTCAGTCACTTTTCCCACACTCTCTCTCAGGAGATGGGCCAGTGGGCATTCCCACAGGTCGGCCACTCAGTCTGCCACCAGCCAGTTCCCCACCTCCTCCCCTTCCCCTCCTTCCAGACACACACACAAACACCACCTAGTTTAATCGTCTTCAGTACCCATAGCTGGGTGCGATTCAGTGCTGGTGACTGCTACACAAAAAGGGCCAGGCTGGCCGGAGACAAGAGGCCGCTCATTGAACTTTCTGAAGTCTGAACGCAAGCCGCCTGGCGTACAATGAGAGCTGAGAACACGAGGGGAATGAATTGCTTGTCGGCTGTCATCAGACTTCACTTGCTGTGGACTCAGTGTGAATGTGTGTATGTGTCTGTTTTTTCTATATTTATGGGGACTAATGAGAAGGATATTTTATGTTGCACCGAAAAACATGGGAAACACTTCTACAGTCTTATGTGTTTCTACAGATAACACTTCCATATATAATGTATGTTTATACAAAGTTTGTATACATTTCTACAGTGTTTTATTAGGTTTGTACACTATTTTAAAAACATTATAAATTTTGGTTTCTGAAATTCAAATTGTACAGTTTTCTAGGTGTTCTGGAAACATTTTGATAATATTTTGATAGTGTTCTTACTATGTTTCTGTGTTCATGTTTCTACCAGGTTTATATAATGTTTCAACAAAATTCATACAACATTTCTGCACTGTACAACATTTGCTTTTGATTACTGAGGTTAAGATTTGGTTATCTCTTGTAATTGTGTATGTGTGTGTGTACCACTCATACATATATACTCACACTCATTTCCTTAACATACACAGACGAATTGGGCTGCTTCCGTGCCATCAGTGATATCTGCATTCTCAGCAAGACACAAGATAATGATTCAACTAAAACAAGATAATGCTTTCCACTAAAACACAAACAAATGCTTCAGCTTAATTATCCCCAGTGGAAACAAAAATAAACACATAGATATGGATTTATTCTATGGCAAACGCAGTGACAGTAGCAGAGTCCTTAGAATTTTAGAAGGAGAGGAGTATGTGTGTGTGTATTTGTGTGTAAGCTGGAACTGGTAGCTTAAGAAGGGTGGTTATGAGTGGTGGAACGAGATGAGGTTCAGGACGTGGCACGGCTCCAGGTCGCCCTTATCAGCACTCGGGCCTGGATGGCGAGAGAGAGGCAGAAGGGAGAGGAGGGCCTTTGTTGTGCGCTCTGATCTACGGCCGGCTTTTATGGCACGCTCCAGATCCCTATCAGTGTGGGAAAGACTGAGTGAAGCTCTGGGGAGGGTGTGTGTGTGTGTGTGTTGGTGCGTGTGTGTATTTGTGTGTGTATATGATCTCAGTCAAGGGAGAGCCTTTGACTCTCTCACAGTTATCATAGGACCCTGCCATTCCCGATAATAGCCACAAACATCTACATGCCAACTGCAAGGACTAAAGATGTGAACTTAGACCACCAATTTTTACCAGGTGCAAAAACAGTTTCGCATAAACATTAATGACATAATTCCTTTCTATGATTTGTGCAGCATAAACATACGTGAGAGAGTCTGTGTTTATCTAATCATCTCCACTCTACGGCCATGTCATGCGAACTGAAAATGAGAGAGTGCAAACAGCCCCATGACTAAGACTCCGGCAGCATTCCACCTGTGCCAGCATGCCATTAGAAACAGGTTCAATAACTAAAGACTGACTATAATTCTGGATGATAAGGGCAAGGTTGGCCATGCCTTCCATCCCTTATTTTAAAGCAAGGCAAATTTGCACCAATGGAAGCAATTTAGCTTAGTAATAAAGGGACATATTCCTAAACTTTATATTGTTTGTAAATGCTTTTGATGGTGTAAAAAAAATCTAAAAAGCTCCTGAGAATGAGATTCATTTGTCTTAGTGTTGCCTGATTGCAGTTTTATGGATCCTTAGCTTCATTACATCTGTGTCAAAGATCAAGGAGCACTAAAATGTAGATTGTTTAGTATCAGAAACTCTTGACTTCAAAGTTTAAAGGGACTGTAATTGAAAGGAACCACCACTGGCCACCTGAACAAGGCCCTAAACCCCAAGTTTCTCCTGTTCCTTTAATAAGGAAGATAGAAGTTGCTCTGAATAAGAGCATCTGCTAAATACCATAAATATAAAAAATGAATGTAGGGAACATTATGTCCAATGATTCTGATGTGAATAACAATTACTTATGATTAAAAATAGCTAATTTATCTTTCATAGCCAGTGATTCCTGCTTACATCTTGCCAAGGTAGACTCCACCTTCCAGCTCCGTCTCACAGCTGACAAGCGTGCCGTGTGCGACCTTCTGATCACAGGGCGAATGCCCAACCGCTACGCCACCAACTGCCCCGTGTCGGATTTTGCCACGCTACATTGTTACGTGTAAAAGGAATATATATGGAACAGCTACAACATTTTAAAAGTAGCTTCACTACTCATAAATTAGAAGCGTCGTTAATGTTGTATTTAGCTACTTCCCAACATTGCTAACTGCTAACTATACAGTTAGCTGTTCTTCAGTGTTAGTCACATCATATTTTGAGTAGAGAGCCTTTTTAAACAATGTACTACTCTGGCTTAGCTGAGGATTTTTACGCAAGTCCTTCATTGAAGTATGAGGAGGAGGTAACCCGTCAGACTGGTTGCTGTATGAAGAGCCTATAAAAGCGAATATAAAGTCTTCATGGCTCTGAGGTCATCGGCTAATCTATGGCAGCTCGGCCTGTTGGCTGAGTCACGGATGAGTTCATGCAGACACCGGGACCGGGTGTCTGTAAATCAGACTCCACCCGAGCCTTCCCACGTCTCCAACACTCAATTAGAGACCTAATGAGGCAACCAGGTTAAGTAGTCAGTGAATTAACGGGGCAGACAGGGCAAGGGTCTGGCACCAGTGATATCACAGCCATTAGAAAAAAGAATGGACTCATAAACCCAGGGAATGAGAGGTACAGAGCAGACTCAGATAAAGCTTTCCTTTGACCTGTGTAGAGTAACTGGACAGAAGTGGCATGCAGCCATAGGTATGGGACTTTATCAGTGGTGTGTGTGGATGGTGACCTTTCCAGTCCTACAGATGCTTGACCTCTCCTGTCCTACAGTAGTTTGTAGCTGTATCCAGACTCTTAAACAATGCTCAAGGGGCCGGCGCAGTCTATGCTGGAAATTTACTACGGCACACAAGCCACAGGGTGAGAGTCATTGAGAAGATAAAATTTGACTCGCCTTGCATTAAAGGTAGATATGGGATTTTCATTGGTCTCATATGGCCCAAACTAGGCATAACCTCAGTAGGAGTCGTAGCATAAATTATGTTTCCCAGCCATAGTGTGCATGACACAAGTGACTGCATTTTGGGATTTTGTGTATGTGAGAATATTTTTAAATAAAGTATTGAAAGGTACACATATAACAATGATTATATTCTTCCCTCTATTACTGAGACTTATCTGTGTAACCTAAAGTAATTTACGGTAAAGGTATTTAATTATTTGTACGCTCTTTGATCTATGCATGCTGAAAAAGTATTACACAGGATATAATTTACAGTTATTAGTAGCTAGCAAAATAGTATGCAAATTGTATATGGTGTATTTTTACCAGTGTAGGAGTGGGGGGTCTAGCTGCAGGCTGAGTCCTAGGAGCCTCCCACTAGTTCAGCCGGTTTCAGAACTGACTGACAGCAGCAGAAGACATGCAAGTGATATAGTTTAGCAGTATACAAGTTGGTGTGAAGCGTTATCACCTGAGGGTCCTTCAGTATCCAGAGACACCACAGTTGATGCAACATGGTCAGACACTGCAAGCTAACACAGTCCTGACTTAGGATTTAGGCTACATGTAATCAAAACAGAATTGACATTCATGCACCTCCAGCTGCTCCAAAAAGGGCTGTAAACACTCCGAAAATAGTTATTTTATCCTCCCCTATTATTTCTGAATGTGCAAAACCTGTCATCCAGCAATGCAAATGGTAGGCAAAACAGAGCAAATGAGCCTCAAATCTCCACAAGTGTGTCATAAATCTCTAGGCTAACTACTACAGGACTCCACTTTAGAGGGTGTTAATGTATTTCACACCTTGGGGCTAGTGGCCGTGAAGAAACAGCTTCCTTTTGCAAACACTCACACCCATCTTCTCAGGCAGTGTTGGTCCATATCACGAAGACACTCTCGTTCAGAACACAGCTCTCTTTTGAGCACAAATGGGAAAATACAAGAAAATACAAACTTGGAAAGATAAAGAATATTTAGAGAATGAAACGGATGTCTACTGGAGACTTCTAAAATCTGAGGAACAATAGTTCATTCTACTGACCTGCTCAGATAATTTGACAAATCGTATAATCAATCATGTGACTAGAAAACAAACACTTTTGTATGGTCTCTATCACCACAGTGTTTCTATCAATTCTGCCAGCTCATATAA